>JAVQMG010000131.1:699000-1398000 GCA_032878915.1 Castanopsis chinensis | reverse complement strand
AACTATTGAGGTATATATAGATGACATGGTTGTGAAGAGTAAGGCTATACATATGCATGTGGCCGACCTAAACAACACTTTCCAGACGTTATGGGAGCACAAGTTATGATTAAATGCCTCCAAGTGCTCCTTTGGTGTGGGGTTTGGCAAATTTCTGGGCTATATGCTCACTTATAGAGGGATCGAGGCCAACCCCACCCAAGTAGCAGCAATCTGTAACCTACAACCTCCTCGGAACCCAAAGGTAGTCCAAAGGCTAGCAGGGATGACAGCCGCTCTCAATAGGTTCATCTCTCGGTCCGCGGACAGATGCCGACCCTTTTTCTAGCTGTTAAATAAGTGGATGGGATTTGAATGGACCGAAGAGTATGCCATAGCTTTCCAGCGGCTGAAGGAGTACCTCTCTCGGCCACCTATTATGTCTCACCCAGACATGGATGAAGTTTTGTTCGCGTATATAGCCGTGGCTGTTCACGCTGTCAGCTTGGTTCTAATACGAGATGACAATGGTGTGTAGAGGCCAGTCTATTTTGTGAGCAAGTCTTTGCAGGAGACCGAGATGCGGTATCTACCATTGGAGAAGGCGATTCTAGCAGTGGTATATGCCACGCGCCGGCTCCCGCACTACTTCTAATCTCATACGGTCGTCGTACTGACTCAACTCCCCCATAAGTCTGTGTTACAGAGTGCTGACTACTCCAGTAGGATCGCTAAACGGGGAACTATCTTGGGAGCCTTTGACATCAAGTACATGCCTTGAACCTCCGTGAAAGGGCAAGTCCTAGCCAACCTAGTGGCAGAGTTTGCTGAGCCTCCCACGGAAGAGAACCCTGAAGGGTGGGGCATAGATGGAAAATCAATCAGCGTGGCCTTGTGTGAGAAGACCCCGGTGTGGAAAGTATACGTGGACAGAGTAGCCAACCAGAAGGGTTCAAGCGTAGGAATAGTTCTGATATCCCCGAAAGGAATCGTCTTGGAGAAGTCTTTGAGACTGGCATTCTCGACTACCAACAACGAGGCCGAGTATGAAGCCCTGCTAGTAGGAATGGGCATGGTTCAAAAAATGGGGGGAAAATCAGTGCAGGTGTTTTCGGACTCACAGCTAGTGGTCGGCTAGGTGGAAGGAAAGTTGGAAGCCAGGGAACTGAGAATGCGGGAGTATTTAACCCGCGCCAAGCACTTGCAGTCCAAATTTGAGTCCTTTGCAGTGTCGCATATCTTCAGGAATGGGAATACCCACGCCGACTCACTGGCCACGCTTGCAACCTTCTCGGCTTAAGGCCTACCCCGGTTCATCCTCGTTGAAGACCTATTTAAGCCCGCTGGGCCAAGCGGTGATGCCCTCTGGATTCACCAGGTTAGAACGGGACCCAGTTGGATGGACTCAATAGTGTCCTTCCTTAAACATGACGTTCTGCCGGAGTAAAGGTCTGAGGTCGACAAGATCCGTAGGAAGGCTCCGCGGTTTTGGCTATCCGAGGACGAGAAACTCTATAAACGCTCCTTCTCAGGATCCTACCTACTGTGTGTACACTCGAAAGCAATGGAGTTACTCTTGGAGGAGTTACAAGAGGGAATATGTGGTAGCCACACGGGAGGAAGGTTAGTAGCCCATAGAGCCATTACCTAGGGATACTGGTGGTCGAACATGCAAAGGGAGGCACAAGATTATGCGAGAAAGTGCGATCAATGTCAGAGGTTCTCTCTCAACATTCACCAGCCTGGGGGTGTCCTTAACCCTTTGGTCAGCCCTTGGCCATTTGCTTAGTGGGGCTTAGATATAGTGGGACCCTTCCCGAGGGCAGCGGGGAATAAGAGATGATTGCTCGTCGGGAAGGACTACTTCACCAAGTGGGTTGAAGCAGAGCCCCTCTCAAACGTTAGAGACGTGGATGCAAAGAAGTTTGTCTAGAAGAACATCATTACTAGGTTTGGGATCCCGCGCACCCTCATCTCAGACAACGGCCTACAGTTTAACAGTAGGGGCTTCAAAAAATACTGTGGAGATTTCAACATCACAAACAGGTATTCTACCCCAGTCTACCCACAAAGGAATGGTCAGGCCGAAGCGGTGAACAAAACGATAGTTCACGGGCTCAAGAAAAGGCCGGACGAGACCAAGGGTAGATGGGTAGAGGAAGTGCCATATGTATTGTAGACTTATCGAACTACACCATGAAGGTCCACAGAAGAGACACCCTATTTGATGGCTTATAATGCTGAAGCCATGATCCCTTTGGAAGTGGGGTTTTCGACGATGAGGACACACTCCTTTGCCCCAGGCGACAATAACGATTTGCTACAAAAACGGCTGGACTTGATTAAAGAGAGGTGAGAAAACGCTATGGTTCGGCTGACATGCTACCAGCAGAAGCTCAAGCAACGGTACAACCCTCACGTAAAGTCCAAGCCCCTTGCTCCTGGTGACTTGGTCCTGAGGAAAGTCGTTGGAACCGTTAAGGACCCAGCATGGGGAAAGTTGGGACCAAACTGGGAGGGGCCCTACCGTATAACTTCAGTGGTCGGCATAGAGTCATATTATCCTGCCGACTTAGAAGACAAACCTATAAAACGACCCTGGAATGTAAATAACTGCTGAAGGTACTACTATTAATGAAAGGCGTACACGCCATGCGTTTGAATATTATTGCATTGTGTTAATTGTTAGTCTGTTAGTCTTCAATATCAAGCAAAAACTCAATGTCAAACTAAGTGTAAATGTCAACCATATCTATGCCGAGCCCTTGGACCTTTTGCTCTGGGAAAATTTAACATGCACTTCATTTTTAACTAAGTGTTAATGTCCACCATAGCAAAGCCGGGTCCTCGGACGTTCAGCTTTGGGAAAATTTAACATGCACTTCATTTTTAACTAAGTGTTAATGTCAACCTTAGCTATGCTGGGCCCTCGGACCTTCTCCTTCGGGAAAATTTAACATGCACTTCATTTTTAACTAAGTGTTAATATCAACCTTAGCTATGCCGGGCCCTCGGACTTTCTGCTTTGGAAAAATTTAACATGCACTTCATTTTTAACTAAGTGTTAATGTCAACATTAGCTATGCCGGGCCCTCGGACTTTCTACTTTGGGAAAATTTAACATGCACTTCATTTTTAACTAAGTGTTAATGTCAACCTTAGCTATGCCGAGCCCTCGGACCTTCTGCTTTGGGAAAATTTAACATGCACTTCATTTTTAACTAAGTGTTAATATCAACCTTAACTATGCCGGGCCCTCGGACTTTCTACTTTGGGAAAATTTAACATTCACTTCATTTTTAACTAAGTGTTAATGTCAACATTATCTATGCCGGGCCCTCGGACTTTCTACTTTGGGAAAATTTAACTTGCACTTTATTTTTAACTAAGTGTTAATGTCAACCTTAGCTATGCCGGGCCTTCGGACATTCTGCAATGGGAAAATTTAACATGCACTTCATTTTTAACTAAGTGTTAATGTCAACCTTAGCTATGCCAGGCACCTGGACCTTCTGCTTTGTTAAAATTTAACATGCACTTCATTTTTAACTAAGTGTTAATGTCAACCTTAGCTATGTTGGGCCCTCAGACCTTCCGCTTTAGGAAAATTTAACATGCAGTTCATTTTTAACTAAGTGTTAATGTCAACTTTAGCTATATCGGAACCTTAGATCTTCTACTTTAGGAAAATTTAACATGCACTTCATTTTTAACTAAGTGTTAATGTCAACCTTAGCTATGTCGGGACCTCGAACCTTCTGCTTTGGGAAAATTTAACATGCACTTCATTTTTAACTAAGTGTTAATGTCAACCTTAGCCATGCCGAGGCCTCGGACCTTTTGCTTTGGGAAAATTTCACATGAAGCTTATTTTTAACTAAGTGTTAATGTCAACCTTATCTATGTCAGGCCCTCAGACCTTTTGCTTTGGAAAAATTTAACATGCAGTTCATTTTTAACTAAGTGTTCATGTCAACCTTAGCTATGCCGGGCCTTTGGACCTTCTGCTTTGGGAAAATTTAACATGCAGTTCATTTTTAACTAAGTGTTAATGTCAACCTTAGCATGCAGTTAATTTTTAACTAAGTGTTAATGTCAACCTTAGCTATGTCGGGCCTTCGGACTTTCTACTTTGCGAAAATTTAACATGTACTTCATTTTTAACTAAGTGTTAATGTCAACCTTAGCTATGCCGGGCTCTTGGACTTTCTGCTTTGGAAAAATTTAACATGTACTTCATTTTTAACTAAGTGTTAATGTCAACCTTAGCTATGTCAGGCCCTCGGACCTTCTGTTTTGTGAAAATTTAACATGCAGTTCATTTTCAACTAAGTGTTAATGTCAGCCTTAGCTATGCCGAGCCCTTGGACCTTCTGCTTCGGGAAAATTTAATATGCAGTTCATTTTTTACTAAGTGTTAATGTCAACTTTAGCTATGTCAGACTCTCGGATCTTCTGCTTTGGGAAAATTTAACATGCACTTCATTTTTAACTAAGTGTTAATGTCAACCTCAGTTATGCCGGGACCTCGGACCTTCTGCTTTAGGAAAATTTAATATGCAGTTCATTTTTAACTAAGTGTTAATGTCAACCTTAGCTATGTCGGGCCCTCGGAAATTCTTCTTTGTGAAAATTTAACATGCACTTCATTTTTAACTAGGTGTTAATGTCAACGTTAGCTATGCTGGGGCCTCAGACCTTTTGCTTTGGAAAAATTTAACATGCAGTTCATTTTTAATTAAGTGTTAATGTCAACCTTACCTATGATGGGCCCTGGACCTTCTGCTTTGGGAAAATTTAAGATGTAGTTCATTTTCAACTAAGTGTTAATGTCAACCTTAGCTATGTCGGGCCTTTGGACTTTCTGCTTTGGGAAAATTTAACATGCAGTTCATTTTTAACTAAGTGTTAATGTCAGCCTTAGTTATGTCGGGCCCTCGAACTTTCTCCTTTGGAAAAATTTAACATGCACTTCATTTTTAACTAAGTGTTAATGTCAACCTTAGCTGTGCCAGGCCCTCGGACTTTCTGCTTTAGTAAAATTTAACATGTACTTCATTTTTAACTAAGTGTTAATGTCAACCTTAGCTATGCCAGACCCTCGGACCTTCTGCTTTGTGAAAATTTAACATGCACTTCATTCTTAACTAAGTGTTAATGTCAACCTTAGCTATGCCGGGCCCTCGGACCTTCTGCTTTAGGAAAATTTAACATGCACTTCATTTTTAACTAAGTGTTAATGTCAACTTTAGCTCTGTCGGAGCCTTGAATCTTCTGCTTTGGAAAAATTTAACATGCAGTTCATTTTTAACTAAGTGTTAATGTCAACTTTAGCTATGTCGAACCCTCGGATCTTCTACTATGGGAAAATTTAACCAGCACTTCATTTTTAACTAAGTGTTAATGTCAACCTTAGCTATGCCAGGACCTCGAACCTTCTGCTTTGGGAAAATTTAACATGCAGTTCATTTTTTACTAAGTGTTAATGTCAACTTTAGCTATGTCAGACTCTCAGATCTTCTGCTTTGGGAAAATTTAACATGCACTTTATTTTTAACTAAGTGTTAATGTCAACCTTAGCTATGCCGGGACTTCGGACCTTCTGCTTTGGGAAAATTTAACTTGCAGTTCATATTTAACTAAGTGTTAATGTCAACCTTAGCTATGTCAGGCCCTCAGACATTCTGCATTGTGAAAATTTAACATGCACTTCATTTTTAACTAAGTGTTAATGTCAACCTTAGCTATGCTGGGGCCTCGGACCTTCTGCTTTGGGAAAATTTAACATGCAGTTCATTTTTAATTAAGTGTTAATGTCAACCTTACCTATGATGGGCCCATGGACCTTCTGCTTTGGGAAAATTTAAGATGTAGTTCATTTTCAACTAAGTGTTAATGTCAACCTTAGCTATGTCGGGCCTTTGGACTTTCTGCTTTGGGAAAATTTAACATGCAGTTCATTTTTAACAAAGTGTTAATGTCAACCTTAGTTATGTCCGGCCCTCGGACTTTCTTCTTTGGAAAAATTTAAGATGCACATCATTTTTAACTAAGTGTTAATGTCAACCTTAGCTGTGCCAGGCCCTCGGTCTTTCTGCTTTGGTAAAATTTAACATGTACTTCATTTTTAACTAAGTGTTAATGTCAACCTTAGCTATGCCAGACCCTCGGACCTTCTGCTTTGTGAAAATTTAACATGCACTTCATTCTTAACTAAGTGTTAATGTCAACCTTAGCTATGTCGGGCCCTCGGACCTTCTGCTTTAGGAAAATTTAACATGCACTTCATTTTTAACTAAGTGTTAATGTCAACTTTAGTTCTGTCGGAGCCTTGAATCTTCTGCTTTGGATAAATTTAACATGCAGTTCATTTTTAACTATGTGTTAATATCAACTTTAGCTATGTCGAACCCTCGGATCTTCTACTATGAGAAAATTTAACCAGCACTTCATTTTTAACTAAGTGTTAATGTCAATCTTAGCTATGCTAGGACCTCGAACCTTCTGCTTTGAGAAAATTTAAGATGGAGTTCATTTTTAACTAAGTGTTAATGTCAACCTTAGCTATGTCAGGCCCTTGGACCTTCTGCTTTGTGAAAATTTAACATGCACTTCATTTTTAACTAAGTGTTAATGCCAACCTTAACTATGCCGAGGCCTCAGACCTTCTGCTTTGGAAAAATTTAACATGCAGTTTATTTTTAACTAAGTGTTAATGTCAACCTTATCAATGCCGGGCCCTCGGACCTTTTGCTTTGGAACAATTTAACATGCAGTTCATTTTTAACTAAGTGTTAATGTCAACCTTATCTATGCCGAGCCCTCGGACCTTCTGCTTTGAAAAAATTTAACATGCAGTTAATTTTTAACTAAGTGTTAATGTCAACCTTAGCATGCAGTTCATTATTAACTACGTGTTAATGTCAACCTTAGCTATGTCGGGCCCTCGGACTTTCTGCTTTGGGAAAATTTAACATGCACTTCTTTCTTAACGAAGTGTTAATGTCAACTTTAGCTCTGTTGGACCCTCGGATCTTCTGCTTTGGAAACATTTAACATGCAGTTCATTTTTAACTAATTTTTAATGTCAACTTTAGCTCTGTCGGACCCTCGGATCTTCTGTTTTGGAAAAATTTAACATGCAATTCATTTTCAACTAAGTGTTAATGTCAACTTTAGCTCTGTCGGACCCTCGGATCTTCTGCTTTGGAAAAATTTAACACGCTGCTCATTTTTAACTAAGTGTTAATGTCAACTTTAGCTATGTCGAACCCTCGGATCTTCTACTTTGGGAAAATTTAACAAGCACCTCATTTTTAACTAAGTGCTAATTTGAACCTTAGCTATGCCGGGACCTCGAACGTTCTGCTTTCGAAAAATTTAACATGCAGTTCATTTTTAACGAAGTGTTAATGTTAACCTTAGCTATGTCAAGCCCTTTGACCTTCTGCTTTGGGAAAATTTAACTAAGTGTTAATGTCAACTTTAGCTCTGTTGGACCCTCGGATCTTCTGCTTTGGAAAAATTTAACATGCAGTTCATTTTTAACTAAGTGTTAATGTCAATTTTAGCTATGTCGAACCCTCGGATCTTCTACTTTGGGAAAATTTAACAAGCACTTCATTTTTAACTAAGTGTTAATGTCAACCTTAGCTTTGCCGGGACCTCGAACCTTCTGTTTTGGGAGAATTTAACAGGCAGTTCATTTTTAACTAAGTGTTAATGTCAACCTTAGCTATGTCAGGCCCTTGGACCTTCTGCTTTGTGAAAATTTAACATGTACTTCATTATTAACTAAGTGTTAATGCCAACCTTAGCTATGCTGAGGCCTCGGACCTTTTGCTTTGGGAAAATTTAACAAGCAGTTTATTTTTAACTAAGTGTTGATGTCAACCTTATCTATGCCGGTCCCTCGGACCTTCTGCTTTGGGAAAATTTAAAATGCAGTTCGTTTTTAACTAAGTGTTAATGTCAACCTTATCTATGCCGGGCCCTCGGACCTTCTGCTTTGGAAAAGTTTAACATGCAGTTCATTTTTAACTAGGTGTTAATGTCAACCTTAGCGTGCAGTTTATTTTTAACTAAGTGTTAATGTCAACCTTAGCTATGTCGGGCCCTCGGACTTTCTTCTTTGGGGAAATTTAACATGCACTTCATTTTTAACTAAGTTTTAATGTCAACTTTAGCTCTGTCGGACCCTCGGATCTTCTGCTTTGGAAAAATTTAACATGCAGTTCATTTTTAAGTAAGTGTTAATGTAAACCTTAGTATGCAGTTCATTTTTAACTAAGTGTTAATGTCAACCTTTGCTGTGCTGGGCCTTCGGACTTTCTTTTTTCGGAAAATTTAACATGTACTTCATTTTTAACTAATTGTTAATGTTAACCTTAGCTATGCCAGGCCCTCGGACCTTCTGCTTTGGGAAAATTTAACATGCACTTTATTTTTAACTAAGTGTTAATGTCAATTTTAGCTCTGTCGGACCCTCGGATCTTCTACTATGGAAAAATTTAACATGCAGTTCATTTTTAACTAAGTGTTATGTCAACATTAGCTCTGTTGGACCCTCGGATCTTCTGCTTTAGAAATATTTAACATGCAGTTCATTTTTAACTAAGTGTTAATGTCAACTTTAGCTATGTCGAACCCTCGGATCTTCTACTTTGGGAAAATTTAACAAGCACTTCACTTTTAACTAAGTGTTAATGTCAACTTTAGCTATGCCGGGACCTCGAACCTTCTTCTTTGGGAAAATTTAACATGCAGTTCATTTTTAACTAAGTGTTAATGTCAACCTTAGCTATGTAAGGCCATTGGACCTTCTGCTTTGTGAAAATTTAACACGCAGTTCATTTTTAACTAAGTGTTAATGCCAACCTTAGCTATGCTGAGGCCTCGAACCTTTTGCTTTGGGAAAATTTAACATGCAGTTTATTTTTAACTAAGTGTTAATGTCAACCTTATCTATGCCGGGCCCTCGGACCTTCTGCTTTGGAAAAATTTAACATGCAGTTCATTTTTAACTAAGTGTTAATGTCAACCTTAGCATGCAGTTCATTTTTAACTAAGTGTTAATGTCAACCTTAGCTATGTCGGGCCCTCGAACTTTCTGCTTTGGAAAAATTTAACATGCACTTCATTTTTAACTAAGTGTTAATGTCAACCTTAGCTATGCCGGGCCCTCGGACTTTCTGCTTTGGGAAAATTTAACATGTTCTTCATTTTTAACTAAGTGTTAATGTCAACCTTAGCTATGCCGGGCCCTCGGACCTTCTGCTTTGGGAAAATTTAACATGCAGTTCATTTTTAACTAAGTTTTAATGTTAACTTTAGCTATGTCAGACCCTCGGATCTTCTGTTTTGAGAAAATTTAACATGCACTTCATTTTTTACTAAGTGTTAATGTCAACCTTAGCTATGTCGGACCCTCAGACCTTCTGCTTTGTGAAAATTTGACATGCGCTTCATTTTTAACTAAGTGTTAATGTCAACCTTAGCTATGCCGGGCCCTCGGACCTTCTGCTTCGGAAAAATTTAAAATGCAGTTCATTTTTAACGAAGTGTTAATGTCAAATTTAGCTATGTCAGACCCTCGGATCTTCTGTTTTGGAAAAATTTAACATGGACTTCATTTTTAACTAAGTGTTAATGTCAACCTCAGTTATGCCGGGACCTCGGACCTTCTGCTTTTGGAAAAATTTAACATGCAGTTCATTTTTAACTAGGTGTTAATGTCAACCTTAGCTATGTCAAGCCCTCGAAAATTCTTCTTTGTGAAAATTTAACATGCACTTCATTTTTAACAAAGTGTTAATATCAACCTTAGCTATGCTGGGGCCTCGGACTTTCTGCTTTGAAAAAATTTAACATGCAGTTCATTTTTAATTAAGTGTTAATGTCAACCTTACCTATGCCAGGCCCTCAGACCTTCTGCTTTGGAAAAATTTAACATGCAGTTCATTTTTAACTAAGTGTTAATGTCAACCTTAGCTATGTCGGGCCTTTGGACTTTCTGCTTTGCAAAAATTTAACATGTAGTTCATTTTTAACTAAGTGTTAATGTCAACCTTAACATGCAGTTCATTTTTAACTAAGTGTTAATGTCAACCTTATCTATGCCAGGCCCTCGGAGCTTCTGCTTTGTGAAAATTTAAGATGCACTTCATTTTTAACTAAGTGTTAATGTCAAACTTAGCTATGCCGGGCCCTCGGACCTTCTGGTTTGGGAATATTTAACATGCACTTCATTTTTAACTAAGTGGTAATGTCAACTTTAGCTATGTCGGACTCTCGGATCTTCTGCTTTGAAAAAATTTAACATGCAGTTCATTTTTAACTTAGTGTTAATGTCAACTTTAGCCATGTCGAACCCTCGGATCTTCTACTTTGGGAAAATTTAACATGCACTTCATTTTTAACTAAGTGTTAATGTCAACCTTAGCTATGTCGGGACCTCGGACCTTCTGCTTTGGGAAAATTTAACATGCAGTTTATTTTTAACTAAGTGTTAATGTCAACCTTAGCTATGTCATGCCCTCGGACCTTCTGCTTTGTGAAAATTTAACATGCACTTCATTTTTAACTTAGTGTTAATGTCAACCTTAGTTATGCCGAGGCCTCGGATTTTCTTCTTTGGAAAAATTTAACATGCAGTTCATTTTTAACTAAGTGTTAATATCAATCTTATCTATGCCGGGCCCTCAGACCTTCTACTTTGGGAAAATTTAACATGCAGTTCATTTTTAACTAAGTGTTAATGTCAACCTTTGCTATGCCGGGCCTTTGGACTTTCTACTTTGGTAAAATTTAACATGCAGTTCATTTTTAACTAAGTGTTAATGTCAACCTTAACATGCAGTTCATTTTTAACTAAGTGTTAATGTCAACCTTAGCTATGTCGGGGCCTCGGACCTTTTACTTTGGGAAAATTTAGCATGCAGTTCATTTTTAACTAGGTGTTAATGTCAACCTTAGCTATACCGGGCCCTCGAATCTTCTGCTTTGGGAAAATTTAACATGCAGCTCATTTTTAACTAAGTGTTAATGTCAACCTTAGCTGTGCCGGGGCCTCGGACCTTCTATTTTGGGAAAATTTAACATGCAGTTCATTTTTAACTAAGTGTTAATGTCAACCTTGGCTATGCCGCACCCTCGAACCTTCTACTTTAGGAAAATTTAACATGCACTTCATTTTTAATTAAGTGTTATTGTCAACCTTAGTTATGCTGGGCCCTCGGACCTTTTGCTTTGAAAAAATATAACATGCACTTCATTTTTAACTAAGTGTTATTGTCAACCTTAGCTATGCCGGGCCCTCAGGTCCTCGGACCTTCTGCTTTAGGAAAATTTAACATTCAGTTCATTTTTAACTAAGTGTTAATGTCAACCTTAGCTATGCTGGGGCTTCGAACCTTCTACTTTGGGAAAATTGAACATGCAGTTCATTTTTAACTAAGTGTTAATGTCAACCTTAGCTATGCCGGGCCCTCGGACCTTCTGCTTTGGAAAAATTTAACATGCAGTTCATTTTTAACTAAGTCTTAATGTCAACCTTAGCTATGCTGGGCCCTCGGACCTTCTACTTTGGAAAAATTCAACGTACAGTTCTCTTTTTATATAGGTGTTAATGTCAACCTTAACACGCAGCACATGGCGAAAAATAAACTGCACTTATTTTAATTTCAGACATACTTCTGTGCACTTAACTATTTATTTATTGACCCGGTTATGTCTGAAAGGGGTGTTGTGTTACTTAGGATTCACATGCCACTTATGGCGCAATATGACAAATTGTATGGCAATGAACGTTATACATCAAGAAATTAGATACGAAGCCTTGAAGTCATTATTAAAACTGCTTACATCAAAGCTGAAAGTGAAAATTACAAGGTAAACGCTAAAAATTATAAAGTAAACTGGACGGAGAGGGAACCCAAGGTGGCCTATTGTTTTATCTTCAGTAGAGGGTCTTTTCCCAACTTCGCGGAGGGCTCTTTGGTCGAACCATCCACATCTGTGCGCTTGAGCTCGATCTCAAACGAAACCTAGACTTGCTTCCCTTTATCTTTCGCTTTGGGCAGAGGTACAACTTGGCCAGCTGGCTCGCTCGACCCCTTCTCGGCCCCTTTATTAGAAGCAACAACTTCTTTGGGAGGAGGAACTTGCTCTTGGATAGAGGGGGGCAGCGTCAGGGCCACAGTCTCAGGAGTAATCGAAGTGGCTGGAGCATTTTCGATCACTCTGATATCCTCGAGATACCAGACCTTTTCTGCTCCCCTCCACTTGGAGTTAGCAGGAACTCCCGCCATGTTTAGGGCTTCCGCCCAAACTTGTTGGCAGTATTCCTTGCACAACTCCGCTAGCTCTTCGGCTAGTCGGTTCTCCGTCTCCTCGACCCCCTCATTGTACGAGGCTCTAGTGGCGTCCTCGATGGTCTCTCTTATGGTGTGAGCCGCTTCTTTGGCCTGAGCAAGCTCCCTTTTCAAGTCTGAGATCTCCTACCCAGCTTTGGATAGTGCCTCATCATTTTGGTGCAGTAGCTTGTGTTGACTTTCCACTTGGGCCTCCGCAGTCTTTAAGCCAACATTAGCGCTCCTCCTCTCACTTTATTCCTGGGTCAGCTTAGCGGCCAGGTCGCTCTTTTCAACCTCGGTGCAACCTACCAGTTGTTCGGCAGCAAAAACTTCCTGGATGGCCTGGGAAAAGGAGTTTGGACAGATGCACAGTAAAGTAAAACATGTGAAGGTTTAAATAATAACAATGAATTAAAAGGGATGGGATAGCACGTACCAAGCCCAGGTCCCTTTTCAGGGAAAGAAAGAGACGTGTTTGACCCATCTTCCCCAAATCCTTCATGTCTCTTGGCAAGAGGACAGGCTGGTCTAAGGCATTGGCCAGATGAAGGGCGTGGCCCCTCTAGAAGTCCCTTATGCTAGCTTGGAGAGGTATCGGGGCCTCGTCCACCTCCAGCATAGGGGACTAGTTGGACTCCCGCGGCGAACCTCAGCCTGCCCACAGAACTCCCCACTCTCCACGGACGAGGCTCACGCTCCGCCCTTAGCAACTTGTAGTTGTTGCTGTCTTTGCTTCTTCTCTCGTTCCTTATTCGCCTTTTTGTTCTCGTTTTTCCTCTTCTTTGGTAGGTTTGGAGCGGGAAGAAATGGGTCAGAAGGAGGGCAAGGCAGAGGCAACCTTGGTTGGGACCTAGAGGCGTCTCTCATGGAAACTTGAGCGCTCCTTTTTCTGGTGAAGAGTGTTCTCAAAGTCGCCATGTCGTTGTCTTCCTCGGAGCTATCGTCTGCTCGGGCGATCACCAGGCCTTTAATGCCGGAGCCCTTGTCCGAAGTGTTCTTCTCGTCTGAGATCTCGACTATGAGATCCTTCGAAGGTCTCTCAGCCTTCTCTAGACGAAACTGATCTATCTTTTCGTTGAGGGATGAGGGGGAAGCCGCAGATTCTCCTCGGATGAATTGGATTTCCTGTTTCACTGCAAGGGGGTGGCTTCGACGGTACGTCCGAAGAGAATGATAGATGGTGCATTAGGTAGAGCGTGGGGGGCGAGGAAGTCAGGGTAGGAGACGTCTATCCTCAGTCGTCTCTAGTCGCCTGCAAGGATAGTGTCGTTGACCTCTTGCAAAGCTTTCGACAAGGGTTCGTGCCCCAGTATGAGGTGGGCGGCCCTCACCTGTAGGTCTTCGTTTACAAAGACCTTGGATCTCAAAGCTCTGTTGAGGTCCGAGATGTTGACTTCGCTCAGGTGGGGCGACGTATGCCGTTTGTCTACAGGAGAGACAATAGAGAAGCCAAACATGGTCAGATACAAATGACAGATCAAGCAAGGAAAGCATCAAAGGGCAATGAATCTACTTAGAGAATCTAAAAGGGGCAAAACTTTAAACCAAAATTTCTAAATCCTAGGGAGTCACACCTGGCTATCCCTCTTTCATTGGGCAATGGGGACGGTCAAACCACCTCCCGGTGGCGATGAGGTAGTCATCCTTCATACCTTTATTAGACTTGGGAAGGCAAGATATGAGCCTGACGACGTTAGACCTCGATTTGAGGTAATAGCCTACGCCTCTCAACCGGTGGCACTCATACAAATAGACGACATCACGCCATGTGAGGCGCAGGCCCATCTGCTCGTTTAGAACATCGACGCAAGCTAATACCCTAAACATGTTAGGTGTACACTGGTCGGGACATAACCTATGGTTACGGAGGTACTCGTTGGTCACATTCTTCATGGGAAGTGTCATCCCACCCATAAGAAGGCGATTATAGGAATGACTACTTGCCCCTCTTTCCTAGAGTTTGCTACGGCCTCTAGGGGCAATATTCCAGACCCACGTCTAGAGGAATGTGGTATTTAGCCCGGAATCCTTCCATGCTGGAAGCCGTATTTACTAGACACTTAAACCTACCCATCGGGTCGAAAAATCAAAGCAAAGATTCACAAAGAAAGGGGAGAAAGGTTAACAACCAAGGAGAAAAAGGTTCGGAGAAAGGAGAAACTTACTGGAGAAAGGTGTGCGAACTTTTGAAAGCTTCTTGAAAGAGAATGAGGTTGAACGCTTCTAGGATGTGTTTGCTCTTTGGGAGTAATGGCGGATGTCACGATTACCGAAGCGTTTTGAATGATTGAAGGACGGAGGTTTGTGAAAGATATCCCGCTCGAATTTTTGGGAAGAAAACCGAGCCGTTGGATCCACATCTCATCGTTGAACGTGGGCGATAGGGAGTTACTCAGTGCAATTAATGCAGGCGTTGCGGGTTACGAACCATTGGGAGCCTTTCCAGAAGGCGCAGGTGGACTTCGCACGTGCAACATTTGGGAGATCACATGAAGGTAGTACTCGCAGGTCAAAAACTCATTTCTCTCATCGGATCGGAGTCAAACGAATTTTTGAGGGGCTATTGTGGGGGCAGAAGTGTCAAAACACCTACTTGGGCCTTGGGCCTGATCCGAGAAAGTTGACTCCTCTAAAGCGCTGCAGGGCGGGGATAAAGCCGCCTAACGTAAAGGCCCAAGAGCCCACCGAGCGGGACATTGGCCGATTGGAAGAGTCCGAGGAGAGGGGTCTCCTCAGATAACTGAAACAAGGGTCATAAAGTGCACCATGATGCCTAGGGAGGAACTCGTGAAGCTCAGCAAGCAATGTTACACTCCAACGGAATGCAAAGGGTGAGAACAAGTGGGAAGTGTTCTGCATAAAGCTGCTACTGCCGCATTAAAGGCTTCACACTTACCCATCTGGCCGCATTAATGGGAAAGTAACCCCTGAGGGGACGATGATCAGCCTTATAGCCATTGGGGGAAGTTTCCAAGAAAACAATGGATGGGAAAGGGATCTGCATTTATGGCTCCATGAATAGGAACATGAAACGGAGGAATATAAATAGAGAGGGGAAGGACACTAAGGGGGGATCCGGCTTCTTCAAGAAAAAGGCTTCTTCTCCCAAGTAGAACAAGGGAAACGAATATAGAGACTCCTTGGCTCATGTCCGAGGAAAGCTAGAATCGCACCACTAGCTCATTACACGCAACTATGGACTTAACCCAGACGCCACTGCTTTCCATTGTCCTAAAAACTCTAGTCTTCAAGTCCACTCTCTACAAATTCTATTGTTTAGGCCATTTGGGCCTGTCTAGTCGCACACTTGGGTCCAGGCCTAATTCATGTCCTTACAATTATAGTATTTATTTGATATCTTGTTTTGAAATCGTACTATTTTCATATATAATTTTTTAAAATCTTACATTTAAAAAAAAAATAATCATAGTAAAAATATTATAAAAAAAAAAAGAAAAAAAATTAAGGAATGTTTGAAACACTGATTTAGAATCTATTTTTGAAAACTTTTTATGAGTAAAGAAAAAAGGCAAATAATATTTTTTTTATAGTTTTTTAAATTTCCTATAAAAATGAAATTAAAAGGTTTTTAAAATTTTCAATTAAAAAATACCTTAATGGTATCCGTTATAAGAGGCAAAAAATAAAAGTAAATATTAAAGTACATTAAATGGACACGATCCTTATTATTTAGTGATTAATTTGAGCTTGTGACCCTATCAGTTGCTGTGTTTAGTTGGCCTTCTCCGGTAATGGCATAGATTAACATTAATGGCCTCGAGAGCCGTTACGGTAACTTTTAACTTTTTTAATGATAAAAGGTAATTTAGAGTGACGGTCAATACCATAATGCTCCCGACTAGTACAAGGCAAAGAGTTTTAATAGAATAATGCTACGTACAGATACAAAACAGCTTATGACATTTTGAAGCTCTTTTACCATTCAAACTAAGGAAGTAAATATTGTACTGGAGGTTGTACCGGTTTAATCAGTGATATGATATATTTTGGGTACTGGTCAATACCGGTGTACCGTTTCGAATTTACCGCTATATTATATTACACACACACACACACACAATCTCTATAACCATGTTTATTAGCATATAATATTTTACTAATATTATAATAAATATAAAAATTTATCATAAAATATTACCTCAATTCAGAGCAAATTATTCATAGTTTTAGACTTTAGCATCAATTAAAAGGAAAAAAAAAAAAAAACACAATATAAAAAATAGAAAGCTTAATTGTTCATTGCATACTAAGAAAATAAATAATACTAATAAGTTAATGTAAATAAGTTACTATTATGCCCTTATAAAAATTCAAAAATAACAAAACTTAAAAAAAAAAAAAAAAAAAAAAAAAAGCTTTTTTCTATACCGGCCAGTATTGCTCAAAATTGACCGGTATGGCCGGTACATGGCCGATACAGCCGGTATTTAAACTGGTACGAAACGTTATCGTTTCGATACTGGTATACGTACCGGTGCAGTACATACCGGCTAGTACGGCCGGTATCAGTACGGTATCAACTTCACTGCTTCAAACTCAATAAGGCTCCATTGCCTATATACAGTTTGCAACAATCTGAAGCTGTGTTACTTAGTAAATATATATGTAGCTGGCGCACTAAATTAAATAATTAATAATTTATAGAAATAATTATTTTGACATTTATTTTTTTTAGAAAATGAGTCATTTTCTGAAAATCATTTAAAAAAAAAACTATCCCCTTTTCATGTCTTTGGTAGAGACCTTGAAAATAAGTGGAAGATAGTTATCGGGTGTTTGGTATGTACAATAAATTATTATCATTCTTGTATAACTCAAAACATGTATAATATGTATTAATTACGAATGTAATCCATATATATCTATATATATATATATATGTAAAAGCTGAATCGTAGTATTTATTGTTCTTACGCTTCTGTTGAGTCACATCAACGACCACATTATCAACCTATTCTCAACCCTCTCTCTTATTTTAACTCTTCTTCATTTTATTAATTTTCCAACTTTATTAATTGTTACACTTACTCAAAATTTTCCCTTTCTCTTTTCCTTTCCCTCTCCGTTTGAGTCTTAGACGTCAAATTATATTGAGTCAAACTTGGATATTTTTACCAAAATAAATAAAAAATAAAAAAATTCCATGCATCACACAAGATAAGACTAGTATTTTAAACTAAGAATCCAAATTACCAATCCACACAAGTTTTCTGTTGGTTAAAGGAAGGAGGAAAATATTTAAAATAATAGTAGTTTTTTTTTTTGAAGTAAAATATTGGGAAGGCTGAGATATGTTCTTTTAAGCACCTTGAAGAGAAAGAACTTATTGACGGGAATGATAGGGAGAGGGAATAGGAATAGAAACTTTTTAGAAAGTCATACATCATAATATGTACTGAAAAAATTATAGTTATGAGAAAACAAAGTTTCAGTTTTATCAAACATTATATAAAGGTTTAAGTACATCTTGTGTTTGCATCCCAGCTTCAAGAGCAGGGACATTAATATTTTCTTGCATAAGAGGTGAAGGTATGTCTTCTGGATCTCTCTTTGGTTTTACCCATCTACCATGAGCATTACAAACTAATCCCTTGTTGGCCAATTGGTACCAGCAATGTGGGATCCTAAGCTCATCCACCAACATGTCACATGCCTTGTTCACTAAAGCAACATCTCTCCTAGCATCTTCCCGAAATGTTGAGGTAGTACTAACAAACCCATCCACAAGATGAAGATATGTTTCAAGGCTATGGAACCCTGGCCAATTTAATCCACGTTTAAGGTAAGGTGATGAATGAACATCGAGTTTCAATTCGGCTCCAACATGGGCGTAAACCCATCCTAATGTCCCAGTGATATCATCAAATTTTTGTAAACTCTCATTGAAAACAAGCCCTGGCATCCAAGGCACCACGTCTTGCTTAATTACCACTCTAAAGGTTTTTACTCCCAATTGGTGCAGCTCATCTCTGAAAGCAATGTTGCCAACCCTTGGTGCACCAAAGGAAATCACACTAACGGGAAGGTTAGGAATAGTTGATGCAGCTTCATAAGCATTGAGGAGAGCCAATGCACCACCCAAACTATGTCCAGTGATAGTGAGGCTAACGTCTTCACCTTTTTCCCTATACAATTCTACAAGCCTTGTCACTTCTTTCATGACTTGCTCTGAGGCACTAGACTTGTTGTACCTAGTAGAGTCATTCTTAGAAGTGTAAATACTAAGAAATCCATGTTCAACCTTAGCATCCCCGTGCCCATATGGCTCCAACTTCCTTTGCAGATCCTCATACCACTCCGTTGGTGCCACGGTTCCACGCCACGCCACCACAATATCTCTCCGCCCAATCCTACGTGTCTCCTCGTCATCACTAACTGCCACGTAGCCCATCCAATTGGAATCTTTGCTCCACGTGTCCACCAATTTCGACCTCTTCAACCATTGAGGCATGTTTACATGTGACATGGCATAAATATACTTGCTGACCTTATAGCCATTTCTACTGAGGCCTAATGCTCCGAATAACTTGTGACGATTGTACCGGCAGCTTCCACAATACTCCGAGTGAGAATCGAAATCAAAAGCTTCATATGTTGCTTGTGCAAATTCTCCATATTTGATTATTTCTCTTCGGAGCCAAGGATGAAGAGGATCCAAGAGATTGTCCCAATTTGAGGAAGCATGCATGTCACGCCAGTTTTGGGCTATGACCTCCTTAGGAGAAGTCGTAGGAGTAGAGAGTTTCTCTTCACCATATAAGTTCCAATTGATTTGGTGAGTTTGAGTACGAGGAGGAGTTTCAAGATGGAGGTGGAGGAGGTGTGAGAGGGACTCGGTTAGACTTGAAACCCGGTTAGATGTTTTTGTTTTGGGTTGATCAAGAACAACTTGTTGATGGGCAAGGCCATGGATTTTGGAGAGCTTGTTCATGATGATGGGTTGAGAGGTGGGAAGATGGTTATAGATCATTGTTGATAGTGCCATGATGAAGATTTTAGAGTTCAAATTGCAAAGTATAGATCACCTTTTGGAACTGGAAATGCTTGGAATTTGGTGGTTGAAGATTAAGTTTGATTGATGGAAAGTGGAGAGAGGCCATACATATATAATTGAGAGAGTTGACTGAGGCCTAAGTAACTCGGTCTTTGAAGAAATTGTCACGCGGGGTCAGAGACTATCAAATATTAGAATATTGACTTGCTATTAAAGACTTGACGGGGTTGTAAAAAAAATAAAAGTTGGCATACGAGCTTTCACTCGTGTGAATGCATTCAGTCAATTACGTTTTTTATTTCCCCTACGCAACTCAGTCAATTACTTCTATTGTTTACAAAAATAAGATGTGAAGTAGTTAACACTTCCCTCGCCATTTATTTTTTCTTAAGACAATTTCAACTTATGGAAAATTAAAACACCAATTAGTTTTTAGTATAGTCAAAAATTGAACTCAGTGATGGAGGTATGATTGGATTAGGTGGGCAATGGCCCCTCTTTTTTAAAAAGATATTATTATATATGTCTACTAATTTTAGCAATTTTGTTTTATAAAATTACATTTTGTTTGTTTTAAACAATATTATTGATTCTTTTAAACATAATGTTATACTCACAAAATTTTTTACAAAATTTTTATAAACTATTTTGTAGCAAATTCTTATTGGTTTGCATAATAGGGCCACCGCTCACATCAATTTTTTACCTACTAGTAACCAATTATAATATCAGTAATTTATAACCAGTAAAACTAAAAAATAATTCAAAAAAAAAAATTACCAATATTAAAACTAAAAAAAAAAAATTAAACTCAACTAACCAATTTTATCCAAAATAAATAACCCTGCCCTTTAAAAAATTCTAAACAAAAATAATTTTGTTTTTACCTACGCAATATATATATATATATATATATATATATATATATCTCAACAGCTAAGCTTAAGTAGTATCAAAGTCAGAAGTTGAAATTACCGCACACAGCTAACAACAAAGCCCGGCCCCCTAACTCAAAGCTCGAACTTCATCCTTGATTGAACCTCAAATATTTTATTCAACTATCAAAGGCTTTATTAATTGAGCTAATTGAAATCCACATCTTACTCTTTTTAGCATAAGTAAATGTTTATATTTCTTGCCAATGTACCTCATACAGCATTTATATGCACTCTTCAATAAAATAGTGAACCACTTTTGTTACAATAACGATGTTCAAATTGTTTTAAAACTTAAAAGAAAAAATGACTTATGTGAAGTTGACTTCTTCGTTACTAACAAAAGTAACGAAAATAAATTAACTACTAGGAAGAGAAGATGTAGGGTGTACCAAGATGTCAAAAGGCAAGAGGAAGTTCCTTTAGGACAACCTGAACATCTAAAACAACTACACCCTGACAATTCTGAAGCTCTTTTACCCTTCAAACTCAGTAAGGCTCCATTGCCTATATATACAGGTTGCAACAATCTGAAGATGTGTTACTTAGTAAATAACTAAATATGTAATTGTCCAAGCCATGTCACACCTTATAACCCAATTGAAACTTTAAATTGGTACCTGATCATTAACTGAAAGATTAAAAAAGATAAACTCAATCCAAGTGTGCCCTATTAAGCTTACAATTTAAAATTACAGCTTGTTTTTTCTTTGATTTTTCTTTCAAGCAAAACAGAAATTCACTCTTTATAGTTTATACTCCGTCCGTGGTTGTTTTGCATTAGCGCCATGATGGGTTGAGAGATAGTAGGAAGATGGTTATAGATCGTTGTTGATAGTGCCATGATGAAAATTAGAGTTCGAATTGCAAAGTATAGATCACCTTTTGGAACTGGAAATGCTTCGAATTTGGCGGTTGAAGATTAAGTTTGATTGCTGGAAAAGTGAAGAGGACATATATATTTTAGTTGAAAGAGTTGACTGAGGCCTACCTAACTTGGTCTTTAAAGAAATTTCCCCGCGGAGTCATAAAATATCAAATATTAGAATATTGAGAATGAAGTCGGTACCGTACCGTACCGGCTGGTACGACCGAAATTTTTCGTACCGGCCGATGAACCAGTACCGAAACACCTTCAAAATGTACTGCCTAAGATACCGGCCTATATCAGAAAATACCGGCCGTACCGGAGTATACCGGACGTTTCGGCCAGAAAAGAGAAATTCGGCCGGTACAAAAACTAAAAGGAAAAATGGAAGAAATGCATGATTTGAACAAACCCAGTGCAGCAAGTTGCAACCACATTGGCATCGTCGATCAGATCTTCTTCTTCCTTTTTTCTTTTTTCTTCTTCTCGTCTGTTTTCCTTCTCCACTGTTCTGGGTTTTTTTTTTTGAAAGGTTCATTGCTCTGGTTTCTTCTCCTTTTTTGCTGAACAAAGAAGAGCAAGTGGTTTGTCTTTCTTTATTTTGTACTTATTTGAAATTTCCTAAGCCTTTTACACTTGACTAGCCTTGGAAAGGTTGATAACTTACATTTTTTTAATAAAATATGGGCTGAATGGTTCAGCCTTTCCTTCTCTTTCAATCTTGAGCCCCGCATTATGTGATGCATTAATTGCATCACATCAATTCAACTTTTTTAGTTTTTTTTTTAGTAGCAACTTTTTAGTTTTTAATATAAAGGAATGTACTGATTTAGTATATTAATATATTCTTAAAAAATGTATATTATCAATATTATTATTATTGAAAGTGATATTTTAAATTTGAAATTTGAAATAATGAGTGAAATATGAGTTTGAAATTTCATAGTTCTTAATATAATATATATTATATAATATATTATATAAAATAGTAGTAAACTTAAAACGGTACACTGATATTGACCGATACTCAAAATATATCGTATCGATGACCAAATCGGTACAACCTCTAGTATAGTATTAATTTCCCTGATATTAATTTGTTTTTAAAGACCTTGACGGAGTTTGGAACAGTGTACTATTGAATAGAATTAATTGTTCATCTCTTCACACCCAAGTGTGGAAGTCATTCTTCTAAAAAAAGAAAAAGAAAACTGTATTCCTTTAAATCAAAATGGAGCACTTAAATTTGAAGAATGAAACTGCAACCCTTCAAAGGCATTTATTTGTTGTCGTATTTTGGCGTAGAAGAATTAAACGTCCTTGTAGTGTCTGTTTGATATGTCGTTTTGAAATTGTACTTTTTTTAAATACAATTTTTAAAAATCTTATATATCATTTTTTGAATAATAATGTTCAAAAGCTTTATTTTTATTTTTTTAAAAAGTATAAGAAATGGACACAGGTATTATTTAGTGTTTAGTTAGAGTAATGTAGATAGAATAATACTACGAATGCAACCAAAAAAAAAAAAAATTACAATATTTTTGGCAAAAGTTGACAAATTTCACTAAGAGGGCGTTTGGGAAGCGCGTTTTGCGCTTCCCAAACGCACGTTGTGCGTTTTTTATTTTTTTTTACTTTTTTATTGTTTTGCTGACTGACAGATTTGACTTTATCTGTGAACAGTATACATTGTGTACTATTTATGGTCCTACAAATTTCACTTTTTAACAACCTTTTTATTAAAAATGGGTCCTACAATACTATTTACACATTAAAAAATTATTTTACTACAGTGTTTTTCAGTTTTCAATTTTCAATTTCAGCTACATCTAAACGGACCTTAATTCTCGTTTAGGACTAACGCTAACATTACTTTTCCATTTACTGTAAATAATCTGTTATATCAACAACGGTCAAACTTAGATTCAAAAAAAAAAAAAAAAACAACGGTCAAACTTTGTAAATTCGAACTTTCTCGATCTAATGTAAAACAGAAGTAGAGTAGTAGACTAGCATCTTTGACTTTGAGGCTTTCAGCTACTACACCTTGGCCTACGGCATACCAACTTTCACACGTTTGAATGCATCCAGTCAATAACTTCTTTTATTCCCCTACGCAACTCAGTCAATTACTCGATTGTATATAAAAATAACTTTTGAAGTGGTTAACGCCACTATTTTTTATCGTAAGAAAAGTAAATGTTCATATCTCTTGAGAAGGTAAATTTTAACAAACTGAACCTTGAACTACATTATTTTTATATATTTTTAATATTTACAAAATTTTAAGGTAATTAAAAAAGATTAATTGTATTTCATTTTTAAAAACTTTCTTTAAATGGATTGTTAACGAACCAAAAAATAAAGAAATATTTAAAAATTTTAAGGTAATTAAAGATTGATGTATAGTTTTTAGACCTAGATCGTTTAACGAATCAAAAAATAAAGAAGTTCAAAATTTTTAAGATTAGACCGAGGTTCAAGAGATATCAAACTATGATGATGTCGTAATTAATTTAATAATAGTAAAATAAAAATAAAGATATTAAAATGGAAACCATTAACAAATTTTTACTAAAAATATGTCTAAAAAAATTAAACAAATTTCAAATGAATTTTCACTATTTTTATAAGGTTAACAAATAATAATAAAGCATAAAAAAGTGTGAAAAAAAAATGTGTTTAGTAATCTTTCAAAAAAAAAAATTATTTAAAATAAAATCATTTTCAACATAAATAAATATATTGTATAATCACATGTAAAAAGCATAGTTCTTGAACCTCTAATAAAATTATCAAATAATAATAGATTGAGAGGGTAATATAAAAAATTGGAAAACTATAATCTCAACTGTAAATAAATAAAATACTGAATCCAAGAATGACACAACAAATGAGCATAGTCTATTGGTTATTGTATCAGGAACCCATGTTCCATCCCTCGCCTACACCTATTTTGATAATTTTTATATTTAAAATGTCAGAACATGATTGAAGTACTATAACTCCCACTTAAAAAACCAAATTTCTACCCAGCTCGAGTAACATTCTACCTAGTTCAAGGTTACTTAAGTCGGACCGGCCAGTTCAGTCCGAATTTGACAACCTTGTAGTTATATTATCAATCAATTGTTTAAATTCAAGTTTTAACATCACAATAAGATTTTCAAAATATGAATTCAGTAACAAGTTATTAGGTGATATAATATTACTTAGAGTTACACTAGGATTAAATTTAACCCAACTAGAAGCTACACCTATTTGATAATTTTTATATTTAAAATGTTAGAACATGATTGAACCTTAACTCCCACTTTAAAAACAAGATTTCTGCCCAGTTTAAGGTTAATCGGGTCGAACCAGCCAGTCTAGTCTGGGTCTAACAACTTTGTAGTTATGTCATCAATCAATTGTTTAAATTCAAGTTTTAACATTGCGATAAGATTTTCAAAATACGAATTCAATATCAAATTATTAGGTGATCTAATATTACTTGAAGTTACACTGGGATTAAATTGAACCCAACTAGAAGCAACAACCAATGAGCATGGGGAGAGAATTTTCAACTGAGTAAGGTTGTCAAAATCAGGATCTTACGTAAGATCGTGGAGGGATGGTGGAATCATGGATCGTAAGATCGAATCATGAATT
Organism: Castanopsis chinensis; assembly: GCA_032878915.1. Lineage (NCBI taxonomy): Eukaryota > Viridiplantae > Streptophyta > Magnoliopsida > Fagales > Fagaceae > Castanopsis > Castanopsis chinensis. The sequence goes on along the minus strand of JAVQMG010000131.1, from coordinate 1,373,196 downwards.
GAAAGATCCTACCCTTATGAGTTCATCCAAAAAAGACAAATTTTTCGTCAATATACTATAATTTATATACCATGCATCGCTTTGTCTATACTAAGAAGACATAAAACTTAATTAGATGCTTAAGCCTTAAGATATGGAGGTGCTAGAGTTACAAGGTGAAACAAAATTGGAAGATAGTGTAAAAGAAATGGGTATTAACTATTAAGATATAAATTTTGCAGTTGCCCAGCAATGTAACAAAATGTAATATTTTTTTCCCTTTAAGAAGGAATAGAATAATTAGATATGACTATTAAATTAAGAAACCCGAGACAAGAAAGCAGTTGAGATTGTGTTTAATTAAGGTTGATAAAAGACAACCTTTTTAAAACAGAAAGAAAAATATAAGATCTGCAGAGAGTTCCCAGCTCCCCCAAAATATACAATTTTCTTATTGCAGGCAATAGGAGGTAGCATGGTGCAGCAGGAAAATGTGGGGCAAATGTAAGCTGTTTTTGTTCATACTTTCACATTTGCTTTGGCTATAACACATGTAAATTGTGTAAATTGATGTGTGCTCTCAATCTGTAAGCTTAAATTAAGCTCAACTAGTAAGTTGCCCATACGATGCATGAATAATTTTGTAATATTTTATGTACGATAGTTTTGAAAAATGTTGTACGTATATTATAAAGAATAAGTAATTAAATTAGTGTAAAGAAATATATACATTTTGAGATATTAAAAATTAGTTTAGTAGCTTCATTGCACATTTGTAGATCTCTCAAGGTAAGATTGATTTTTTTTTTTTAAATCATAAAACCAAAAATAAATGCAAAGGAGTAACAGGATAATAAAAAACAACTAATCTATGTTTTGTTCACCGTCTTCCACTCATCGATGGCATTAAAACATGGTGTAGGCAAGTGAGTATGAATGTGTCTTATAGAGACAATTTAAAACCATGGTAGAATATGGTTTTATATTGCACATCAAATATTCTCTCTACTTATATACCCAAGACAAAAACTATCCAATCAAATTACCCAAACCTAAAATATATTTAAGGCCCAAATTTTTTTAAAAAAAGAAAAAAATTGCCCCAAGGGCCCCAAGAGTTTCAGTGGTTTGATGGTGGTGGAAAGCTAGTATAACGGATGTGGTAGCCCCTCAGATTCCTCTTTCTCTCTCTTACAAATGATTTATCAATCTCAAGTCTTTTATTTTGGAAATAGTGAAACAATGCGTTTTGATTTAACAATCCACAACATTTTTATATCTCTTTATATCCCTCCAAGACCTTATTAGGTTAGTTATTAATATTAATCATTTTTTTTAGCTTATATTTTTAATACTAAAATGGTGGGTATGCTAAAATATATGAAGAGAGAAATGAGTAATGTAAGCTCAGACAATTAATGATAAACTAATGAGATAACAATAAAAATAAGTTAATGTGAACTTCTTGGTAATAGTAGAAAAAACTTAATGAAAAGAGGTTACAAAAAAAAACTACATGCTAAATTAGAGCACCACATGGCAGTACTTCATGCACTCCTATATGAAATCTCTGCTTTTATATATACTATTGTTTAACCTACGCAATGCGCAGGATCATTTTACGTATTAGAAGACAATTAAAATTTATATAGTTGTTTGACTTTTAAATATTTTCAAAGACAAATTTACACTTAGCTCAATAGACTTCACTTAACATGACATTATTTATAAATTGCAAACCTATAGCTAAGCAATATGTTGATACATAAGGAAGAAAAAAAAATCTATAATTAAATAGAAAATCAAATTATTTCATTAATATAAAACTATTCACTCACTGTAAACCAATTTGAAAACCGTTTTCAAAATCCAAGCCGCCTTCTTTTATTTAGAATTTCAATAACCAACAACTTGACCAATATCACCCTCATTCAAAGAGTTGTTTTCCTCTTAATTAGCAATCTCATAAATTGGAAGGAACAAAAGTTGCTTATCAACAATGGCTTGAAAGCTAAGAGAGAGAGGAATAGAAGTTAGGTATCATTTTGTTATGAGAGTTTACTAAAATAAAGCAATATAGTATAGTACATTAAAGGCTTCATCATCCTCAGCAATTAGAACATGCAAATCATGAGTGGACCTTATTGTGAAAGTCAATATTAACAACCTGAAAGTATATTTAAAAAAAAAAAAAAAAAAAAAAAAGACCTTTTGCACAAAAATATCATTAAAAGTGCTTAATCTCAACATGAATCTCCATGTAAGATAGCAAAGAAACCATTAGTAGATTATCTAGTGCTCTCCAACTATCTTATGGGTTTGTGCATTTACATTACAAATCCCTTAACTTCCCTTTATGTTATAAACTTGTACTTGTTTCTTTCTACAAATTATGCATGTATAAATGTTACAATTATCTACTTCCTTATAGCATGATCTAATCAAATCAACTACACCACAACTTTAAAGAAGGGGGTTGTCCTTGACAGATGAAAAAAATAACTTGGAAAGTTCCCTCATCTCTTATAAACTAATTTTCATTATTGTAGTCTAAACTTACATTAGCAGCCAAGAAAAAAAGTAAAGCAAATGAGAAACTCAAAAACTACTTAAAAAACTTCTAGCTTAGTTGAGTATTCTTTGCTCTTACTTCTGTGTTATTTCCCATCTCCAACTCATCCATAGAACCTGTCCCATTAGTGAATAATTCCTCCATTACTTATTAAATTTTTTTAAAGAAAAAGAGAGAGAAGTAAATTGTAGTCTACTAACATGCTGCTAAATTAACAACATTTTTTAGGGTCCCACATAGTTCAACTCCTTCCACATCTTGGACAAATTTGATAACATGATATTAAAACAAAAAAAAAAAATTATGAGCAAAGCATGAATCTAATGATTGATTGATGTGCACCTGCTCATAGCAACATAATAATTTAATGAAATTGATTGCTAGAAGACATCATGGTTTTGCTACAAAAGAGACCAAAATATTGATTATAAAGCACTAACATTTGATCTATGTTTGCCAAGTTCTTAAAGGAGACAGCAAGTTAAAATACTGATCCAGTTTTGGCTGCCATAGTCACTAAAATAAAATAGAGAAACATGTGAAAGAGTTATGACGTTTTCAAAAGATTTTGTCAGCCTACTCTTAAAATGTAAATCTTAAGAGCTAAAAAAAATCAAATTATTGTAGGAATATTACTTGGTGAACTACTGTGTTACAAACATGATAGTATTGAAAGTGCTAAGATCAGCCCCATCTTTATAGAAGCTCTACGTCAAAGGAATGAAAGAATTATCTTCTCTGAAGGGCATTTTAAGTACTCAAAAGATTCATTATCTTGTAAAAATTTAAAAGACCTTTGAACATTAAATCAGAGCATTCGATGTCCTGTCCTCAACTTTAGACTTATCAACATAGTAGACATTGTTTTGAGTACCTGTATGAAGCAACAAAATTAATATCAATGTACAATTTTGAGGCATAAATGTGAATAAATTAATAATAAAAAAAAGGAACACATTTGTACATTATACCAATTTTTGCAAAAGTACATTAGTCATAGTTTGGAACTTGATTTGGAGTATATTAACCAAAGGATTGTAGTGTCTTATGAATAAGGACTATCCTAACCATAAATATATAATCCCATCTGATTGCTTCAAGTCCTTAACAACAAATATACAATTGCTAAATTGCAAAAGATGAATTTCTCATAAACATTACAATAATTACAAACAACTTAGAACTCCACTGTCCTCTTATTGTTCATCAAGCTTTAGCTTTAGCACTCTTAAGAGAGATAATTGAATTTGTTAGAGTAGATTGCTCCATTTGATACCATGTACATTTAAATTGGTGGTCAGTTCATCCAATAATCTGGCCTTCAATCTCAGTCAACAATTTCAAAGTCTATATATGTCAATGTGTATCATATTTTCAGGAGAATAAGGAAGATCTGAAGCATTCTCATGCATTCAGTTGAGTTTGGTTAAGTTTTTATGGACTTCCAATTTCCTAAAAATCATTCAAAATAAGGTGAGATTGGTCAAAGTTTTTCTTGAGGCAACCTTTATTTTCAAATTTTGAGAACCAACCCAAACATAGAAGATTTGAAGCACTCCCACAAAATAATAACATTAATACAAAAACAAATCATGATTTAAAAAAAAAAAAAATTACTTGAAGAGTTTGTGTGCTTCTAAAAGAAACCAAATACTTCAATAATCAATCAAGGTCCATAATTCTAAATTCAAAAAATATATAAATGGTAGTACCTAAGTTGTAAGAAGGGTCTCAACCTCCATCAACATTTCACCGGGGAGCGTTACCTTACTCCTACCAAGACCACCCTCCTTATTTCCCTTCCAACTCACAACTCTCTACATATAAGAATTCTAGAATCAAGCAAAATACCATTCAGGAATTTTATCAAACAGATTGTGTACATAAAATTATTTTTTTGAGTGCATATAAAATTAAATTGTTCTAGTGCCTTCTATTCATGAAAATAATATAGCAGAATTAGTAAAAAGATGTTAGAAATGAGATCAAGGGTGGGTTTTTTTAGTAAAATTAAAGTAACTTTTTAAAGTTTGAAAATGGAAAACGATGGCTATGCCTTCTTCTGCTTTGCTTCTGCTTCTTTATTTCATACTTGATCTCTATTTCATCAACATTGCAAGTGAAGGCTGTGGATAGCTGGTTCAGTTGCACACACTACTGTATCTGCATATTTGTAAATGTAATTTGTAGACATATATATGTTCAACTTTCAGTATATTTATAAATGTTCTATGTATTAAACTTTCCCAATAGAACAAAAAAATAGAAGCTAGTGATGGTTCAATATTTAATAGTTTGAAGTATATTTACATTTTTGGTGGGCAAACACTATGCCCTTGTGCTTAGTTAAAGTCAACTTCAAATGCCTGACCCTCTGCAAAGCAGAATAGGGTCAAGTAGCAAAGCCTCTGCAATGGCACATTGTCCCTATTTAATGGTGCTAATCTTGGCTTTGCATGCTAACCCACCATTCAAATAACCCATAAAAACAACTACGATACAAAACACACAATCCAAATTCAATACCAAGGCTCAAAAAGATAAAACTGTGTTTTTTTTAAGACCCAAATATAATTAGAGCAACTGATGAATTTTGAATGCTCCCTAAAACCTAAATTGGACCCTTTTTGTGTGCAGTTATGCTAACAATCCAAGGCTTGTAGCAATTGAAATCCTAATTGAGCAGATATGAGTTCAAAATAAAAATAGCAGTTTAATTTTTGTCTGCAGTGCTTTTCCACTTTCATAAACCAAGACTTCAATATAGTGAAGAGCTATGTTATTTGTAGAGTTAATATATAGTATAGAATACAGAGTAATGGCAATTGAAAACACTGCCACAGGCATCTTATTTCATACATATAAACTTTAGTTTATCTTATTTCATTCAAGTCAAAATTTACTTCTCAAAGCAATGAAGGGCACCACAACGATGCAATCATTTATAGTAAATCCAAAAGTTCAAACTCTAAATCTAAATATCATGAATAACCTAAACCTGAAACAATAGATTATCCATGATAATCTAACAAATTGAGGATTGAGTCTGAAGCATTCAAAAGCATCAATCATTGCTTGGTATAATAGATATATAGAATCAAAATCCATGATAATTGTAATGCCAATTATTTGAAGATAAAAAAATCTCACCAAAGTGTACTTACAGGAACTTGTTTGGACTCATCAAAGTCATTGAGGGAGTCACTGTTTGGACTCACCAAAGTCATTGAGGAAGTCACTATGCTCTATGTTAAGAAAAAGAAATTTCTCAAAACCAAGCCTATCAATAAAATCACCTACCAACCACGACTTCCACTACTCATGACTATTAGCACTTGTTTGGATTTTTTTTTTCTTTTTCTCCCTCCCTTAAGGTTTTGTTGGTATTTTGGGATTGAGAAACCAATCAGCATGTGGAAAAATAAGATTTATAAGAAAGAAGCAAAATTAAGAAGAAGCCACACCCTTTGCGTTCAACTGGATTTAGCCTATATGGGTTACTGCAAATGCATATTATATAACAACAATCAAATGAAAAAAGCCACACATGTTTTATAAGCACTACCCAACACTTCATAAGATTGGAGATGTGAAACTCAATTTATACATTATAAATAAATTGAAACCAAATAAAACTCACCAAAATTCTACATTTTCTCTTTAAAGAAGTCAACAATAAGCAAAATTAGACAAAGCAAGCAAAGGAAAAAGATTTAAACCATTCATAGGAAGTACAAAGCTAGCAAGAAAGAAAATTAAACCTATAAAAAATATGCACAAAATTTGTAGTATATCAAAGTAAATAACATATTAGTCAATTTATGGAGTCAGAAAAGTAGTTAAGTTGTCTACAATCACAACATAAATTAATTATGTCATATGTAAATGAAGAATCATGCTCTCCATATTTATAACCAAATTATTCATTTCCATATAAAATTATTTTAAACAGCCGGAGTATAAGTATAACTACTCAAATCTATGATCATATATCAAATTTAAAAGGAATTTCATCGAACATATATCATGCAACACAAAAAGAACATGTAATTTTTTATAAACTTAAAAATATATTTTGGAAATTTCTATTATAACCAAATTAATCATTTCCATTAACAAATTAATTTTTTACAACCATAGTATAGCCACTCAGATTTATCACAACATGAGGAGGGGAAACAAATTTGAATGGAAAGATCTCACATCAAATTTAAAAGAGATTTCATCGAGCATATGCCATGCAACACCAAAAGAACACTTATATAATAGGTTAATTCAAAGCAACCCAAAAAGATGATTCAAGAAAAAACACTTACCGTTTCATCTCGTCTAACAATTAAGTTCCCAACATCTACGCCCATGAGTAAAGGATATTGGCCAAAAGCTTTGATGACCCTGAAACTGAAATTCTGCATTTTGATTGAACAATGAGAAAAATAGTATGAGACCTAAGATTAAAAAAAAATATCAAATATTAGAGAGAGAAACTCCCCTTTAGAACCAAACACAATCCTAAACATTAAAAAAATAATAATAATGAGACCTAAGATCTGAAACCCTTTTTTTCCATTCTCTTGATAAACTTTGGCTTTGGCAGTATCATCCATTAGCTTTTCAACATCTGCCAGGTTAATGAATGAATTTAATTACCAACAATAAAACTATTAAAGATAGCTTCTGCTTGCTTGCCAATTCAATATCTGTTAACTAAACCAAAATTTACAATTGGAAATATATACGTTTTCTAAAAGAATAGAATCAAAAGAAACCTAAAATCAAGTTCAAAGAATAGGTGCAACCCATAGAAGACTGTAATTCATTTTAAGTTGGAGAAACGTAGTCCAAATAAAAAAGTTTGTTGGCAACTTTTGTCATATTGTATGAAAAATGCCATTTTTTAAAAAAGCCAACAAAACATCCCTTAAGAACTTTATCAAACAGTTTGTGAACATGTAAAAGAAACAACACTATGAAAATGTGCAATCATTGAAAATGGTCTTTTATCCTAGTTAAAAATAGGGGTTTAAATAGGAGCACAAAAATCATGAATAGATGCATAATTCAAATGTGAAAACAAAAATCTAAACAATCATTCTCCTCCTAACCAAAACAAAAATTATTCTCCTCTAAAACCCCAACTATCTAACACAGCCAGTTTGCATCAAAATAAAGGATACCATTTAACCACATATTAAAACAACTTTAAATATAACAACTTGCTAAGCATGGCCTCCAAATTATTTGCAAATTAAAGATTTATCAACCACCATCTAATATTTGCCATAGTCTTGATAATAATAATAATAATAATAATAATAATAATAATAATAATAATAATAATAATAATAATAATAATAATAATAACTACTTTCTATTCTTCCCATATGTTTCAATTTGCATTTCCACGAATTGGGCTTTATGTAATACTACAAAATAAGTAAAAATTCTTCAAATCCCACATTTAAAAATAAAACTATTCATTCATATAGCAAATTTCAACGAAACCCACCAAACAAAAAAGAAAAAAAAAAAAAAAGTTTTGATCTTTGGAGTTATAAACTGTTGGGCAACCTTTAAATCATTGTGCAAGATGGGTCAATCTTCTGGGTTGGAGAAACGAATAGGGTAGGAGGCGATCATCAAGGCCACACTCGCCTTCAACACATCGTTGTCAACGGCCCCAATTTAAACAGTTCGGATTCAACCGTCATGCTTCTTCATCATTGTTAGATTTAGTGTATAAGTAAATTATTAAAAAATCTAAATCTAAACCAATCCAAACAAAATATCAAACCCTAATCATAATTAATAAACAAACTTAAATTGATGATAAGAACTCACCAGTAGTGGTTCCGGCCTCTCTTTATCTTCCCTTGCGTGAGACTTTTTTCTTTTTTTCATTATCCTCCAAACTATAGAAAAAAATGGCAGAACGACTGGTTTTGATTGTTTTAGATAGTTGTTCTAAACGGTATATGACGACAGTGGGATGCTAAAGGAGTGAGAGAGTGGCGATGGGCTATCGTTTAGGGGTCTTTAGAATTGAGAGAGGTAGATAAAATGGCTTCAACGTGGAGGAAGAGGCAAAGTAGAAGAAAAGGTTTATCGGGAGTGGGTAGTTTTGGGTTTTGTTAAAATGACAAAGCAAAATGATTCCCTGCATCAAGGAGAAGTGCATTTTGCCAATCAAATCAGCTCACAAATTCAAAATGACAGAAGCATTGATCAAACGGTTGCTATGGCTCTGATTGAAGCAATGCCACACTATGATCAGATCTTGTGTTCAATGCAATAGATGCAGCCACGTATGCAAGGTTGAATGGAAGCTGATTAAACACGTGTGTATGATGTGGAGTGTAGCTGTAACAGATTTCCTCTGTTTTAGGGAGTTAGTTATTGTGACAGTTTCCTTTAGCTGCCTTAGTCTCTGTATATATATAGAAAAGGCTTGTATGTATTTCTCACTTAAATTCTTTTACTCTTTATCAATAAAAGATTCATATTTATTTAGATTGAGAGTATAGTAATTTTACATGGTATCAGAGCTTCAAGGTCTTTCAATGGCGTCCACTGAAGCAAACAATCAATCCACTCATGCATCCCTTAATCCTATCAACAATCAATCCACACATGCCAACTCGAATTCACCAAATGATTCAGCCTCTGTCACTCCTAATCCCTATTTCTTTAATTCCAGTGAGAATCCAGGAAACATTCTTGTTACACAACCTCTGTTAAGGATGAAGAATTACCAATCCTAGTCAAGAGCTATGGTGCTTGCCCTCACTGCGAAGAAGAAGATTGGTTTTGTGAACGGAAAAGTTGTGAAACCAAATCTTGGTTCTCCTCTGTATGAAGATTGGGAGAGCTGCAACACTATGGTGCTTTCATGGTTAATCAATTCTATGCACGTGGATGTCTCGAGTAGTAATATGTATTGTGAAACTGCAAGGGATATGTGGATTGAACTCCAAAATGTGTTTTCACAAGGGAATGGACCCAAAATCTACAATTTGCAGAGTGAGATTTCTCAAATTCGTCAAAATTAGATGTCTGTGACTAAGTTCTACACCAAATTCAAGCAATTGTGGGATCAATTGCTGAATTATGAACCAATGCCCAAATGTTCTTGTGGAGCTATGAAGATTCTAATCAATTCGCATAACAAGGCTTATGTAATGAGATTTCTCATGGGATTGAATGAGAGTTTTGACACTGTTCGAAGTCAAATTCTTATTATGGGTCCTTTTCCTTCGATGAGCAAGGTCTATTCACTGATTTTGCAAGAAGAATCTCATAAGAATGTGGGCCATGGAGGTTCTGGTTCTTCTCAATCTGATACGATGGAAATGTATGCCAATTTTAAGGGCAACTCTAAAGGAAATGGGAAAAAGGATAGGCTTTTCTGTACTCACTGTAATATGGCAGGGCATACCATTGAAAAATGCTACAAATTGCATGGCTATCCACCTGGTTACAAGCCCAAAGGCAAACCAATAGCCAATGCAAATCAAGCTTCTTTCAATTCTGAAAATGGTGCTTTGACTACTGAGAATCAGTGCCCTATTTCGAGAGCACAATGTGAGAAGTTGTTGGCTTTTCTCAACTCAGGAACCACTGGCACAAGGACTAATCATGGTGATACACATCATGCTGCAAATGCAAGCATTTATTGTATGGCTACTGGTGTGGAAGGAGTCTCTAGCGAAGGTTCTAGTTTGGTAGGATCTGCTTCACAACCACAAGTCAATACCTCTCCTGCTTTTAACCCTGCACTCATGTCAGGTATTCATTCCAATCATTTCTTTAATCCTATTTTTCAGCATTCCATTTTTTCTGCAAGAAAAGTAGATAGGACTGCCTTCAATAGGTGTGATTGGGTGATTGATACAGGAGCCACAGATTACATGGTGCATTCTGTGTCCTGTTTTACCTCTATTACTGCTGTTTTGAGTACCTTTGTTAATCTCCCAAACGGAGAGTCAGCCTTAGTAACACATATAGGAACTGTTGAAATCTAACAAAACTTGTTCTTCACAATGTTTTGTGTGTTCCTTCATTCACCTTTAATCTTCTTTCTGTCAGTAAATTGGCTAAGTCAATTTCTTGTTGTCTCATGTTCTTTGGAACCTTTTGCTTCATTCAGGACCTAGCTCATTGGAGCACAATTGGTCTGGGTAAGGAGTACAAAGGATTGTATCTACTGGAAAAGAGCATCTCAGCCTCATCAAAATATTTTCCTGTTTTTCATTCTGTTAATAATGTTCATGCTGTCAATAATGTTCATGTCCAGCCACATATTTGGCATTTCAGATTAGGACACTTATCAAATGCTAAATTGGCATTGTTAGTGTACCTCTCTTCAATGCAAATAAAATGATTGATTGTGAAATCTGTCCTTTAGCCAAGCAAAAGAAATTACCTTTCCATTCTAGTTCTCATACTTCTAGTCATTGCTTTGATTTGATTCACTGTGACTTATGGGGACCCTTTTCAGTTTCTACCATTGATGATTGCAAATATTTCCTAACAATTGTAGATGACTATTCACGATGCACTTGGGTTTATCTTCTTAAACATAAATCCCAAACTCAAGCCATCTTGGAACAATTTTGTATCATGATAGAAACACAATTTTCAAGAAAGGTTAAATGCATTAGGACAGATAATGGGACTGAATTCATCATGTCTAAATTTTTTTCTCAAAAGGGTATTTTGCACCAATTAAGTTGTGTTGAAACCCCTCAACAAAATGCTATAGTTGAGAGGAAGCATCAACATATCTTGAATGTTGCAAGAGCACTTAGATTTCAATCTAACATACCTTTGCATTTGTGGGGGCATTGCATTCTTATAGCCACTTACTTGATTAATAGAATCCCATCTTCAGTTTTAGGTCATAAAACTCCTTTTGAGGTTCCTTTTGGTCAAGTTCCAACTTACACTCATTTAAGAGTTTTTGGTTGTCTATGCTATGCATCTACCCTTTCTCAAAATAGGACTAAGTTTGATCCAAGAGCATCTAAATGTATCTTCCTGGGTTATCCTATTGGGGTTAAGGGTGACAAGGTCATGAATCTATCCACCAAAACTATTTTTGTTTCCAGGATTGTCTCCTTTCATGAAAATGTTTTTCCTTTTGCCACTGCTGTGAAAAATTTTTCTGATCCTTTTCTTACTGAGGTTGATGCTCCTATATCTGATATGGATCCTTTTTTCACTCTTGTTAGCATACCAGATGCTCCTGCTAAGTCTTCTCCTCCTTGTACTTCCTTAATTTCCCCTTCAAATTCCTGTTCCACTTCTTTACCTAGTCCACCTAATCCTTCTTGCTTGCCTTCTATTCCCTCTAATTGTCTTGATACTGCTGTTTTTGTTCCTAACATTCCCAATGCAGATCAGCCACCACCTAGAAGGTCCACCAAAGCTCACAAAACTCCAGTATATTTACAGGATTTTGCTTGCAATTCAGTTGCTGTATCACCTTCATCTGCCCCTTCCTATGCCTCAGGGACTCCTTATGACATTGCAAATTGTCTCACCTATTATCATTTGGATCCACCTTATCAATCCTATATCATGTCTGTCAGTCATGGTCCTCAAGCTCCTCAATACTTCCATCAGGTTGTTCAAGACCCTCTTTGGAGGGAGGCTATGGATAAAGAGATTCAAGCCTTAGAACAGACTCATACTTGGGTGCTTACTCCTTTGCCACCAGGTAAAAGACCTATTAGGTGTAAATGGGTCTATAGAGTGAAGCTGAATCCTAATGGCACTATAGAGAAGTATAAAGCAAGGTTGGTTGCTAAAGGCTACACCCAAAGGGAAGGTCTTGATTTTTTGGAAACATTCAGTCCTGTTGCTAAGACTGTATCCGTGAGGGTTTTGATTGCTCTTGCTTCAGCCAAAGAGTGGCCTTTGCATCAGTCAGACATCAACAATGCTTTCCTCCATGGTGATCTTGATGAGGAGGTGTACATGGACTTGCCTCCTGGTTTTCACAATAAGGGGGAGTCTACTAATTCCACTTCTTCCACTCCTTCTTCCACTCCTTTGGTATGCAAATTGATTAAGTCCCTATATGGTCTAAAACAAGCTTCAAGGCAATGGAATGCCAAGCTCTCTGCCACCATTATGCAGCCTGGTTTCAAGCAGTCCCAGGCAGATCATTCTTTGTTTGTTCATGCTGATGGTTCTTCCTTTACTGCATTATTGGTCTATGTAGATGATATGATAATTATAGGAAATGACCTAGCTTGTGTTGCAAAGTTAAAGTCCTTATTAGACAAAAAATTTGGGATCAAAGATCTTTGTTCCCTCAAGTATTTTTTGGGATTGGAGATTGCAAGGAATGCTAAAGGCATTAGCATTAACCAAAGAAAGTATGCTCTTGAGGTTTTAAAGGAGGCAGGAATGCTTGGTTGCAAACCTGTCAAGGCACCAATGGAGCAACAATTAAAGCTATCTAAGGTAGATGGGGAGTTGATTAAAGATGCAGGGCAATATAGGAGGTTAATAGGAAAATTGATGTATATGACTTTGAGTAGACTTGATATAGCTTATGCAGTCCATAGGCTTAGTCAGTTCCTAGCTCAACCTCGAATTCCACACATGAAGCCAGCCACTAGAATCCTTCAATACATCAAAGGAACTCCAGGGCAAGGGGTGTTCTTCCTTGCTGAATCAGACCTACAGCTAAAGGCATTTTGTGATGTAGACTGGGCAGGCTGCCCTGACACAAGAAAATCCATGACTGGTTATTGTGTCTTCCTAGGGGATTCTTTAATTTCTTGGAGGGCTAAAAAGCAAGACATAGTGTCAAGGTCCTCTACTGAAGCAGAGTATAGGTCTATGGCCACTACCACTTGTGAAGTAACTTGGTTGCTTTACTTGTTGAGAGACTTGCACATTCATCATGAGAGACCAGTGCTGTTATACTGTGACAACCAGGCAGCCATACATATCTCTGCAAATCCTGTATTCCATGAGAGGTCAAAGCATATAGAGGTAGACTGCCATATAATTAGAAACAAAGTCTTGGATGGCACCATCAAGAAGTTTTATGTCTCTTCAAAGAATCAGCTGGCAGATATATTTACAAAAGCACTAGGGGTTGAACAATTTTCAAAGTTGTTAGGAAGGCTGGGAGTCATCAACATTCTTGCTCCTAAAATACAATATCTAGAGTATGCAAAACACAATCAAGAAGCAAGAGCTTTGCTCTTGAGGGGGAGTGTTAAAATGACAAAGCAAAATGATTCCCTACATCAAGGATAAGTGCATTTTGCTAATTATATCAGCTCACAAATTCAAGATGACAGAAGCATTGATCAAACGGTTGCTATGGCTCTGATTGAAGCAATGCCACACTATGATCAGATCTTGTGTTCAATGCAATAGATGCAGCCACGTATGCAAGCATTAATGGAAGCTAATTAAACACGAGTTTATGATGTGAAGTGTAGCTGTAACAGATTTCCTCTGTTTTAGGGAGTTAGTTATTGTGACAGTTTCCTTTAGCTGCCTTAGTCTTTGTATATATATAGAAAAGGCTTGTATGTATTTCTCACTTCAATTCTTTTACTCTTTATCAATAAAAGATTCATTTCTATTTAGATTGAGAGTATAGGAATTTTACAGGTTTTATGTGTAAATCGGGCTTTCAAACGTTGCAATGATCGGGATTTTGGTTGGATTTAACAGTAAACTTGGCAGAATCAATGCAGAGTTCGCCGTTCTGCTCTTTCTTTGTTTCTTTCTTCGTGTCCCAAGCCTCATCCTCTCTCTATTTCATCGCCTCTCTATATCTCTGCTTCTGTCCCCGTGTGCTCATTGCCTCCCTCTCTTTCATCGCCTCTCTATTTCTATTTCTGTGTCCCCTTTAATTTTAACCGTTTTTTTTTTTTTTTTGTTATTTATAATTAGAGGCTTTAAACAGAGTGCAGCATTGCCGAACAACATAATTTATCGCTTTTTAATTTGTATGTGTCTGAATTTTAGATAGGTTTTTTTCCTGCATGACAGCACCTCCTTAATTGTAAAAATCAACTTTCTCTCAGCTCTTGCTATTATATATAGCATTTGAAGTATTTGATTTGATACTAGTCATGTAACGCCCTAAAATCATAAATAATAAAAGTCTATTCAATCTAAATAATCTATAAAAAAAATATTAAATAAAAGAAACCAACAACCTAATATCTCATCATAAATGTCAGAGTTCTAATCCACCAAAGACAAAACATCCTCAAAATAATTCTCTAGTACAATATTTAATGTCATAAAAATAATAATAAAATCTTCAGTTCCATAAAATAATTTGTAACTATTGTCTGCTAAGAATCTCTACTCCAATAATCTCTCTAATGTATCTGTAAGGAGAAATAAAAGGGGTGAGATAACTCAATAAGTAGAATTCACTAAGAACAAACCTTTCAAATAAATAATTCTTACAACAAATTTATACCTTGTAGCCCATCAATATTTTATCATCAAATATTTCATATATATATAAAAAATATATATATATATATATCTTTTTATTGTGAGCCATCATAATACATATATAAATACCATCGTATAAACAATTTTCTAGATTTTTCTCGTGATCAATGTTTATGCCCCGTTGACAAGGTTCTGATGTCTCCTTTTTGGACTAGAACCTCATTTTCATATTTTTCTTAAGGATGGCTCTTTTGGAACCTAAAGGTGCACTCCCTTGCTAAGGAGCTTCCTTTTTGGACCCTCAATAGTATACTCTCTTGCTAAGGAGCTATCAAATGTGCATTGTTCCCTTTTCTAGGACAATCCTTTGCTAAGGACTAACTGCAGTATGATTGTCCCTTGCTAAGGACTAAATACAATACTGAGCTTTTAATCACAACTTGCCCTAGGTTTTCAAAACATATTCAAGATGCTCACAAAAATAATCCATTCATAATTCTAAAAAATATAAGGATATATTCACACATACAAGTTTAAATAAATTTAGGTTGTCGAACAAGTTTTTCTTAAAACGAATAGTCAATGTACACATCACACAATTATAAAATATCAATTTATATATAAAATATCAACATATTTCTTTGATATAGAATAGCTTAATAATTAACACTATTTTGGGAAAACCTCCAAAATTAGTAAACACCACTTACGTCTTAGTTGCAAATATAAAAGAAACCAACCAATCCCATCACTAGGTCTATCAGTAAGAATCTTAAAACCTAGAAACAAAAGGAAAAAGCCTATTAATAACAAGATCTATCTTAAAGTTTATCATCACATTTGTCTCCAAAATTGAATAGGATCCCCTAAAACAAATCAAATGCATTAAAGCCTAGCTTGCCCAACCTAAGACAATTACCCATTCCCAAACGGGAACCAAACAAGCATACAAACTCATAGTGTCTTAGCACAAAACCAAAGCATTTTAATTCTCCACTGCAAGCAATGTGCACATATAAACATAACATAAAACACATCAATTCATAATAGGGGTAGCATATCTCATGAGTTTCCCTTTAGAGCAGTAAATGATTAAACCAAACCATTATTAGACTTAACTAAGTAAAACACATGTCGAATAAAGCACATGAATTTACAAATCACACCATTCAACAAAGATTTGAAGTAAATTCCACAAAATCCTAGCATTTTCATTGCACTTTCAGATTTAACACACAGCAGGTCAGCCATTTTTAAACATTTTCTGGTCCACAAAACGTTATCCGATTAACTTGAAATTAAATAGGGAAAAGCTCTTATATATTTAGTATGTACCATCAAAAACTCAGCCCAAAATGATTTTTCTGTAATTTATTAAAAATCATGTATTGCAACTAATTCAAATCTGTAAGGACAGATTTACAATTCCAAAATAAAATTACTATAATCTTAATACTATGCCAAAAACTTTCAAACTTGATTAACCTCAAAGCTACATGTTTTAGCACATGATAACAACTATGAATGCAACCAATAATCTCATATAATAGTCATTACAACACGAGTCAAGAAATTCGATCCTCTAACTCATATAGGCAAATTACCAAACACTTGCCATACAACAAGCACATGCCCACATTCACATATGTCAAAGCCAATCAAATGCAAAGGAAACACTTTAGAATCAACTCATGCAACAACAAAACCCATATAGCTGCTCTAGGAAACCAAACCTTAAATACCTATTAGTAAAATAGACAACCAAAACACCCCATCAAAGCAAACACCCCCAAATAGTTTGAAATTTTTGGATTTAATAAAAACTCTTGCTGCCCAAATTCTCATAACCCTCTAAACTTCCAATACTCACCAAACCCATCAAGTATATACCATAAAAATCATAAACTAACAAAGCCCAAAGGATTTCATTGAAGAAAATGACAGAAAACTTAGAGTTTTACCTCATCTATTGAATTAACCAAACTTAGAGGGATGGTCTTTCAAATGGGTCTACCAAAATAGCCAGTAGAACTCTCGGTGGTGATTTTGATTGAAAATGAACCTTCCATGAGCCGGTCAAGATAGAAATTTAAGAGGCAAAAGTGAATAAACTTCACATGAGGATGAGAGAGAGGATTTTCAGCCATGGGGAATGGAAACACCAGAGGAAAGAGAGAAAGGTGATGGGAGGTGGCACTTTAGAAAAATAGAGGAAGAAGCCAACGTGGGTTACATATAAGGCTAGGGCTAGGCTTGGGTCTTATCACAAAAATGCCCCCACTTGAATAATTTCCAAAACAATCCTTTTATTTGTTTATTTATTTTGTAAAGGTTGGGGTGTTATAAGTCGTGGACCATGCGTGTTGCGCATGATAATATTTTTAGGATGGTCTCATTAAATTTATTTTTTTTGCAGTTTGAACTAATTTAATAAATAGTAATGTATTTTATAAATTATATTTTCATTTATTATAGGGACAATAATAAATGTAATATATATATATATATAAATTTTGTTACACCAAAATGAAAAACAATACAATTTTTCCTTGAGAATTCAAAAAGGAGAAAAAATATTAATTTTTTAATAAAATATATTTATAACATTTTGTGTATCATTAAAAAGTATATAAAATTTGGAAATTATTTTTTAAGTTTTAAACAATTTTTTCCAAAACCAATTTTTTTTCTACCATACAATCAAAAAAACAAGAAACGTATAAAAAAAATTAACAAAATTCAACAAATCTACAATTCAATTAAAAAAGAAAGGAAAAAAAAAACTCACATCAAAGTCAAACTCTTTGTTCTGAATATGTAAAATACTTCAAACGTGATGTGATCAAGCCAAATATCCAATGCATAATCAAATTCAAAAATTTTAATAAGGTTTTGAAGTTATGCAATAGAAATATTCAATATTTCCAAGAAAAAGTATTGGTTATAGATTTATACATAATGAAAATGTCAAAGAACACATAAGTGAGATAATGAATATGAGCAATACAAAATAATCGTGAATGCTTAAAACCATCTTTTTCAGCTGCAATAACTGTTCTTCATCATTTTGTCCAGACCATCCTGCTGTTTATCAAATAAATTAAAACCTAACAACAACGCAAAATATGGACATATTATAATATGATTTTTCCCTAAATCTAGTCAACAACATTAAAAATATCTCATATTGTAAATAACATGATAAAAAAAAATATTTGCATCAAGGAACCCATATAAATTAGTCAATAATAAGACAATGGGAGTACAAACCTCATAAAAAATCAAACAAAAAATGAAAAAAAAAAGAGAGAGAGAGAGGAGAGAGAGAGAGAGAGAGAGAGAGAGAGAGAGAGAGAGAGAGTGAAATAACCTTTATGTGTGGGAAAAAAATGCATATAATGGGAGAGAATGACAAATTTATTATAAGATGGTGAGAATAAAAATAGTCAAAATAAAGGAAGATAAAGCGATAAAATTATTTGCAAAGTTAAAACCGTCTAAAAGGAATATGTATAGACAATACTTAGCTATAACATCAAAATTAAATAAATGAATATATAAAGTTAAAACTGTCTAAAATAAATTTGTAAAGCTAATGTATTTATATATTTAATATTGTCAAAAAAATTAAAGGTAAAAAATAAATATGAAAAAAATGATGATGTGGCAATAACGTGGAGGATGAGGTGGCTTAATAGGAGCATAGTAACAATAAATTCTATGTTTCAGCTTTTGTATATATATATATATATATATATATATATATATTGTGCTTTCACCTGTGCTGTGCTTCAGTTCCGTTCCTGCTGCACATGGTGGAGATAATCTTCCTAAGGCCTGAGTTTGTTGGTCCTGTAACCACTGATTGGGGCAAGACAAATGGAAACTTACCCCAGAGGGAAAAGAGCAAAGAATGATAGACCAGTATTTGGAGTATCAGAGGAAGATTGAGAATGAGGCCAAACAAAAGCACCTTGCTTTAGCTAAATCAGGCTGGAACCAGTGCAGGGAATGTGGCAAAAGATGTGCCTTAGTCGCCTCAACTTTGAAAATTTTAACTGAGATAAATTTTGCCAAATTATGTGAACTTGAACAACAAAAGCACCCCAAGCACCTGAAGCTGATTTGCACGGATGTATAAGAACAGCTATTGTGATTCTCATTGGCAAATATATAGAGTTTGACTAGGGAAAAGAAAAGTCAAAGATATTTCTTAAAGGTGAGTGTTCTATGATTCAATTCTTTAGTTATAGTTTGATTTTGGCACTACTATACATAAGAAAATGGTCCCATGGGTTCAATACTGTACTTTGTATGTGACACAATGATAAGGATTTTAAAAGGAAAGTAGGTTCTTTCTAGTTTTTGAGATTAACCTAGTGAGCCTTTCCTGAGTTGAATGACAGGAAGAGCATTTCTCTGACTCATATTCACCATATTTCCTTCTAACCTATTCGATTAAGACATTCCTTATTGCTTAGTTAACTCCATTTATCACATCAATATATAGTAGGACCGCCCACAATCTTCTCATTATCTGGTATTTAATTTCCCACTCCTTAAATTTATCACGTCACACCAACCAAATGGAAATTTTTTGGCCTCAGCAGCAGATATACAAAATTGCGACAACCAATAGTAGTGATAGCTGTAGCAATCTTAGGATTTATTTACAATCTCAAATCCTAATCGACTGGAGGAGGGCTTACAAACTGTCCAACCAAGGTTACTGCTGAGATTAATGCAACCTTGTGTCAACCTTATAACGTTATTGTCACATTGTAGGGGCTGACATCACAGCTGCCATTCTATCTTTTTCACACTCACGACATTTACTTAAAAGATTAATTACACTCACATGGTTTTGGTGCCGAAAATTCATAATCCTATTAAGATCAGTGACTTCCATCCTATTATTTTGTGTAATATCCAATTCAAAATACAAAGTTCGTTCCAATGCTTGAAGAATGTTTTATCTACTGTTATTGTGAAGAACCAGAGTACATTCCTTTCAGAAATATTTATTACAGATAATGCCCTTATTCCATTTGAGTTATTACACACAATGTCTACTTGACAGGTCTGTTGGTTGTAAGACAATTAAAATTTATTATAGATAATGTCCTTATTCCATCCATACATCTGCGGGAAGCAGAAGGGCTTTCCCAACACTGTCGGCTACCCATCCCCCTTCACCCTTCCTCTAGTGATGAGTGTTATCGCTAGATGGAAGGGGATGACCGGCCAAGGGACCGCTGTAAACTTTGAACTCAGGGGTGTACAGCAAAGAGAGTGGCTTAGGAGTGGCTGCTGCCTGCTTCCCTTGTTCGGGATCCTTGGTTTGGGGTTCCTCAGGACCAGTCTAGGTGGAGGTAGCCAACTTAGTTTTGCTCCCTTGTCCAGCCTCCATCCTCCTTTTTTTCAGGCGTGGGTGGGAGGAAGCGTGATACTAATTGTTGTTGGTGCCACGAGAGAGGGAATCACTACCACCTCGTCCTTAAGGGCAGCTGCAAAATCATTAAAGACCAAGTTATAGAGTTGAACCATCTCTATCACAACCACGAGGATGTTAGTTTCTTGGCGAGGATTGGATGTACTGTCGAAAAATGGTGGGGTGGGGTGGGGTGGGGTGGGGGGGGGGGGGGGGGGGGGGGGGAAGTGCTTTGTCGCCTACAGGGGCCAAGATGTCTAGCCTCAACTAAGATGAGTTCTAGGAGGAAGCCTCTCAACCTAACATCAATATACGTAAAGCAAAGAGCTGTTAGCCTTTATCGTGTCCCTAGCAAATTGAAAACCTTTGTAAGATAGAATGTATTCAAGGATTAGTTGCACTGCACAGAGCTGCCCGTCCATATGGACAAAGATGTCCAAACAGAGAATCCGGTTAAGATCACGCACCTCCACAAAGTTCAAGTTCGGTCTTGTGTAGTGTGAATATGCAAAACCAAAGAAAAGGGTTAGCATATAGGAGACAAAAAGGATAGACGTGCAGATACAGCAAAAAATTATCATGAAGGGAGAGGAATTTTGCCCTACTTAGGGCCTATGGACCTAGACGTCCCAGGGAGGTCAGGTAGGAGGGTTCCCTTGCTAGCCAATTCCTCGAAATCCTTAGGAACTCCCCTTGGGAGTTTTTGTTAGAATCGGACAAGCTGGAAATGAGCCTTACTTAGCTCTGCCGAACCTTGAAATAATAGCCCGTGGACAGACTACCACAACAACTATACCCGAAATTTATATTGTGGTAGGCTAAACCAAGGTCAAAAAGCCTATTCAATCTATCTACAAACATGACCACTCGGTAGAAATTAGGCTAACACTAGTTGAGGCTAAGCTTATAGAACCTAAGGGTCTACAAAAGGAGAGGACAGAGATGGAATCTTACCCCTCCCTCTATCACGGTGAAAAGGGGGATAACAATAAAGTCTTGCTCCTTACAATCTTCAATTGCCTCTTGGGGGCAATATTCTATCCCTATATCTAAGGGGATATTATACCTGGCCTTAAAAACCAAGGTAGCCTCACGAGAATTCACTAGCCGAGCAAATCCCATTTTTGTTTTAGATTGAAAAGTAAAAAAAAAAAGGTGGGGGGGGGGGGGGGGGGGGGGGGGGGAACATAAGAATTTATGAGTAAGAGAGGGATAAGATACTTATAAGGAAAAAGAGTGGCAAGAAATGCTCTAAGATAAGGGCTTTGGGCAAGGAGAGGAAGAACAACAGGGAACAAGTAGACTCAGAGTAGAGAGTGAAGATGAAAAACATTTACAAGGGGAAGAAAAGGGTATTTATAGGAGGGGAACATGTTGGGGAAGGCGGGAAGAGCAAACCCACATCGCTCCTCGATTTGCATACATAGGGAACCCAAAAGACGGTCACTTCAATCATAAATAGGGGACAATTGTCAAGACACGTGTAGATAAGTTAAGCTGTCAAATACAGCACATTTATTGCCCATCGCATGGTTTTTCCAAGGAGAAATGGTAAGAGGACGCGCCAACCGAGATGCCGAGGACAAAACTATGATCACCTTCCCCTAATAGGGCAATGGGATTGTGGGGGACTATTATGATAGGAAAGGTAGCAGGCCCATTTCGGTGTTGTGCCGAAGAGATGAGGAGACCCATTCTAAAGATTATGCTCGGCCCGAGGATGGGCAAATTATGAGAAGGCCCAACGTTCAAACCCATGACCTCAGTCGAAGACACGAGGAGGCCCAAAGATGAACATACGTTCGAGCACCTAACTGGTGTTAACCACAAGTTACTAAGCAAACTCTCAATGTCAGAAGGCTGGGTCCCACTTTTGATACTTGATTTGATAGGCAAGAACGGTGCTATAGACCCAAATGGTCACTTTAGTCCCTAGGTCAATGGGTCCCACACATGTGTGGAAGATTCTATCATCATGAGGACTCCACCAACAAAAGAGTATAAAAAGGAAGGAAGTTACAGTGTTGGTGGTTGCAAAAATTGGGGTGAGAAACATGAGAGATAGGTGAGAGCACAATCCTTGGGAATTAAGGACCTTCTCAAAACTCAAGGGGGGAAGCTTGGCCAATGAGTTGTGTCCTTGGTCAAAGACTCATAGTATAATTGTGAATCAATAGGAAGGCCCAGCCCATCACAACGATGAACTATTCCTAGGATCTCCCATTGTAAGCCAAAAACATCATCAAATAACAAATTAATTGAGGGCTTAGGCCCAAACAATGACGTGAGTTTCCTGGTGACCACAATATCCAACTCCATCTCGATGGTACCCATCTCATCATCAACCTTCTCCATAATTTCTTTATGCTGCTTCAATAGAAGTGAATAACTTTGGGGTTGGTATCCAATAGTTTTTCTCTTCTCATCTTCTTCATCACAAACTTCCTCTCGCTTCTCCCACATCTTTTGGTACTACCAAAATGCATGTTTTTCCCTAACACATATTCTGCAATAGGATAAACTCATTGTTAATGAGCCTGAAAAGGTCCTTTACTTGATTCTTGCTAGCCTTTCAAAAATTCAGCCACCCCTTCAATTTATTTGTAAACAATATACACCCACCCAAAAATAACTAGTAAATGAATGCCTCATCATTATTGCTATAATTAACATTTCCAAAGGCTTTTTCAATATCATCAATTTGTGGAGTCACCTGTCCACTCAACAGTTGCTTGTCCAAATTAGAAGGGATAAATCGTCACTCAGGTCAACCCTCTCATAAAAAACAAGATTAGCTCTCACTTTGTTGTGCAAGACACCCTTATAGAGACAACTTAATCCACAAGAAATGTTGATATTGTTATCCAAGAATCCATAGATGCTGTCTAGCCCTGGTTCGTCGAGAAAGTACAGCAAGAGCAGCGTCTCATTCAAATGTTGGATGGACAGTATTTCTAAAATTTCATTTGCCAGCAACTATACTATTATTCCCAGCAGCAACTTATGAAGGCTAAGAGGAAAAGATTCCATCATGATATATGTTCTTAAAGTAACCTATATGTTGGAGATCTTCAAGTAATGATTTCTATCATCACAAAATGGCCAATTCTCCATCTTCAAAATTTGAGATTTGTCTTCATCTCCAAACTCATTTCTTAATAAATCTTGAATCAATTTCACCGCTACATCCATGTCCATTGGCTTCCAATTGATGGTTTCAATCATATGACGAACTGAATCAGGTATACCTTCTAGCAAAACATACTGTAACTCCTCTAAAAAAGAATCCTAAATGCATATTCTTTATATGCACTCTACACCTATGAAACTTGTGTGCGTTTTCAGATTCGGGTGCAAGATTCAGCAATTTTTTAAAAAATAGAGTGCGGGTGCGGCGGGGTGCTGTGATTAAAAAATTAAAAAAATTTTCTTTATTTATATATTTTATATTTAGCAATATATAAAAAATTAACCTTTAATTTTAATTCTATTATTTAATAAAAATAAAGAAAAGCTATGGTTTAAAAATTAGAGATTATTTTTTTACCCATTAAAAAAAGAAATCAAAGATTAGATTAAAAAAATTGCGACCCGTGAATTGAGGATTTTGGGTGATAAATATAGTAGAAAGGAAAATTAATATAGGAGTTAAATCGTGGCCATTGGTTTGTTTTTAGTCTTTGTCTCACTTCAAACTTCAAAATTAACAAACCCAGCTCTCTCTCTCACTCAGAGCACAGGGGAGACGGAGAGTAGAGACAGAGAGGCAGAGAACACAGAGACAAGTGAGAGAGAGCTGAAGTTTGAAGTGAAGAATGTGTGAATCGGAGTTTGCACCCAGCTCTCTCTCAAACGGTGCGTTTTGCACTTTTTTTTTTTTTTTTTTTTTTTTAATTTCGGCTTGAATCAACATTTCGACGGTTTCGCCCTATAAGGACCTATACAATCTGAGTCGGCGCAAATCAGTGTGAATCGGCCCGAATTTGTGCTGCATCAGTGCGAGTCGTAAAAAAAAAAAAAAAAAAAAAAAAAGCTGGACACAGCACCGATGCTCAGTCAGGGGCGTCCCTTGCGCATCATCGCATCAGACGCGGGTGCGGCGGGCGTTTTGCCGTGTTCGTGCATCCCCGCTCTACACAACTTGTTATCAAAAAAACCTTTTTTCACAAATACAACATATCGAAAAACTCCAGTTCTTGGTCTTTTTAAAATAATCTACTGCCTCTGTCAATATCTCTCTCGTCTTGTCGTTCAAAGATTGTTTTATGTCTTGGATTCTGATAGATAAAAATTCCTTCTTTTCAACTAAGCTAATCACAATTTTCCAATAGACCTTAGTTGGCATTAACATGTCGAGGTTCTTGATATTATCCCATAATTTGGGCTCTGATTTTCCATTAGGAAACTCAAATATATCTCTGACTTCTCATCTTGTAAAGTTTTGACTATTTCCTTTATATCCTCAACGCATGATTTGTACTCTATCATCTTCTTCAGCTGGAATTTCTTGGCTACCTTTAACAGCTCTCTGAATCAAGTTTTCATGTTCTCAATCTTCGCCTCTATGGTGGAGTCCTCAAGATGTTTCCCATCCACGTTAAGGGGATCCTCAATTGACAATGCAAGCTCGCAATCTTAAATAACAAGTGTGTAATAAAACTTCAAACCAGCACCATCTTATGTGAATTTAAAATTGGCTCTCGTATGAAGTAGTGAGAACATTATAGAGCTCAGGGAAAGCTCCAAGGCTTTTTTAGAGGCACTTATGGCGGAGGCAGAATGGCCATGCGGGGAGATATTGTAGTACCAAAATGGACGGTGCCTAGGATGCCTAAAGCAGCCACAGAGTTTGGGGAGTAGGCAACGATGGTCCTGGTGATCTCTAATGCTTTCTTGTAGTCCCCTACTTTGAGAAATAACATTGCTAATCTACTTTGATGACTATGTAATTCGTATAGTGAGGAAGAAGAAAATAATAATAAGAATAAGCTTTTTTGTCAGCCATTCTTGATTCTGAGGTGGTATTTTGGGAGAGAGGAAGAAAAGATCAAATAGGTAATATAGGAAAGTTTTGGAAATTATGGAGGAATAGAGGATATTAAGAATAAGCGGAAAAATTCACTTCACAAAATAACTAACTGAAACTAAACTAACGCAGGAAAGGACTAATGCAATTAAAACATGACACTTGTACACGACTCATTTTATTCTGTTGTAATTTGAACTTTTACCCTGTTTTAACCGCAAGAGCTATAATCAAATATTTCTAGCTTGTTGCTTTTGATAGAGAGTTAATGAGAACATAGTTTCAATGGAAACAATATAACAACTGCATCTTGGCATATACTCCTTTAATAAAATTTTGGTTTTTGTCTTTACTATCAAGTCAAAATTATTTATAGTCTTGTTAGTAGTTGTTATAACCTAGTAATCTATTTAATGGGTGAAGTAAAGACTATCTAAGAAATTGTCTTTTCTATTGACATGGTTTTTTTTTAGAGAAACATAGTTTGATTATTTTGGTTTTAATTGATCAGTGTAGTTATATGTGCATCAAGTATAAATTTGAGAAGTTTACCTGTGATTCTGTGAATAATTAGAAGACTTTTACAATGAAATTCTGGACTCTTTTACTCTATGCAATGATAATTCATTGCTAATGGGTTCTTTTTAAGTGGAAGAGATTACCCCAAAAAAAAGGTATAGGAACTTTCCTATACTTTTTTCTTCTTTTTTTGAGTAATATCTTTCCTATACTTTCCTATATATATATATATATATATATATATATATTGGGTAGAGTAAAAGAACCCAGAATTTCATTGCAAAAGTCTTCTAATCATTCACAGAATCTCTATTAAAAAAAAAAAAACCATGTTGATAGTAAAGACAATTTCTTAGATAGTCTTTACTTCACCTATTAAACAGATTACTAGACTATTGCAAGTACTAACAAGACTATAAATAATTTTGACTTGATAGTAAAGATGAATAAAAATAAGAATAGACAAAATAAATAAATAACACAAGTATGTCATGTAAGCTGTCATTGCGCTCCCACATCAAAAGGGGTAACCAAACATGCTCTTGATTGAGATAATATAAAGATGAAAGCGGTAAATAGTAAACTGGTATTAATCAATTTTGTTCTTTTGATCAAACCAAAATGACCTCTAATAAAATATTGAATACCTTGAATTGTAAATTTGTAGCCATGGAGTTTTTTGTATTATGCTCTCAATCATTAAAATGTCATTCACTCACAATTGTCCAAGTCAATAAACTATGAAATTAGGTATTCAAATGGGTGTGTTTCTAAGAATTATTCAAAAGCTCTTAACTATGATTAAGAGTGTGACCAAGTTAGTAGTGTGTAATACACAATCAGTACATTTGTTAACTTCATAAAATGTCACTAGGTTTTTCTTTTTTTTTGGGGGGTGGGGGAAATATTGTAGTAGTTGTTTCTGTTTTAAATTTATTTTGGCAGTCTGTTTTGTACTTGTGTTAAACACTAATACTTGTAGAATGACCATCGTCCATCGCACCACGTTTGTCATTGTTATTACTTGTATTAGTTATTACCATTGGTTTTATTAGTTGTTTATTGCAAATCCACTTTCCAATTAACTTACTATTGCATCCGTAATTAATCTCCACTTTCCAATATTTATTACTATTGCTTTCATTAGTAGTATCTTGCAAGTCCCCTTCTTAATGGTATTTACTATTTTTTGTTGCCACTTTAAATACCCTAAAGCAAATTGTACTAATGTTGACAAACAAGCTTGGACCATCCAATTTGAGGAAGAGCCCTTGGCACCTTGCTGGTACGCTATTGACACAAACCTAGCTCTAAAATAAATGACAAATATCAGTCTTTGAAGTTTACCTACTAAACACTTTTAGTCCCTGAAGTTTTCAATGAGCGCTATTAATTTTTGAAATTTCAACAAAGAACATTAGTGGTCTTTCCATTAATTTCCGTTAGCTTCTTTGTCTATTTGTCTAATGGAATAATGATGTGGCAAGATGATGTGTAATTTTTTAATAATAAAAAATTGTCACATCATTAAAAAAAGTTGCAACATCATTATTTTGTTAGACACATAAACAAAGAAAATAGAAAAGTTAATGGAATGACTAATAATGCTAATTGTTAAAACTTCAAGAGTTAATAATGCTTATTTGAAACTTCAGGGATTAAAAGTGCTCTGTATGTAAATTTTAGAGACTAACTCTATAGTTTCACCTAAATTCTTCATTGAAACTTTACAATCCCTAAAATTTTTACCATAAGCATTAACAAACTAAAAACATACAAGTCAATTTAATAAAAATATAACATAATTAAACTAAAGGATTTTTAACTCCTAACCATGAAATCCACATTTGTCATTTCATCTAAACCAAAAAAAAAAAACAAAACATAGTGTCCATCTCAAAATTTCTAAATGAATAAAATTTTTAACAAAATGAAAAAAAATAAAAATAAAAAAGGTATCTAATAAAAATATTTACTAATTTATTCTCCTAAACACTCTTTGGTTTAATGAGCTACCATATGGCATAAGATTAATTAGAGGGGAAAAATAGTACATTAATATTTATATAAGCTAATCTATTTTTATGAAAGTATACATTAAACTTTGATTTTTATACTTTTATACAAGCTTTGGCTGTTAAGAAGGATTTTGGGAAGCTTGTTCAAGATGGGCTGAGAGGTAGGAAGATGGTTATATATCAATGTTGATAGTGCCTTCATAAAGATTACGGTTCAAATTGCCAAATGGATCACCTTTTGGAACCGAAAATGCTTGGAATTGTGGTTGAAGATTAAGGTTGATTGAGGGAAAGTGGAAGAGAGAGACCAGATATATATACAATTGAGAGTGGAGTTGACTTAGGTCTAAGGAACTTGATCTTGGGAAGAATTTACCACGAGGGATCAAAGACTATATTAATTACAGGATTCTCTATTTGAGTTTAAATATTTTGCATACTAAAATACCCTAACACAAATTCTTAAACTCTCTAAATTACCCCTATCTTTTAGTTAAATAATTTTAAATTAAAAAACACAAATTGATTAAAAGAGTAATTTATTTTTCCTAATTTTTAGGTTTTTTCTTCTATTTTCTTCATTCGGCCTAAAACTTAGGACATTATCTCTATCTCATTTTTAAACATTATTTTACATTACCTTGTCTCTTTCTTTAAAAAAAAAAAAAAAAATACACAGTTATTTATATATCAATTTTAAACATTATAACACTAAATCAAGAAAACAAATAAATAAAAAATACCATTATTGCACATGCAAAATACGTGTGATGAGTCTAATTAGAATATTGACTTTTATATATATATATATATATATATATATATATATATATATATATATAAAAAGGTGAAGTAGAGAGAAACTCCAATTAAAATTCTAAATTAAAATTATAATCTATTGTTGTGCCACGTGTCAATGTAAATATGAAATTGGATTTAATTTATAATTCCGATGTGCTTTTTTTTTTTCCACACCTATATATTTTTAGGTTCACCTCCCTTTTCCATACCCACATATTTACAAATTCACCTCCCTTTTTCGGTTCACCTCTCTTTTCCACACTCACGTATTTTTAGGTTCACCTCCATTTTCCACATGGAATTTCAAAAGAATCTCTTGGTATCAATGATGCATGTATTTGGATTTTTTTGTATCTTATATAAGAAGAGGTTCTCCAAATATTCCGATTGTACTTGTCTTTACAATTTTCATGGTTCTGGTTTATGCTCTGCAAAACGAATTCTAACTATTCCTAAAGTTTGATTACTGCTTTTTTTCATCTACCTATACTATCATTCATTTTTGTGTAAATTTTGTATTGTTTAATTATATAATTTTGTGATTTTCCTATGATTGATGTTATATGTTGATTGTCTTTCATCTGCCTATACTTTTTGTCATTCTTGTCAATAATTTTTATCGTTTAATTATAAAATTGTTTTATTTTTCTATCATTGATGTTACATATATATATTTTTTTTTTTCATAACATGTTATCAGCACGAGTTTCTACCCAATTTCAAAAGGAAGTTGTAATCTCATTATTCTTCAAATATCAAAGATTATTTATGTAGTTTTCTCAACTCACTGTAAGTTTTCTTTTAAGAAATTAGTATTTATCCTATTTGTTTGTCTTTACGTTTTATGCTCATAATTTTAGTGATTTTTAATTGATAAATTTTTTTTAATAAAATTCATGTTATTCTATTGTTATATATTATTATGAGATGCACGCTATGAGATTCACATTTAATTGATTAAAATATTTTGTTAAAAATGGTTTGTGATAAAGCAACTTAATCATAGTTATATGTACCGTGAATAAATCAACCTTGAATATATATGTCTAAGTAGCATTCTTTCATTAAAATTTTGTATGATAAAAATATTTGTTAAAAAATTACATAATACTAAGTTTTATTAAATACGAATAAACTAAGTCTTTTAAACATGACTAAACTCGTAATTTATAAAGAAAAAAAAAAACTAACAGTATCACTTAAATATGCTATATATTTATTAATTTATTAAATTATATTCATTCTCATGCGGCAGCATGGGTTACATACTAGTTATTATAGAACTTGGTAAAGTTTGGATCAGGGTTTTGTTGAAAAAAGAATTATCCATTTCTTCACCCAAGTGCCAAATTCAATTCACGACCTTGTAATGAATATTGAATAATATCAAGATTGCCAATTCATATTTTTATTCATTTCTTCACACCCAAGTGTCAAATTCAATTCTAAATACCGAATAATATCAAGATTGCCAATTCCAATTTTTGGTAGGGAGCAAGTTGGCCTAATAATTTTCATTGGAAAAATTCAATTCATTCCATTGCAGTATCTAGTCTCACTTTTTATTTTATTTTTTATTAGAAATATTTTTTTAAAAATCTTATAGTTCAATCGGTACATTATAGTATTTCAAATGAAAACATCTAATGTTCAAATTCTGCCTTCCCATTCTAACCATCAAATTAGAATTTTTTTTTTTTTTAATTTGTCATAAAAGAATTGATTGTCATTATAGCATCCATCAAGAAACCATATTTTTAAAAAAATATTACCTTTTTTAAGTCTCACCATTTTTTTAGGTGCAATTTTTTAAACCTATGTTCAAAAGGCTAAAAAAATAAAATGTACCAAGTTGACACAAATCACAATCCAATTCTAGTGTTTAATTTGAGCATGTGACTATCAGTTTTTTTTTTTTAGATATAATATAAAAATTTTACTCTAGCCTATTTTAAGTTTAAATGTGTGTAAAACTTCCTCTAGGAGACTTGAACCCAGCCCTTCTCTCCCCCCCTCCCCCCCTTCCAAACTCCCCCTCTCCACCACACTCCATAAATATTTATACTTGTGGAGTAACCATTGGGCCAAAAGTGAACAGTGGCAGTTGCCGTTTTTGGTTTGCCTTCTTCGGAAATGTCATAGATTAATGTTAATTGAAATTTGAAAGGAGAGGTATTAAAGTAATTTAGTCAAATGTCATAATGCTCCCAACTAGAACAAGACAGAAATCTAGTACAACCAAAAGTAGACAAGCATCTGCAATCTTTATTTAGTAGAAAATGTACATCATAGGATAAAGCGTGTTATAAGAAACACGGACTCTCCTCAATCCATGTAACAAATTATCAATGCTTTGGGCATGTTTTTGACTTTCAGCACATACACTTTGGCATTCCAACTTTCACAAGTATGTGAATGCATTCAGTCAATTACCTATTTTTCCTTATGCAGCTCGGTCAATTACTCAATTGCGTAGAAAATAACTTGTGAAAGTAGTGAACGCCACTATTTTTTAACATGAGAAAAGTAAAAATGTCCATATCTATTGAGAATGTATCTCATTCAGCATGTATATGCACTCTTGAGAGTAGTGAACCATTATTGTTGCAATATCGATGTTCAAATGGTTTTTGAAAATTAAAATACAAAAACAAAAAATTATGCATGAGCGCATGCATGCGGGCGCGTGTGTAAATTATATATATATATATAGAGAGAGAGAGAGAGAGAGAGCAGCCCTTTCTTTGATTTAGTGAAGTTGACTTCATTAGTAACAGAAGTAATGAAATTAAACTACTATGAAGGAAGAAGGGTAAGGAGCAGATGTTGTGTACCAGGATGTCGAAAGGCAAGAGGAAGTTCCTTAAAACAGCCTGACCATCTGAAACCACTGTGCCCTCACAATTTTGTTACCCTCCAAAGGGTAAGGCTCCATTGCCTATATACATGTCTAAACCTTTTGAGTCAATTGGAACTTTAGAATGGCAAGGGTCCTCAGCTCAATCCAAGTGTTCCCTGTGAATCATACAACTTAATTCATCGAATTTTTCTTTGATATTTCTTTTAAGCAAAACGAACATTCTTTCTTTATATCCTGTCCATAGCTCTACTAGATTAACAAACAAAACTGCCTCTTCATTTGTGCTGTGCTAAAGGAAAGTTCACAAATGGGAACAAGATAACAAAAAAGGTAGGCTGTAAATTAGCAGTTAGCTAGCTCGAAAGTCCAGAAAAAGCCGCAATTTCTGCACCAGGAGCTCACGAGTGCCAAAAAGAGGCTTGCCACTGATGATCCAATCCTTCTCAAGAAGTCCTGCTTTAGCACTATTCAGCATTTCATCATGGAAAGCAGACACAACATGGTAGATTGTGGTCCTCAAAACATCAGCAATGGCATATGCTTTTGAATGTAGAGGGCCACCTCTCTTCTTACCCACTGCACCATCTATTCTTCCAGTGCTTGATGTTGCCCATTTAATTCCAGCTGGCCCCATCAAATGAGGGGGGGATTGAATGTTGGTCTTCTTCCCCATGAATGTCTCAACAGCAAGAAGGCAAGATAACAGTGCTGAAATGACTGCAGCATTACTACCAGAGAGCTGAGCAACCCCAAACCTATCTTCTCTGTGTGAGCAGGCAGTCAGTGAGGCAACCGTCCTGGCAGACCATGCACATAGCTGCATAAAGAAGCGTCCATCACTAGGTTATATAATTATTCAAATAGCTGCATAATGAAGTTTCCATTATTAAGTTGTACTATGAGTCAAACTTTGACAGAAATTAGCTGGCATATTCTTTTTTTAATCTTGGTTATTGAAATTTCTAAATCTACCCCACCCCTGGCCACCCCAGATCTCAAACCAAAGACCTTGCTCACCCCTTGGGACTTGGCACTTTGAACCTGGGGAGACCAGAGGTGCCATTGAACCATTAAGGTCACTGGTAAAATTAGCTGGCATGTTCACGCATTTATAAACCAAATATATTATAAATGAATAGTATATATGAGAAATTCATGATGCATAGACCATTGAAACCTAAATTACAATTAAAATTTATGAGATTCATCGCATGAACTAATGTATGCTTATCTGTTGCATATACAGAGGGAAAGTGATGTGCATTGCAAGGATTTCATCAATACAGAACAGCAAATAGAGTTGTCATAGTTCAATAACTTCAATTCTGAGGAAAGAATTTTAAAAATTATGTGCATCAGCATGTGCACACATGCAGACACACACAAACCAAAACATAATGTGCTTATGCTGAGAAATCATCATATTTCTCCAACATCTAAATGGCAGAATGGTTGACCACTTACTCAGATCTAATGCACAGAGGATTCCTAACTGAGAACCATAGAAGAATTCACTGAATGTGATCTTATGTGTGCAGAACAGCCCGAAAGGTAAGGAAAAAACCCATTTCTGCAGTTTTCTCTCCAATATCTAATATGAAATTATTAATATTATCAGATCTACTGCCTAGAAGCTTCTAAGGACCCCTTTGATGATTGATAGAATGTGATGACCTTGTGCACAGACAGGTCTCCCAGAAGGCAATTACAAGCCCATATCCAGCATCTTTTGGTGCTCTGTCAATGACAAAGGAATATCAGCTTTCAAAAGATAAGCAGTCTGGTAAGTAATGACTCATAAAACACCTCTACTTCCCATCCTAAAGTGTCAGACAAACTAAAACTTTTGGACATAACAACCTCATCAACCATCCTTTTCCTATCATCCACCGACACTTAAAAGACATTCAAAGTAAAAAGTAGATTTTTCAGCACAACAATTACTCACTAAAGCTAGAAAAAAGAAGTATAGCATTTGATTGGCATCATCCCCCTCCTTATCTTCAAAGGACAATCCTAATTCTCAACAATCTCCAATGGTTTCAATATATCTAGACACAATTATGAATCCACCTCCTTAAGTCTTAACACATTTCCCTCAAATGCTACATGAAACAGGTGACCTAAACTCAACTTTAGAACCCATAACCTTAATAAAGTATGTACAACAATACAGAGAGACAAGACAGTCATTTGAGTAGGGAAAAAGAAATTATGTTGTCTGTAGAGAACAGATCTACCTTGATAGAGTACCAACAGGCTCCCAAGAGTGACAAAAAATGAGCGTGGCAGATAAAAAAAGCAGCTAAGAAGTTGGATCCCAAATCAATTCTAAAAAGAACAAGAGAGAATCTATTGAGTTTGAAACCCAAGATAGGTTAAAATGACTGACAGCATTATATCCCAAAATGGAAGTAACAACACTGATTCCATACATCCAGAGCAACATGCAAAAGCACAATTTTTTTTTTTTTTAAGATAATTAAAATATGCTGCTAATCCCGCGGCTTGAACCCCTTCCACCCTAGACCCCCAAGCACGTTGTGCATGGAAAGGTGCCATCATGTAAAAGCACAAATAAAGGAGAAGAAAGATCTTTCAAACAGTATCCATCACAATTAAAATCTTACTGAAGATGATGGCATGCATGCTCTAATCTCAAGGAGTTTAGAGCCACATTAAGAACAATCTAAATGAGTTTTGCGAAGGTGCTCTCTGTGATAAACACTTTTGTTTATGTTCCACGCCAGTAAGAACTTTAATCAACTTATACCATAAGCCTCACTTTTTGATATTCAAAGAAGTGCACAAAGTCCTGGTCAACCTGTACAAGACCTTCCATATACCTTTTTTCTTGGAAAATCTGACCTATATAGGTTTGGAAAAGCTAGCCCTGAACGCAAGATGAAAGCAAGATACATAATTGTCTCCTTCTTAAGAATAGGAGGTATCAAGCACTTAATTAAGAAAATATATAGCATTATCACCTTGGTTAAGAAAAAAATATCCCCCAACACCAGAAATTGGTATAATGACACCTTTGTCCATGTTACTGCTAAGGCAAAAAGATTTTGCCCTGATGCCAGTGCCAAACCTTTTTCAAACAAGGTGTCTTTATCCCACTACTACAAAACTGAAAATTAAAAATAGTTTCTTTGGACTAGCTCTTAGACCCAGAGATTAAAGACACCAGTGATAAGTTGCAGAAAACACTAGCACACACACAAATAGGGACTGGGATTTTATAATTAGCAATCTTACAAAGGAACAAGGAAAACTTTTGATTGCATATAGATTTTTATCTTATAAAACATATTTCAAGTTGAGTTGAGTTTACTAGAGGTATTTACACAGTGTTCCTAATGCCCAGAACTTATACATAAAGATTTGACCTTCAGTTGTGTAAAACGTGTAGAAAATTAAGTGACATCTTGTCTGTCAAAACAAAGGTTAAAAGCTTATTACTATTTATGGTTTAACTAAATCAACAAATGGCCTTGAACAAGATATATCAGTCCATTTATATACTCAACTCAACTAAGCCTTTATCACATCTGACTGATGTCACAACAATCCTTTACAAACTTATATTGGTTCACCATGAAATTCTTTTTTTCTGCATATTTCTTGTATAATTTCCATGTACTAGAGCTTCAACCTTTTGTTTTTAGAATCTTGATATGATGTTAGTGTTCATTAAATATTAAAGAAAAAAACTCATAAATTAATTGTGAGTTTGGGAGATAATAGCATGTTGGCAAGGCAGGTCTGGGAGACAGAAACAGTGCCATTCGGAAAGCTATTCCCCATTGTTTGATGCGGTGTATCTGGGGGAAAAGGAATAGAAATTTTGACGGGTGTGAATGAATAATTGCGGATTTGAAGTTCCAGATGATCAGACTATTATTTGAGTGGATGCTGGCCACAGGGACATCCTCTTTCTTTTTTTTGATAAGTAATAATGATTCATTGAAAAAAAAAAGAGAGGAACATAACACCCCAGTATACAAGGAGTATACAGGGGAAGCAAATACAAAACGAACATTACAAAAGTCAAGAAAATCTAAAAGAGAAGAAAAAGCATGGTTTCTCCACACAGAGAGCCATTGAAGAAAGGTTCGGAGAAAAAGAAGCTTGAGATCTGGCAAGGAACACTCAACATCTTCAAAGCATCTGCTATTTCTTTCCTTCCAAATACACCACATCAAACAAGAAGGAACGGCCTTCCAAAAATCTCCATTACGATGACGACCAAAAGGACCTTACCAACAAGCCAAAAGACCAACAACCGACCTAGGCATAACCCAACAAACTCCAAATAAACCGAAAACCATATCCCACAAATCCAAAGCAACCGGGCAATGGAGGAAAAGGTAATCAACACTTTCACTATTGCACTTGCACATATAACACCAATCTAAAATGCAAATCCTTCTTTTCCTTAAGTTGTCAATTGTCAGGCATTTACCCAAGGCTGCGGTCCAAACGAAGAAGGCCACTCTAGGGGGAATCTTCTGCTTCCAAATGCTTTCCCAAGGGAAAAGCTGATCACTATGACCAACTAAGAGATGGTAATAAGCACTTACCGAGAACCCCTTACTTTTACAAGGTAGCCAACAACACTTGTCCTCTCCAAACCCCTTTACGGGAGTGCTATAAATGGAATTGATAAAGTTCCTGAAAGCTTCCAATTCACGATTATGCAACTCCCTACAAAACTGTAACTCCCAATGGAGGATTCCATTGGTGTACCTCAAAAGATCCGCCACACTTGCCTCTTTGCTACGGCAAATCCTAAATAATTCAGGATAGCAGACAGCGAGAGAAGAGGATCCACACCAACGATGAAGCCAAAATTGCACTTTAGATCCATCTCCAATTTCAAACATAATAAATCGAGATAAAGAATGCCACCCCCGCCTAATATTTTTCCACAAACTAACACCATATGGACCAGAGCAAGAGCTAGAACACCAACCACCCCAATCACAACCGTACTTTGCCTATATCACTTGACGCCAAAGAGCGCCCCTTTCTTGCCCAAATCTCCACAACCACTTCCCTAATAAAGCTGCATTGAAAGATCTCAAGTTCCTAATCCCCAACCCACCTGAAGAAAGCGGAGTACAAACCGTAGACCAATCAACCAGATGAAACTTGAGATCGTCACCAAGACCACCCCACAGAAAGTCCCGTTGTAGTCTAGCAATATGATTGGCCACAGAAGCAGGAATAGGGAATAAGGAAAGAAAATAAGTAGGAAGATTAGAGAGAGTGCTTTTAATTAAAGTGACATCCTCTTTCTAATTTATTGGAGTTTATAGATCATTGTACTTTCTGATTTGCAATATGTAGACTGTAGTTCATCTAGTATAACCCATGTACTTGATGCATTTTTTCTAATAAAACGTTATCGAAAAACAATTTAGTCAAGTCCCATCCACACATCTAGTATAGAGATCTATCAAGTGCAGATCTTAAAGTCAAAGTTGGAGTTTACACCTGTGTGTCACATTTGCATTAGAAAGAATTGAAATTTCTGTTACACAGCAGCAACAATAAATAATATTAACAAATCATTAAAAGCAATTCTCCCAACAATTACACTTAACAACACTACTTTATTCGACAACTTGCTTAAAGAAAGGTAGAGTCATAAAGGAGGTCCTCCAAAAATTCTCGGACACTCGTGAGTTTGGGAGGTTGCAAAATGTGCTTGCACATAGGTAAGCCCATGTGAGTTTTAAAAAAAAAATAAAAATAGAATTAGTCTGAATAAAAGTAATCTTTTCACTTCAGGACAAGACGCCACAATGAGCTTCAACAAATAATGCACACAAACACACACTTGTGCATGTACACATCCACAAGTGTAAGCAACAGTGATTTGTACCTGAAAGTTTTTCAGTGGTTCGCAATACTTGGATTCCAAACGGGAGTCAGTTGGTGAGAGTAACTGTTTGGACAGCTGGGGTTTTTTGTCAACAGAACTTTCCAAACCTTCAGCCAACTT
This sequence comes from Castanopsis chinensis, assembly GCA_032878915.1. Lineage (NCBI taxonomy): Eukaryota > Viridiplantae > Streptophyta > Magnoliopsida > Fagales > Fagaceae > Castanopsis > Castanopsis chinensis. The sequence goes on along the minus strand of JAVQMG010000131.1, from coordinate 1,335,533 downwards.
TGATGCAAGCTTTTCCAGAGGCCTCAAGCATACAGCTATAACTCTTTTGTAAGTCTCACCTGTTTCTTCAAAAAAGGCAGCTCGTCGCCACGTATCAACATTATTCTCACAGACCATACAGAGATCAAGATATGCAAGATATTGAAGAAGAGAATTTGGGTTGCTATCCTCCAGGGCTGCAAGGAGATGCTCACTTGGATTTGTTTCTGCTGCTGCCGACCCTTTGGGTGGTGCAAATGTGAACCTCTTTGTATGTAGCACCTATATTGCCACATAGTTTCAAACAATTAATGACTGACTTTTTAGAGATAACAGGAAGGATATGAAGCCAGAAATAGCTAAAATAAAAAAAATTTAAACAAATCAGTGACAGGTGCAATTCAGATGGAATTCCTCACCCATTAAGGATTAGAGAGAAGAGGAGATATTTGTCTTTGTGATTAATAATGAGTACAAAATGTTATTAGAAGAGTATGCCAAGATGCAGGTGTTTTAGTGTTTCCATTGCAACGAGGTTCTCATTAACTCTCCATTAAAAGCAACAAGCTAGAAATATATTACTATAGGTCTTGCCGTTAAAAGATAAATGGATTTGCTTTACAGGTACGTCGAATATACATAGATAAGCAGATGTACACATAACCATAAAGGATATTGAGGAGGAAAGTTCAATTTGCAATAGAATAAAACTCATCTAAATAATACAGCAGTCAGGCTGTATGGACACGCAACAGGTTACAAGAACAATAAACAAACATGTTGAATCGAGGAAAGACAGTAAGTTCATTTGGAAACTCTACTGTATTTGCAATTTGAATTCTAGTAGAATACATTTCAGCAAAATATATTGTTTTGAAAAATAATTTTGGTATTATGCTAAAGTTCTTACCAAAAAGTGATTATGCTAAATGAAATTGCGTGATAATCCTTAATTTCAGGGATTCTCATTTTTATTGTAAAATGCATTTTCCAAAAGAGAAATAGAGAATGCATTTTCAAATACCTACTTCAAAGTACAGTTAACAAACCCAAAAAAACAAGGAAAAATGCATTCTCAAGCCTAGAAATTTGTGAAATGAATTTCATGTAGAGTTACCAATCATAGCCTAAATAAACATATTCTCACATGTATAACTGCAGTAATATACTCTTTTTATTTTGTGGGTGGGTGGGAGGGGGGTTGATAGATAACAGGATAATTCTTTTTTTCCGCGGAGGAATTCTATTGGGGATCAAACCCAGGATGTCTGGGTCTACAGTTCATCCCAAGTCTCCAACCACTAGGCTGCCCCTTGACAGGTTAGATAAGAGGATAATTCTTCAAAGAGAAAGGGATAACGCCCAGGCATAAAGGAATAACAAACATTAATTTGAGACAGTATGTAATACATTAAAAAAGTCTTTCATCATTAAATTGAGATGATTAATATGTGTGTCTACTGCACCTCAGTGGATTACTGAAGTGATAGAGAAGTGCCCCTGCTGCATATATAGATGCGGGACACATAAAAATCAACAGCATTGTAAATAATATATTCTTCATTCAGAATTTGATCAGAAAATAAAAAAATAACCAAACATGATAGGGAAACGGCTAAGAAGATGAATATAATTATCAAAGTTTAATAAACCCTAATCCTGTTCATGTTCTCCCTGTTCCTCTCTTAATAAGTACATATGTTCTTTCTGTTTGACTAATGGAGCAATCAAGAAATAAAAAAAAAATAAAAAAAAAATGTATATCCAACTTATAAAACTGCTATTCTTTGGGTCCCCAAATATATAGTCCAAGCAAAAGATTTTGAACTAGCATACAGTTAAATAGATATTTACCACATAAAGCTTGAGCATTTCAGCCATGATTACAGTTTTTCCCTCTTTTATGCCTTGTATGATTCTTTTAGTCCAGCAGAGGAAAGATCGAATGAAAGTGAGGGCATTGGTCAGGGATAATAGTATAATACAACATGCAAGACATGATGTACCTTGAAGAATCATATACATGACATGATATGCAAAGAGGATTAACAACAATGAAACCAGCTACCAAATGATATGAACATCAATGGAGATTGCAATTACATGAACTGTGTCAGTTGACCACCTGCTAAAGCTAAATGATACTGACAAGAAAAAATTTACAACTAAATTATACCCGATGTAAGTGGTGACTTAATTCCCAGCATAGAAACACTGCAAAGCTCCCAATGCAAAAGATGATTTGCTCAGCAATGAACTTTCTCACTGTAACCTGACCTTTAAACTGATCCAACAAAATTGATCCTAGAACAGCTGAAAATAGGTAAGTCACACCCGAAAGCTTCAAAGCCCGAGTAATAGCCAAAGGGAGCCCCATCTTGAAGCTGAAGAAAGGTGGGCGCTGTTACAACCAGCAATTAAAAGTAGAGGCCATGAGTCTCATAAGTCATAACTAGAAAGAAACATACTCTGAGAATAAATGACAATCTAATTTATAGCTATAGATGACAAAATTGCAGTTTGGTTCAGCTTATGTTTCATCTTTTTGAAAAATGAGTTTTTTTTTTTTTTTTTTTTTTTTTTTTTTTTTTTGTACCTAGAAAAAAAAAAAAAAAAAAAGTGAAGTTTAGGTTGTACTTTGAACCACTATGCCAAATGGGCAGACATAAAATTCTCAACTAGAAATCAACTTTTTTTGCTATGATGCAGACTAACAGGCTATTCAACACAAGGGTAAAACCTGATGTTTTGAGCAAAGCAAAAACACTATAGTAGTCAAAGAGTGACAGAAAACTTGATAAGCACCCAGATTTCTCCCAAGCAACAACAAAAGGAAAGTGAAGAGCAACAATGATAGCTGCAAGTGGTCGTAATTACTGATCTGAACATCAATCTAGCCTGAATTTGTCCCATATCACCAGGAGAGAATTTTCAAGATGATGTGTGCACACAGTTACTAACACCAAATCTTAGGCACCATATCAAAAACAGGAAAATTTTAGTGCAGCACAACCTGATACTAGATAGGCACTCATAATTTCATGGCATTGACCCCAAGAATATTGGTAATTTGAAGAATATATAATCATTTTCGCTGACAAATTTCAAAGCTTAAAGGAATATGGCTTAAAAAATGAGCAAACACTATCTTTCCCTCTTTTTTCCACAATAAAAAACATCACACCCTCATTTTTGCTAACCCAGATGTCTTAGCTATGATGATTACATCCTATAATCAGAATCAAAGCCTGCAAGCAGTAGAAAATATATCTTCACCCGATCCCCTATGCATTCCAACATTTAATTTATCACATAATACTCTTTTAACACTTCATACCCGATACTAACAGCATATAAAGAAAAAAACAAAAATCATCCATATCCAAATGTGCCTAACACAATTCTTTTAACTAGCACACCATGTAACACCAAGTGATAACAAAATCAATCAAAATATTCTAAACCTTCTAGTCTCTCAACTCTCCCTCACATACCGACCTGAATAATGGGAAACTCCAAAACCCATCTGTGCTTATAAACATAAAACAAGCCGTAAAGCAAACCAAGCAGAAAACCAATGAACCCCACTTTGCCAATCAGCCAGTCTCCATCAAAGCCACTGGATTTGACCCAACACACAGACACTAACCCCACAAACCCAGACACAGCACAGGCCGCCACAGACAACACAAAGCTCAGAGAGACCTTAGCCCGGGTCCGAAAATCCGGCGATAGCGAAGCCGAAGAGTCCGAAACGAGAAAGAATCGGACGAGGCCGAGAAAGAGCTCAAAAGGGTAAGCAGGGGAATGGGGATAGGGAGAGGAGACAAGTGAGAGAGAAGCAGAGAAGAGGAGCTGTGAGAGGTGGAATGTGAAGAAAGTGAGGAGTGAAATGAATGATGGAGCAAAAGAGAGCAATGGGTTTTTACTAGTGGAAGTGGTGGTGGTGGTGGTGGAGGTGAGTGTGGAGATGAAGAAGGTTTTGAAGAAGAGGAAGATGGCGGTGGAGGGAATAGACTGCCATATGAGGAACCCTAAGAAGCGGTTCTTGACTACGATTTCTGGTGGCGTTGTCAAGGACATTATTGACATAGTTGTTCTTTGTTTTTGGTTTTTGGTTTCTGGTCTTTTTATATTTTGATACAAGTGTGTTTGTTTGATGATGCTTTTGGTTTTTGTTTTTGCTGGAGAAGTTTGGAGAAAGAAGACTGTAGAGTAGACACTGGACATAAAGACAGTGGTGGGGTTTTGAATTTGGTTGGGTTTTGATTAGTTTTGCACAAAATTCCTGTCTTTTTTACTTAATTGTTAAGGAGTAAAGTCCTCAAAGCTTTTGTGTCATTTTCGTTTGTACAATTTTCTTCATTTTCAAATTGACCCCACTTTTAACAAGGTTTTAGCAATTATACCCATTTTATCTTTCATTTTTTTAAGAGTCCATTTAGTTGGCTAGAATAGGGAAAAGAAGAGAAGGGGAAAAGAAAAAATAGGAGGAAAATTGTGTTTAATTGGGGAGGGGAGGAATGAGATAAAATGGTGAGCTCCAAGAGTTTTCTCCCCAAGAAAATTTTAAATAAAAAAAAAAAAAACTTAAATAATACCAAGTTTGATCTTTGGACTCTCACATAAGGGGTAGGCCCATGGTAAGTCCCCACATGTATGACCTATCCCCTATGTGAGAGCTTGGAATATTGCTCCAAGGTGAAAAGTGGGAGAGGTTGGGTTTGATAGGAAGTTACCCATATGCCCTCCCTCTTTCCAAATATTTTTGCTTTTTTTTTTTTTTTTCCTTTTTTAGGTATGTAATGTTTTTTTTCCTTAACTTTTAGATTTTTTTTTCTTTTCTTATATACTATTAAATTTCATTTTTCTTGGCATTAGAGGAATAGGAGTAAATTGATACAATGTACATTTTATCCACTCTTTTTTTTTTCTTTATTAAACAAAAGAATTTTATAATCTTTCACTTTTCCACTCCTCAACCAAATACTATGAGAAGAAACTAAAATCTCTATTATCTTCCAATTTTTCCATCTCCTCTTCATTTTTTACCTTCCTAGTTTTCCATCCCCCAACCTTTTTAAGTATAATGTTTAAACTCATCTTAAAAGCTTGTATTCTAATTGAAATAACAACTTTTGTCAACCTAAAAAAAATACAAACACACATTGAAGTGTAATATCAAGATAAAGACAAAGCAATAACAAAAAATTTCATCACAATTTTTCCCCAATTTGGTTTTTAAACAAAGCAATTCTACAATCATACAATTTTTTAGAATATTTTTACAAACCACTAAGGTGATAAATTCTTATGGGTTTTCATCTAAACTTACCATTAACATCACTTTTTCACTTATCAATAATCACTCACCACATCAACAATGTGTAAAAAGTTCGTAATTTTAGCATCTTCCTTCTAAGCATGACTCTCTCCATTTTACGGTTTTCCTTGAGAGAATGGAATAGTGTCCAAAGTGTCAAAGCAACATTATTTGATAATTTTTTTTTTAAAAAAAATTAATACCTTAAAAAAAGACTTGTGAAACCTACTAAAAATTATTGTTTAGATGAATAGTTCATGTCTCAAATAAAAGATTTTAGGATGGATAAAAATATTAAAAACTAGTTCATACTTCACACAACCTATTATATACATTTTCACACATACTCAAATTGCACATAAGACGTGATTTGAAGTCATAGTTTCCAACTTGAAAACTATGACTTCAAGTCACAATTTATGTGCAGAGAGAGAGAGAGAGAGAGAGAGAGAGAGAGAGAGAGAGAGAGAGAGAATGTGTGTGTGTGTGTGTGTGTGTGTGTGTGTGTGTGTGTAATGGAAGAGTTTTTTATGCTATTTTTGCATAAGTTATTTGGAAATTGCGTGTCATCCATAAGATGCATTATATGTAATTTAGGTATGAGAAAGAGGTTCATATATAGAAGATCTAAATAAAAAATTCTTTGTAAATCCATAACTCTTAATTCGTAGTTCATGATGAAATTGGGGCGTTTCATCTATGAACAACTATAACATGTCAATTGTGATAATTTATCTTAATCATGGAAATTTAGACTTTTAATTGATATGTTGTTGTGTTTCAAGTGTTTGAGATACAGTTAACTACACCACTATGAGATTTTTTGTTCTACCAATTGCTATCATTTGAACAAATAAATCTCATAACTTCTATTTGCATTAACTTTCAATCTTGAAAAATGTGAACTTTAACATAATGTGTAAATTACTTAGATGAATTTCGATGTGCGATCTTGTACAATCAATACCTTAGTACATTAGATAATCACATATAGCATGTTGGGAGCACTATTGCTAAAGAAGAAATCCAAAATCTTGATAAGAGACACAAAATAATCCCTTATGATAGATTTAAGTGGAACTAATTACTCATCATATTAGGTCTGATCATCTTATTAGTGATTGTAAGGACACAAGTCGAGCCTTGGGCCCAAATGCGAAACTAGGCCGGCCAAAGTGGCCTATACAATAAATTTTTAGAGAGTGGGCTTGAAGCCTGGACCTTCTAGGGCGGTGGAGAGTGATGGCGTCTGGTTGAGTCTACTATTGGTGCACTTCGAGCTGGCGGTGTGACCTTGGCATTTCCTTGGACGCGGGTCGAGAAGTCTCAGTCCTTCCTTTCCTTGCCCTTTTTAGGAGGAAAGGATACGCTTAGAGAAGAAAGGTCCAGATCCCTTTCCAGTGGTTCCTTCTCCTTATTTATACTCCCCACCCCTGGCTCCCATCCGTCTTGTCCCTGAAAACACTCCCCAATGGCTATAAAGTTGACCGTCGTCCCCTCAGATGTTATTTCCCCATTAATGTGACCAGGCGGGTAGGTGGGGAGTCTTTAATGTGGTGGAAGCAGCTTTATACAGAGCACGTTCCGCTTGTCCCCCTCCTCGGCGTCGGAATGCTCCTTGGAAGAGCGCCGAGGGGGTTGCCTCTTCGGCGCTGCGGCCGAGTTGACGTTCAAGTGGTGGCATATGAAATTCGGGTCAATCCCAGGCACCTTATACGCGTCCCATGCAAACACGTCAAGGTTCTCCCCCAAGAACGCGACCAACTCTTCCCTTTCTTCGGTCTGCAGTTGAGGCCCTGTCTGGAAGAACCTTTCTAGGTCACTACCTACGAGAACCCTATCTAGCCGGTCACCCATGGGCTCTTCTGCCACGATCACTCCAGTTATGGCAAAAGAGGTTAATTGCTATGGGGTCGGTGCAGCTGGAGCCGAGGATTCGGGATCCGGCCTGCGTAGAACTACAGCTGTCAAGCACTGTCTCGCCGCGAACTGACTCCCGAGGATCTCTTCGACCTGGCCACCGAAAGGGAACTTCACCTTGGCATGGAAAGTAGAGGAGACAGCCCCTACGGCGTGCAGCCAGGGTCTTCCCACAATGGCTGTGTAAGGAGAGTAAGCGTTGACCACAATGAAATCCACCTCAACCACCGCTGGCCCTGATTGCACAGGCAACCTAATCTGTCCCCTCGGGACGACTGCCTTCCCCTCGAAGCTTATTAGTGGTGAGTCGTAGGCCAATAGGTCCTCTTCTATCAGGTTCAAACCTTTGAACAGATCGGGATACATGATGCCTGCGCCACTTCCTTGGTCCACCATCTCCTTGGTCCACCATCACCCTCTTTACATCATAACCTCCAATTCTCAACATTATGATTAGGGCGTCATTGTGTGGTTGGATGGTCCCTTCCTTGTCCGCGTCCGAGAAGGCCAAAATGGGTGGCTTAGTGCCCTTAATCTTCTTTGGCTCGGAGCCAGAGCCCTCGACATGGGCTCGCGCCACAGACATCACCCTGGAAGGGCAAGAGCCGGTCCTCCCAAGAGCAGCGAAAATGACATTGATGATTCCCAGAAGAGGCCTCGGTGTATGATGGCCCTGGTTTGTCGGCCCCAGGTGCTCTCTCTGCCCCCCATGCTGGTACACAAACTGTTCTAACTTTCCCTCCTTCGTCAACTGTTCTAGGTAATTCCCTAAGTTCCTGCAATTCCCTGTCGTGTGGCCGTTCTTTTGATGGTACTAGCAGTGGAGGTTCTGGTTACGCTTTGCGGGATCACCTATCGTTTTACTAGGCCACCTGAAGTAGGGCTCGTGGCGAATTTTCTCAAACACCCACTGTATGGGTTCGCGGAACACGACGCTGACCACCTGCGTAGGTGTCGGACGAGGTTGCCCGACGAACTCTCTCCTCAGCTTGCTGTTGCTATATCGGTCGGACCTGAAATCCCTCCTCTCGTGAGGGATAACTTTTGCCCTTGCCTTTACTTGTAATTGATCCTCCTCAACCTGCGTGTACTCGTCGATGTGGTCCATGAGCCGCCGCACGCTCTTGACAGGCCTTTTGGTCAGTGACTTTCTCAGGTCATGCTCGTTCGAAAGGCCGACCTTGAAGGTGCTTATGGAAACTTTGTCGAAGTCCCCATTGATCTCGTTGTACATCTCCCAATACCTGTCGGTATACACCCTGAGTGTCTCTCCTTCTCTTATGGCTATGGACAATAGTGAATTTAGAGGCCAAGGGACCTTGCCGCATGTGATGGACTGCGAGCCAAATGCCCTGGTGAGCTCCATGAAGGAATCGATAGAGCCCGCCTTCAAGCCATTGAACCACTTCATTGCAACAAGTCCCAGGCTAGAGGGGAAGACCTTGCACATCAGGGTTTCATTGTTTGAGTGCACCGCCATCCTCTGGCTGAAATGGCTTACATGCTCTATTGGGTCCGTCCTCCCGTTGTAGATGGTGAAGGTCGGTTGGGTGAATCGCCTTGGAACCTTTCCCTTCTCAATCCTCCGAGTGAAGGATGACTTGGAAATTTGATGGAGCGCCTTACTCAAGGTGTTGTTGGCCAAGCCCCTAGAGGAGATCCTCTTGCCCTTAGGGTCGCGACGGTGTTCGTCCTCCTGAGAAAAGGACTCGCTAGAGGGGTCCTTGCCCTGGAGCTGTCGACGCTACCGCTGGTATCCACTAAGGACTAGTTTGAAGGAGAGGGCGTACGCCTTCACTTCTCCCAGCGCAGCTTCCTTCTCAGATGGTCAATCTCCCTTTGCAGGGTCTCAACGCTTTTTTCGTGGGAGGCTCTACTTCAACCCCGTGCGTGGCTTCTCCCACGTGTATGTTTAGTGCGCACGCTGGCTTCGCGATCTCTTTCTCGCTCTAACTACAAGAAGTGATCTTCAGGCTGGGATCTTATGGACTCTGCACCACGTAAACCCGAGCCTTCCATGACACCTCACATTCTTTTCGTCAAGGCTTCCCACAGACGATGCCAATTGTAAGGACACAAGTCGAGCCTTGGGCCCAAATGCGAGACCGGGCCGGTCAAAGTGGCCTATACAATAAATTTTTAGAGAGTGAGCTTGAAGCCTGGACCTTCCGGGGCGGTGGAGAGTGATGGCATCTGGTTGAGTCTACTATTGGTGCACCTTGAGCTAGCGGTGTGACCTTTGCATTTCCTCAGACGCGGGCCGAGGAGTCTCAGTCCTTCCTTTCCTTGCCCTTTTTAGGAGGAGAGGATACGCTTAGAGAAGAAAGGTCCGGATCCCTTTCTAGTGGTTCCCTCTCCTTATTTATACTCCCCACCCCTAGCTCCCATCCGTCTTGTCCCTGAAAATGCTCCCTAATGGCTATAAAGCTGACCGTCATCCCCTCAAATGTTACTTCCCCATTAATGTGACCAGGCGGGTAGGTGGGAAGTCTTTAATGCGGTGGCAGCAGCTTTATACAGAGCACGTTCCACTTGTCCCCCTCCTCAGCATCCTGTCGAGACTCTGTATGACTTACTGGGCGCCAGGAGCTCTTCCCTGGGTGCCATGCCGCGCTCGTCGGCCTTTGACACCGTTGTCCGAGGGTACCCTCTCCTTGGATCCTTTCCTAACTGGCTGACGTCTGGTCAGTGTGCTCTTGGGCCCCCGTTTTAGGAGGCCCTATTCTCGGCTCACGACCCATTGGCAGAGTTTACACTCTTCGGACCAAGGCCAAGGCCCACATGGTGTTCTGACACCTTTGCCCCCTACAGTGAGGAATTACTAAAATTTACATTCAATAAAATTAGATTTCATAAGAATATAAAAATAATCAAGAGATTTAATTGTGGACTTAAGGACTTAGGATGAAGGAATTTACAAAGTGACAATAACCATTTACTTTGTTTCACTTTGGATGACTTTATGGAAGGATTAATGGTCACACCCTAGCTCATCATTGGCATGATAATATCCACTTAGAGTACAAGGTCTACATATAAGCACAAGACCCCCCTCCCCTTTTACCTAGGTGATGTATGAATTAGCTAGGATTTGGTTCTCTCCCACCTCACTCCACTTAAGATGTTCTTTGGCCTATGGAATCCTACATTAACTGCTATTTAATAGAGTATTGGGATGACTTAATAATCATATAGAAACCTAGAGGGCAACCATAATTTCATAGTGAAATAAATCTTTTGGTTAATGGTATCTTTCTATTTGTCATGAGATTACAAGAGTTACATGACCCATTGGAACTAGTGTTATTTTCTTTGGCCCCACTTCAGGCCACGCTTTAAAAAGCCCATATAGGTTGGCCCATTAGCTAATCCATTATGTGTTAAACATATAAAAAGATTAGTTAATTAATAAAAACCTAAGTCCTAGCACAATTGGTTTAAGTGAGAAAAGTTCTCATTCACCCTCTTTACAAACACGGTTGAAAAGAGAAGAAATATCAAATTTTCAACACTCTAAGGAGCACACAACTAGGGTTATGAAGTCAAGGTAGAGAGCCCACTCTCACAAACAATTATGTGGTCATTGAAGCGAAGGTCAAAGAGATTCCAAAATCAAATTGCTAGGATTTTAGATATGCTTCAAAGATTCAAGTGTTCTAGGTGAGCTTTTCAAAGAAGACACACCAATGATATGCTTCTCTAAACCCTAATCAAAAAATTCAAAAGTGCATGTGTTCTAGCATCATAAAAGTAGATGTCAATTTTCTTTTTTTGCTGTGAATGATTTGAATGAGATGCAAATAGTTTTACAACAATGCAAATTATTTTATTAGTCCCTCTACTCTATCTTTCTTTTGTTGCATGTTTTTGCTCCAATTTAGTTAGGGTTTTCCATTTTTTTTCCCTTCACAACTATAGGTTTTTGTTAGCTAAAACATTGACCTTTCACATCAAGAAACTACTTATGGTTATATTAATATGTTAGTGTAAAGTATTATATAAGTAATAGTATTTAAAATAAAAAATAAAAACTAAAATAAGTATAAAATTATATTTCAAAACTCATTTAATTTGTTACTTCGTGAATTTTTGTATATGAACATTTAGATTAAAGTTATTAATGTAAATATTTATTAATTTGGTTTTTTGTTTTTATAAATCATTTGTTATTAATTTTAGTTTGTTAGTTTATGTATATACATATGTTAATAGTTATGTTTATGTTTTTTTATATATAAAAAGATTTTTATTTATTTATTTATTTATTTATTTATGTTTGGGTTTGTTAGCGTATGTATGTTCATTTGTGTGTGTTTATTTGAAGCAAAATGACCACTAACATATTCATCATCCTAAGAACATTAGCATAACACCCTTAATTGCTTTTTTACAACCAAAATCTCAAAAAATCTTGCTCCATCCAAGTGTGGGTTTGCAAATTATTTTGCAACCTGTGAGCAATTGGTTCTTACATTTAGAACCAACTATTCACTTTGATGTAAAAAAATATTATTATTTTATTAAAAAATCAGTTCTCTCTCTTCATTCACGCTACCATTCATCTCTCAAACTCCCACTTCTCTCTGCCTCTTTTTCCTTCTCTTTCACCTAGACCTATCAACTCTCTCTTTGCCTCCCTTTCTTTTTGTCTCTGCCTTCTCTTGTTTGTCTCTCATCCCCCTCTTCCCCCTCTCATCCCTCTATCAAATCGATATCGAATTTGCTGGTGGTGGTGGGTTTATTAATTAGAGGTGGAGGTAGATTTTCAGATCCACTACTGTCATTGATAATCTTATTAATTATGCTGGTGTGATTTCAGATCTGATCGGCAGTGAAGGTGGAATTTTAAACCGGTGATGGTGGTGAATTTTTGTTTGAGCTTGTAAGAGGCAAAATTTTAAGCTAATTATAAAATGCCACACCAAAATTTAGTGGCAAATTCTAAATTAATGTCATTAAATTAATTAAATTAGATGATGACATATGTCATCCAAATTGACATTACACTGGCATATCAAAATTTGCCACATGTCATTTGGCCCACAAGATAAAGATAAATTTTTGGATAATTATCTTTATTAAAATAAATGGATAAAATAAAGATAAATTTTCTATTCAAAATTGATAGATAATTATTTTTATTAAAATAAATTAAATAGAGATAATGATTTATCTTTGTTGAATATTATCTTTATCAAAATATGATATAGATAAGTAGAGATAATTATCTCTAAGAAAAATTTAGGCCAATCAAAAGTCTACTACATACTTTTAAGCATATCAACTCAAAGTGGAGCTTATCCTCTAAAATCACTATAAATAGAGGACATCCTCTCTTATTTTAAGGGGGAAGTTTTCAAGGAGTTGAAGCTCTGGAGAAATTCTATCTCAAGAATCTTTGAAGAACTTGAAGCATCTTTAAAGAACTTGAAGAACATTCAAAGGGCTTGAAGAACAACAAATCTCTAACAAGCTCAAGGCTAGAGATTCATTGAGAAGACTGTTCAATCCATCTTCCAATCAAAATCAAGAAGATCTCTTGTTCGAGTTCTTTGAAGTTCTATTGGAATTAAGCTAAAAAGCCTCCATAAACCTCAACAAGCCCAAATCTTTGAAGCTCAACGAATCAAGCCTCTAAAGCCCCGAAGAACTTCAACCTAAGAGCCTTCGCGTTCGAAAACTTGAAGAACAACAAATCTCTAATAAGCTCAAAGCTAGAGATTTGTTGTAAAGACCGTTCAATCCATTTTCCAACCAAAGTCAAGAAGAGTCCTTGTTCGAGTCAAGTTCAAAGAAGATAGAATCAGAGGGTATTCTTTTGTAAAAGAATTGAAATAGAGATTGTACTCATTATACATCAATACAAATTTATATTTGCAAACCATATTTCTTTTCAATTGTTTGATTTTCTGCAATTGGGAAATTTTGTGTTTATAGAGCTGAAAGCTTCCCTTTTTTCCATGCTTTTAGATTTGTTTGCTTGGTGCTTGTGGGTTGTGTGGATTTTTTTTTTTATGCCATGGTTGTGGGGTGTTATCTAGGTGGCGAGGTGGGTTGTTGTCGTTGGTCTATAGGTTCATGGTGGTAAGGGTTTGCTGTGGTGGTTAGGGGTGGGTTTTACTGTGGTGGGTCTGTGGTGGCAAAGGAGGCATACGTCATTCAAAAAATTGTATTAGTTTCTTTGCTTTTTCTTTCTTTTATTCCACACTTATTTATTTCTTTCAATATATTTTCTCTCACAATTATAGGATTTTGCTAACTATATCTATTCATTTGGTTGTTTTAGTTTCTATAAATTATTTATTGTCAAATTTAATTTGTGTATATGTATATGTTAATGTTTATGTGTACGTTCATCAACCTTAGAATGTTATGTTGCATAAGTACTTTCAATGTACACTTCTTGAAAAGGATTTCATGATAATCTATCTAGTAATTTTGGGACATTGTGTTTCCTTATCCTTTATTTTTGAAACACTTAAATTGATGGTATAAAGTATGTGATTTTAATTGCAAGGTTAAATTACCTTGACATGTTAGCGATTCCAAAAAATTAATAAAAGTTAGGTTCTATAAAACATTTACAAATGATACAAATTATAAATCATGTACCTTCATAAAATACATTAATATATTCCAAAACTCCAAATCAATCAACACAAAGTCATAGCTCTCATAAGAAATGCAACACCAACAACAAATCTAGGTCTGCCACATCCAAGGATTACAAACTTCAAGAGTCTTATGTGTCTCCCAATTTAGCACAACACTCCAATCACTACCAATAAACGAAACTTCATACTTGAGGTATAACTAATTGATCTGAAAAACTATTAAATAATGTTATGATCTACAACCCAATAAGTAGCATAATTAATGAGGGTATGAGAATAGACTGCCACATGAGGAATCCTAAGAAGTAGTTTTTTACTATGATTTCTAGTGGAGTTGTCAAGGACATTATTCACATGGTCGTTGTTCTTGTTTTGGTCATTTTTATTTTTAACAAAGTGTATTGTTTGATGATACTTTTGATTTTTTTTTTTTTTTGGTTGGAGAAGTTTGGGGGAGAAGAGTAGAGTAGATAGTAGACAAAAGACAGTGGTGGGTTTTGAATTTGGATGTGTTTAATTTGTTTTGCACAAAATTCCTTGTCTTTTTTACTTCATTGTTAAAGGAGTCAAGTCCTTAAATGTTGTGTCATTTCATTAGTATAATTTTCTTTACATTTCATGTTTTTAACGATTCATATGGTTGGCGAGAAGAAGAGAAAATGGTGTTTGGTTGGAGAGGGAGGGAGGAGAGAAAACAGTGGGATCTAAGAGTTTTCTCTTTAGGCTGACCATTTGGGAGAAAATGGAAAAATTTTAGATACTCCCAAAGCAATGCTCCAAGCTCTCATATAGGGGGTGGGGCCTATGGTGGGTCCTATGTGTAGGGCCCACTCCCCATGTTAGAGCTTGGAGAACTACTCTGAGGCTACTTATGAATTGTCAAAGAAAATAGTTTTCTCCATAAATTAAGGAGAAAATTGGAGAGAAAAGTGGGGGGAAGGGCGGGTTTGATGAAAAATTACTCATTTGCTCTCCCTCATTTAAATGTTGCATTTGTTTTCCCTTTTAGGTATGTTACATTTTTATGTTTTGGTTTTTTGTTTTTTTCCTTAAGTTTCAGTTTTATTTTTTCTTATATACTATAACATTTTTTTCTTGGTACTAGGGGTAGAGTAAATTTCTATAATCTACATTTTCTATTCTCTTATTTTCTTTTCCTTTTCATGCTAAAAAAATATCATGGGAGAAAACTAAGATCTCTTCTATCCTCCAACTTTTCCATCTTCATCTCAATCCTTCCATTTTTCCATTCCCTAACCAAACAGATTCTAAGTGAAGGAAAAAAAAAAAAAAAAAAAAGGTAACTTCATAAGTGTAATTTTTAAATTCATCTCAAAAGCTTGCTGTATTCTAATTGAGATTACAACGTCTGAAGCAGAAGAAGAAATACCAAAGCAATAACAAAAATGCTCATCACAATTTTTTTCCCTAATTTTGTTTTTGAACGAAGCAATGCTACAATTACAAACTTTTTTACAAATTATTGAGGTGATAAATTATATTGGTTCTCATTTAATCTCACCATTGATATCAATTTTTTATTTGTCAATAACTACTCACCACATCAACAATTTGTAAAAAATTTGTAACTTTAGCATTTTCCTTTTAAACATGATTCTCTTCATTTACTTGTTTTCACTTGAGAGCATGGAATGGTGTTCTAAGTGTCAAAGTAACATTCTTTGATAAGTATTTTTAAATTTCGTTTTTAATACTTGAAAACAAAAACTTGTGGAACCTACTAAAAAGTATTGGTTGAATGAATGGCTCATGTCTCAAATGCAAAGTTTTTAGAAAATACCAAAATGATGTTTTCTAATGTGAGTTCTTTGTTTTCTCCAAAAGATGATGGCAATTTTATAAATAATTTCACCACCCACCGAACAAGCCCTAAAATGTCTTCCCTCTCTCTATCTCTCTCTCTCAAACTTAGGCACATAACTTCTTTATGTGTTCCATATTTATTTAGTTGCGTTGGAAAAAGTCTAAGCAGTAGACTGTAGACATGAGCACTTTAGTTACTATTGTAACTCAACTAAGAATCCAATATACTCTTTAGTTTCTAGAGTGTCAAAAATCAACGAGTAACAAAGTTGCTATGGCTCTTGCACGGGTTTGCACTAGTAAAGAAGGGTCCTCAAGTATTGTTAGAGGGGTGACCTTTTCTTTTCCCCATGAATTCAGTTTATTAATAATGTTGATGTAGCTTGAATTTAATCGTCATGTGGGATTAATTCCCATAACATGAACTCAATATTGGTGTTGGAGTCAGAGGGGCACTTTATTTGGTTCAGCAATTTTGTGAACTTGCAAGAATATAAGTCCTAACATTGCTTTGGAGAGTTGACCGAATTTGACTAGGATTGAAGTCCTTATTTGGGAGAAAATGGGCATTTGCCCCTTTCGCCAAAACTTTTCAGCAAAATGCTCATATCTGAAACTATTTAGGGAAATGCCTCTGTTTTGAAACTTGATTTTCTAAAAATGGAGTTTCAATTTAAAACTTAATTTTTGGACAATCGAGTTATAGCGAACTAAAAATTAAAAAAAAAAAAAAATTCTAGAACTTTTTTCAAGGAACTCGAGTTCATGGTTCACTATAACTTGATGTTCCAAAAATCGAGTATTACATTTGAAACTCGATTTTTAGAAAATCGGGTTTCAAAATAAGGACATTTTCCTAATTAGTTTTAAACATGGAGCATTTTGCTGGAAGGTTTGTGAGAAAAGAATAAAAGCCCATTTTGGCCTCCTTATTTGTCTTGGTTTCGGAGTTCTACCTATCATAGGAGTCGGTTTGCATTGAAGTAGTCTGCACGTGAAATTTAATCCAAAAAGAATTGTTTATATAGCAAATTCCTTTTGCTGGAAGGACATGCATGGTTAACTGACTTAACTCTTCTATATATGTCTAACCGGTGAAATCTCTTTGAGGGTGTTGATTTGGGTGGAATTCCTAATCTTTGTATTTGTAAGATATTTTTTAGAGTGATTTGGTGTACTTGGGATTCAGTTTGTGAGAGTGCCAATATAACACCAATTTGTATTCTCTCAAATTTGATAATCAAAACAGAGTATTGGAAGAAAGATTGACCTTGATTGAAAAATATGGCTAGAAGGATTTTAATGCAAATGTAACACATGATAGTATTGATGAGGACTCTCATTTTGCATTGACTAGTTCTTCAATTGAGTGGGTTATGGATTCAGCTTGCACTTTTCGTATGTGCCTGAAAAAGGAATGGTTTTACGAACTTGTTGAATCAAAAGTTGGTTCAGCCCGCATGGTTAATAGTTAGACCTGTGAGATTTTAGGCATAGATCAAATTAAGCTAACGTTGCATGATGGAATAGTTTGTGTTCTAAATATGGTTCTTTATGTTCCGGACTTGAAGAGTAATCTCATCTCACTTGGTTCATTAGAATCCAAGGGTTTCAAGATTGTTATGGAAAATGGAATTTTGAAAGTATTAAGTGGTGCTTTAGTATTGTTGATAGCCACACGTCGAAGGAACATGTATTTCCTCAAAGGGAGTACTGTTGTAAATGGAGCAACCACAATTTCTAATACAACTAGGGAGGCTGCATGAAACACTACAAGACCTTTGGGACATGCAAGTGAGAATACTTTGAGTGAGAGTGCCAAAACCTGCAAATTGGAATTTTGTAAGCCTTCTGTTTTTGATAAGCAAACTAGGATCAAGTTTGGTCATCATACTAAGGGTATACTTGACTTTGTACACAATGATGTGTGGGGGCCTCCTAAGGTTGCTTTTCTTGGTAGGCATCATGTTGTTAATGTAAAGATTTGTTGATGTGTCTTCAATTTAATGGTCACGTGGGATTAATTCATGTGGACTCAATATTTATTGGAGTCAAAAGTGTCACTTTATTTGGTTAAGCAAGTTTGTATAGTTGTAGGATATAAGTCCTGATGAGAATATGTACGAAATTCCCAAATCTGTGAGATGCAAAAATAGAGAAAAATATGTCAAAGAAAAATAATCACACACACACACAAGACATTATTTACGTGATTCAGCAATTTGTCTATATCCACGAAATTGTAGAGATTTCACTATTTTCAGAGAAAAATACAAAGTATGGCAATACAGTTTTTCTCTCTCTAAAAAAACATAAAAAAACCTTAGGCTGTATTTGGTTCAGTATAAATCGAATTCCGAGTGTAAAATGAATGTAGGGGAAATTGAATTCCCGTAAAGAAAATAAAATCCGGGTGTTTAGTTGTGCAATGGAAAATGGTCCAGAAAATGATTTTCGGTGTTTGGTAACATTCTAAAAATGCTATTTTCCTACAAATTTTTCACATTTTCTTAGCCATTTTCTTAGCAACCAAACAAATTTTATTACAAAAAATTTCAATATATACACTTATAGAAACAAAAATCTACTCAAAAAAATTCATTAAACTAAAAAATTTGGTCAAATTGAGAGAGGGAGGAAGAGAGAGTGTTCAAAAATTGAGGGAAAGAGAGAGATCGGTCATGGGTCATGGACGACGAGATCGGTCATGGGCGATGAGATTGAGACGACGAGATCAGCGGTGCCGATGAGCTTTGAGTCGAGAACGAGAACGACTGCGCCGATGAGCTTTGGGTTAAGAACAAGATTGGTTTTGGGTGGACCGGTCTTAGGTGGTGACAATCTAGACGGCGGCCTCGGTGCTAGGGTGCGATCTCGGCAGGACGATCTCGGCGTCGTGATCTCGGCGACTTGAACTTGATGATCTCTACTCTCTCTTCTCTCTCTCTCTCTCTCTCTCTCTCTCTCTCTCTACACATCTGTGAGCCCAGAAATGATTTGAAGGTAAAATACATCCTCCATTCATTTTCCGGGTCAAAGTCCTCTTTTTACGGTCAAAGGAAATGATTTTCTGGAAAACTCTATTTTCCATGCGCAACCAAACACACGGAAATGTGTAGAAGGATTTCTTGAAACCATTTGAAGCCAAAATAAACACAACCTTAATCTCCAAACTCAACAATTTTTACATCCTCTGCATAAGATTCACAATGGGCTACAAAAACGGGCCAAAATGTTTTCTCGCTATCGGCCCAAGCCTTCGCTCTATGGACTAAGCCTCAGAAAATCTCCTATTAAAAATCGTAACAACATTATTTCGGGTCGGGTCATTCTGGATCAAACACAACTAGACTCCATAAAGCCCAACAAATCTCCTACTTGGAGACTAGTTCAATCACTAACATCAACCGCAATCCTCCAAAGACAATCCCTCATCATTGCAACTCATCCTCTTGTCCTCAAGCTAGAAGACCAATTGAAGCTGCACAGAACTTCAACTTCTCAGTAGTAACACCCTTAGTCAACATGTCTGCCAGGTTCTTATATCCACTAATCTTCTCAAGTATTATTAGTTTATGTATCTCATCTATATATGCTTCGACTTTGAATGTTAGCCGGATTTTTAGCAAGAAAAATTGCACTTTGACTATCACTATGTAGAATGCCCAACTCCTACTTCTTACCCAATTCCTCCAAGAAACTATGTAGCCAAATCATCTCCTTTCTAGCTTTAGTTGCTGCAACATACTCAGATTTTGTAGTAGGAAAAGCAACAATCCTTTGTAGATTTCAAGCCCAAGATATAGTTGTACCACCCAGAGTTAATACAAACCCAGTAGTACTCTTTCTACTATCACTATCACCTGTTAAATCAGCATCTACATAACTCTGTAGTTTCAAACTTGCACTTGTGAAGCAAATACATGTATCTGTTGAGCCTCTCAAATACCTCAGAATCCATTTAACTGCCTCCTAATATTGCTTTCCTAGCCTACTCATGTATTTACTCACAAGTCCTACTACATGTGTAATGTCTGGCCTTGTACACATCATAACATATATCAAGCTGCCAATAGCTGAGGCATAGGGCACCTTGCTCATATGGTCCCTTTCTTCTCTTGTCTTCAGTGACTGTTCTTTATTTACTTTGAAATGACTACCCAAGGGTGTGCTCACTAGATTAGCTTTATTCATGTTAAACCTACTGAGAATCTTCTTCACTTATTCTAACTGTGAAAGCTTCAATGTACCATTACCCTTATCTCTAATAATAATTCACATACCAAGGATTTGTTTTGAAGCTCCCAAATCCTTCATTGCAAACTGTTTTAACAATTGCTTCTTCTGATTATTAATTTCCTCAATGCTAGACCCTGCAATGAGCATATCATTTACATACAACAGAAAAATGATATAAGAATTGTCAAAGAACTTGACATAGCAACAGTGATTAGTTTCAAATTTCTTGAACCCGGTTCTATTCATAAAACTATCAAATTTCTTGTACCATTTTCTTGGAGCTTGTTTTGGCCATACAAGCTCTTTCTCAATTTGTAGATCAAACTCTCTTGTCCTTGAACAATAAACCCTTCTGGCTGACTCATGTAAATATCTTCCTCCAAGTCACCATGAAGGAATGCTGTCTTCACATCTAACTGCTCAACATGTAAAATCTCTATAGCCTCCATTCCCAATACTAGTCTAATTTTTGACATCTTCATAACTGGAGAAAATTTTCTAATTAGTCAATGTACTTCTTCTGCTAGAGCCCTATAATGGCCGAGCCCACTAAAGGAAAAAAAATAAAAAAAAGCGGGTCAAATTTTTAGTTGCTTTCACTCGTGCCCACTTACCCGACTCACTTCCCCACCACACAAATACCATCTCACACTCTCACTCTCTTGGCCAGCTCACTTATATTCTCCCTTTTCTTTTCATTTTCTCTCTTATGCTATCACTCTCTCATCCTCTTCCACCAGTACCCCTCCTCACCACTTCCACCACCATTTTTCTGGCAAGATCACTAGAAAACTCCCTAGGAAAAAGCTAAGGCTCACTCATCTTTACTATTTGAGGTAAAAATCTCTAATCTTTTTGGTGGGTTCTACACTTTTGATTGAGGTTATTTTATCTAAGCTTTAACAATGACACCCATGTGATTTTTGAGCATCGAAAGTGATATTTATGTGTTTTTATGTATGGGTTTTGTATTGGTGGAATTATTTGATGAGTGGGTTTATAGTTTTTATAATGGTGACTAGCTAAGTGGTGAAGATTTGAGGGTTTTGGCTTTTTAATGTGAAATAGATTGTGAATATAATTTTATTGAGTTTATTTGGAGCTAGTAAAATATTTAAATGGTTTGTGTTAGAGGATATTGTGATTTTGGTTTCATGGGTCTTTGATGATGTTGTGTAAATCTTATGGAAGCGACTCATAAATTATTAAGATTTTAGTATTATGGAGATGATATTGAATGAGTTAATTTTATAAATTGGAGCCTATGTATTGTGAGTTAATTTGTTGAGAAACTTTGGAGGTAGAATATATTATTTGTGGGGTTAATTACTAAGCTTGCCTAATTAATTGCTTGGTTAGCAATCATTTATTCGTAGCTAAGTGCAATGTCAAGATTTATGCTTATTGTGATAAGTTTTCTTGATATTGTTTAGGTGCTAGCTAATCTTATTTGGAGCTTGGAAAAATTAGGCCTTTGTGGGTTTCAAGGTAAGTAGCTTTTAATGGGATTTTTGGAAAATAATCATCTTGCATAACCATTATTTTTGGACCAAACACATTTTGGAAAATTAATGGTGGAACTATGTTTTTCTAAAAAGTGTTGTGTTGTGACCCTACTATTTATGATTATATATGAAAGTGCATATTCTTATTGCATATGGGAAATTGCATGATTTGTTAGCATGAAAAAGACTAGCATCTTGAATAAATTCCTGAGAATGAATTTTATGGATTTAGTGCAATATTTGCAAAATGTAAAGATGCTTTATCTTGAACTATGTTATTTGGGAAGTTAATACAAAATCATTTTGACAAGAAATGAGTTGAGAGCTTTGAGAACCTTGTGAATATCTTGGGCATTCAAATATTTTATGAAACTACTTGGAAGTAAATTATGTATTTTGAATTAATGGTAATTTGTGAGCTCTTTATGTTCTACCCATGTGCTATGACATATGATTACCTGGTGATTACCTAGCTAGATACTATAGTCTGTGTGACATTGGTATCTTAGCACCCATCTTTGTGATGGTTATTGAGTTCAGTCTTTGTGATGGCAATGAGTTCAATCTTTGTGACGGCATATTAGTTCCGTCTTTGTAAAGATGATAAGTTCCATCTTTGTGATAGCATATTTAGTTCCAATTGTGTGTTGGAGATGAGTTTCGTCTTTGTGACGGAAAATTAGTTCCGTCTTTGTGATGGCATTATCATGTGGCCTTGGGTTTGAAATTGTATTGTTATTGCTCACAAATTATAGTATGTAGTTTCATGAGAGCGTTTTGAGAAGCTTTGTGCCATGTCATTTTATTCATTCTTGTCATATAATTTATGGAAATGGTTTTGTAGAAATTATTTGGAAATTCTCAAAATTAAAACATGATTTGTAAATTGTTATCATCATGAAACTTGCATTTCCCCCACCCCTATTAATTGTGCTACTTAATGGGCTCTATCTCATTCCATTATTTTATAAACTTTTCAGAGTAGGTAACAATATTTTGAGACAACTTTTTGATGGCTAACAGTAGTCAGACTAACTACTGATGGAGGCTGAACTTTTATAATGGAGATATTAGATGATGTACATCTTAAAATAGGCTTAACTCATTCTTTTATTTTTTTATAGTGGTTGTGACTTTATTCCCACTGATGGAACAAGCTGATGATATGTAATTATTTATTCAAACCTCTATTTTTTTGTGACCAGTGGTCTTTGTAATTATTGCTTAGAGCTCTAACTTACTTTGAGAGTATATTCAATGGAATTATTATGAGAATCTTTTATATTGGTACTTGATATGATTTATGTGGGTTGAATTGTTAAAAAGGAAAAATTTACAAGTACTTGAGACGTCTTTCTCATACTTTGGACCCTTTGGAGTTTGGGGCATGACAAACCCTTTGATAACTAATCTGGCTTTGTAGTGTTTGCTACCATCATGCTTATTCTTTATTCTATATACCCACTTGTTGTGCAAAGCCTTCTTTCCTTCTAGCAATTCAGTCAATTCCCATGTCTGATTCCCTAACAAAGAATCCGTCTCATCCTTCATGGCTAACTCTCACTTGCTTGAATTTTCATCTAGCACGGCTTCATCATAACACTCTGGCTCACCATCACCAGTTAACTGTAGATAATTTAGAACGGGTGAATAATGTTTTGGAGGTCTAATGATCCTATAAGATCTATGCACTTCACTACAGGTGTACTCTGATTTACTTGTGAATTTACATTCTCCTTTTCTTCTTCACCCCCTTTCTGGACAGTATTTTCAATCAATTCATCTAAGTTGACAAACTCAAATTTCTTTTGATCTATCTCTGTAACATCTGGCACTACAGTTGACCCGTCCTTGCAGGTAACCTGTTCATTAAATATCACATTTTTGCTTCTGATGATTTTTCGATTTTGCTCATCCCAAAACCGATAGCCAAATTTCTCATCACCATAGTCAATAAAAAACATATTTTAGACTTTGCATCAAGTTTACTACAAGCATTAGAATCAATATGAACATAAGAAACGCAATAAAAAATTTTTAAATGGAAAAACTTTACCTCTTTACTGCTCCAAACCTCTTTAAGAATTCTGAACTCCATGGGAATTGATGGTCCTCGGTTTATTAGGTAAGTTGCACTACTAACAGCATCAGCCCAGAAAGTTTTTGGTAATCTAGCATGCAACCTTATACTCCTAGCATGCTTATTGAGAGTTTTGTTCATGCGCTCAGCCACACCATTCTGCTGTGGTGTCCCAGGAATGGTCTTCTCCATCCTTATTCTATGTGCAACATAATACTCATTGAACCCTCCATCTATGTACTCTCCTCCATTGTTTGACCTCAGACATTTTACTTTTAAATCTGTTTCTGTCTCAACCATAGCCTTCCACTTCTTAAAAGTCTCAAATGCATCAAGTTTACTTTTCAGAAAATAAAACCATACCTATCTGCTTGAGTCATTAATGAAAGTGATGTAGTACCTTGAACCTCCAAAGGATGCAACTGGAGAAGGCCCCCACAAATTAGTGTGTACTAACTCCAATTTTCTAGCCTTCGGTGTCCTTCCAGATGTCAAGAAGCTCACATTTTTCTGATTTCCTAAGATGTAGCTTTCACACATGTCAAGATTAATAGACTTCAGTTCTGGTAGTTTCCTTTTTGATAGTAGCATCTTCATCCCTTTCTCACATATGTGACCAAGCCTGCGATGCCATAGACCTGCATTAGTACTTGCTTTAGCAACTGTAATTGTGTCTCATGCACTTGAGGTCATATATAGAGTGCCAATTTTCTTTCCATGAGCCAATACCATGGCTCCCTTTGTAACCTTCCTGGTACCACCAATAAATAGTATTGCATGTCTTTCATCATCAAGTTGTCCTACAAAAATCAGATTCCTCCACAAACTAGGAATATGTCAAACCTTTTGCAATAACAAGATAGACCCATTAGGCAATATAATCCAGATGTCTCCCATATCTACAACATCCAAGGTTTCTCCATTAGCCAAATACACCTTACCAAAATCACCTTCAACATAGTTTTGTATGATTTCTTTCTGTGGAGTGGTATGAAATGAAACTCCTGAGTCCAAAACCTAATCATCAAGTGGACTAACTATAGCAAGAAGTAGCGCATCCTGTACCTCATCTGTTATAGCATTAGCAAAATCATCATCATTCTTCTTCTTAGGGCTTTTGCAGTGTCTCTTAAAATGGCCAGCTTTGCCACAGCTCCAACACTATACCTGTTGGCTAGATTTAGATTTACTTTTGCTCAAATTGGAATTTCTGGATTTTTATCTGCCCTAATTTGAATTTCTGTCATTTCCTCTACATTTTGTCTCAAGATTTAGGGTAGAACTAGACCTTAAGGTTTTGCTTGCATCCCTTCTGCGAATCTCCTAAGCCAAAACTAGATCTCGTATATCATTGTACTTCAACTTTTCTGTTTCAAGTAGAATTGCTCACTGCCATTCTCATAGCCTCCCAACTATTTGGCAATGAAGCCAAAACGATTAATGCACAGATCTCATCATCAAAATTAATTTCTACAGAAGACAGTTGATTTGTGATGGTGTTAAATTCATTCAAATATTGTGTGACTGATGCATTCTCTAACATCTTCAAATTGAATAGTTTCTTCAATAGATGCACCTTGTTGTTTGCTGACGGCTTTTCATACATACCAAAAAAAGCCTTCATTAGATTTGCCGTGGTCTCATCTGACAGGCCACAAACGCGTTGACCCCTTGTGATAATTTAGATTAATTAAATTAGCCCAGTTATTAATTAATCAAATTAACATGCAATATTACGTGGTAGCACAAACAAATCACCAAACTAAGTAATGCAGCGGAAATTAAATGACACGGTGATTTGTTTACGAATGGGGAAAACCTTACGGCAAAAACCCCACCGGGTGATTTAAGGTCACCACTCCCGAAACTCCACTATTATCACAACAAGCAGTTACAAGTAAGGAATCTCTCGGGCAGCGATCTGAGCACTTTCCTCACTATCTTGGGTTCAGGGATGGTTTCCCCAAGATTGAAGGCTGAGTTTACTATGTCCTTAAGCTTGGCATAGAACTCATCAAATGACTCATCCTCTTCCATCTTAATTTCTTCAAAGCGTGTGGTGAGCCTCTGTAGCTTTGAATCTTTGACAGCCTTGGTGCCCTCATAGGTTGTCTGGAGGATGGTCCATGCTTCCTTAGCAGTTTCGGTTGAGGAAATTTTCTTGAACTCCTCATTTGTGACTGCACTGAATAGGGCATTCAATGCTCTGCTGTTGAAGTTTGCCGCCTTGATTTTAGCATCATCCCAGTCGGCCGGCGCTTCTGTAGGCTTGGTCCAGCCTATCTCCACAGCTTGCCACACCTTCTTATCTAAAGACTGCAAGAAAGCTCTCATGCGTACTTTCCAGTATGCATAGTTAGTGCCATCAAATAAAGGAGGTATAATTAGAGATTGTCCTCTATCCATGACAGCGGGGGTCAAATGGATCACACACGATGGATTAAACCCTAATCAGAGTATGCTTGCTCTGATACCACTTGACAGGCCAAAAACGTGTTGACCCCTTGTGATAATTTAGATTAATTAAATTAGCCCAGTTATTAATTAATCAAATTAACATGCAATATCACGTGGTAGCACAAACAAATCACCAAACTAAGTAATGCAGCGGAAATTAAATGATATGGTGATTTGTTTACGAATGGGGAAAACCTTACAGCAAAAACCCCATCGGGTGATTTAAGGTCACCACTCCCGAAACTCCACTATTACCATAACAAGCAGTTACAAGCAAAGAATCCCAAGTACCTTACCAACCTACAGTTGAACTCTTACCCTAATACCCAGTTGGACTTGTTCTGTAGTGATAGTTTCTCCTTTCAATGCACGGCTCCCAAGTACGTGACTAACCAGATGCGCGGATCCCAGTACGCGACTTCAAACACCAACTAGAGAGAGAGAGTTGTTGGCTGCAAAGTTCTTCAAATCATCAGAGATGAACTAGGGCACGAACTTTTTCTTTCAGATCACAAATTGTATGAACAAGAAGTTTTGAATGAATGTGCAACTTGCATCATCTTGACGGCCCTTAAAATAATTCTTTTATATGTCTAGGGTTAAGAGAAAAAAAGTCCCAAAGACACACTCACGGATTGGACTTGAAACAGAACTGAAAATCTGTTTTCTTTAATTCTCGACAGATAGAGGTGTCGAGGATCTGTTGAGAAGCTGTCGAGGCTCGGGCAAAACAGCTTCTTAAAGCTCGATAGATGCATGTGTCGAGGTAGGTGTCGAGCTTTAAAATCTTGCACTTCCTTGCTTGTTTCTTGGACAGAGTTTGATGGCTTCAACACTGAATCTTGAAACACTGTTTCTTGAGGTGTTAGACACATCCTAGATCTACCCAATTACAAGTAAAGTGCGTTTTGTTTAAGGATAAGCCAATTACATAAAATAGCGACATATGTTCACAAACTTGAACTACATATGTCCTAACATCATCCTTTACGACATTGTGTGCAACAAACCTTGACAGAGTTAGTTTGATAACTCCCAGTACCTGTCTGTCAATAAGAGTTCATTCATCATCTTTCATAGTTGCAGGTTTCTCCCCTAAAAGCAGCAGGTGCAACTTCTTCCCATAATGGTAGTCCTCAATTTGAATCCTCCAGAATCCAAAGTCTATGTTGTTGAAGTTTTCTATTCCAGATGCCTTTCCTATTTCCTCTACCATTGCTCCCACTCAAACCTAACCCTAGGCTCTGATACCAATTGATGGGAATATGTAAGAAAATTCCCAAACCTGTGAGATGCAAACATAGAGAAAAATATGCTAAAGAAAAATAATTACACACACACAAGACAATATTTACGTGGTTCGGCAATTTGCCTACATTCACGGAGTTACAGGAATTTCACTATTCTCAAAGAAAAATACAGAGTGTGGCAGTACATTTTTTCTCTCTCTAAAATAAAACATAGAAAAAGCTAATCTCCAAAACCAACAGTTTTTAATCTTCCATTAAAAACCATAACAACATTATTTTGGGTCGGGTCATAATCCGGATCAAACACAACTAGGCTCCACAAAGCCTAACAAGTCCTACATTGTCTTGGCTTTGGAGTTCTACTTAGCATAGGAGGTGGTTTGCTTGGAGTAATACTGTGCACATGGATATGCCTCCTAAATTGTTTGTATGGTAAATTCCCTTTGGTTGAATTCCATGCATGGTTAACCGACTTAAGTCTCCAATGCATGTCTATGTGGTGTTGAGGGATAGAGTGTTTGTTGAAGGCTCTCTTTTGGGTTTGTTGTAGCTTAGTTATTTGTTTGCATTGTGACTGTATTTCGTCTTGGCAATGCTATAATTTTTTGTGTTTAGATGCAGATTTGTTTTGTAGTTTTTTTTTTCTTATGTCTATTTTGTTTTGGGTTAACTTTGTTCATTCATAATATTTGTTTTGACTTCAAATATTTTCATAATCAATCTTGATAATTTTGAGCTCCCACTATATTACAACAAATAAAATTTCTAATGTTCTAAACATTAAACACTCATCAGGGTTGTATACTAAACTCCCTTTAACACCCTTTGTTCAATCCTTTATGTTATTTAATTATCATGAGTACCCACTATAAAAAACATAACTCAATAGTCTTCAAATGTTAGGGACATATTTTATGTAATTGACTGATTCTTTGATAAAATGCACTTTACTTGTAATTGGGTAGATCTAGGATGGGTTTAGTACTTCAAGAAACATTTTTTTCAAGCCAAGTATTAAAGCCATGAAGATTGGACCAAGAAACAAGTAAAGAAAAGTTGTTCATTAAAACTTGACAGATACCTCGACAAAAACAATATCTATCGAGACTTAAGAACGAAGCTCAATAGAAGGTAAATCTATCTAGATCTATGAAATCAGAATTTCCAGATCTGATTTTTGGCTCTAGCTGACGTATATGTGTAGGGTTTCTTTTCTCACAATTCTAGACATATATAAGGCTAATTTTAAAGGCTGTTATACATGGAAAACATATTAGACTATGAACTAATGCGTTATTCTCTTTAAGAGAAGCTACTGCATCTTTACGTCATTGGGTTTTGTAACTAAGAAGCTTCTTAACCTTCATTGAACTTTGCAGCCAACAACACTATCTACAAGTTGTTGGGAGTTAGTCATGTATTGGGATCCGTGTAAAAGGGTGGCATTCATATATTGAAGAGTTCAAATGTTTTGAAGCGGTAGAAGGTTTCTACTGTAAGTTCATCTACGGAGATTGTAGAGTCTAGGGAAAAATGTTTTGTATTAGATTTGAAACTTCTCTTTACTATAATGAATTGTTTTTTTGGGAAGGTTTCCCCCTAGGTTTTTTTTTTTATTTTTTATTTTTATTGTGAAACTAGTTTGTTTCATTGGTTTTTCCAGGGTCATCATATCTTATCTTATTTGTTATTTCTATCAACTGGGGTCTAAATTTCCCAACACCAACAATTACTTATCTTTGTCAAACGTCAATATCGTAGACAACGTACAACAAGAAGACTGTGTTTTTTTTTTTTTTTTTGAAGAAGTAAATATTTCTTGAAGCACATATGTAAGGCTCAATTTGTTTTTTTGAGCCAACAAAAATTGGTTTGTCCAAAAATACCATTCATTAAATTTGATATATATATATATATATATATTTTTTTTTTGTCGTAAGAGTTTTTTTAAACATTAATACAAACCTTTTTTTTTTATTTTTTTATTTATTGATCGGGACCTAAGTTGAATCTAGTTTGGATTAAATGTATTAATAATCCAATTACCTCTCACTTCACAAAAACAAAAACAAAAAACAAAACTTAGATACACTATTTTATATTTTTTATATTAAGTTTCTTAATTAAATTCAACCATGTGATTGCATGGACTAATGCAACAAAGAATGTGTTATTGTCCTCCAAAGACAATTAGATTCAACCATGTGCTTCATTAGCTAGTGCAATCACATGGTTGAATTTAATTGAGAAGCCTAAAGTAGTCATTCAAGGAATTGCGCTTATCTTTGTGTAAAAAAAAAAAAAAAAAAAAGATAAAGAGAAAGTTGGAAATCCAAGTGGCATTCACAAATTACACATTTTTAGTAGTAAAATATAAGAAGCACGGACATACCAAAATCTTCGATCTGTGTCCAACATGTATCCATATTAGAAATGCTGAAAGATACTCTAGATGCATGTCCTTAGTATGATAGAAGAAAATAATTATATAAAAAAAATATTCAATTTTAGATCTGTTTTAGAAAATTTTGATAGATGTTATTTATTTAGAAAACTTAAAATAAAGATAAAATATATCTAGATATAAAAAATATACTTATATCTATATATCAATTAATTAATTATTGCATACTACAATATCTTCTTCTAATTTTTTAACAATTATTGTGTCGATGTCTAGTGTATGTATGTTCCCAAACTTCTTTTGAATAAAAATATTTTATCTAAACCCAGACTTACCCTAATAATCCTCTCTTAAAAAAGGGGGAAAAGAAGAGAAGGAGAAAAGAGAAAAAGACTTGCTCCGATGATTAAAGAAGTTAAATTTAATTTATGTTTTTGGCAGTATAGTGGGAGCAGGTTTGTATTGGCAATTAAGAGCCATGCACTTGACTTGGGCAACTAACACTAACAGCATTGGTGGAGATATCAGGCGAGTGTTATCAGACTATAATCTGTATTGCAACACTTCCTTCTATCATGCACGAATTTTGGGCTTGTAATATTATCTCTCATTGATTATTTTAGAAGGAAATAGTCACAAACTCACATGATGCATGGGAATAAATAATTATTTTGTAATTTTAATTGCAATATAATGTATAATTTGTTCTCTCTAAATATTAAACAATTGATATTCAGTCCAATTAGGTCTATTTCAGTCCACTTAGGTCAAATTTGGTCCACTTGGTCAATTTTGGTCCCTTTCAGTCCATTTTGGTCAAATTGGGACTTAAATTGATTCTTTTGTAGGTTGCATTTTCAAGTTCTTTTGTAGGTTGCCTTTTCAAGTTTATCTTACAAATTCTTTTTTTTTTTTCTTAATTTTTGGGTTGAAAAGTATGAAATTTTATTATATCTGGCCTAAACTCTTTAGCTTTGAATTAAAAAAATACAAACAAAATAAACATTAGAAATTAAAAATATGAGCCCTAAAAATGCAATAAAAATGATAAATATTCAAAAGTATTATTCGGCCCACATTGGTCCTGTAAGGACACAATTCATGCTGTGCCGAAGTTGACCTATCAGCCCAGCCTAATGAGCCCTAAACAATGAATTTATAGAGAGTGGGCTTCTAATCTAGGGTTTTGAGTGGTAGATAACACAAGAGTTGGATAAAACTAAAGAATCCATGCATCCGTTTCATGCATGGATCGAATATAGTTTTATATATTGATGCCGAGGACAATCCTTTGTATTTCCTTCCAAGTATTCTCTCTCTCTTTTTCTCCCCCCAATTTTTGAACCATGTCCATCCCTTTCAGCAAAGCCTCATACTCGGCTTTGTTGTTGGTAGCCGAGAATCCCAATCTTAATGACTTTTCCAGAGTGAGACCCTCGAGGGTCATGATTACCAAACCTACCCCGGATCCCCTTTGATTGGCAGCCCCATCAACGTAAACAGTCCATACTGCGGGACCTTTGCATGCAACCATACCAACTGATTTTCCATCAATGTCCCTGTTGGTGGCACTATCTTCTATCGCGGGCTCAGCAAATTCCGCAACTAGATCAGCTAACACTTGACCCTTTATTGATGTGCGGGGCATGTACTTGATATTAAAAGAGCCTAGGATAGTTCCCCACTTTGCAATCCTGCTTGTATAATCTGCATTTTGGAGTATGGCTTTGAGGGAAAGTTGAGTCAGAATAACCACCGTATGAGATTGGAAATAATGGGGGAGCTTACGTGTACCATGTACTATGGCTAAGATTGCCTTCTCTAATGGTGGGTAACGTATCTTGGCTTCATGTAAGGACTTACTCACATAGTAAACCGGCTTCTGTACATCCCCATTGACCCTTATCAGCACCAAGCTAATGGCATGGCTGGTCACCGCAATATACGCAAATAGAACTTCATCAGCTTCGGGCCGAGACATGGTAGGAGGGTGCGAAAGGTATTCTTTGAGTTGCTGAAAGGCAGTGGCGCACTCTTCTGTCCATTCAAACCCCTTCCACTTGTTCAATAATTGGAAAAATGGCCTACATCGATCAGCAGATCTTGAGATAAACCGGTTGAGGGCAGCAGTCATCCCAATCAACCTCTGCCCCTCTTTTGGATTTCGAGGCTGCTGTAAGCTATTGATGGCCTTGACCTGAGCGGGGTTGACCTCAATTCCTCTGTGTGTCACCATGTAGCCCAGAAATTTACCAAATCCTACTCCAAAGGAACATTTGGATGCGTTGAGGCGTAAGTTATACTTTCTCAGCATTTGGAAGGTATTATCCAGGTTTGGTATATGAGCAGAGATCGTTTTACTCTTAACCACCATATCGTCGACGTACACCTCAATTGTCTTTCCCAGTTGCGGTTCAAACATCCGCGTCATCATTCGCTGATAGGTAGCCCCAGCATTCTTCAAGCCGAAGGGCATCACCTTATAGTGGTAGTTTCCCGTAGGTGTGACAAAGGCTATCTTTTCTTGGTCTTCTAGAGCTAAGGGTATTTGGTGGTAACCTTGGAAAGCATCTAGAAAACTCATCCGAGGATGCCCCACAGTTGCATCCACCAACTGATCTATACGGGGCATTGGAAACGAATCTTTAGGACAAGCCTTATTCAAGTCTGTAAAGTCCACACATACTCTCTATTTCCCATTCTTCTTCTTCACCACCACTGTATGCACCAGCCATTTTGGATAGAACACCTCCTTAATGGCACTTGCCTTTTTAAGTTTCAGCACTTCTTCTTTAACGGCCTCGGCGTGCTCTTGGGACGAACGCTGAGGTGGTTGCCTCTGCGGTACCGCTGCTGGATTGACATTAAGGTGATGGCAAATGAAGCTTGAGTCAACCCCTGGGGCTTCGTAATCGTCCCATGCAAACACATCAATGTTCCGTTTTAAAAATGTAACTAGTTCCTCTTTTTCTCCGAGTGGTAATTGACTTCCCACCTGGAAGAACTTCTCCATATCATCGGCAATAAGCACCTTCTCTAATTCCTCACAACCAGTCACTTCAGCCTCGGCTATACTTGGCTTAGCCAAGGATGTTAGCTACTATAAACTACTCTCGGCTAAGGCCTGGGACTACTATCTTTCCTGACGTGTAATTGCTGCCGTGATGCATTGTCTTGCCATTGACTGGCTGCCAATTATTTCTTCAACTCCGTCCTCATATGGGAACTTCACCTTAACATGTAGGGTTAACGATACAACACCTAAGGCGTGTAGCCAAGGTCTTGCCACTATGGCCGTGTAAAGGGAATAGGCGTCTACCACAATAAAATCTACATTCACCACCACTGGCCCTGACTGCACAGGCAGCCGGATCAATCCCTTTGGAATGACGGCCTTCCCTTCAAAGCTTATCAACGGTGAGTCGTAAGCCGTGAGATCCTCAGGCTTCAAGTTAAGGCCCTTGAACAAATTCGGGTACATGATGTCAGCCCCACTCCCTTGATCAACCATCACTCTCTTCACGTCGTAACCCCCTATCCTTAGCATAATGACTAACGCATCATCATGCGGCTGGATAGTGCCAACCTTATCCTCCTCAGAATATCCTAACACGGGTGGAGGATTCCTATTAATCCTCTTCGGCTCAGAGTTGAGGTCCTCGGCAGAGGGGTGCAACACTGACATTACTCTGGTAGGGCAAGACCCAGTCTGACCTGGTGCAGCAAATATGACATTGATCGTGCCCAAAGGAGGTCTTGAAATGTTATTGCCTTAATTCACGGAACCAGATTGTGTGCCTTGTTCATTAGGCCTATTCATAAATTGCCTTAACTTCCCTTCTTTGACCAGCTGATCTAGATAATTCCATAAATTTCTACAGTTTTCAGTAGTATGACCCCTATCTTGGTGGTAATTACAATAGAGGTTCTGGTTGCATTTTGTAGGGTCTCTTATCATTCTGTTGGGCCCCCTGAAATATGGTTCACGACAAATCTTCTCCAACACTTGCTGTATCGGCTCACAAAACACAGCGTTCACTGTCTGAGGAGTAGTCGACCTAGAATGGCCCGTAAAATCCCTCCTTGGCCATTTGCTATTGTATTTGTCTGTCTTGAAATCTCTGCTCTCCTGAGGGGTAACTTTCATTTTTCCTTTGCTTTGTTCCTGATCCTCCTCTATTCACTTCTACTCGTCAATACGATCCATAAGCCGTCGGACAGTCTTTACAGGTTTCTTGGTCAAAGATTTTCTTAAATCATGTTCAACTAGAAGGCCGACCTTAAAAGTGTTGACTGCTACTTCATCAAAGTCCCCGTCAATCTCATTGAACGCTTCCCAGTATCTATCCGAGTACGTTTTTAATGTCTCGCCCTCCCTCATGGTCATAGATAGTAACGAGTCCAGAGGCCTAGGTACTCTGCTGCACGTAACAAAGCGGGACCCAAATGCCATCGTAAGCTCCATGTAGGAATCAATGGAGTCCGCTTTCAAACTGTTAAACCATCTTATCGCAACAGGTCCTAGGCTTGAGGGGAATACTTTGCACATCAAGGTTTCATTCTGCGAATAGACCGCCATGCGTTGGTTAAAATGGCTTACGTGCTCCACCGGGTCTGTTCTGCCATTATAAATGGTGAAGTTTGGTTGCGTGAAACGACGAGGAAGCTTTCCTTTCTCAATACGACGTGTGAAAGGTGACTTGGAGAGCTGGTGCAATGCCTTCCCCATAGCGTCACTGCCCAAACCCTTGGGAAGAGATTTCTTGCTCGTCCTATCATGAGGACTTCCCTCTTGGGATGAGAAAGTCTCGCTAGGAGGAGTTCTCGACCTTGGCCTATAGCCACTACTCTGGGAGTCGTCTGAGGAAGGGTCAGATATAGAAGGCGTCCGTTTTCGTTTGGCTCGGCGTAGCTTTCTCTTGAGCTGGTCAATTTCCCTCTGTATAACCCTAATACCTCCTTCATGAGAGCCCCTGCTTCCGCCCCTAGGATAGTTACCGGCGGTTCGCCCTGTATGTACACTGCCTTCTCGATCTCCCATTTGTTCTAACTGCTGAAGAGGATCTTGGTGTTGAGATCCTAAAGATTCTGCATGGATTGGACCGGAACCCACCATCACGTTATCTGCGCCAAAACACAAGAATTCCCACAGACGGCGCCAATTGTAAGGACACAATTCGTGCTGTGCTGAAGTTGACCTATCAGCCCATCCTAATGAGCCCTAAACAATGAATTTATAGAGAGTGGGCTTCTAATCTAGGGTTTTGAGTGGTAGATAACACAAGAGTTGGATTAAACTAAAGAACCCATGCATCCGTTTCATGCATGGATCGAATATAGTTTTATATATTGATGCCGAGGACAATCCTTTGTATTTCCTTCCAAGTATTCTCTCTCTCTTTTTCTCCCCCCCTTTGCAATGTTTTTTCCTCCTCCTTTTATAGGCTTGCCTCCCATTCCCTTTTTCTTCCACGTGTGGTCCAGGTGTTCCTTTCTAGATACTTGTCCCATCACTCCTTCCTACTAAAGTCTCTGGTGGTGAGGGTACGGTTGAATTTCAATGTTCAGGCGTCACTTCCTCATTAATGCGGCCAGAGAGGTAGGTATGGTGCCTTCAATGCGGTGGTAGCAGCTTTTCCTTGATATTTGTCTGTCAATTCCCTTTATCCCTTATCCTCGTTCTCCCAGTTGTTGCATACAAGGTCCTTAGTACGGGAGTCCTTGAACCGCCAGATCACTAATACTGTCCTCGGCAGCATGCTACCGAGGACAAAGCCATCCTCGGACGTCATGTTTCGTGGTGTTCTGCTCATGCATGGCACCTTTTTTTGTCACGTGACTTCGTAAGCTGGAGTTATTATGTCCTCAGACCATTTCATGATGTTGGGTTGGACTTTCCTCCTTATGGGAGCCTTTGGGCTGGCCCGATACGCGCCTTGGGCCTATGGGCACTACAGGTCCTATTTGGTCCACGTTGTTCCATTCTGCCCACTTTGGTTCTATTCGGCCTACATTGGTCCTATTCGGTTTACATTGATCCTATTCAGTCCAATTTGTCCACTTGGTCTAATTTAGTTGACATCGGTCCTATTCGGTCCTAATTGTTCCTACTTAGTCCACATTGGTCCACTCTGTCCTATTTAGTTCACTTTGGTCATATTTGGTCCTCCTTCTTCCCATTCTGTCCTACTTTGTTCATTCAATCCACTATGTTCCATTAGGTCCATTTGTGTTCATTTAGTCCTGTTAGGTTCTAAAGATTTAGGTTTAAATGTTTAGAATCATATTTTAAATGTGTTGGCAAATCGATAAGAAAACATGTTTAGTCTATGTATTAGGCTATGCTTAAAGGTTTAGGTTTCAAGGTTCAAGTTCAGTTGACTGCAAAAAAAGGGAGACACTTTTTGCCTTGCTCGATTGATCGAGAATTAGGCTCGATTGATCAAAAATCGCAGGAAAAGAAATTTTGCAGATTTTTAAATGAGGCCCAAGCCAGCAAAAACATTTAGGATTTCATTCCAACTTGTTCACA
Organism: Castanopsis chinensis; assembly: GCA_032878915.1. Lineage (NCBI taxonomy): Eukaryota > Viridiplantae > Streptophyta > Magnoliopsida > Fagales > Fagaceae > Castanopsis > Castanopsis chinensis. The sequence goes on along the minus strand of JAVQMG010000131.1, from coordinate 1,299,406 downwards.
TATAAAAGGGAAACCCTATATACGTTTTGTAGACTTTTGGAAGACTTGTGTGTTACTCTTTGTGAGATCTGAAAAGTTTTGTATCTTCTAACTACACAAGAATCTACCGAAGCAATATCTACAATTAAGCGTTGGTAGAGCCTAGTTGCTGCAATAAGATCATTACTGATGGTGATTTGAAACCTTTGAGTGGGATCTCAAAGTCATAAGCAGGGGTACTTGTGTTGCTGTAAATCCAAAGAGAGAAGGAATTCGTGGATTTGGAGTTTGCATGTGGTCGTGTTAGTAAATTACTACATGAGGTAGCAATATATTTATGGTTAAATCTTTTGTAAAAATTTCGATTCTCTTATAGTGCATTTACTTTACCTTGAGGATAGTTAGGTCAAATCCTCCCCAAGTTTTTTTTTTTATTTTTTTTTATTTTTTTACCTTGAAACGGTTCATTTCATTGATTTTCCTAGATCATCATATTGTGGTATTATTTACTTTTCCACTTTTATGCATGATATGATATATGCTTGTTTAACCTAGATTTGAATAATATACCTAATAATCAACCTGGTAAATTAATTAAGTTAAACAATTTGGTTTAAGGGCTCTAAACAAACAAACAAGTCCATTTAGATCACTTTGATTTATTTTGGTCCACTTCGGTCCATTTTTGTACACTTGCATACAGGAAAAAGACATGTTTAGGTTCAGGTTGAGGTTGAGAGTACTTATTCTAAATCCAAATTATATATATATATATATCTCAAATTTGTAATATCCAAAATATTAAGCATAGTATTTATTGTTGTTACCCTTTTGTTAAGCCACATTAACATAGTATTTCAGTCCACTTCAGTTCGGCTAAATTTAAGTGAAAGTCTTTCTAAACATTAAGGCTATAAATATACAAATCCAATTTGAATACATCTATATATATATATATATATATATCTCAAACTCGTAATATCTAAAATTTTAAGCATAACATTTATTGTTGCTACACTTTTGTTGAGTCACATTAACGTAGCATTTCAGTCCACTTCGGTTCGGATAAATTTAAGTGAAAGTCTTTCTAAACATTAAGGTTATAAATATACAAATCTAATATTTATGGTAGTTACTCATTTATTTTGACATCATTACTTTTAAATGAATTTCATGAGGTTGATTATATGTTCAAGCAAAAAATAACAAAATAAATAAATAAACAAATGTGTGTGTGTGTGTGTGTGTAATTGGACTACATTGACTGTATGGATCAAATTGGATCGAATAGACCTAATTGGATCGAATTGACTAAGTTGGATTGAATAGAATGAAGTGGATTGAATGGATTATATGGACTGAATTGGACCGAATGAAATGAACAAGACTGAATTGACCAAAGTAGACCAAATGGACCGAATTGGATCGAATAGACCTAATTGGACCAAATTGGCCAAAGTGGACCGAATAGGACTAGGTAGACAGAACGGACCGAAATGGATTGAATAGGCCCAAGTGGACCGTATCGACCGAATAGGCCTATCTGGACCGCATGGACCGAATAGACCTAATTGGACCGAATAGATCAAAGTGGACAAAATGGACCAGATTAGACCTAATGGACCAAAAATGACCAAAGTAGACCGAAAAAAATGAACTGGACTGAATAGACCTAACTAGATTGAATTTGCCAAGTGGACCATATGGACTAAATTGGACGAAATAGACCTAACTGAACTTAATTGGCCAAATTGGACCGAACAAACCTAGGTGGACCGAATAGGCCTAAATCGATGGAATGGACCAAATAGACCTAAATGGACCGAAAAATATGCTACTTGTAATGGACCATATTGTTGCCATCTATTCAGTCAAGTTAGGATCATATTGTTGCCAAGTGCTTTTGAGTTTCCCATCATATTGTTGCCAAGTGCTTTTTAGTAGACCTAACTTGACTGAGTTGACCAAATTGGACTGAATAGATTGAAGTGGATTGAATGGACCATATGGATTGGATGGGACCAAATGGATCAAACAGGACTAAATGGACCAAAGTAAACTGAATGGGCTGAATGGGATTGAATGGACCAAATAGACCGAATTGGAGTATTTTGACTGAAGTAGATTGAATGGACCTAGTTGAATTGAAGTGGGTTGAAATGGATCGAATTGGACCAAAATTGACCAAAGTGGATTGAAGTAGACCGAATCGGACTGAATTGATGAAGTGGACTGAATGCTAATTTGTTATTAGTACAGCCAAGATTGTATTTTGATATAAATTCAAATTCTTACTTCCAAATAATCAAGTATTAACTCAAACAAAAATCAAACCAAAACTATAAGAGAGAAAAATATGCTATTTGTAATGGGAAACTAAAAAGCACAACACCAAAACGTGTGAACCCAAAATAGAGAGAGAGAGAGAGAGAGAGAGAGAGAGAGAGAGAGAGAGAACAATAAGAAATTTATAGTATACATTTTTAGACCCCTTAAACATAACCAGTCTAACCTAGTTATTTAGCCAAGTGATTAACTTAGGTAAATTATGCAAATCTAGGATAACACATATAAATCATGTCATTGTAAAGTGCAGAAAATAAAGAACGTAACAATATGATGACCCAAGAAAACTAAATGGGTACAAAACCTGGGGAGGATTTAACCTAGCTATCTTCAAGGTAAACTGAATCTACTATGAAAGAATTAAAGTTTATACAACAGCGACTTAGACCACTAACATCCTATTGCTACATCGAGTAGGAAACTTACTACTACGACCATGTGACAGCTCTAAGTCCACGGACTACTTCTTTCTTGGATTCCCAACAAGCATAAGCATTACTGCTTGTATATCTTTAAGCTCTTGAATCTGCAACTGAATTTATCACCAAGCTCTTGACATCAATCTAGATCTTGATAACCATACGTGTATATGAAGGCAAACACCTCTAGATCTTACCAAAGATTCAGAGACATAGCATAAAAGCATCATTAAAACGTGGCTAGGGTTTTCCCTTTTATACCTAAGGCAAAACATAAAACCCTACACATAAAACGGGCTTGGGCTAAGTTGGAAAATTTTGCAGAAAAACAATTTACACAACTTTTGATCGGTCGAGTCTAATTCTCAATCGATCGAGCCAGGCAGATTTACACTGTAAATCCTGTAGCAACTTAATTCCAACTTTATATAAAAGACACATACTTTGAGCACATCTAAACAAGACTAAACTGTTTTGATCATGGTTTGCCAACATTACAAATTAAAGTTCTAATACATTTAAACCTAATGTCTTAGAACCCAACATATAGAAAATAATATGAGGAAAAAAAAGTAAAAATAAATAATATTGTAATAAATACTAAATTATCCAAGTCATGTTATGCTATGTAATAAGATAACATTATATTATTGTGTTATATATAATGCAATAAGATAATATCTATAAAATCAAAGAGAGGAAAAAAAGATAACAACATTAAAACATAACTTAATCACATCAACCTAAAGTATAATTTCAAACAATACAAAAACTTATCAACTTAAAATAGAGATGCAAGAAAAGTAATAAAAAAATCCACCAAAAAAAAATTGAGAGAGAAATAATCTTACGTGTGTGGGAAAATTATGTATAAAATGAAATTGAGAATTGTAAATTTATAGTAAAAGGGGGAATAAGAAAAGCCAAAAATAAAGGAAGATAAAGGGATTGAGGAAAAGTGATATTAAGATAGATAGTAGTAGGGAGATGAAAAGATAAAAGTGAGGGAAAAAGTCAGGGAAAGTATAACATTAAGTTGAGAAATTAATAAGAGAAAAAAAGAGTTAAAAAAAAGAGAGAGAGAATGTCGGAAAGGAATGGATGATATGGTTGCTGATATGGCTCAACTGGAGCGTAACAACAATAAATGTTATGATTTAACTTTTAGATATATAGAGATATAAAATATAGATTAGGGAGTCTCTATATTGTAATAGAAATATATAGCAATTATTGATCAATAAAAGCATCACTCTAACCTAAAAATATGACCCAAACATCACCGCGAGAGAATTAATGTTATAAGATGATGTGTGCATACATAGTTTTTTTTTTTTTAATACAAAATAGAAATTCTACTTTAGCTTAATCTAAGTATATATATGTGTGAAGCTCTTTTCTGAAGACTTAAACCCTAGCCTTTGCCCCCTGATAGGCCACAAATGCATTGACCCCTTGTGATTAATTAGCCAAGTTTTTAATTAATCAAGTTAACATGCAAGTAGCGTGGTAGCACAAAAAAATCACCAATAACTAAAGTATGCAGTGGATAATAAATAACACGATGATTTGTTTATGAATGGGGAAAACCTAACGGTAAAAATCCCACCAGGTGATTTAAGGTCACTACTCTCGAAACTCCACTATTATCACAACAAGCGGTTACAAGTAAAGGAATTCCAGTACCTTACCAACCTACAGTTGAACCCTTACCCCAATACCCAATTGGACTTATTCTGTAGTGACAGTTTCTCCTTTTGATGCACAGCTCTCAGTACGTGACTAATCAATTGCGCAGATCCTAGTACGCAACTTCAATTCACCAACTAGAGAGAGAGTTGTTGGCTGCAAAGTTCTTCAATTCATCCACATGATGAAGATCAAGAAGATGCTTAGTTACAAAACCCTACGGTGCACATTACACAACAACTTCTTCACAAGAGAGATGAACTAGGGCATCAACTTTGTCTCGGATCACAAATAGCTTGAACAAGTATTTTTCAATGCTTGTGCAACTTGTGCACTTGTCCTCTTTCGACGGCCTTTAAAATAATCCTTTTATATGTCTAGGGTTAGGAGAAAAGAAGTCCCAAAGACACATTCACATATTAGAATCAAAACAGAACTTAGAATCTGTTTTCCTTAAATCTCAACAGATAGAGGTGTCGAGGATCTGTAGAGAAGCTGTCGAGCCTCGGGGATAAAACAGCTTCTAAAGCTCGATAGATGCATGTGTCGAGACTAGGTGTCGAGATTTAGTAACTTGCACTTTCCAGCTTGTTTCTTGGATAGACTTGATGACTTCAACACTTGATCTTGAAACACAGTTTCTTGAAGTGTTAAACACATCCTAATTCTACCCAATTACAAGTAAAGTGTTTTTTGTCAAAGGATAAGCCAATTACATAAAATAATGACATATGTTCAAAACAACGTGAACCACATACGTCCTAACACCCCTCACACCTCACAAGCATTTATACTTGTAGAGTGATCATCGCATTAAAGGTGTGCGGTGGTTGTGCATACAGTCTTATTACACCAAAACATAAGTGCCATATTAAAAACAGGAAAAATTTAGTTCAGCACAACTCAAAATATATATAGTAGATAAGCATTCATGATTTCAAGGCACTGCCCACAAGACTATTTGATCATTTGAATAATATACAAGCGATTCCTCTGATAAATTTCAAAGCCTAGAGGATTATGACTTAAAATTAGATCAAACAAAATCTTTTTTTTTTATTTATCAATTTTTAAATATTTTACAGCCAAAAACAGAAAAAGAAAAACCCACTTTTTTGTAACCTAAATGGCTTATGTAAAGCTTTTAGACCCCTTAAAACACAATTGGATTAACCTAGTTAACCAGCCAAATTCTTACTTAGTCCAAATTCCAGATCTAGGTTAACACAATCATATAATCATATCAATGTAAAGTGCGGAATATATATATAAAAAAAAAAACACAAAGATATGATGACCTAGGAAAACCAAACCGGTAAAAAATCTGGGGAGGATTTAATCTAGCTATCCTCAAGGTAAAATTAAATCCACTATGAAAGAATCAGAGTTTGTACAATAGCGACTTAGACCACTAATATCCTATTGCTACCCACCAGTAGAAAACTTACTGACAGGACCACATGCAAGCTCCGAGACCACGAACTCCTTTTTTCTTGGATTCTCCAACAACTACGAGCACTCCCACTTATGTATCTTTAAGCTTTTATGGTAGCAACTGAATGATCATCAAGCTCTTGAAGAAATCTCCTTCTTGATAATCCTAAGCTTGTGTGAAGGCAAGCACCTCTTAGATCTTACAAGAGATTCACATAAACAACAATATGAGCAACCACAAAAACGTGGCTAGGGTTTGCCTTTTAGGGAAAAACATAAAATCTTACACGTCATATGGGCTTTGGGCTGAGTTAGAAATTCTGCAGAAAAGAAAACAATCTGCAGGACTTTCAATCGATAGAGTCTAATTCTTGATCGATTGAGCCAGACAGATTTACACAGTAACTTCTGCATTTAACTCGATTCCAACTTTACATAAATGACATACTTTGTGCAAGTCTAGAACAAGACTAAACACCTGTTTTGATCATGGTTTGCCAATAATACAAATTAGAGTTCTAATACATTAGTTCCTAAGTACTTAGAACCTAACAAACTCCCCCTTTGGAAATCTGTGACAAAACACAAAAGCTCAAAGATTACAACGAAAAAGCTTTACAAAAAATGCCCATTATAAAAAATCCAATCCTAACTACTATCCATCAGTTGCAAGTGTAGACAGCAGCTTAATTGAATCAACCTGTATATTTCCTGAAACACTAAACAAAATGCATAAATGTATGTGGAAAATACAAGTAAACCAAATAAAATCTTGATTTCAATAAACACAAAATATAGACATATATCAATGAATAACTCATAAACATAAGTCAAAAAGCAGTGAAACAAGAAACATCTGTAAAAATAAATGTATCTCTCCCTAACATGAATTCATCAAGAGCCAAAAATGTAAATACAAAGTGAAGCACCTAGATACAATCTAACAAAATCCTATGAATGAAAACAGGATGAAAAAGAGCATGAGCAGTAGAGGAACTCCAATAAACTTTGTTCAAAGAACAAAGAAACAGATGAGGAAAACTAATAGGAGCATCCGTAACAAGAGCATACAAAAATGCACATCGCTCCAAAGGAATGGTGTGCAAAGGAGAGATAGGCCACAAGGAATGACACGCTATCCTAAAGATAAGATAGGTAGACTCAGTGAGCTTAGCAGAAGTGATTCGAGGACCAGAACCCCACGTGATAGAAGTACTAGTGATGTAAGACATGATGTCGTCTAAGGGAGGAGACTTAACATACGGGTAAACAGGATGCTGGACCACAGGTACCCCAAAAGCATTCGCCACTACATTAGGAGTAATGGTGAACTCTACACCTCGTATCCAACTCTTTACTAAAGTGATGGGATCAGAGATGTGGATAGAGAGATTCGAGAAGAACTCTCGGATCAGGGTTGCTGGAGGAGGATAATCAAAATCCAAAAGTGGCAACCAGCCCTAACGCTCAAAGTTTGCCTTAATGGCAGGATCTAGCTCATTTAACAAAACCTTACGCTCAGCCCAAATATTTCTCTTAAGGTTAAGTGTCTTATAAAGCACTCGGCTTTTCTCACTCAAAAACAAAGTGCCCACAGAGGAAGGAGTAGAAGAAGAGGACGGTGTCCTATGGGCTCTAGTCTTCGTAGGCATGGTGCTAGGGTAAGGACAGAGACAGAAGGGAAAGAACAAAACAAAACACAAGGGTAGACTGCAAGTTAGCACAACAAAAATATAAAAAAAAAAATCTATATGATGCATGAACAGATAAATGTCATGATGCATGCTCTAATGCAGTGATAACAAGTTCAATTTTAAGTTTAGAATCACAAAATTGGCTTGAGCAAAGAGTTTATAACAAAAACTCCAAAATTTTGAAAAACCACTTGTAGAAATTTTACTAAATTGACCAATTGATCATCACACAAGTTAGATAACAGTTTATAATGATCAAATGCATCAAACCAACAAGCCAATTTCATCAATTAAACTCAATTTGAACAAAAACCCCAATTCGGATAAATACAAGCCCTAGAATTTTCAATTCCTCACAAAACACCAAATTGATCAAGTTAAACATCATAGATCATGATCATAACATTGTATGACAAAAACCCATTGATCAATTTCAGAAAATATGGTTTGAATAATCAAAAACCCCAAAATATGCATAGGTTCGAGAATCACCCTTAAATGCATGAAACATGAAATAAAATGCAAAAGAAAGGGTACAAAGGTCTTAACGGCCTTGGGAGAGGAAAACCTTGCAAACAGATCGGAGGAAAAACGACAAAAATCTTGATTGGAGCCTTGACCGAATCGTATAGAGAGAGAAAAAGTTGAAAAACTTTTGAAAAGTGAGTTGGACACGTGAAAATCAGTCTTTTAAAAAAAAATTCTCTACACGATTTTCGATCGATCGAAAAACATATTTGATTGGTCGAAAATGCTTCGATTGATCCAACACCAATCAAGCACCAATCGAAACAGACAGAGGCTGACCAAAATTTTAATCGCAATTTCGATCGATCGAAAAACAGGTTCAACCGGTCGAAATTCTGGAAAAATCAGTTTTTGACAATATAGAGCAATTTGCTGCAGAAACTCCTCAAAGCATTGAATTTTATGAATAAAATACATGAGTATGAGATGAAATGCTTTTCAAAAACACATATTTTGAACCCAATTTTCCTAAAATTAAGATTTTCAAAACATTCTCCTTGAATTCTCAAGCATCAAATATATTTTACATAAAACTCAAGGCATTTTCAAACTTGGTTGGTCAGACCAAAAACACACATAATAACATGTACAAAGTTTAGCAAAGAATAACTTGTGTAGTGTGTGCAACTAGCAAAAACTTAAGATACATGTGAGGTGATATGTAAATAGAAGTCAACCACAAAGTCTATAAAATTCATCACAAAGAATTTGAAAGAGACTATCACCTAAAGAGTTACATCTTATAACTCTCACATCTCCTAGATCATAAGCTTGCAATCATGTAAGTTTCTTGATTTTGGCTTATATTGTACACACAAATTTTAATTGTTCAAACCTTATTAAAAATAGCTAGGATAATGTACACACCAATTTTATTTATTTGATTTATCATTAAGTCCAATAATGTACACACCAATTTTAAGCATTTAAACCGAGGCTACACCTTATGTTCTTTTTGTGCATGTGCTACATTTTCTTGAGCACAAAATCTTACGATATGCACTAAGGTGTTCATGATTGGCTAATGAATAGTGGTGAGATGGTTATTTATGCCTTTTTCAAAAGGTTCAAGTCCGACAATCAAAGACATGTGACTTCAAGATCAAGATAACGTGATTAGAACTATAAACATCTTCTCACACAACATGCACTACAAAACTTCAACTAGTAAAGTGTAGGAAATAAGCTCATCCAAGCTCAACAAGGTACATAGACATGTTATGTAAAAATAAATTGACCAACCTTGTTTTCAAAACCAAGAAAATAAATGCAAAGCATAATTTTCTTCCTCCCTTTTTTTATTAACAAAAGCCAACCTAGAATGAAATGCATGAATATAATGCAATGCAAATCCTAGAGACAAAGAAAAAGAATGGTCACAATGAGTAAAGCAACGAAGCACAAGGACCATGTCAGAAAGACTCAATTAGATTAAGCCTTTTGCACCCAAAACTTTTTAGATGCACCTCTAGCATTTGAGTTCTTATTCACATGGGAATGATTTCCAACTCCGGGATTGGAATAAAGGTTTAGAGCCTTTACCAATTCACCAATGAGTACCATAGGATCTTGTATTTGAGGCACAGGTACTTTTGGTTTGTTTGCTCTCTTAGCAGCTTGTAGCTTGTAATAGTTTGGACGAATGTGCCCAAACTTTCCACAAAACTGACAAACCCATGTAGGCTTATCATGTGACTTGTCCTCAGAAAGGGTAGACTTCTTAGGTTTAGATTCTTTTAGATCAACCCTAATTTTCTTGGGAGGTGAAGCTTCTATGGGTTTGACAACCTCACGCACAGGGGGTTCGACAACCTCACTCACAGGGGGTTCAAAAGAAGATGAAAGAACAAAGATTGTCGAATTAGGTGCAGACACATTGATGCTTTCTACAAAACCTAAACCATTTTTGTCGAAAGGAGATTTTTGAATACTCAACATTTGATCAAGTTTGGAACTAGCAGACCTATTAGTTTGTTCTCTAGCAACAAATAGTTCATGTTCAAAATATTTAACTTTATCAAGCAAAAGCATGTTCTTAGTCTTCACATTATTCAAAAGTTCAGTAGCATCAAACAAATTCACAAGCAAATTTTTCTTATCAAGCTTAAGAGATGCAATTTTCTTTAAGCCTAATTTAACACTCATGGCATCCTTCGCAACAACTTTGCAAAGTTTATTGTAAGCTTCTTGGAAATCTGCATCCTCAAAGAGTTCCCCATCAGAAAGGTTCTCTTCAATAGTCATACTTTCATTGACTACAGCAGTAGCAGTGAAAGCAATGAAGTTTCCATCCTCATCACAACTAGACTCATCATCATAAACTTCATCATCACTAAAGGTTACAGCCATAGCCTTACCCTTAGACCTTAAGAATGTTGGACATTTAGATTTCATGTGACTATACCCTTGACATCCAAAACATTGAGGACCGATAGAATTATTAGAAAATTGACCTACTGTTTCTCTAGGTTTTTCAATTTTGTTAACCTTAGTGGGATTATTCTTCCCTAAGTTTCTAGGTTCATCAGTGTTTTTAGCTCTTGCCCTTTTGTTGCTATTTCTTAGGAAATTCCTAAAGTTCTTGGCAAGGTAAGCAATCTCTGTAGCAGAGAGCTCATCATCAAATCCACCAACATCAACATCATCAACAGACTTAGGTTTTTCAATTTTGTTAACCTTAGTGGGATCATTCTTCCCAAAGTTTCTAGGTTCATCAGTGTTTTTACCTCTTGCCCTTCTGTTGCTATTTCTAAGGAAATTCCTAAAGTTCTTGGCAAGGTAAGCAATCTCTGTAGCAGAGAGTCCATCATCAAATCCACCAACATCAACATTATCAACAGACTTAAGAACCATTGATTTGGATTTGCTAGTTTTGGGTAGGTCCAACTCATAGGACTGAAGAGATCCTAGAAGTTCATCAACAGGGATGGAGTCCACATCCTTGCTCTTAGTGATGGTAGTCACTTTGGGTCTAAAATATTCAGTTAAAGATTTAAGAATCTTCCTAACAATTTTAGGTTGATCATAGATTTCACCTAAGTTGTATGAAGAATTAATAATGTCATTAAGTTTAGTATAGAATTCATCAAAAGATTCATCATCAGACATACTAATGCTTTCGAATCTAATTGTTAATTGTTGCAACTTTTAGATCTTAACTGCCTTTGTGCCTTCATGCACAGATTGGAGGATATTCCAAGCAGTGTGAGCAACCTCAACATTAGATATTCCCTTAAATTCCTCCATAGAAACAGCATCAAAGATAGCATTCATAGCTTTGCTATTGAAGGCGGCTACTTCTTTCTAAAAAGTTTGCCATTCACTCACAGGATTAGTGGGCTTCTCCCATCTGTGTTCAACGGAGTTTCAGACTCTCTCATCAATGGATTTCAGGATTGCTTTCATCCTGACTTTCCAGTAAGTATAATTATTCCCATCAAAGTGAGGAGGAATAACAAGAGAATGTCCGTGTTCCATGACAACTGGGGTCAAGGATCAACTCAGAGATCAAAAGATCTACACACAAGAGTTACCTGCTCTGATACCACTTGTAAAGTTTTTAGACCCCTTAAAACACAATTGGATTAACCTACTTAATCAGCCAAGTTATTACTTAGTCCAAATTCCAGATCTAGGTTAACACAATCATATAATCCTATCAATGTAAAGTGTGGAATATATATAAAAAAAAAAAAAAAAAACACAGAGATATGATGACCTAGGAAAACCAAACCGTTAAAAAACCTGAGGAGGATTTAACTTAGCTATCCTTAAGGTAAAACTGAATCCACTATGAAAGAATCGAAGTTTGTACAATAACGAATTAGACCACTAACATCCTATTGCTACCCACCAGTAGAAACTTTACTGACACAACCACGTGCAAGCTCCGAGACCACAAACTCCTTCTTTCTTGGATTCTCCAGCAAGTACAAGAACTCTCGCTTGTGTATCTTTAAGCTCTTATAGCAGCAATTGAATGATCATCAAGCTCTTGAAGAAATCTTATTGATAATTCTAAGCTTGTGTGAAGGCAAACACTTCTTAGATCTCACAAGAAATTCACACAAACAGCATTATGAGCAACCACAAAAACGTGGCTAGGGTTTGCCTTTTATACTTAGGGCTAAACATAAAACCTTACACGTCATATGAGCTTAGGGCTGAGTTGGAAATTCTGCAGAAAAGAAAACACTTTGCATGACTTTCAATCGGTCGAGTCTAATTCTCGATCGATCGAGCCAGGCAGATTTACACAGTAACTTCTGCATTTAACGGATTCCAACGTTATATAAATGACATGCTTTGAGCATGTCTAGAACAAGACTAAACACCTGTTTTGATCATGGTTTGCCAATAATACAAATTAGAGTTCTAATACATTAGTTCCTAAGTACTTAGAATCTAACAGCTTACCTATGATACATTACATCTTATTATCAGAATCAAAGCCAACAAGCAGTAGAAAACATTTCTTCACTTGAGCTCCTATAAATGCATTAATTTCCAAAATGCCTAACACAATTATTTTAATGAGGATAAGGTGTACGTCTCTTCTATTTCTGAACCCAACACAACATGAAACACCAAGTAATAAAAAATCAATAAAAAATTTGTGAACTTTTCTAGTACCCAAATCCCACACATACTTAAATAAACATCTGGGTTGCACCGACACGGCATTTTTGGCGACGTGTCGGTGTCCGACACGTGTCGGACACGGATACCGGCACGACTCGCCGGACACCGATGTCCGAGCGGTGTCCTTTTTTTTTTTTGTTTCTCCGACACGGCGCCGACGCGGCTCCGATACGGTGGACACGCCAGCAGTGAAAAAAAAAACCAGAAAATCACAGATCAACCCTCCCTCTGGCCTCTGCCCCGCTGCCCTCTGTCCCTCGCCGGTGTTAGATCGGGCTGATCGGCGAGTCGGCGAGCTCCAAAGACAGTCGCCGTCGACGCTGTGCCTTCCGATCTCACTCTCTCTCTCGGCGTGGATAGGACACATAGGCGAAAGATCCGATCTCTTCTCTTCTCTCTCTCTCTGTTTTTTTTCTTTCTTTCTTTCAGGCGAAGGCCCTCTGGTTTTTGTCTTTCACTGTTACTGACTTGCTGCGTTACTTATAGCGCGTTTTGAAATTTTTTTTTTTTCACTCTCACTATTACTGTGTTGTACTGTATATATATATATATATATATATATATATATATATTTCTTTGCTTTTTGGTTTGTCCCTGGACATTTTATATGTATTATTGTACCATTTTGGATGTTAGTTTACTAATTTGTAGTCCTTACATAATTTAAATTTTAAGCATAAACATATTTATGTCTAAAAATATTAAAAAATATGCCTAAATATAAAATTTAATTAATTATTTAATTGCCGTGTCCACGCCGTGTCGTGTCCTTATTTTTCAAAAATTGCCGAATCCCCGTGTCCGTGTCCGTGTCGTATCCGTGTCCGTGTCCGTGTCCGTGCATCATAGATAAACATAAAACAATCAATAATAAGCCTAGAAAAACTATGCCTATGGTATACCCGAAAAAGAAGGAAAAAAGAACCCAAGATGATGATGCAGAATCTGAAACTTGCCGTTTGCCAATTCACGACAGCATATGAGTGAGAAGTAATGACTTTGGACATAGTAGCTAGCTAGGTAGAGTTCATTCCACAAGAAGAATAATTAAGCAAATTATACAAAGTCGGATTACCTAAGAGATGAAAGAAGGTTTTGTACTGTTGCAAGGGAGAAGCATAGCCAAATAGATCAATGTGACCGGTAAGTGGTTCCTTTTTTTTTTTTTTGGATAGGTTAAGTGGTTCCTTTCTTACATCAATCAAGAGCCTAGCTTTTCATGCGTGGAGAATATTCTCCATGTCTGAGAAGCTAGGCTTGATTGATCTATGACAGCTTTTTGTGTTGTTACGACAAACTTTGGCAATTGCTAATAGCAATATTTTTTGTAGTGAATGAAAAGGTGACAAAACCGTTCAAAGCAATAAGAGCGCTCACAAATTCTAAACTAGTTTTAACAACAATGATTCCTAGTCATGCAGCTTAGTCAAAGTATTGCATAAATAAGTTATTGAAAATAAAATGGATAAAGTTGATGAATCAGAAGCATTATTGATGATTAGAAAACAAAATACAAAGCTAAGTTAAAGCCAAAAGGATCAGGACAGTTAAGAACATGTTCACATAAGAACACTAAAACAATTGAACAAAACAGACCACCTAAAGTCCTAAACATTTTATTTTTTTGATGAATAACACACCTAAACCCAATCTATGCAAGAACATGGCCAACAATAACTGTAATATCATCTCTCTTTCCTCTTATGTGCTCCTGTCCTGCCAACCGAGCGGCATCTGCAAATGGGCTATCGACATTTTCTTCAATTGAGTTGAAGAATGCCATTGTTGCGATACTGGAAGCCAACTGCTCTGTGTTTACACCTTCCTTCTCTATAATATCTTCGATTTCTGCAGGGAACATATTGTCTAGAAGCCCATCAGTGCAAAGAACTATGATATCTCCAGGTAAAAGCCACTTTATCCACCTTAGGCCTATATGTTAGGAGTTAAACTTGTTTTTAATTAATCATTCATAAATAAGTGAGTTTCATAAGTTAATGTAGTGGGAAGTTTATTGAAGTTATGTGTGGGATTTATGAATGTAAGAGTTAGAAAATAAATGTAGTAAGAGTTAAAGGTTGGATGGTATACTATATAAACCCATTCATCCGTCAAGTTTTATGCAAGAGTTGAAGAGAAATACTAAACTTTAAAGAGTTCTAACTCTTCCCTCTCCACTCTCTCTCCTTTTATTTAATTTGTGAGTGTGGGTCTCTTCTATACACTAAGTAGTGTGTGGATATTTGTGAGAGTAAGTGAGAAAAGGTCCATTAGTATTTTGTTTTATTTCCAACAAAGTGGTATCAGAGCCATTGGTTCGTGGTGAGAATGGCTATTGCTAATGGGATGGCATCATTCCAATTTCCTCGACTTACCAAACAAAACTTTGAAAATTGGAGTATCCGAATGAAGGCGTTGCTTGGATCCCAAGATGCGTGGGAGATTATGGAGAAAGGTTATGTGGAGTCACAAGATGAAGAATCTTTAACCCTAAACCAAAAGGAAGCCTTGCAAAAAGCTCGAAAGAAAGATCAACAAGCTCTTACGTTGATCTATCAAGGATTGGATGAAACTATGTTCGAGAAAGTTGCAAATGCAACTTCATCCAAGCAAGCATGGGAGATTCTTAAGAACTCTCTAACGGGAGTTGATAAAGTGAAGAAAGTTTGCCTTCAAACATTGAGAGGTGAGTTTGAAGGTTTGCACATGAAAGAATCTGAATCTATTTCAGATTATTTTTCAAGGGTGTTGGTAATTGTAAATCAATTGAAGAGATATGGCAAGAACTTGGATGATGTTCGTGTAGTAGAAAAAATTCTACGGTCATTAACTTCTCAGTTTGACTATATCGTTGTAGCAATTGAGGAATCAAAAGACTTAGAGTCAGTGACCATTGACCAACTCATGGGATCATTACAAGCCCATGAAGAAAGGCTCAATAAGAAGAAGCAAGAGCCTTTGGAGCAAGTCCTACAAGCAAAGCTCACCTTGAATGAGAAAGGTTGGCGTGAAAGTAGCCAAAGAGGCCAAGGACATGGTCGTGGCAGAGGGAAAGGATCTGGAGGAAGAAATGGTTAAAACTCTCCCAATTATGAAGAGAGGGGTCAAAAATCACAATCCACAAGAGATCGTGGAAAAGGAAGTTTCTCAAGACCATATAGAAGAAGGTATGACAAGACTAATATCAAATGTTATAATTGTCAAAAGTATGGGCATTATGCTTCTGAATGTAATAATGCTGCTAACACTATTGAGGAGAAAGCTAACTATGTTGAAGATAAAAATGAAGAAGTGGAGCCGACTTTGTTGTTGGCATACAAAGGAGAAGACAAAGAAGAAAATAGTGCGTGGTATCTTGACTCTAGTGCTAGCAACCATATGTGTGGGAATAAAAGGATGTTTATGGAGATTGATGAATCGGTGGTCGGGAGTGTTACCTTTGGTGACTCATCCAAAGTTTCAGTGAAAGGGATAGGTAAAATTCTTATCCGTTTAAAGAATGGAGATCATCAATTTATTTCTGATGTATATTATGTGCCAAGCATGAAAACTAATATTTTGAGCTTGGGACAACTTCTTGAGAAAGACTATGATATCCAGTTGAAAAATCGTAATTGCATAATAAGGGATCATCGAAATGATGTGATAGCTAGTGTGCCTATGACAAGAAATAGAATGTTCTTGTTAACTATTCAAACTGATGCTATTAGATGTCTGAAGGCTTGTTTTAAAGATTCTTCTTGGCTTTGGCATCTAAGATTTGGGCACTTAAACCTTGGAGGACTACAGTTGTTGACAAAGATGAAGATGGTGAGAGGACTGCCTTCCATTGAGCATCCTAACCAGCTTTGTGAAGGATGTCTCCTAGGCAAGCAATCACTGGACGTTGGAGATGCAAGGAAAAAGAAGTATAGAGGAAAAGCTTTCCAAAAGAAGCTAGTACAAGAGCAACTAAGCCATTGCAACTTGTTCATACTGATGTGTGTGGACCTATCAAGCCATCATCACTTGGTAAAAGTAACTACTTTCTTCTCTTTATTGATGATTTTAGTAGAAAAACGTGGGTATATTTTTTGAAGCAGAAATCTGAAGCATTTGGTGCATTTAAGAAATTTAAGGCATTTGTAGAAAAGTAGAGTGGTTATGAAATTAAGGCCTTAAGATCTGATAGAGGAGGCGAATTCACATCAAATGAATTCAAAGAATTTCGTGAAGCAAATGGGATTCGCCGCCCTCTAACAGTTCCAAGGTCACCACAACAAAATGGTGTAGCAGAAAGAAAGAATCGTTCAATTCTTAATATGGCTAGAAGCATGTTGAAAAGCAAGAAAATGCCTAAAGAATTTTGCGCTGAAGCTATAGATTGTGCAATCTATTTGTCCAATCGTTGCCCCACAAGAAGTGTACAAGGAAAAACCCCACAACAAGCTTGGAGTAGGAAAAAGCCTATAGTTTCCCATCTTCGTGTGTTTGGAAGCATTGCATATGCACATGTACTAGATCAAGAGAGATCCAAGCTAGATGATAAAAGCAAGAAGTATGTGTTCATTGGCTATGATCCAAGCTCTAAGGGCTATAAGCTCTATAATCCGAGCACTGGAAAAGTCATTGTTAGTCGAGATGTGGAATTCGACGAAGAAGGTACATGGGATTGGAGCACCCAAGAAGAGGAGAAGTATGATTTCTTTCCTTTATCTGAAGAGGAAGATCAAGGGAATGAAGTTCAGGAAGAGCCTATCACTCCACCTCCATCACCAGTAGCATCATCTCCTATTCATGAAAGTCCATCATCATCATCTTTACTAGAAGGAAGTTCTAGTGAAAGACCAAGAAAAATGAAAAGTCTCCAGGATCTTTATGATTCAACAAAGATTACTGATGATGTAACACTTTTTTGTCTATTTGCTGATTGTGAACCTACAGGATTTGAAGAAGCAGTGCAAGACAAAAAATGGAGAAATGCTATGGACGAAGAGATCAAGGCAATAAAGAAGAATGATACATGGGAGCTTGCAACTCTTCCAACTGGAAAGAAGACAATTGGTGTAAAATGGTTGTACAAGTTAAAGAAGAATGCAAAAGGAGAGGTAGAGAGATACAAAGCAAGATTGGTGGTGAAAGGCTATAGTCAACGACAAGGTGTTGATTCTGATGAGGTATTTGCCCCAGTTGCTCGTTTGGAAACTATACGATTGCTAATTTCTTTAGCAGCTTAGAATCAATGGAGAATTTCCCAAATGGATGTAAAATCCGCATTTTTGAATGGCTACCTTGAGGAAGAACTTTATGTTGAGCAGCCTATAGGTTATGTTGTACAAGGGCAGGAAGATAAAGTTTTGAAGTTAAAGAAAGCTCTATATGGCCTGAAACAGGCACCAAGAGCTTGGAATAGTAGAATTGACAAATACTTCCAAGTTAATGGGTTTTTAAAATGCCCACATGAACATGCGCTTTATTGTAAAGTGCACAAAAATGGAGATATCTTAATTGTTTGTCTGTATGTAGATGATTTGATTTTTACAGGCAACAATCCAAGTATGTTTGAAGACTTCAAGAAAGCAATGACTAAAGAGTTTGAAATGACAGATATTGGACTTATGGCCTATTATCTTGGCATTGAAGTGAAGCAGATAGAGGATGGGATTTTTATTTCCCAAGAAGGTTATGCGAAGGATATTCTCGAGAAGTTTGAGATGTTAAATTCCAATCCAGTTAGCACCCCTGTAGAATGTGGAGTGAAGTTGTCAAAGCATGACGATGAAAAGAAGGTTAATCCAACACTTTTCAAGAGTTTAGTCGAAAGTCTGAGGTATCTAACATGCACAAGACCAGACATTCTTTTTGGAGTTAGACTAGTTAGTCGTTACATGGAAGCACCAACGATGACTCATTTGAAGACTGCCAAGAGAATTCTTCGCTATTTAAAAGGTACACTGGATTATGGACTGTTGTATTCACCCTCTAAAGATTTTAAACTTGTTGGCTACAGTGATAGTGATTGGGCTGGAGATACGGATGATAGAAAGAGTACTACTGGTTTTGTATTCTATATGGGTGATACTGCATTTACACGGACGTCTAAAAAGCAGCCAATCGTGACGCTTTCCACTTGTGAAGCTGAGTACGTTGCAGCTACCTCCAGTGTTTGTCATGCAATGTGGCTTAGAATTTTATTGAAAGAGTTGCAGATGTTTCAAGAAGAAGCTACGAAGATATTTGTGGACAATAAGTCAGCACTAGCTCTTGCAAAGAATCCAGTCTTTCATGACCGAAGCAAGCACATCGACACAAGATATCATTTTATTCGAGAATGTATTGCAAGAAAGAAAGTTCATCTTGAGTTTGTGAAGTCACATGATCAGGTTGCAGATATACTAACTAAACCACTCAAGTATGACACATTCAACAAGCTGCGAGCCTTACTTGGAGTAATCAAGAAAACAAGTTTAAGGGGGGATGTTAGGAGTTAAACTTGTTTTTAATTAATCATTCATAAATAAGTGAGTTTCATAAGTTAATGCAGTGGGAAGTTTATTGAAGTTATGTGTGGGATTTATGAATGTAAGAGTTAGAAAATAAATGTAGTAAGAGTTAAAGGTTGGATGGTATACTATATAAACCCATTCATCCGTCAAGTTTTATGCAAGAGTTGAAGAGAAATACTAAACTTTAAAGAGTTCTAACTCTTCCCTCTCCACTCTCTCTCCTTTTATTTAATTTGTGAGTGTGGGTCTCTTCTATACACTAAGTAGTGTGTGGATATTTGTGAGAGTAAGTGAGGAAAGGTCCATCAGTATTTTGTTTTATTTCCAACACTATATGGGAAACTAATTCCCCACTGCAACTGGTACGGTTGGTTAAACCCATGCTGGTATATTAGTGATTTATAGACACTTGTTTTCCCTGAATATCATAAACCCACTATCTCCAACGTTGATAGAATGTAAATAATAATCCTTGAATGTCACAATACAAGCTGTAGATGAACCCAGAGCCAGGGTTTTCTGGAAAGCTTCCTCCAAAGCTTCTCTTAATTTCACAACACCATTGGGTGGTCGTTGATTATGGATTGCAATCAGAGCATTCCTCATGAGTTGGCGTGCGTATTCTCCAGCGTCCACACCATATTTAGCCCAGCTGCCAACGCCATCGGCCACGCCAATAGTATTCTTCTCCGCATGGATAAAGTGAGCATCCTCGCCTTTAGATTGAGGCTTCTGCACTGTCCTTGGGTACGTAGAACGCATTGAAACTCATCTCCATGTGGCGGTGTTGTTTATGCACCATAGGAGTTGGCATCAGTTTTCCGAACCATTGTGGTTTCTTGATGATCATGTTGGAGACCCTGTAGAAGACTAAATTTCTTGGTTCGAAATTAATCAAACGAAGTAAAATAGTTTCTCAAATACGAATTTGTATTGATGAAAGTGTGTGGTACAATTCTCTGTAATTACAAGGATTTGATCCTCTGATTCGATCTCCTTGAAAGATTTGTGATGTGGTTTTAATTTGAACACAAAGTATCCTTCAATTTGGCTGAAGGATGGATCGAAGATCTTTGAAATAGAATTACAATGAATTTCTGGCTATGAGCTTGTTAGAAATCCTTTGTTCTTCGCGTTCTTCGTGTTCTTCGTATGTTCTTCGCGTTCTTCGTGCGTTCTTCGTTTTCAAAGGTTTATGGTGGAAGCTTTTCGGGGCTTTAGAGGCTTGAATCCGTAAAGCTTTGTTGATTTGTGATTTGTCGAGGTTTCTGAAGGCTTTCGAGCTTAATTTCAGTGACCTCTAAGATCTAGGAGAGTGATTTTGATGATTTTGCTTCGAATGTTCGTCGTATTCGAAGGTTGAAGTTCTTGAAGTTCTTGGAGGCTTTGAGGCTTGATTCCAGTAGAGTTTCAATACTTCTGAATGCTTCTTTGATGCAGCTTGTGCTCTAGATAGCTTGGTGTGTCCAAATGCCTTAAGAAGGCTTCTATTTATAGGAGTTTGGAGGTAGGTGAGCGACACGTGGCGGAGTTTGATTGGTGACACATGTCACAACTTGATTGGTCTGCTTGTGTCATCGCTTACACAGCCGGATTGCTTGAGTCATCGCTTACACAGCCAGATTGCTTGAGTCATCGCTTACACAGTCGGATTCGCTTGCATCATCGCTTACACGCGCCTCCATGTGATTAGCATTTTGCATGTTTTTCCTGTTCCTGTCTTAATGAAATTTAGCAAATTTTTAGTAGCAGTATATGATACTTTGTAATTAGCCATACCTGGCGGACTTGGTGGCATGACGTGTCAGCTTGTGATAGGCCGGGAATTTTCCCTCTCTACAGACCCAACCAGGAAAATCCCTACGAGCAAATTCAAAAGTCCGAAGTAAAGGAAATAGAAGGATACAACGCTTAGAATCTATAACTTAGACTCTTATATTGAAGGATGTTCCTGAGGTTAATATTCTCATGGACTCTATAATCCAGTCCTGTTAGGATTCGTAATTGGGAATTCTTGAAATCTAGTTATGATTTATTTGACTTTTTATTTATTTATTAATTAATTATTTTTTACGCGGCCTATTAAAGTCAAATATAAGAACACTCATTGGAGAAGTAAGGATAGCAAAAACAACCTGCACTTCCTGTCAAAAGAAAAAGAAAAAAGAAAAAAGAAAAAGACTCCCCATGCTGCTCCACCCAGCAAATTCAGATCCTCTACCGAATAAATTTCCTAAAATCTTAATCATTCTTTAATGATTTAATGGTTTAGATTTTTTTATGTCCGCATTCTACTAACAATAATGCTAATTGTTTTGTCTGCAACATTGTTTTATTATTTTAAGAATATTGTTAGTGAAATACTGATATAGCAGAATCTAGACCATTAAATTATTAAAGCACGAGAAGTCATCAATAGAGGGGCTGTCTGGCGAGTGGGTAATGGCCACTCCATTGATATTTGGAATCATAGGTGGCTGTCCGAATCATCACCTAGGCTGATTGTGTCTCCTAAAACTGATGCAAATCTTGATAAGGTCAGTGATCTGTTTCTCCCTCATTCTAGACAATGGAGTTTAGAACTCATAGATGCTGTATTCTATCCATGGGAGGCTGCAGTGATTAAAGGGATTTATGTTAGTGAAGATAGTAATGAAGATGCTCTTATATGGCCCTTAACTCCAAATGGTGAGTATTCAGTCTGGAGTGCATATCGGATGATGTCAAACACCATAAGGCAGTCCAGTCCAAGCGCGTCTTCTTCTGAGGGCTCTAACGGGGTGTGGAAAGGGATTTGGAAGATCCGTGTGCCAAACCAAGTCCGACATTTCATACGGAGAGCAGTATGAGACTCTTTGTCGACGAATCGGAACTTAAAGCGTCGAAATGTAGTGGGAGATGATTTTTGCCCCCTCTGTGATGATACTCAGGAAACAATCCTTCACAGCCTGTGGTATTGTGAGCAAGCCCAAGCGGTGTGGTGATCAGAGAGAAGTTTTGTGCCACTATATGAGAAGAGACATTGTACTTTCCTGGATCTTTTTGAGGCTGTTTCGATGATGAGTTCAAGCTTCCATATTGCATGGTTTACAACCATTGCGTGGTGCTTATGGCAGAGGAGAAACAGATTATGGGAGCATCAACCTTCATGGCCTTTGTTGGAGGTTGGACAACGAGCTCGAGTTCTAGTGGCAGAATTTTTTGATGCGCAGAAGCAGCTCTCGGTTCCGTCCTCCAGTCATCTCCCAGTAAGATGGAAACCACCGCCAGAGAATTTATATAAGGCCAATTTTGATGTAGCTATTTTTGAGAATTTGGGGCTGGCTGGTCTGGGAGTAGTCTTTCGGGACTCAGGTGGCAATGTAATTGCCGCATTGAGCCAAAAGATTACGCTGCCTCAAACGATTGAATTGGCAGAGGCCTTGGCAGCCAAGCGAGCAGTTTGCCTTGCAGCAGAGTTGAGTGTCTTCAAGGTGATTTTTGAAGGGGACTGTATGCGGGTTGTACAAGCTTTGAACGCCAATGGTAGATGCCTCACTATGTTTGGTCATGTGATCGAGGAAACTCGTAGACTAGGATCTTGTCTGGAATTTTGCAGTTTTCATCATGTAAAAAGGGAGGGTAATAAGTTAGCACATTCCCGTGCACGTAGAGCAGTTGTATCTGCAGATATGGATGTTTGGGTAGAAGAGCTACCTGAGGACCTGGATGATGTACTCCAGGGTGATTTTGCATTGTAAATTTTTTAGTTTGGATTAATGAAGTCTCTCTTGCCTTTTTCTCAAAAAAAAAAAAAAATATTAATGAGTAGTTAGGATTTAAAGAAATCTATTGATAAAGTAATCTAGGAAATCTAAAGAATTTGAATCCCCACTGAGCAAGAATTTTCCAACCCCAAAAGGAAATAGGGTGGGGATAGGTTTTGATTTCCAATTTGAAATCATGTCTTCAACTCATGAGATTAGTTCAAATTTATTTATATGTATGGATGCGTATGTGTATTAAGTTTTACTGTTTTCAGTGATGGTTCTAGGAATTTTTTTTAGAATGGTCATTAAGAAATTTAAACTATACAAAATCTAATAAAGCGATAACTTAAATATACGCTACAACTGTGAGACAAGTTGCTAAGGAGAGCAAAATTGTTGCGATTGCAACACAAAAAAGAATGTAATTGTCGTCATCAACAAGGAGAGCTAATAACCATAATATTTTTCTTTGTACCATTTTTTAGGGAAAAATGAAATTGCAAAATATTTTTATTGAATAGGTTGAACGAGCTACAAATTTGAATATTTAGTGATTTTTATCTTTTGTTTTATAATAGGCTTTTTGTTGAATAATGATCACTTGATGTTGTTTGGTCTTGTCTTTTTAAAAAAAAAATTTATATTTATTATTATTTGGGCTAATATTTATTGTTTTTATTTAAGCTTTTTCTTTTTAATTTTATAAAAGGGATTAAGGATTATTTTTGGAGGCAACATTAATTTTGGAGTAATGCCACGTTCACAACAATTTTACAATAAATTTTGTACAAAAAACTGTTATTAGTGAATAAAAAAATAATATCTATATTGGGCTCAAATTAAATTGGTAACAGCTTACCATATTGGATTTGTTGTAAAGGTATTATGAAAATGTTGTGAATGTAACAATATTCATCATAAGATTTTTTTCCCTTAACATTAATTCAAGCAACCTAAGTTATAGTTTTGATTAAAAAAAAGAGTAATGCTATAAGCACAAACTATTTTACAACATTTTTACAATATGTTAATTTGACCAATCTCTTATTAGTTTTCATATAGGTCCACTATTAATATCACTTTTTTTTTATCTATACTATTATTTAAAGGGCTTCCCCTGTTTGGACCAGATTTTTTTTTTGTTCCAAAATACCCCTACAGCCTACTTTTAAATAAGGGAAAAACTTGGTAAAAATGTTTCTTTAATTCCCACTAAAACATTGCCTGTAACATAGGACCACTCTCCTAATGGTTTCAAATTGCTTTATCCATTTATATAAAAAAAAAATATTAAAATTAAAACTGTGGGGGGCCGAGGACCGAGGATGAAGATCAAGGGACGAAAGAGATCTTAGTTGGGATGAGGGCTGAGGACCTGAGGACCTGAGGACAAGGTTGCATGGAAAAGTACAAAGGGTAGACTGGTGATATATGGCAGAGAGGGAAAATATCTACTTTGGGGGTAGACAGCCTGTGGACTCCGCATAGAACGCTCTGTACCTAGTTTCCTGGCCGCATTAATTGAGAAACAACAGCTTTATTAGTAGCATTGATGTAGAGGTGATCTGAATAGTGTGAATCACAGATAGTCAGTTTCTTTCCACCACCTTCTACAAGTAATCGGACAAGTGTCAACATGAGAAGGGGGTTAGGTGGGAGATGGACATTGGAGATGCAAGGAAAAAGAAGTATAGATAGGGATGAAAGAGGCTAGTGAAAGGGGGAAGAAAAAAGAGAGAAAGAGAAAAACAACTCTGAGAGTTGAAGGAATAGTGATAGTTGAACGTAATAGATTCCTTCTCGGGCAAGCCTGTAGGAGTGTGTTTTCTTATTCCTTTTATGTTGAATGGTATCCTTGGGCATATCTGTCCGTTGTTGTTTTGTTCCCTCTCTACAAATTCTTTGTTTTGGACCTTGGGTGATTGGATACACTTCCAGTTTTGAGTGGGCTTTAATACCTGATTGGATTTTTGGTCCTTACAAAAACAAACCTACATTTCTTTGTAAAAATACATATTCCATACTGATTTAAAAAAAAAAAAACACATTTGCCATTTTAAATTTTCCCATTATCATAAGCAGTTTTTTTTTTTAGAAGCATTATCATTAAGTAGTTATGATCACGTTGCTTTTTTTTATTTTTTTATTTGTTAAACATATATTTCAAGTTTCTAAGTTATCATCCAAATTAAAAACTCCTCAATTTTAGCTACAACTTTTTCTTTTCTCTCACTCTCTCACGTTTTTTTTCCCTCTCCACGTTTAATATATATATATATATATATAATAGCTTCTTTTTTTTTTAATTGGAGAAAGTAATGATAAAGATAATTAGTCAAAAAAAAAAATTCTCTAACTCCCATGTAAAACACTATCTACAAAATAAGACCAAACTCCCAGTACCTTTAAATTTATCTGTTTAGGAAGTTTAAATAATAGGGTGAGATTCTTATTAAATAATAATAATAATAATAATAATAATAATAATAATAATAATAATAATAATAATAATAATAATAATAATAATAATAATAATAGGGTGAGATAAGTAGATTTTATTTTGATACTTTACTTCCCTTTAATAAAGACCCTATTGCCGTTTACTCTAGCCTCTTGAGATTTCCTCCAAATGAAATTCCCAATTGAGATCTCCAACCTTTTTGTTTTCCTTCCAACCTTCGCCTTCCACTTCAGTTTTACACATCATGTTCAGTTTTTATGGTTTTATTACATCCACAATTTTTTCAACCAAATTACATATTTTAAAAGGCTCTTGGTGTCAAAATGTCCATTGAATTTCGTAATGATCCCTTTTTGTATATATGTTATAAAATGAAAACCGTCCGTGAAGGTTTTAAAGATTTAAGTTTTCATATCATGTGCTCAATTTTTTTTTAAATGATTGCATAATATTTTGTCTTAATTTTTGCAGGTTTTATATGTTTCCTTCCAAGTTATGGCAAAAAGTTCAAGATGAACAATTAGAAGTCACTTTTCCAACCGTCAATATAAGATTTAATAAGGAAATTTTCATATCATGTGCTCAATTTTTCTAATTGTTTGCATAATATTTTGTCTTAATTTTGTAGGTTGTACATGTTTCCTTCCAAGTCATGGTGAAAAGTTCAGAATCAACAATTGGAAGTCACTTTTCCAACCGTTAGTAAAAGTTTTAATGAGGAAATTTTCATATCATGTACTCAATTTTTTTTCAATTGTTTGCATAATATTTTGTTTTAATTTTTGCAGGTTTTACATGTTTCCTTCCAAGTTATGGTGAAAAGTTCAGAATGAACAATTGGAAGTCACTAGGTGTGTGACCAAATTATTGGGGTTAGCTTTTTGTTTGGCTATCGAGAAAGTTAAGGCAAAACATAAACTGTTTCCAACATGAAATATAATACTTTATTTTTCTCCTGGCAATTACCACATGTAGTAGAATATGCTGAAATACACTTTTTCTTATAAAATTTATAGCCAATGGTGTTTGCTTGGCCTTCTAAGTATTTGTTTGATGTTCTCTATCGATTTGATTTACATAACTTTCTATCGATGAATTAATAGAGAAATTGAAAAATGAATTGAAGCTTAAGCAAGGGTTTGACCCAAAAGTAATTTTTTGTTCAACTTTTTATTTTCCTATATTTAATAAAATTGAGGATTAGTAGCCTAATAATCATTATACATTTGGAGGATAGCTCATACTCTTTAAATTTGTTTTTTCTACTATCTATTTGATTGTTAAATTGGTATCGATTGTGCTTTATGAAAATTTGAAAATCTAGATACAAGGAATGTATTCATTTTGAAGTGGAAGTTGAAATCAATCTTGAATGTATTCAATTTTGTGTAGCTCCAACTTAAAAATTGTGGTAAGTTTTAATTTCAAGTGAAATTTGATCAATATTAATGTCAAAAATGCATTCTTGCACAATTAGTTAACCCGTGCATGTCCTACCATGTCACTTCCCTTTTTTTTTTTTTTTTTTTTTAGAAACAATCATACAAAAAAAAAAAAGGAGGGGAATGGGTTGTATTGTGTCTTTTCCCATTTGGGTGCAAGTTTATTGAGCAAATTCATACTATTATTATTTTAATTTCCACATCATCACCCATTATCTATCTACTAGCCTCTGAGCATGCGCTCACACGCGTACTCAGAGGCTAGTTTACCAATAATCACTTTGATAAAATGGAAGAAGAAACCGATAAACTAAAAACAAAGGGAAACTGAATTGGACTGAAACTCTACTACTTCATTGATAAGGAAATGGCCATAATATAGGCTGAAAACAAACGGTTACAAACACAAAAATAGGCACCACTAACATCATGCTAAACAGCTCCTACAAACTAGGCAACAAATAAAAACAAGCTACTGAACTCCTAAAGACTAGGACAACCCAAATCAGCACATTCTTACGTGCTGCTACTAATTTATTCTTCAATCCCTCCCTTAAACTGATGTTCCACACATAACATTAGTTTAATAAGACTCAAACTTTGAAGTACCATCCCTCAGATAAAGTCCTTTGAACAACAAACACCAAGTAGCTCCCTGAGCTTCTGAAATGTTGGAAATTTGAGAGGCTTTGTTAGAATATCAGCAATCTAATCTTCACTTATGTAGTAAACCAGATCAATAACCCCATCATTCATGAGATCCCTCAAGAAATGATACTTCACATCTATATGCTTGCTTCGACCATGCAGAATAGGATTCTTTGAGAGCTTTATTGCTGAATTGTTATCACAATAAATAAGAGTAGGCCTATCTTCTTTGAACTTCAGCTCTTCAAGTATCTTCTTCAGCCTAATAGCTTGACAAGCACAAGTTGTTGCTACAACAAATTCAGCTTCAGTGGTTGACAATGTGACTATTGGCTACTTCTTTGATGACCATGAAATAGCTCCTGTTCCCAACATGAAAACATACCCAGATGTGCTTTTTCGATTATCAGAATCTCCTGTATAATCACTATCTGTA
The DNA here is from genome assembly GCA_032878915.1 of Castanopsis chinensis. Lineage (NCBI taxonomy): Eukaryota > Viridiplantae > Streptophyta > Magnoliopsida > Fagales > Fagaceae > Castanopsis > Castanopsis chinensis. The sequence continues at coordinate 1,271,455 of JAVQMG010000131.1, read as the reverse complement.
AAGCCAAAAAAATCTGACTTTTCTCCCTTTTTGAAGAATAGCCCAAACTCCTTAGTATCTTGCAAGTACCTAAGAATTCTTTTTGCAGCCAAGAGATGAATCTCTGTAGGACATTCCATGTACCTACTAATCACACTTATGGCATGCATAATGTCAGGTCTTGTTGCTGTCAAATACATTAAACTCCCCACTATTTGTTTGTAAAGAGTGTCATCAACCTTCTTTCCTCCATCATCCTTGTTTAGCTTCATACCAAACTCAGATGGAGTATTTATAGGATTACACTCCTTCATCTGAAACTTGTCCAAGATTTCTCCCACATACTTCTTTTGAGAAATAAAAATTCCAGTAGAGGACTGCAACACTTCTATGCCAAGAAAGTAATGCATCATGCCAAGATCAGACATTTCAAATTCAACCATCATGGATTTCTTAAAGCTTTCAAACATGGCTGTATTACTTCTAGTATAGATTAGATCATCTACATATAAGCAAACAATGAGCATTTTCCCTCCATCATCAACTTTTATGAAAAGTGTGTGTTCATAAGGACATTTTTGAAATCCTTCCTTCAAAAAATAAGTTACTATACGATTATACCAAGCCTGTGGAGCTTGTTTTAATCCATATAGAGCTTTCTTTAACTTATACACTTTATGCTTATTGCCAAGTTTTACAGAACCAAGGGGTTGATCGATAAATACCTCTTCTTTCAAATCTCTATGGAGGAATGCTGATTTCATGTCCAACTGGAAGATAGGCCATGAGTTTTGAGCTGCCATAGCAATCACCAATCTGATTGTATCATGCCTTGCAATTGGAGCAAAGACTTCTTTGTAATCAACACCAAACTCCTGCTTGTAGCCCTTAGCTACCAAGCATGCCTTGTGCTTGTCAACCTCACCATGCTCCTTCAGCTTTGTCTTGTAAACCCACTTTACACCAATTGTCTTCTGCCCTTTTGGAAGATCACATAGCTCCCATGTATCATTTCTTTCAATGTTTGTAATTTCAGCATCTATAGCCTCTTTCCATTTTGGTTCTTTGACAGCCACTTCAAAATTGATAGGATCACAATCTGAAAATAGAGCAAAGTGAGTGAGTGTGTTTTCAGATTGATCAATTCCAGTTACCTCATAATCATACATCCATGCTGGTCTTCTTCGAACACGTTGAGGCCTTTGTGATTCAGTTGCAAGTGGGCTTTGATCAGCTATTGGAAGATTTTGAGTGACTTCCTCTTCTTGCTCATTCTCCATAAGTTGCTGCCCTTTCTCTTCATCATCAAAATCTACTGGAATACTTTCTTTAACACCATTTTCATTCCATGACCAAGTGCCTTCTTCATCAAATACCACATCACGGCTGATGACAATTTTCATGGTGCTAGGATTGTAAGCTTTTGACATACCACTAACACCAAGAAAAATGCATTTTTCTCCCTTCTTATCTAGCTTCCTCCTCGTCTTATCTGGAATATGAGCATAGGTAATACACCCAAAAATCCAGAAATGACCTACAACAGGTTTCCTTTCGCTTCATGCTTCCTCTGGTGTCATATTTTGAACAGCAAGTGTGGGACTTCTGTTCAATATATGAATGCTCCAATTAACTGCTTCAAGCCAAAAACTTTTTGGAGTGCTACTTGTTGTCAAAAGGCTTCGCACCATATTCATAATAGTGCGGTTCTTCCTCTCGCATACACCATTCTATTGGGGTGAATAAGCTGCTGTAAGTTGCCTCTTAATTCCATGATTCTCACAAAAAATTGCAAATTCATGTGAGTTATATTCTCCACCACAATCCGTGCAAAGAACTTTTATTGGGTTGCCAACTTCTTTCTCAACAAGTGCTTTATAGCTTTTAAAAGCTACAATGGCTTCAGATTTTTCATGCAAAAATAAACCCATATCTTACAACTATAATCATCAATGAAGGTAATTATATATCTTTTACCTCCATCAGAATGTGGTGTTATTAGCCCACAAATGTCGGAATGAACAAGCTCCAATGCTTTCTTCGCTCTCCAAGATTTTCCTTGTGGGAATTGATTACGATGTTGTTTGCTAACAACACATTCTTCACAAACTTGAGAAGATGCTGTAATTTGAGGAAGTCCCGTCACCATGTTCTTTTGTTGTAGTGTTTTCAATCCGCCAAAATTCAAATGCCCATAGCAAAAGTGCCATAGCCACGCCTCATCTTTTAATTTTGCTGAAAAGCACGAATGAATTATGTTGTGGAGATACAGAGGGAACATACGATTCACAGTCATGTTAACTTGAGCAATTATGGCCAACTTTTCATCTTCAACTCTACAAACTCCATTTTTGATAGAGATTCCATATCCCTTTTCTTGTAGCTGACCAACACTAAGTAAATTTGTTCTCAAATCTGGAACACAAAGAACATTAGAAATAGTTTGAATAGAATTTCTATTGGTTTGAATTGCTACCTTTCCCTTTCCCATAACAAAAACTATAGAGCCATCACCGAACTTCACAACATCACGAAAAGCTTCATCCAATTTAGAGAATACAAACTTCTCTCCACTCGTATGGTTGCTGCAGCTAGTGTCTAAGTACCATAAGAATTTTTTGTGGGTTTCCTCCTTGCCGTGACAAGCCATCAACAAAGACACTTCTTCTTCATTCTCAGCAAAATTTGACTGCTTTCCACCATCTCTCCTTAGATTAGTACGACACTCTGACTTGTAGTAGCCAAACTTGTGACACCTATAACATTCAACTCTTGATTTGTCTGCTGACTTGACTTGGAAGGCATTGAATGATTGTTGTTGCTGTCATGGCCTTTTCCTCTCCTTTGAGAATCAGAATCTTCAGATTTTTGATTTGAGTATCTACCATCATTGCCGCCTCTGCCTCTGCCTTTGCCTCTGCCTCTTGCTCGTCCTTGACCTCCTTTTGATGCCAAGGCCTGTAATGCTTGCTCCTCCTTGTCTTGCCGATTCATTTTCTGCTCATGAACCAACAAAGAACTCTGTAATTCATCAATGGACATATTGTTAGTGTCTTTAAATTTCTCAATTGAACAAATAAAATAGTTGACTTTTGGTGTCATCGAACGAAGAATCTTCTCAATGATAGTGACATTTGCCATTTTGTCGCCATGGATTCTCATCTGATTTGCGATTGCCATCGTCCTGGAGAAGTAATCTGACACCGATTCTCCAGACTTCATGTGTAAAGTTTCAAAATCGCCTCGAAGTGCTTGAAGTTGTGCCCTCTTTGCCTTTGTTGTCCCCTCATACTTCTTCTTCATAGAGTCCCAAATCTACTTGGAAGTTTCTTTACAAAGGATGGTTTCTAGGATGGAATGATCAATTGCTTAGAAGAGATAATTCTTTGCTTTGAGATCCTTCAACTTCTTCCCTTCAAGCTCCACCTTCTGTGCATCTGTTAGCACAACACTTTCTGTTGGTTCTGCTACTCTAGAAACAACAACTGTCCAATATTTTTTGGACCTCAAAAAATTCTCCATGAGCATGCTCCAATGGTCATAGTGACCATCAAAGTGTGGAATGGCTGGCTGCACAAAATTTTCAGAAGCCATTGTGGAACTCTAACCAAGCTCTGATACCACTGATAAAATGGAAGAAGAAAGCGATAAACTAAAAACAAAGAGAAATTGAATTGGACTGAAACTCTACTACTTCATTGATAAGGAAATGGCCATAATATAGGCTGAAAACAAATGGTTACAAGCACAACAATAGGCATTACTAACATCATGCTAAACAACTCCTACAAGCTAGGCAACAAATAAAAACAAACTACTGAACTCCTAAAGACTAGGACAACCCAAATCAGCACATTCTAACGTGCTGCTACTGATTTATTCAACAATTAACATATCAATCGTTTGTAAATTTTTTTGTATCTCCAGCCTTAATCTTAAAAAGAGGTTGTTCTACAGTATCCATATATATATATATATATATATATATATTTTTTTTTTTTTGTGTGGAAACGGTTGCACTTATATATCTAACCATTAATTTCACTTGTTTTAATCCATGCCACTAATGTGATTTAAATGAATTACCAATTACCGGTCAAGAAAGGTAACATATAAAGTAAAACACTCAAACACAGGAAAAAACAGTTGTCTCCTTTTTTCACTCTCACTGTCTCATGTTCTTTGCTGCGTTTTTTCAATTCTGCTCGTCGATCTTTGCCGATCTTCACCTCACCTTCATAAAAATCTCTGGTAAGCCAATCTTCATTCCTTTTCCCTGAATTTATCGTCAAGATTTGGGCCTATTTGATTGGTTTTTTCCCCCTAGGAATTTAGGAATGTTGTGAAGTTGAGTTTTTTTTTTTGGGTTAAATGAGTTTAACTCATTGAATGTATGAATTGATTGGTGAAATTTTTGGACTTGGGCGTGTTTTATAAGTAACTAATTTTGTTGGTTAAGTTGAGCTTAGCTTGTTGGACCATGTGAGCTGATTGGTGAGTTTTTGTATATAGGTTTTGGGGATGTAACTAATTTTGTTGGTTAAATTAAGTTTAGTTTTATTGAGTGTGTGAATTGGTGGGCGAATAATTAGATTTGGGTTTTATAGAAATAACTTGTTTTGATGATTAGATTGAGTTTAGTTGGTTTGTATTTGCGTTGTGTGTGTTGTTTTTGTTGATTCAATGTTTGTGTAGTTCAATTCTTTTGCAGGTAGTAAAATGGGGAAGGAAATATATTAGGCTTTGCCCACACACATCCTAGTACTAATGGAAGAAAATGGTACAAGGAAGAGAGATTTAGGAGTCATGCCAATGGTTGTTGGTTCGCGAACAAGCGGTGTGTGTCATTTAGTTGCTTTGTGAATTTAAACTGATTGAGTATAATTTGCAAGTATTTTATGATGGTCTAGATTGATGGTTTTAGGGATTTCAGGTTACCATTATGCTAGGACCATATAGGCTATTGTGACAATCAAATACATTTCATGATTGCTAAGGAAAAATAGGAGAAGCTTTATGCTTTATTCAGTTGCTGCAAAATTAGAAAGAAGAGACAGGAGTTTAAACCTTGGTTATTTAGGTTTCATTTAAAACAGGGGCACATGGATTGGTTTATGGTATTTAGAGAATTAGCTGTCCATGTTTCTGATTAATATTGATGGGTGTATGTCATTTACAGGAAGCAAAGCAATGGGATCAATCAGGGTTGCGGTGACATTGGAGTGCATGGTGACTAGTGACTACTTATCAATTTTTATATAAGCTTTTTATATCATTTCTAGTTCTTTATATGTTTCACTGCCTTAACTCTGATGCCTGATTCATGTGAAGATTTCCAGATGAGTCCAAGGGTTTTTGAAGAGAGAAGGAAGGTGGACCAAAAGTCAAAAAGTATTCAAAAACTTTTCAGCCTTCAAGGCATAACATACAGTAGCAAAGGTCTAAATTAAAAGGATGTACTTTCTTGTGGCGAACGCCAGCCACAAAAAGACCTAGATCCCCAAATAGAAATTTGAAATCTTCTAGAGGACTCTCACCACAAAGAAATTTCAATGAGCTACACCAAGTACCATTGCTAAGGGTAGCTAATAATTCAAGAGCTAGATGGTTTTTAAGCAATGATGGTGCTTCTAGGCCAACAAGACCTTTAATTGTCAAAGGTCCTGATATTTCAAAGCTAGTTATGTAGCTTACACCAATAGGTGGCATTGGGCAAAAAAGTTTTCATTCGGTATGATTTTTTCCCCCTAATGCCCTGTTTTAGCTTAATTTAAGAGGATTTGGTTTGTATTTGTGAGGTTATCTAGATTAATGGTTGTGTATAATTACTGTTGGTCATCTAATGTTATGTATTCATCATGCTCTGTTGAATGGAACTTTAAAGGGTGGAAGAATCTCACATTGTCACTAGCCTATTGCGATTGCTTGGTTTGGGGAAATATATCATTCTTTTCCGGGCTGAAGAGGTAACTACCTACATCTATATGATCTTTTGAAAGAAGAGTTCCTTGAGGATAAGTTTTTCTGTGGTGAATGTTTGACCTTCCCATATTTTGAATGGAATGTATAAGCCAGTGATGTGATTTCTGAGAGCGCAAGATAGATCTGTGGTGATGGTTTTATCTGTAGTCTGTACAGAGTGGTGACTGGGAAATGCATAAACAAAAATCAGTTAATACTTGGTTCATCTAATCATAGGTGGACATGACTGCATTGAAGTAGATGGGTGATAAAGACCTCAAAGCTATGGGGATACAATGGTACCGTGCTTTCAGTCTCTTAAAATTTGACAACTGTTTAATTTTTTTTTTGCTGTGTAAAAGTCATTTTATTGGTACCTTTCAATAGTATCAAAGCATCAAATGGGTACCAAGTATTCACATATAGAAGATAAAAAGTTCTTTGTAAACTCATAAATCTTAATTCATAGTCTGGGAAATTTGGGCATTCCATCTACAAATACTATAGCATGTTAATTATGATAGTTTTCCTTGTTCGTGGAATTAGAGACTTTTGATTGATATGTTGATGTGTCTCAAGTGTTTGGGATACATTGAATTGGGCTTGTAACGGCTTAGGGTTTAAAAAAGAAAAGAAAAATGGGGTAAGATATTTTAAGTGTCCCATGTGCTCCCACCTGCCCACCATTCTCCACCACTCATTTTCACACTATTTCTTCTCTCTCTTTTGGCCAGTCAACAAGGGTCCTCCACTCTTTTTTTCTTTTTTTATCTTCTCACAAATACAAACACTTATCTCACACTCTCTCATCCTTTACTGCCAATGTATGTCCTTCCCCACCATCTCCACCATCATTTTTCCAGCAAAATCACTAGAAAATCCTTAAGAACCTCTAAGCACTTTCACATCTTTTATCTGAGGTAAAATTTCTAATCCTTTTGGTGAGTTTTATATTTTGCTTGAGGTTATTTTTATCTAAGCTTTAATAATGATACCCATGTGGTTTATGAGCATTGGAAGTGATATTTATGTGTTTATATGTATGGGTTTTGAATTGTTGGAATTATTTGATGAGTGGGAGTATAATTTTTACAATGGTGGCTTTCTAAGTGGAGAAGATTTGGGGGTTTTGGCTTGTTAATGTGGAATAAATGGTGAATATAATTTTTATTGATTATTTGGAGTTAGATAAAGATTCAAATTGTTTGTCTTGGGCAATATTATGATTTTGGTGTCATGAGTCTCTTGTTGATATTATATAAATCTTGTGGAAATTTCTTATAAATTGTTGAGGTGTTGATGTTAGAAACAATACATTGGATGATTTATGAGAATAAGTTGGAGTTTATGCCTAGTAATTAATTTGTTGAGAAACTTTGTAAGTGGAATATATTATTACCGATGGAGTTAAATGCTAGGCTTGCCTAATTAAATGTTTATTTGGCAATTCCGAAATTATGGCTAGATACAATTTCAAGCTCTATGTTTATTGTGATAGGTTTACTTGATATTGTTTAGGTTTTAGCTAATCTTCTTAGAGCTTGGAGAATTAGGCTTTTGTGGTTGCGAGGTAAGTAGCTTTTCAATGGGATTTTTGAAAAATAACTATGCTGCATAAATGTTGTTTTTGGGTTAGACATACTTTTGAAAACTACATATGGAAACTATATTTTCTTAAACACTATTGTGTCGTAACCTTAATATATATATGATTATATATGAAAATGCATCATATTTGGTATTGCATTTGGGGAAATGCATGAATTGTTGATATGAAAAATTGAGCATATTTTATTTAACCTTTGATAAGAAAATCATGGATTTTATGATATATTATAAAATTTAAAAATACTTATCTTGTCTTGTTATGTAGGAAATTGATAGAAAATCTTTTGACAAGAATGAAGTTGCAAATCTTACAAACTTTGTGGAAGTTATATTATTTAAGGTTTTTCTGAAATTAACTAGACATAAACTGTGTTTCAAAGAATATGTAACCTATGGGCTTTATGTGGTTTTAACACCATGCCATGTGTGATTTCCCGGTGATCACCCGATTTGGTTTTCGTAGTCTCTGTGACAATGGAATCAAATCTAGGTTAGTGCCCTTTCACTTTGGATGATGCGTTCTTCCCTGCTGCCTATGGGGGGAAGAGGTTCCTTGATTGTGTGTGGGTGAGGCTATTGCCTATGGGGCCAAGAGACCACATGCAAGAGAGGTCCTATTTGACGCGCTTTCTTTGCTACCCATGGGGGAAGAGAAAAACCTTGAGGCTATAGGTGAGGTTGCTATCCATGGGGTCAAGAGTTCGCATTCCAGAGATGACAATATCATGTCAATTATGAATGGGCGGATCCCCTGATCGATCTATGCGGTAGTGTGGTATATTTGTGATGATTTATCTTATGCTAGATATTGTGGTTTTGGAAATTATATTGTTGGTATTCGTAGATTATACTATATAGTTTCAAGGTATTTACTTTGAGAAACTTTGCATTCATTATTTAATCATTCTTGCCATATTATTATTATTGAAGATGAAACTTGCATTTCCCCCACCCCCATTAATTATGCTACTTACTGGGCTCTATCTCATTCCATTATTTTTATAAACTTTTTAGAGTAGGCAACAATATTTTGAGACAGCTTTTTGGTGGCTAATAGTAGTTAGACTAACTACTGATGGAGATTGAACTTTGAAATGGAGACATTAGATGATGTTCATCTTAAAATATGCTTGACTCATTTTTTGTATATTATAGTGGTTGTGACCATGGTTGTTAAAATCGTGATCTAGATCATACGATCCTACGATTTTATGATCTCACTTGTTCAAAGCGATTTGGATCTTTCAAGGATCTTTGCGATCGTTCAGGATCGGTAGCATCGTACGATTCTTATGATCTCAAACGACGTTAGTTTCTTGTAATCTTCTTTAACTTGACAAAAGGCTCAGTTGGACTCAAATGAAAAATAAAATTTTAATAGACCAATTTTTTCCACTCTAATGTAGAGAAAGTGTCAGTTGGACTTAAATAAAAAATATCCCAATAGGGTGTCATATTTTGAGGTTTTTGGCCTCTTTAAATGATGCTTACAAATGGATGTAGTGATGTATGGTAATTATATTAATGAATGTATAGTTTATATGATTATTTAACACACCAATGTGCATTTTTTGTTTTTTTCTCAAATAATATAGTATCTTACGATTCATGATCTGATCCTACGATTCACGATCTTACCTACCTCCTACGATCTTATGTAGGATCCCAATTTTGACAACCTTGGTTGTGACTTTATTCCCACTGATAAGACAACCTGTTGATATATAATTGTTTATTCAGACCTCTATTCTTTTATGGCTAATGGTCCTTACAATTAATGTTTAGAGTTCTGACTTACTTTGAGAGTATATTTAATGAAATTATTATGATAATTCTTGATGTTAGTACTTAATAGGATTTATGTGGATTGAATTGTCAAAAAGGAAAAGTTTACAGATACTTGAGACGTCTTTCTCATGCTTTGGACCCTTTGGGGTTTGGAGCGTGACAGGACTACTATGTGCTTTTTTGTTCTACTAATTACTGTTACTTGAACAAATAAATCTCACTACTTATATTTCGGAGTGAGATCTTGTTCAGTCAATAACTTAATATATTGCATAATTGCATGTAGCGTGTTGGAAGCATTATTTCTCAAGAGGAAATTCATAATCCTGAAAAAGAGACACAAAATATCCCCTTGTAAAAGATTTAATTGGAAATGATTACTTAGAGTATTATGTCTAATCATTTTAGTAAGGAGTTACTATAATTTATATTCAATAGAGTCAGGCTTCATAATAATATAAAAAAAATCAAGAGATTAAACTGAGGATTCAGGAACTTAAGATGAAGGGATTTATAAAGTGATAGTAACCATTAACTTTATTTTACTATGGATGATTTCATGGAAAGGTTACCTGTCATGCCCTAGCTCATCATTGGCATGATATTGTCCACTTTGGATTGCCACTTATGGTTTTAAAAGGCTCATACCAGTTAGAGTCCAAGGTCTCCATATAAGGCACAAGACCTCCTCTTAACTAGGTGATGTGAGACTTAGCTAGGATTTGGTTCTCTCTCACCCTACACCACTTAAGATTTTTTTGGCCTTTTGAATCCCCGCATTAACTGCTATTTAATAAAGTCTTGGGGTGATTAAATAATCATATAGGAACTTAGAGTGCAACCAAAACTTTATAGTGAAATATATAAATTGTGGTGAATGTTATCTATGGGCCTATCATAAGATGACAGGAGTTGCAAGACCCATTGGAACTGTTGTTTTTAATTCCCTTCAACCCCACTTCAAGCCACGCTCTAAAAAGCCCACATAGTCTAGTCCATTAGTTGATCCATTATGCGTTAAAAAAAAAAAAAAAGAATAGTCATTTAATGAAAACCTAAGTCATCACACTGCAGGTTTAAGTGAGAAAAGTCATTTTGGCTAATGACTAAAAAAGAAAACCTAATATCATCACAGCACACGACTAGGGTTTTGATGTCAAGGAAGAGAGTCCACTCTTCCAGACAATTATGTGGTCATTGAAGTGAAGATCAATGAAATTCCAAAATCAAGTTTCTAGGACTTTAGATGTTTCAAGGAATCAAGTGTTCTTGATAAGTTTGTTCTTGGTGAGTTTTTTCAAACTAGAGGCAAAGTAGATGCACAAAAGATATGACTCTATAAACCCTAATTAGAAAATTCAAAAGTGCATATGTTCAAGCATAATAAAAGTAGATGTTGGTTTTTCTTTTATGCTGCACATGATTTGTATGAGATGCAAATAGTTTTCCAACAGTTTATACTATTTTATTAGTCCCTCTACTTTATCTTCTTTCATTGCATGCCTTTGCCCTACTTTTTTTTTTTCCCTTCACAATTATAGGTTTTTATTAGCTAAAACATTGACCTCTCACATCAATACACTATGAACAATTATGTTAATAAGTTTGTGCAAAGGAGTAGATAAGTAGTAGTATTTTAAATCACAGATAACATATTGAAAATAAAATAAGTATAAAATTACGTTTCAAATTTATTAACATTAGAATTTAATTTATTAACATAAGTAGTAGTATTTTTGCTTCATGAATTTTTGTATATGAACATTAGAATTTAATTTATTAACATATGTATTAATTTACTCAATTTTTTGTTCTTATAAATTAATTGTTATAGGTTATAGTGTGTTAGTTTGTGTATATGTATGTTAATAGTTATGTTCAATTTTTTTTTTTTTTTTTTTTTAATGTTTAGGTGTGTGACTGTATGTTTTTTCATTTGTATGTGTTTCTTTGGAGCAAAAAGACTAATAACATGACCATTATTCTAAGAATATTGGGCAATCTTTGGAGCCATCTTCGTTATAGAATTAGCAAAGTCATTGCTTGTATCAATCAAAACCATATGAACTATACTTACACCAGATCAATAAAATATTAAAAAGTCTCAATATGATAATTTTAATTTTAAAAAAGACAAAAAAAGAAGAAGGAAATGGTCCATTTAAAATGTAATATGAAAAATAAATGAATGTAATTGCATCAAATCTATGTATAAAACTCCCAATATTAATTATGAAAACTCCACAATGTCATGGTTTTGAAGTTTTTTTAGAAAGACGTAAATGCTATTGATAATGAACAAGCTTCTTGTAAAACATACCTTCAATATTTTTTTAACATGGTATGCATTATCCATAATTCAATTAACTTTAATAATAAATAAGAAGAATAAACTATAGATAATGCCATGCGGTGCATATACAATGAATAGCTCATTTAGACAATTTTTTCAATGAATATGTCATTTGGTCTGTTAGGATTAGTGCCCTAAATTTCTATTATATAATGCTATGTATGACATTATGTTATAAGTAATAAAGTTGTTTTATTATCTGAAATAATGATAACATGAACATTTGAACATTGTATTACTACGAATATTTTCATGAAAGGGTTAAATGTTTAGATAATAAAGTCTTGAGAGATAATTTATTAGTAAGGCCTAAATTGGAATTATAATTATATAGTAATATTAAATATAATTAATGGAAACTTTGGACTTGTCAAAAGTTGACAGATAAGCCCAAAACCCATAGGAGTAGAGCTTTATTTGTCCCTTTTGGTTCCACCCTAAGCCATATACTAAAACCCAATTGGGCTAGCCTAAAGGGCTAACCCATTTATATAATCATTTGTTTATTTAATAAGAGTTATTAAATAAAGTAATTATAAGTGGAGTAAAATATATATGTATGATTAAAAGAAAAAAAAATAGATTTTATCAAGTCACCCTCTTATTCTCGTGAACAAGTATGTATACAACTAATTGAAAGACCACACATCTAGGACATACATGGAATTGGGGTAAAGATTGAAAGCCTTCCAAAGTTCAATCTTCATTTGTATTTAAATTTTACTGCATCAAGGTATACCTTCTTGCAACAAGATCATGACGATTTCCGTGAGTATTATGAGTCGAAGTTGGTATCACTTGGTCCAATCCATCATGGTAATCCAAATTACCAGTTAGGAGAGGGTTACAAGCTACTATTAACAAATGAAATCATTAAAGGTAGCGGTAAGAGTATAGAAGATATATATATATATATATATATATATATAAGATGATTAAGGAGAAATTCAATGAATTGAGGGCATGCTTTGAGGAGGTGGTGATGTTTCCAAAATATAGATGTTTCATGTTATCTCACATGAATGACATAGATCTGTTTATTTCTGCTATGTGTTTGTATGAGATGCAAAACTCTGTTTTCCAACACGAACAATTTCATTAATTTCTTTGCTTTATCTTTCTTTTATTGCAAACTTATTTATTCATTTCAATATATTTTGGTCAAAATTATAGGATTTTGCTAACTATAACATTGACCTTTTATATTGATACACCATTAATGTTTATACTAATAAGTTAATGGAAAAAAAAGGTAAATAAGAAATAGTATTTCACATAAAAAAAATTTAAAAATAGAAAAAAAATTCAAAATTACTATTAAAAACTCATTAAATTTGTTATTTGATAATGTTTGTATACAAACATATAAATTTAAGTTATTAATGTGTGTGTGTGTATAGTTGTTTTTGGTTTCTACAAATTATTAACTGTCAAAATTCAATTTGTTAGTTTGTGTATATGTATATGTTAATGTTGATGTTTATGTTCATCATTCTGAGAATGTTGTGTAGAATAAATACTGTCAATATGTACTTAATAGTGACATATTCAATACACTCTTCTCAAAAAGATTCCGTAACAATCTTTTTAGTAATTGTGACACATTGTGTTTCCTTATCCTTTAGTTTTTCTATGCAGATTTTCCCTGCCTTAAGAGGGGATGGGACAAGGACGGGTTTTGTTCAGCCTAACCTATCTTACCTCATCCTACTCCGAATGTATATATACATCTTTTATTTAATATATGTTTAACTTATTTAAACATATAATTTAGTTTTTTTTTTTTATACAATTCTTAGTTATTCTCTATTTCTTACCAACCAATCTCAGCTGTTGCTCCTTTCTCAAACTAGAATTACTCTAAACATTAGGGAAAATAAGGGAAGACCACCTAAGCAAACCAACCAAAGGGACTTGACTTATATTTTCAAAACACTTCTATCTTACTTCTCTTCCAATACACTTATGATTGCCATTTTCGTTTATATTTAATTTTTATCTCATCAATATATGTCATAATAATCTTAATAGGATATTAAAAAATTTCCAACTCATCCTTTACCCGACTTGCCCTGCAATCATCTGTAAACATCGCTTTTGCATCCTTTACGATTCGGGACCCCGTTTCCTAGTAATACTGAATTCTAAGACCCAATTTTGGTTTAGGGCCCAATCAGAAGTTAAATTGACTCGAGAAGTGTTAAAATAAAAAATATAACTTTTAATGAGCAAATAAATCAAAATTTGAAAAATAAGACTAAAGGAAACCCTCGCTATGCACACGCAAGAATCAACCTGCACACACAGCTTTCTACATGCGTATGTAGGTCAGATCTTGCGCACGCATAGCGATTTCCAAAAACTATACAACACAAGTTTTTTGCATTTATGTTGAGGTTTGGAATGAATCCCACATCATTTGGGGATCATTCCAAACTTTTTTTTTTTTTTTTTCACAATATAAAAAGCCTTACTTGGTATATTTTTAAAACACACAAAAATTCCATGGGAAAACACTAAGATTTGCTAAACATAGTGAATCAAACAGGAATTTTTTCACAAAACATCCTCAAGTTAATTTTCTTTTAATTTTGGCCTTTTTTAGCCTTGATCTTTGAGTTTAACATTATTAATCACTTTCTTATTGGTTTATGAATAGATTTGACTGAGTGGAACGGTAAAAATCAAGCTTGAAGTGATTTTATTTGAGGTATTTGCTCAAACTTTGCTTTTTTTCCTTTTCTTCTCTTTCCATGGTTTTAATCCTTCTATTTGTCTTGCTTTCTTGTTGCAATATGCTTTAACATGTTTATCTAGCCTAGATTTACATTTTTGTATGTTTTAAAAGTCTGTTAGGTTGCTACAATGTGTGTTTAAGTGTTCTACTCTATTTGTTTGTGTTTTAGGGTTTTCTGGGCTGGAAATTATGTGTGCATAAACTTGCCTGCGCAGGCGTGCTTGTTCATGCGTATGCATGAACTTGCTTAGAAACCATAATTTTGTTTCTTTTATTTTGCTTCTATTTTCACATGTTTATTTTGTTTAGCTTCTCTTTCCATGTTTTTATACTCTCAAAGTCCATGTTTCACATGTTTAATTGCTTGCTTTGTCTCACATGATAGAATTAGGGTTTTGTCATTTCAATGATATGAACATGCATTCACATGCTTATGCATGATTGCATAGGTGTTGAGTTACTGCAAGGGAAGTAAGGGTAAGTCATGCATTTGTAATGTTCATGCATCTATGGTCTTGCTTTGATGATAGAGATGAACATGCTTGTTTGGTTAAGTGTTTCCAAAGTGTACATGCAATGCTTTTAATGATGATATGATGTGCTTGCTGCCTATATCCTTGCTATGATTTGATGATTCATAAGTTGTTGTTTGATGATGATAATATGATGTCATGCTATATGGATGCTAGGATGAAGTGATATGCATGTTTAGATGTATGGTAGGCTTTGTTTGTAAGCATGATAGATGCATGGTTAGGGATGTTTGATGCCATGTTGATTGGTGGATGTATGCTAGTGTGCATGTGAATTAGATACAAGTATTAACTGTACCTTTAATAGGGTTAAGGCATAAGACACAATGATGGGAAGCCAACCTTGGGTTAAGCAGTTTTGGGTGCATAACACCTTCCCAAGATCGTCCTTTAACTCCGAACTCATATCTTTGGTGGTAAGATCAAAAGGTCCTTCCTCGAAAGGATGCTATATATGTGGTTCCTAGACCATTGCAAAAACTAGGTGGCGACTCCTTTAAACTACCACTTGCATCCACCATCCTGTACAGGTTTTCCTCACCCTAAAAAGGAGACTAGATAGGGATAGGGTGTAACACTCCAGCATAATACCCAAAAAAAAAGGATTACATTTTTGGAGAGCCACACGTGTGACCCCATCTACCCTACTCCCCTCAACCACACATTATGCAAAATATCTATACCTCTTGGCCAGGTGCCTCATTTATTTTATTTCACTTTCAAACACAATTGCCAACACACTCACATGCACACTCCTCTCTACCTCTCTTTTTCACTCTCTCACCGGTGCTCATCCTCCACCATCTCCACCATTTTTCATAGGAAGATCACCAGAAAACTCTTTAGGGATCTCTAAGGCATCTAAATCTCTTTTATTTAAGGTAAAATTTCTAATCCTTTTGGAGGGTTTATATGCTTTTGCTAGAGGCTTTCTTTATCTAAGCATTGATAATGATACCCATGTGATTTATGAGATTTGGAAGTGATATTCATATGTTTATATGTATGGATTTTGTGGTGGTGGAATTATTTATGAGTGGGTTTATAGTTTTTACAATGATGGCTATTTAAGTGGTGAAGATTTAGGGGTTTTGGTTTTTAATGTGAAGTAGATGGTGAATGTAATTTTTATTGTTTACTAGTCACAAACCCGTGCATTGCGCGAGATAATTTTTTTTAAGGTGATCTTATTAAATATATTTGGGGTAATAACAAAATATATTAAATTTATTTAAGAATCTATTTATAAATGTTTAGCCATGGTTAGTAAAGACACTACTCATAACTTTAGAATTAAAATACAAATTTATAATATACCAAAATATTTGAAATGACAAATCTCTGCATAACTCATTGGGAAAAGAAAAGGGGGGAAAAAAAAGCAAAAGACATTATTTAATATTTTGAGATACACTTTAATTTAAAATTTTAAAAAAAGAGAATTTAATTTTAAAATTAAGGATAATTTTGGAACCTACCTTAAGCACAAGTAGGTTTGTACACAATGTTTTAATATTAATTTAACAAAGTTTGGTCAAACAAATGTAAAGGATGAAAATATTTTTTCCTTTCAAGTTTGGAGTAGAGTGTCATTTCCTCAAATTAAACCTCAAGGAAGGGAAATGTAATTACCCCTATATTATTATTATTATTATTATTATTATTATTATTATTATTATTATTATTATTATTATTATTATTATTATTATTATTATTATTATTATTATTATTATTATTATTATTATTTTCATTTTCTTTTAAGTTAATAAAAACCTTACATATAACTTTTTATTTATTTATAGAAGAATATACATTTTTTTAACCTTTACATATCTTTATTTTAATGTGAATCTTTACATATACCTTAAGTAAACTCTATATATTCCACTTCTTTAAATGTGTAAATCATAAACTACTATTTCATAATGATAGTAGCTAATTAGTTTTATCACTTTTTTTTTTTCATAATTTCATTTATAATGTTTTTTACTATTATCATATATTAATTGGCTAATGATTTTCATAACAGAGGTGTTAAATGAGATGTAACATCGTTTATTAGATTTTTAAATGTAATTGTGTACGAAGATTATATATATATATATACACACACATATATACATATATATATATATATATATATATATAATATAAAGTTAAATGAAATGTCAAAAAAGGAATTTTAAAATTTTCTAACTTTATTTCTTATGTAATTTATATTATTACATGAGAACATCTCCTTTTAGTTATGAATTAGAGTTTGATTAGTTTTAAGTTTAAATATATTTCTATGATTGTGTTTAATTATTGATTATTATTGATACAATTTTTTAAGTGAATGTAATAGTTGATTTTATTGCACTGTAAAGTTTTTAATATTCTCCATATTGGTCATATTTATTTTTTATTTTTACTTCTCTTTACAACCTCTTTGTTTTCCAATTAATAGCTACTAATTAACTTTTTTTTTTCTTTACCATCTCTCTCTCTCTCTCTCTCTCTCTCTCTCTCTCTCTTCATAGGCAACCTACTGTTTTCCAAAATTTGATGATAATTTTATTGCATTAAATATGCATTGTAGTTTTTTTTTTTTTTCATTTAATTTTGCTACCCTTAAGTTAGTATATCCATAACTATTCTTTATATTATATTAGGTTTGATATCCTTTTTTTTTTTTAATTTAGTGTTTCCCAATTGGCATTTGTTTTGTATTATATTTTTCCTTTGATGTATTGGGTTTGAGAATGAGTGTGTCCCTAGTATTACTCCATTTTATGAGGGCACTTTTATTTATTGAATTTATGTAAAATTTTAAATTTTTTAAAATAAAAAGGAGAGAAAATTTTAAATAATTTAATGATATGGCAGATGTGGGGAGATGAATAGTGATATTAAGGTAGAAGGTAGTGGAGAGATGAAAAGATAAAGGTAAGGAAAAAGCTTGGGCAAATTGTAAATGTAAAAAAAAAAAAAAAAAGAGTACTATTTTTTAAGGATAATTTTATTGATTTGAATTTAAAAATAAAAAAAGAGAGAAAATATAAACAATTTAATGATGTGGAAGATGTGACTAAATTTAAATGTTGAATAATATAAGATGAGAATAAAAAAAAAAAGGTAAAAATAAAATATATAACAATAAATACCAATAAAGAGAACAATTGCACATAAAAGATTTTTGTTTTTTCTCATAACTCTAATTAAGATTGAAGGTTTTTTTTTTTTTTTTAAATATGTGTTTTTGCATTGTGTTTTTGGAAATAGGAATTTGAATATGCCTACCAGTTTTTTGACTAATAAATTATTATAAAATCTATTTTTTTTTATTACTTTAGTTTTAATTTAATTTTGGTTAAGTTAACATTGTAATTTTGTTATGATTTTTTATTATTATAATAATTTCCTTATTCCTTAAGAGATGAGTTGTATATTAAGCAAATGTAACACACTACAACAAAGTTAGAAGAATATGGTTCACCTCAAAAAATATTAATGAAATGCACAAAAAAATATTAAAATGATATATTTGTAGAGATAAAAATATTTTAAAAAATAAGTGTAAAAATCTTCTTCTTTTTTTTTTTTTTTTGAAAAAAAGACAATGCTTGAAGTAATTGTTACTTTTTATATGTTACACTTCATTGCATAATATTTATATTCCCATGAATTGAGCAAGTCTGCGGCTAGTTTCCTATAAAAACTAAATAATTCTACAAGTCTTCTATTGGGAATAAATTCTAATCTTAGGTTGCTAAATGCAAATGTAGTAGAAACATGGTGAGAGAATAATGGGTTGCACTCATGGTTAGTGTAATAAGTATGTGATATGATTGTAGGCTCTTTTATAATAGGATCTTTTGTTACTCTTAGAGCAAACAAAATGACGCCCTTATCCCCACCCAAAATGCTTTCCTATAATGACAAGCTTTATCTTTTAACCTCTAAGAAATGCAATGCAATGGCCAAATGATATCCCCCTTTAATATATTGTCTCTAATCAAATAAATAAAGGCTCCTATCCTCTTTAGGTACAAGTTTATATGGAATTCAATTGTTTTCTTTTCTCTGTAAGAAAGAATTATCAACCTTAACTAACAAAAAAAAAAAAAAAAAAAAAAAAGAACCATCAAAATTAATTAGAGTTATAAGAAAGAAGAAAAATAGGTTAACATTTAATAATTAAAGAGAAAAAAACAATTTAAAAAACAAATCTAAATAGCATTAACCAATGTGAAATTTTAAAGAACTCTTGGTTTACCTAGAATATAATAGAGAAAATAAAAAAGAAACTAATACTAATTCTACGAAACATATATAGAGAAATAGAAATAAGGTTGCTAATTAAAGAAAATTGGCAATACCATCAATTCCGTTTGAAGCTTAATCATAGCTCCACTGATTTGCTGACTTTCAACTTTTGCCTGGTATATACTTAGGCATTCTCCAAGGCCTCAAAATTCCTTATTGTCTGGTTTTACTTGAATTCCGGCAAACTACCCGATTAAATTAAGTGAGAAAATGAGCATAATGATTCTAGTGTAGAAAAAAAAAAAAGAATTCCCAAAGATTAGTAATTTAACATAAATAGAAGAATTTATACAAAAATTCATCGAAACATTGGGAGAGAAAGAGAGAGAGAAACTTTTTTTGAATTTCGGCAAACTACCCAATTAAATTAAGTGAGAAAATGAGCATAATGATTCTAGTGTAGAAAAAAAGAAAAGAAAAAGGAAAACAAAAGAAAGGATTCCCAAAGATTAGTAATTTGGCATAAATAGAAGAATGTATAAAAAATTCATCGAAAATTTGAGAGAGAGAGAGAGAGAGAAGAGAGAGAGAACCTTCTTTTGTGAGAGAAAACCATGCATAGAATGGAATAGATAGTTACAAATTTATAGTAAGAGAGGGTGAATAAGAAGAGACAAAATAAAAGAAGATGAAGAGAAAAAATATATATATATTTATGTAGAGGGTAGTGGGGAGATGAAAAGAAGAAGAATAGTATTTATGTTGAGGGTAGTGGGGAGATGAAAAGGTATGGGTGGAGAAAGGTTGGAAAAAGTGTAAATATTAAAATAAAATAAAAAGTAAATGTTAAAAAAAATTATAGGAAAATTGAAAAGAAAATGATAATGAGGTGGACGCTGATGTGGCTTAACTAAAACATAGCAACAATAAATGCTACGTTTCAGCTTTTAGATATATAGAGATTTGGAGCTAGTTAAAGATTTAAATTGTTAATCATGTAGGATATTGTGATCTTTGTTTTCATGGGCCTTTTGTTGATGTGGTGTAAATCTTGTGGGAACCACTTATAAAGTGTTGAGGTTTTGATGTTAAGAAAAATACTATGAATGATTTAAGTCTACAAATTGAAGTCTATGCCCTGTAAATTAATTTGTTGAGAAACTTTAGAAGTTGAATATATTATTGATGAAATTAAATACTTAGGCTTGCCTAATTAATTGCTTAGTTAGCAATCACTAACTCATACTTAGACATAATGTCAAGCTTTATGCTTATCATGATAGGTTTGCTTAGTATTGTTTAGGTTCTAGCTAATCTCTTTTGGAGATTGGAGAATAAGGCTTTTTGTGGATTGCAAGGTAAGTGGCTTCATAATAAGATTTTTGAAAATGAGTCATTATTGCACTCAATTGTTTTATGGTTAAAACCATCTTGGAACATTATTCATGGTTTTACTAAAATTTACTATTTGTACTATTATTGTTAATCATTTATGGAAAATGCATGAGGCATTGAAAGTGCATCATATTTCTAATTGCATATGGAGAAATGTATGATTTGTTAGTAAGGAAAAGATTAACATCTTCGACTAAATTCTTGATGACAGGCCACAAACGCGTTGACCCCTTGTGATAATTTAGATTAATTAAATTAGCCCAGTTATTAATTAATCAAATTAACATGCAAATTTACGTGGCAGCACAAACAAATCACCGAAACTAAATTATGCAGCGGAAAATAAATAACACGGTGATTTGTTCACGAATGGGGAAAACCCTAAGGCAAAAACCCCACCGGGTGATTTAAGGTCACCACTCCCGAAACTCCACTATTATCACAACGAGCAGTTACAAGTAAGGAATCCCAGTACCTCACCAACCTACAGTTGAACTCTTACCCCAATACCCAATTGGACTCGTTCTGTAGTGACAATTTCTCCAGTTCAATGCACGGCTCCCAGTACGTGACTAACCAATGTGATGCGCGGATCCCAGTACGCGTCTTACTCCTTTGCACGAATCCCAGTACGTGACTCACTCACCAACTTGAGAAAGAAAGAATGTTGGCTGCAAAGTTCTTCAAATCATCAGAGATGAACTAGGGCACGAACTTTTCTCACAGATCACAATTTGCATGAAGAGAGAAGATGCAACTTGTATCTTGTGATTTCTGCTTATTCACTTGTGCAGCCCTTTTTACGGCCCTTAAAATAATCCTTTTATATGTCTAGGGTTAGGAGAAAAGAAGTCCCAAAGACACACACACGGATTGGACTTGAAACAGACTTGGAATTCTGTTTTCTTTAATTCTCGACAGATAGAGGTGTCGAGAGGTGTCGAGACAGCTGTCGAGGCTCGGGCTAAACAGCTTCTTTAAATCTCGATAGATGTATCTGTCGAGGTTATCTATCGAGCTTTAAAATCTTGCACTTCCTTGCTTGTATCTTGGACAGACTTTGACGGCTTCAACACTTAAACTTGAACCACTGTTTCTTGAAGTGTTTAACCCATCCTAGATCTACCCAATTACAAGTAAAGTGCGTTTTGTCTAAGGATAAGCCAATTACATAAAATAGCGACATATGTTCACAAGTTTGAACAACTACATATGTCCTAACAATCTCCCCCTTTGGCAATCCGTGACAAAACCACAACATACAAATGAAGATATGAGAGAAGTCATAAATCACTCAACTCATATTCACTTGTTACATACAGTAAAATCTATCCTAACACAAACTCTTGAAAAACTTTGCAAGAAGAGAGTTTATGGCAAGAAGACTTTGACAACCTGTATTTCTGAAACACTTAAAAACAAAACACATCAAGGCATCTTTGTGTGAAACAGAAATAATAGATTGCATACAAGTAAAGAAACATGTGTATAAAGACAGAAAAGAAACAACACATGAAAGGTAGGTGAAAGAAACATACATCATCATATATAAGAAGAATATAAGTACAATGTATGGTAGAACATGATCAAAGTATCTCTAAAAGATAAGGAAAGAAAAGAAATACATCTGATCATCTCACTACATCCCTCAAAGCACACTCCCCCTAACAAAAATGTCCTATGTCCTATGCTAACACTCCCCCTAAGTATGACTACTCTCATACAAAACTACTCCCCCTTTTTGTCACGAGTGACAAAGGGTAGAGTGTCAAGTAGACATCTCATCCGATGAGTCAGCATCTCCATCATCATCATCGTCGGAAGCATCATCATCATCGCCATCATCATCAGCCTCGGTCTCAGACGACGCATGAGGTGGCGGAGGAGAAGCCTCTGATGCAAAGCCGCCCATGGTCGCCTGTCGCCTAGCGATGCGGCCAACACGGACATTCACCTGATACAACTCAGTGGTGAGTGTATCGAGGCGAGCGTCCATGCGCTGTAACAGCGTCATGACGTCTCCCAGTGTGACCTCGCTCGTAGAAGAAGAGGTAGATGCTCGAGCGGATCTGGAGGTGGTCGGACGGGTGGAAGGAGGTGCAGCATCCGGCTGTCGCGATCTGAACTGTGCCTCGCTACGTTTTACGGTAGTGGCGTCTATGGCAGACATGACATGATAATGATCGGACGTAGGGAAGGGAATGGAAAAACGACCCAAAATCCTCGTGATAGCGGAAGGGAAAATGAGCTTATCACGGGTGGCCGTATCTCTATAGACATCGATAATAGAAAAGATGAAGTGAGAAGGAAAGTCTATAGAGAGATCCTCAAGGAGGGACAACAAGAACCGAGCACGAGGCTCTGTGATCGAGTTGTAGTGAGACAGTGGGTGCAAAACAAAGGTCATCACCATGTTAAGAAATCTAGGACCTTTAGCAAAAGGTCGACATGGTGTGTACATGTGATCTCCCCAAAGGGTAGGACGTTCACAGAACGCCGAGATCATCTCGTCTTTGGACACAGTCCAGAGACGCTCACAACTAGGGTAATCGGGATGATCCACCCTAGGGACATGGAGTACCTCAGAGACAAGCTCTGGGGTGACACAGAAGCGCGTACCTCGAACGCTAGAGAAGAAGGAAGGTACTGACGAATCAATCCCGTGGATGTTGGAGTAAAACTCCTGAATCAGCACGAGAGGAGACGTGACCGGGACGTCACACAGTAACTCCCATCCCCGAGTGTGAATGACATCGGGAAGGTCAGTGTCGGCAAAGTCTGCCAAGACGACGTGGCGTTCCGAATGAACACCGCGTTTAGAAAAGTTCTCCGAGAAATCCTTATGGGCTTTCTCATCACGGAACCGAACAGACACAGGGGTAGAATCAGAAGAAGACTGCCCCTTAGAACGCATGGGGTTCCTAGGAGGAATAGACTTACGTTTAGGAGCCATAGACGCTACTAACGTAAACATAGAAGAGGGGAAAGAAGAGACAAACAGAAAAGTCCCAAACAATTCAATATTGGCAGAAAGAAATATTGAAATGAAAGAACGTATGCATGAAAATGCATGAGCATGTGACATGCAACTCAAAACACATCATGGGCTCAGCCCAATCCAAACCTAACAGCACACAATAGGAAGGCACACATCTAAATGCATGAAAATACAATTAGAATGCTAATGTGATGCAATGCATGTGGTTTTGAAGATCAGAACTCGAAAACCAACCCAAAAATTTCAGGAAAATCCCGACAATTTTGAAAAACTCCCAAAAATTTTCAAAAAAACACAAACCTAGGGTTTTGAAAACAATGCAATGCATGAAATGAGAGATAAAAGGCTTACCAAATGATGAAGAAAGTGAAGAAACACTTGAGAAAGCCTTGAGAGAGGTTTGGAGGGAGAGGGAAAAGATTTTGAGAGAGATCCAAGTGTTTTCGAGCGAGAGAGATCGAGAGAAGTGATTTCAAAATCGCGAAGGACCCTTATATAGAATCTCAGTAAATCTCGACAGATGCAGGTATCGAGAGCTGTCGAGGTAGCTGTCGAGGTAAGCTGTCGAGAAATGCTCGTGGACAGATGAAGCTATCGAGGTTAGCTATCGAGGAAGAAGAAACAAGAATGTGGTGACCTCGATCGATCCAGAAGCTATCGAGGAGCTATCGAGCAAACAGAAAGTTTCTCGATCGATCCAGCTGCTATCGAGGTATCTGTCGAGACTGCGATAAGAATGAGTCTAGGGATCTCGACAGATGGCTATGTGTCGAGAGGTATCGAGGAGGTGTCGAGATGCCTTTCAAAGCAGTTTTTCAAAGAGGAAAAACACAGACATGAATGCAATCATGCATGCAACTCAACCAAGGATACAACCAACACATTAAGCTCTCAAAAACATCTCTCAACAAGAAATATGATGCACATGTATCTCAAAACACGCACACACACATTAAACAAGTCTAACCAATTTTATCTTTCAAAAACGAGTTAAGACAGTTTAATGAGCACACATTAACGCATGTCAACCTTGTGATGGCCAAATCACATTGTACCTGCACATGTATCAAGAATAGCAAAGAGTATTGCGTGTTGTGTGTGAAAACATCGCAAGATTGCATAAGTGTCTCAATGTTATGACGATTTGAGATATGAGAAAATCACTTTAACTCACACACAATCATAACTGCTCGATGGGGACTATCACCTTTGAGGTACATCCTATAACTCCCACATCTCCTAGAAAACACGCTTGCAACCATATTTTAAAGCATTTTTAATCTTTTTGCTTATTATTTCTTTGCATATTTTCTTTTAACAAGCATATCATGCATGGGCATACAAGAGAAAGAAAAGAAATACCCAATGATGTTAAGCTTGTGACACTGCACTTTTGCTATGCCGAAGCATACAGGTGTCCTTGACATTGCACTTTTGCTATGCCGAAGCATACAGATGTCATTGACATTGCACTTTTGCTATGCCGAAGCATACAGATGTCATATTATGATTGGCGAGTAACAGTGGTGAGATGGTTATTTATGCCTTTCTTCCTCTTAGGATTTTCTAGTTCAACCCGTCAAAAAGAGTGATACGAGTGTTAAGAAGAAGAGATCACTTAACCTTACTCATCACAAACAAAGAGCTACAGAGCTCACTCGCTTAGTTGTGCAGAAGAGTGCTCATCTAAGCTATAGATGACACAAAGTTTAGAAAACTCTGTTTCAATGGCCATTACAAAAGTTCACATGAACTGATGCACACAAACACACACTGTTTTTGTATTTTTCATTTTTTCAATTTTTTTTTTATTTTTATAAGAGAAGCAAAAATAAAACACAAAACTGAAAACACACAAACAAAAACATGTAAAGCAAAACAATGCATAAAACTAGATGCACATGCATGAGGAGGAGGAAAGATAGAAGGAGATCAATCCATGGATATAACACCGATGTTTTGACGAAGGAACTCAAAACGTTTGCTATCCAAAGGTTTGGTGAACAAATCAGCTTTTTGGTCATCGGTGTGGACAAACTCAAGAGTAAGAACACCATCTTCGACAAGCTCCCTAATGAAGTGATGTCGAATCTCTATGTGCTTGGTTCGAGAATGCTGAACAGGATTCTTAGAGATATTGATGGCACTGGTATTGTCACAATAGATGGTGAGATGTTCTTGACGAATACCATAATCATGAAGGAGTTTTTGCATCCATAGGAGTTGGGTGCAACAGCTACCAGCAGCAATGTACTCAGCTTCAGCAGTGGATAATGAGATGGAGTTTTGCTTCTTGCTCATCCAAGAGACCAAGTTATTTCCCACATAAAAACAACCTCCTGAGGTGCTTTTTCTATCATCAGCATTCCCAGCCCAATCAGCATCAGAATATCCAGCTAAGACATTATTTGTGTCTTTGCTATACCACACACCAAAGTTGGCAGTAGTTTTGACATACTTGATGATCCTTTTTAAAGCAGTCATATGTGACTCTTTGGGATTAGCCTGATATCTAGCACATACTCCTACACTGTAGCTAATGTCAGGTCTACTAGCAGTAAGGTAAAGAAGACTACCTATCATGCTTCTATAAAGTGAAGAATCTACACTTTTACCTAACATGTCAACAGTGAGTTTAACATTTGGGCTCATGGGGGTTCTAACAGAACTAGCAGATTCCAAACCAAACTTTTGCACAAGATTCTTAGCATATTTAGATTGAGAGATGAATATACCTGAATCTTGTTGACGAATCTGCAGTCCAAGGAAGTGAGACAACTCCCCGATCATGCTCATCTCAAACTCTGCTTGCATGAGTGTCGAGAATTCTTGAGCAAGCTCATCCTTAGTGGATCCAAAGATGATATCATCAACATAGACTTGAGCAACCACCAGCTCACCAGCTTTTCTTTTGATGAAGAGAGTTTGATCAGCCTGTCCTCTTGTGAACCCATGGGATATCAAATATTGTGTCAACCGGTCATACCAAGCTCTGGGTGCTTGCTTTAATCCATAGAGTGCCTTTTTGAGGTACAGCACATGATCCAGAAAGTGAGGATCGATGAACCCTTTAGGTTGAGCCACATAAACATCCTCTTTAAGCAATCCATTTAAGAAGGCGGTTTTCACATCCATCTGATATAGCTTGAACTTCAAGTGACATGCTAAAGCAAGAAGGACTCTGATGGACTCCATACGAGCAACTGGGGCGAATGTTTCATCATAGTCTATGCCCTCCATCTGAGTGTATCCCTGGGCTACAAGTCGAGCCTTGTTTCGGATTACATTACCCTCCTCATCAGTCTTATTTCAGAATATCCATTTGGTGCCGATGACATGCTCGCCCTCCGGTCTGGGAACTAAGGTCCACACATCATTCCTCTGAAACTGAAGCAGCTCATCATGCATTGCTTCTACCCAACTTTCATCCTGAAGAGCTTCCTCAACTTTAGTGGGTTCAACCTGTGACAAATAGCAAGAGTATGACACAAAGTTAGCAACACATTTATCAACTGTGCGTTTCCGCAATGTGAGTTCATTCATGTTTCCCACGATAGTTTCTGGAGGATGATTTGATTTGATTCTGGAGGAAGGTCTTTTGTCTTCATGACACTCGGAATCTGGGGATGTAGGAATGTCTGCTGGCTCTTCTACAACACTGGGAGTGCCAGGAGTACTTGGGGATGTAGGCTCTTGTTCCATGACCTCTAGAGCTCTCCTAGGTTCTGGAGGGAGAATGTCTTTGGGAAGTTCCTCATCAATTTTCTCAGGATTGATATCTGAAGACTCATCAATAACAACATTTACAGTTTCCATGACCTTCATAGTTCTTTTGTTATATACCCGATAAGCCTTACTTGTGGTAGAATATCCCAGAAATATCCCTTCATCACTTCTGGAATCGAACTTTCCTACATTCTCTCTATCCTTTAGGATGAAACAAGTGCTACCAAAAATCCTAAAATACTTCACATTTGGCTTTCTTCCTTTCCACAACTCATATGGAGTCTTTTTGGTGCCAGGTCTGAAGTATACTCTGTTCACTGTGTGACATGCAGTGTTAACTGCTTCTCCCCATAGATTTCTAGCCACATCCTTACTGTGCAGCATGGCTCTTGCCATCTCCTGGATAACCCTGTTCTTTCTTTCTACTACACCGTTCTGCTGAGGAGTAATAGGAGCAGAGAATTCTTGAGATATACCTGATCTTGTGCAGAATGACTCCATATATGAATTTTCGAATTCTTTACCATGATCACTTCGAATTCGGTCAATTTTCAGGTTCTTCTCATTTTGTAGTCTTGTGCACAATGTTTCAATGTGCTCAGGAGCATCAGACTTGGATCGTAGAAGAATAACCCAAGTGTACCTGGTGAAGTCATCTACTACAACCATGATGTATCTCTTTCCTCCAAGAGATTCGGTTCTCGTAGGACCCATAAGATCTAAATGCAATAGCTCCAAAGGTCTGGATGTTGCTGATGTCTGGGTGCTTGGATGCTTGGCTTTCGTCTGTTTTCCAAGTTGACATGGTCCACACAACATTGTTCAACCTACTCAGCTTTGGCATTCCTAGAACAGACTCATGCTTAGATACAATAGAGAGATGTTTGTAACTAGCATGCCCCATCCGTTGGTGCCACAAGTCTTCATTTGGCAACCGAATACTATTGCAAACAATATCAGCATCAGGCACTAAACCATAACAGTTGTCTAGAGTACGTACCCCACTTATGAGTTTCTTTCCAGATTCATCCATAACAAGACATTTTCCTTTGGAGAATAACACCATGAAGTCTTGATCACATATCTGGCTTATACTCAACAAGTTCACTCTTAGGCCATCCACATAGAGAACATTTGCAATGTCTGGTAGTCCAGGTAAAGAGATAATTCCTTTCCCTTTTATCTGAGATTTGCTCCCATCACCAAAGGTGACATTTCCACCTTTCTTAGACTCGAAGACTTTGAAGAGGGATCGGTCTCCAGTCATGTGTCTAGAGCAGCCACTATCAAGGTACCATAGGCACGTGTCCATTACTTTGAATGCGGACTTCATCATGAAACACACTTCATGCTTAGATAGCAGATCAGTGGGAATGGTATCTTCTCTCATCTGCTTCTTCCGAGCCAGGCCTTTAACTTTAACTCTGTTTAAGCAGACTCCTTTGCACATTTTGAATTTGAGACAGTCTAGTTCCTGCTTGTATATACTGAGATCTTTTCCAACAGTCATCATGGAGGGAATCAAATAACTTTTAGACTTGTGTTTTCTGAGACACTCAAGGAAGGGAGATTAGAAAAACAAGATGTATTTGATATCACAGTTCTCTTCAGCTGAGAGACTGTAATTTTTCCATGACAACAGGGGTCAATGGATCACACACAATAGATTAAACCCTAATCAGAGTGTGCTTGCTCTGATACCACTTGACAGGCCACAAACGCGTTGACCCCTTGTGATAATTTAGATTAATTAAATTAGCCCAGTTATTAATTAATCAAATTAACATGCAAATTTACGTGGCAGCACAAACAAATCACCGAAACTAAATTATGCAGCGGAAAATAAATAACACGGTGATTTGTTCACGAATGGGGAAAACCCTAAGGCAAAAACCCCACCGGGTGATTTAAGGTCACCACTCCCGAAACTCCACTATTATCACAACGAGCAGTTACAAGTAAGGAATCCCAGTACCTCACCAACCTACAGTTGAACTCTTACCCCAATACCCAATTGGACTCGTTCTGTAGTGACAATTTCTCCAGTTCAATGCACGGCTCCCAGTACGTGACTAACCAATGTGATGCGCGGATCCCAGTACGCGTCTTACTCCTTTGCACGAATCCCAGTACGTGACTCACTCACCAACTTGAGAAAGAAAGAATGTTGGCTGCAAAGTTCTTCAAATCATCAGAGATGAACTAGGGCACGAACTTTTCTCACAGATCACAATTTGCATGAAGAGAGAAGATGCAACTTGTATCTTGTGATTTCTGCTTATTCACTTGTGCAGCCCTTTTTACGGCCCTTAAAATAATCCTTTTATATGTCTAGGGTTAGGAGAAAAAAGTCCCAAAGACACACACACGGATTGGACTTGAAACAGACTTGGAATTCTGTTTTCTTTAATTCTCGACAGATAGAGGTGTCGAGAGGTGTCGAGACAGCTGTCGAGGCTCGGGCTAAACAGCTTCTTTAAATCTCGATAGATGTATCTGTCGAGGTTATCTATCGAGCTTTAAAATCTTGCACTTCCTTGCTTGTATCTTGGACAGACTTTGACGGCTTCAACACTTAAACTTGAACCACTGTTTCTTGAAGTGTTTAACCCATCTTAGATCTACCCAATTACAAGTAAAGTGCGTTTTGTCTAAGGATAAGCCAATTACATAAAATAGCGACATATGTTCACAAGTTTGAACAACTACATATGTCCTAACACTTGAGAATGGAATTCATGGATTTTATGGTATATTGGAAAATTTAAAGATGCTTTGATAATTGGGAAAGTTGATGCAAAACATTTTTGACAAGAAATGGTTTTGAGGACTTTGAGAATATTGTGGATATTTGGTTATTGAAATATCTTATGAAACTACTTGGAAGTAAACTATGTATTTGAATACATTTAACTTGTGAGCTTTTGATGTGGGTTTGCCCTTGTGCTATGATATTGGTGATTATCCCGTCTTTGTGATGACGAATTTGTGACATGTGATTACCCCGTCTTTGTGATGACAAGCCAGGTTGGAGGCTCCCACTTTGCATGACACAGGTAAATCCTTGAATGTAATGGTGAGGCTAGGCAGGGCCAAGAGACCACATGCAAAAGTGGTACTACATGACGCATTATCCCCTCCTGCCCATGAGGGGGATAGTTAAATCCTTGAGGGTGTGGGTGAGGCTAGGCAACGCCAATAAACTACATGCCAAAAGAGGTGTATATCATGCCAGTGTGTTTGGGTTCTGACCTGTTTGTGGCGGTATGATGTCTTGGTGGCACCTTGAGTTAGGTTTCAGGTTTTGAGATGGTATTGGACATTTTTATGGCTCATAGTGAATAAAATATAGTTTTATAGTTATTTTGGGAAGCTTAGTGCTATATTATTTCTATGATTCTTGTTGGGTTAATGAATTTGATTTTGCATAAATTCAACGAAAATTTTCCAATTATAATATGTTTTGTAAAATGCTCATTATCGTGAAACTTGTATTTCCCCCATCTCTATTAATTATGGTACTTACTGGGCTATGTCTTGTCCCATTCTTTTACAAACCTTTCAGAGTAGACAACGATCATTTTGAGATAGGTTTTTGTGGCTAGCAGCAGTTAGACCAGCGACTGATAGAGGCTATACTTTTGTTATGGTGATCATTAGATGAACACTAGAATAGGGTTGATCCATTCTTTTATATCTAATAGTGATTATAACTTTATTTCCACTGATGGGACAAGTTAATGATATATAATTGTAATTATTCAGACTTCCATTCTTTTATGGCCAATGGTCTTTGTAATTATTGCATAGAGTTTTGACTTGCTTTGGGGATATCATCAATGAAATTTTTATGATAATTCTTGATGTTGGTACTTTGATAATGAATTTTGGATTGAATTGTCCAAAAAGGAAAAATCAACAGGTACCTTTGAGATATTTTCTCATGCTTGGGATCCTTTTGGGTTTAAGGCGTGACACAGGTCCTCCATGATCCAAACTCGCCTTGCCCCCTTCCATCCCTAGAAAGAAGTGTCGGTAGGTGCACACAACACTCATTTCAAATTTTAATTAGAACTAGTTGCTCCATAAGGTCAGCGTCTGAATACTCTCCAATTGTCACATTGAGGTAGATAACCTCTAATTTTGTAAAATATGGAACAAGTAATATGAACCATGTCTCTCTCACAAGCCATAACCAAACAAGCATATAGATGAAATATTTTAATAATTATATATATATATATATATATATTATTAGTAGTTATTCAATAATTTTGTAAAATCTTACGATTGAATATTCAAATTTATCATTGAATGTGACCATCCCATCTTTTGATGGTCATGGGTTGAGATCATGAATTAAACTTTTGGCATTGAGCTATTTCTTCGCAGGACCTCTTCCATATTTGTCTTTGACTGAAACAACCCACTAAGTAGTATATATATCAATATTAGCAGCCATGGTCTAGGGTCGGACTTAGGATTTCAAATTAAGGGGAAGCAGAGTATAGTCTGGGTTGATTAGGATGATGGGAGAGGAGGAGGGGTCTAAGGATTTGGAAGAGAGAGTCAATACTATATAGACATATAATTAACTTATATAAATTAATATATTTAATTAGAGTCTACTTTCTTAATTTTCTTATGCAAATATGTCCAAATTATTTTAGCCCAAGCCCATTAAAAAACAATTTTCCATGAATTAGAAAAATAGAGAAGGCTGAAGACTTGTCCAATGTCAGCCCATTAAGTTTGTTTTTTAAAGA
This sequence comes from Castanopsis chinensis, assembly GCA_032878915.1. NCBI lineage: Eukaryota > Viridiplantae > Streptophyta > Magnoliopsida > Fagales > Fagaceae > Castanopsis > Castanopsis chinensis. The sequence goes on along the minus strand of JAVQMG010000131.1, from coordinate 1,239,363 downwards.
TGAAATAGAGTTCGTGGTTGACAGTAAACTCATTGGTTTCTTAGCATTTAGAAAACTAAAATAAAGGACATTTAAGAAGAAAGATAGTAGGAGTTGGCACTTGGCAGCAAATTCCATTTGTTTCTTAGCAGGTAGAGATGCAAAAGGAAAGAAACAATGGCAAAGAGCAAGGAAGGATGAAGAAAAAGAAGAAACGCGAAGCAAAGATAGCGAGTTCGACTCTAATAGTATCTCACTGGTGGTGGGCCTAGTGACTGAAGCTTAAAAAATGGGGAAAGTAGCTACGTACCAAAAATTTCAAAAAGTATTTAAAAAAAAAAAAAATTTCTTTGACTCAGGGGGCTGAGCACACCCCACCCCCCCCTCCCCCCCTCGAGGGTCTATCCCTACCTGGTCCATTGATCTTATATATGATATATTATCTGATATTATATTGTATGATATTTTACATATAATATGTAATCTATATTAATAATTTTTTTGAAAGGTTAATATATATTAATTTTAGCAGCAATTTTAAAGGCAAAAAAATTGTATATTAGCCTCCATTGGTCTTATATAATATATATTTATATATTATATTTTATAGGGTGATATACTTTATTTAGAAAAAAATAAAATCAAATATTGTAACAATTGGCTTTTGAAAAGAACATGACCTCACCTCAAAGGAAAATCCAGTCCAATTCTCCAAGTCTCAACCACCAAGGTCTACCATTTCACAATCAAAGGCGTGTGCTTGAACAATTCAAACCGAAGCCTCCTATCAACATAAAGTCACAGTCCTCCTAAGAAATGCAACCCCAACAACAAATCTAGTCTGGGACATTCAAGCGTTACAAATTTCAAGAGTCTAATGTGTCTCCCAATTTAGCACAACACTCTAATCACCACTAATAAACGAAACTTCATACTTGAGGTATAACTAATTGATTAGAAAAACTATTAAAATCTACAACCTAAAAAGTAGCATAATTAATAAGGGTATGGGAATGGACTGCCACATGAGGAATCTTAAGAAGCAGTTTTTTACTACGATTTCTAGTGGAGTTGTCAAGGATATTATTCACATAGTTGTTCTTGTTTTGGTCATTTTTGTTTTTGACAAAGTGTATCGTTTGATGATGCTTTTGACTTTATTTTTTTGTTGAAGAAGTTTGGGGGAGAAGAGTAGAATAGATAGTAGATAAAAAGATAGTGGTGGGTTTTGAATTTGGATGTGTTTGATTAGTTTTGCATAACATTCCTTGTCTTTTTAACTTGATTGTTAAAAGGTCAAGTGATTGAACTTTGTGTCATTTCATTTGTAATAATTTTCTTTTATCCTTCATGTTTTTAATAATCCATATGGTTGGCGTGAACGCGAGGAGAAGAGAAAATGATGTTTGGTTGGTGAGGGGAGGGAGGAAAGAAAATGGAGGGATTTAAGAGTTTTCTTGTTAGGACCATTTGAGAGAAAATGGAAAAAATTTAGATAGTCCCGGAAAATTGCTCCAAGCTGTCATATAGAGGGTGGGGCCTATGGTGTGTCCCATGTGTAGGGCCCACACCCCAAGTTAGAGCTTAGAAAATTGATTTGAAACTACTTAAGAATTGTCAAAGAAGATAGTTTTCTCCACAAATTGAGAAGAAAATTGGAGAGAAAAGTGGGGGAGGGGTGGGTTCCATGGAAAAATTACCCATTTGCTCTCCCCCATTTAAATGTTGCATTTGTTTTCCCTTTTAGGTATGTTACATTTTTATATTTTTTATTATTTTTTCTTTAACTTTTAGTTTCATTTTTTCTTATATACTACTACTTTTTTTTTTTTTCTTGGTACTAGGGGCATAAGAGTAAATTTAAATAATCTACATTTTCTAGTCTTTTACTTTTATTTTCTTTTCCACCCCAAAAAAAAATATTATGGGAGAAAACTAAAATCTCTTCTATCCTCTAATTTTTCCATCTCCTTCTCATTTCTTCAATTTTCCATTCCCAAAACAAACGGATTCAAAGTGAAGAAAAAAAAAAGTAACTTCATAAATGTAATTTTTAAATTCATCTCAAAAGCTTGTTGTATTCTAATTGAGATTACAATGTCCAAAGAAGAAGAAGAAGAAATAACAAAGCAATAACAAAAATACTCATTACAATTTTTTTCCCTAATTTTGTTTTTGAATGAAGCAATGCTACAACCACAAACCTTTTTACAAATTGTTGAGGTGATAAATTATATTGGTTCTCATTTTAGCTCACCATTGATATCACTATTTTATTTGTCCATAACTACTCACCGCATCAACAATTTGTAAAAAAATTGTAGTTTTAGCATTTTTCTTTTAAACATGATTCTCTTCATTTTACAATTTTCATTTGAGAGAGTGGAATGGTGTTCTAAGTGATAAAGTAAAATTGATTGATAAGAATTTTTAAATTATGTTTTTAATACTTAAAAACAAAAACTTTTGGAACCTACTAAAAAATATTGGTTGGATAAATGGCTCATGTCTCAAATGCAAAGTTTTTAGAAATTCCAAAATGATGTTGTCTAATGTGAGTTCTTTGTTATCTCCAAAAGATGATGGCAAGTTTATAAATAATTTCACCACCCATCGAACATGCCCTTAAATTCCCTCTCTCTCTCTCTCTCTCTCTCTCTCTCTCTCTCTCAGGCACATAACTTCTTTATGTGTTCCATTTTTTATTTAGCTGTGTTGGAAAAAGTTTAAGCAGCAGACTGTAGACCTGAGCACTTTAGTTACTATTGTAACTCAACAAAGAGTCCAATATACTCTTTAGTTTTTGGAGTGTCAAAAATCAACGAGCTCATCCATCATTTGTAACCAAATCCCACTAGTAGCCACCTCATTTTCATGTGGTCAAATCAAACTTCTCAAGTGTACCTTTAATGTCGGGGATGGTTAGTGTCTTTGGAGCAGTTTTTTTTCGAAATATGGAGGGGCAAATTCTAGCAGCCTATTCTAACTTAGGAGTTACTCAATGTTGGTGGCATGTGTAAAGCTCTCATTTTCGGGAAAAAGGTTGGTTTTTTGAGCTGATTGTGGATCGTGTTAGTGGATGCTTGTATAGAGAACCATGTGAAGATTGTCATCTTCACTATGTAACACAGTTGCTATGGCTCTTGTATGGGTTTGCACTAGTAATGAAGGGTCCTCAAGTATTGTTAGAGGGATGACCTTTCTTTTCCCCACGAATTTAGTCTATTAATAATGTTGACGTAACTTGAATTTAATTGTCACGTGGGATTAATTCCCATGACATGAACTTAATATTGGTGTTGGAGTTAGAGGGGTACTTTATTTGGTTCGTAAATTTTGTGAACTTGCAAGAATATAAGTCTTAACATTGCTTTGGAGAGTTGGCTGAATTTGATTAGGGTTGGAGTCCTTATTTGTCTTGGTTTCGGAATTCTACCTATCATAGGAGTCGGTTTGCATTGGAGTAGTGTGCACGTGAAATTTTAAATTACCATTTGTACTTATCAAAAGTTATTGTTTACAGTTGGATGGCAGTAAAAGGTTTGAGTCTAACGTGTAGCAGTAGATTATCTCAAAAAAATAAAAAAGGTGTGGCAGTAGTATTAGTGTGTGCTGTCAGTGGAGTATTATTGTTTAATAAGAAGTGTTATGTTCTTAATATTTTACAATATTTTCACAATAAATCATACCTGGTAAGTTATTACTGATTTTAATTTTTTTTTATGTGACTTACTGATTTTAATTTGAACACATCACTTAAATATTTTCTTTTATCAGTATTAGTTAGTAACAATCAAATACTTAAAATTTATTGTGAAAATATCGTAGTAACATTTCACAATTTTAATTTCTTACTCTTTATTTTTTTTCCTTATCTCTTCATTTTTTTTTTCCATCCACATGTTTCTTTTCTTTTCTTTTTTCCTCTTTTTTTCTCCTCCACACCTTTCACTTGTCTCTATCTTCACGTCACGTCTTCTCTGCACTTCATCAGTTCATCAAGAGCTCTCTGGACTTTTGTTTTTTCTTTTCTTCTTAGCACTTCATCAGTTCATTTGGAGCTCTCTTCCATTTTCTTTTTTCTTTTCTTCAATAGCACTTCGTCTACTCCAGAGTATTAAAGAAGCTCTCTCTCTCTTTCTTTCTCTCTGATATCGTCGACGAATGACAAAGGCTAGAGGACAACCTTTTTCCCCTCCCACCAGCGTAAGTCCTCCTCCCCACCGAGGCTCAAATGGGTCATCTTTGTTCCTTTATTTTTTTTTATTAGTTTTAAAATTGTGATTTGAGTTTGTATTTTGATTGAGAGCTCCGTCGATTTTGTGCTTCACTGCTGTTTTCTAATGAGAAGCAAATAGAGAGTTTTGTTCTTCTTTTTCTCCTTCCTTTTTTGTTTTCTTTCATTGCAAATGAGTCTTTTTGTGTTTCGTCCTGGTATCCATTTACCGGCCGAAACAGCCGGATTTCGTCGGCACGGCCAGTACATGGCCGGTATTTTTCCGGTACGAAACAGGGGTGTACTTGTACCGGTGCACTGGCCGGCACGGTATATACCAGCCAGTACGGTACGGTATCACCCACACTAATTTTAATGCAAACATAACACATGATAGTGTTGATAAGGACTCTAACTTTGCGTTGACTAGTTCTTCAAATGAGTGGGTTATGGGTTCAGCTTGCACTTTCCATATGTGTCCAAAGAAGGAATGGTTTTACAAACTTGTTGAATCAAAAGTTGGTTCGGTCCACATGAGTAATAATCAAACCTGTGAGATTTTAGGGATAGGTCAAATTAAGCTAAAGTTGCATGATGGAATAGTTCGTGTTCTAAATGTGGTTCTTTGTGTTCCAGACTTGAAGAGTAATCTCATCTCAATTGGTTCATTAGAATCCAAGGGCTTCAAGATTGTTATGGAAAATTGAATTTTGAAGGTATTAAGTGGTGCTTTGGTATTGTTGATAGCCACACGTCGAAGAAACATGTATTTCCTCAAAGGGAGTACAGTTGCAGATGGAGCAACCATAATTTCTAAAACAACTAGGGAGGTTGAATCAAATACTACAAGGCTTTTGGGACATGCAAGTGAGGATACTTTGAGTGAGAGTGCCAAAACCTACAAATTGGAATTTTGTAAGCCTTCTGCCTTGGAGAAGCAAACTAGGATCAAGTTTGGTCATCATACTAAGGGTATACTTGACTTTGTACAAAAAGATGTGTGGGGCCTACTAAGGTTTCTTCTCTTGGAAGTAGGCATCGTGTTTTTAATGTAAGGTGAAAACCACATTTTCGTCCTTACATTTTCACGCGATTCTCACTTTAGCCCCTATTTTTTATTTTCACTACTTTTAGTCTCTGTTTAGAAAAACGCCTTCTATTTAAGTCCTTTCCGTCAGTGCCGTTAGGGCACTGACTTACGTGGCAAACGGATTGATTAAAATAATAATAAAAAATTTATTTTGTCATTAAAAAAAATGTCACGTCAGTAATTAAAATAAAAATAATAATTTAACTAAATTTAACTAAATAAAAAAATCAAAAACAGAAATAAAAATAAAAAATCACATTAATTGAGATCAATTAAAAAAAAACAAACAACCATTCTACACGAAATTCTCCAGCAAATCAAACCCATAAGAACAACAAGAACAGATTTAAGAACACAATCAATAATTAAAAAAAAAAAAAAAAAAACAACCAAACTCACAAACAAACAACCAAACTCACTCAAAAAAACAACACCTAGATCTCAAAAATGTCATCCCAACAACATCAACAACAAGAACCCAAATCCAATCCAAAACATCCTGACTTCTCTCGAGCTCTCCCCATGCTCCTCAACTCCCTCTACGACATCGTTTTCTCCGACCTAGAACCCATCGTTTTCTAAGCAAGAACCCACCATTTCTCCGGCAAGGACTCTCTCCGCCTTCTCACTTTCACCTACGCTGCCCACCAGGACTCCTCCTCCGCCAACCTCACCAAAATCATCGGCCACGTCATCAAGCACCTCAAGGACTCCGACTCCGACTCCGCCATCCGCGACGCCTGTCGTGACGCCGTTGGCTCGCTCTCCAACCTCTACCTCAAGGCTTTGAGGCTGCACCTCCTGCCACCTTCACTACGGCCGCAACGGAAAGAGCTGGTCACTGCGGCCCCCATCCCTCCTCCGATCGAACCCAGAACAAAAAAAAAATCCCACCAAACCCAGATTTTGGGTGTGGCTTGTTATGGGTCTTTGATGATTTTGTTGGGTTTGAGAAAATGAGGCTTTGGGATTTATGAATTTGTATTTGAGCTAAATTTTTTGGGTTTATTTTGGGTTTGTTGGAGACTGGTTCTTGTTCTTAAATCAGTTTTGGGTTTATACTGGGTTTGTGTTCTTAAATTAGTTCTTGTTATTCTTATGGGTTTGATTTGCTGGAGAATTCGGTGTAGGATGGTTGTTTGTTTGTTTGTTTGCTTGTTTTTTTTTTTTTTTTTTTTTTTTAATTACTGAGTTTGTGTTCTTAAATCTGTTCTTGTTGTTCTTATGGGTTTGATTTGTTGGAGAATTTGATGTAGAATAGTTGTTTGTTTTTTTTTTTTTTTAATTGATCTCAATTAATATGTTTTTTTTTTAATTTTTATTTATGTTTTTTTATTTAGTTAAATTATTATTTCTATTTTAATTGCTGACATGGCATTTTTTTAATGACAAAATAAATTTTTTATTATTATTTTAATCAGTCCATTTGTCACGTAGGTCAATGCCCTAACGGCACTGACGGAAAGGACTTAAATAGAAGGCGTTTTTCTAAACAGGGACTAAAAGTTGTGAAAATAAAAGATAGGAACTAAAGTGAGAATCCCATGAAAATGTAAGGACGAAACTGTGGTTTTCGCCTTAATGTAAAGATTTGTTGATGTGGCTTCAATTTGATGATCACGTGGGATTAATTCACGTGGACTCAATATTTATTGGAGTCCAAAGTGGCACTTCATTTGATTAAGCAAGTTTGTATACTTGTAGGATATAAGTACTACATTGTCTTGGCTTTGGAGTTCTACTTAGCGTAGGTGGTGGTTTGCTTGGAGTAGTACTGTGCACATGACAAGCCTCCTAAATTGTTTGTATGGTAAATTTCTTTTGGTTGAAACTTGAAGGTCATGCAGGGTTAACCGACTTAAGTCTCCAATGCATGTATATGTGGTGTTGAGGGATAGTGTTCGTTGAAGGCTCTCTTTTGGGTTTGTTGCGGCTTAGTTGTTTGTTTGCTTTGTGCCTGTTGTTTCGTCTTGGCAGTGCTGTAATTTTTTTGTGTTTAGATGCAGATATGTTTTGTAGTTTTTTTTTTCTTATATCTATTTTCTTTTGGATTAAATTTGTTCGTTCATAATAATTATTTTGGCTTAAAATATTTTTACAATCAATCTTGTTTTGTAGAATATATGAATATAAGGTATCTAGCAGTGAATTTATTAAAATTCACATCTAATTAAAAAAATATTAGATAGTGTAACATTACTTAGAGTTACACCAGATGTAATTTGAACCCAACTCATATATATATATATATATATATATTAGTTATTCAAAAATTTTGTAAAATCTTATGGGGAATTTTCAAATTTATCATCGATTGCTCAAATTTATTATCGAAAGGGACCATCCCATCTTTCGTTGGTCATGGGTTGATAACATGAATTGAACTCCTGGAATTGAGCTATTTCTTCGCAGGACCTCCTCTATGATATTGTCATCGCAGTGTAGTTTATCCACCAAGTTCAAGATCAATTGGTGTGGTTCCTCTATATAAGACTCTAAAATATTGAACCATGAGCGAATAAAGACACGAAAGAAAAGTATATTAGTTAGTTATTGCGAGGCCCTGCCTAAGCTGCAGGGTGGCGATTTTCGTGACCTTCCTGGTTGGTGCGTAGTGTATTCTAGTCACTTGCATTACACTTTCATTTTTCTATACGCAACGAAATTGGGCCAATATACCTACCGAAAATTGAATCTGAGCCAAAATTAGAAGATTCAGCGCCTATATATATGACTACACAATAAAAAAAAATATAGGAGAGAAGAAACTTTGATTCGACATCCAACTTTAATGGAAAGAAAATTGTAACGTAATGGGAAGAAAATATAGACCAATAAATAAAAGTCAAATGCTAACCTCCATGACTATCATAGAAAGGGGTGAAACCGCCCAAATTTGGATAAGTTGCATGCTGCAAAGGAAAACACTGTAAATTTAGCATACAATAGCATAATCTATGGAAAATTATTAATTAAGATTATGAGTCCACTAAATAGAACTATTGAAAAGCCGACCCAGAGATGTAGTCTAAAAATAAAGAGCAGTAAAAACTTGATCACAATTAATTAGAAAAAATATCAGTATCTTTGTGGAGAGAGGCCAAATCATCAGCATGAATCTAAAACATTGATTAAAAAAAAAAAAATTAAGGAGTATTTGACTATTTTCTCTCTCTCTTAGCATCTCCTTACTCCCTTGAGTTTAACTTTTGGTTTTAAGAGTGTTTATATGTTACTACTTAGTCGTAGTTGTGTAGTAGTCGATTTGTTTAGTTTACTTTGAGCTTATGTAAAACAAATATGGAAGAGTTCCCAAAAAAATTTAAAACTAATAAATTAATCAATTAATTAAAATAAATTATAATGAGACGTAAATTTATGAGGCTTGTAAAATTGATGTGTCAAAATTTAAAATTGTCAACAAAAAGTCAAAGGATTTGATTTTATATTATATATAGATAATATACTTTATTTAGAAAAAAAAAAAAAAATGGCTTTTGAAAAGAACACGGCCTCATCTCAGAGGAAAAACCCAGTCCAACTCTCAAAGTCTCAACTACCTCTCCAAGTCTCAACTACCAAGGTCTACCATTTCACAGTCAAAGGCGTGAGCTTGAATTTCACAGTCAAAGGCGTGAGCTAGAACAATTCAAGCTGAAGGCTTCTATCAAACTTCAACCTACTATCATTGTGTATATATAAGTCTCATCCATACCCAACGTAAGTTAACATTGATTTTCAAAAACAAAACACAAGCTGATATTAATCTCCCTCAATCTTCATTTTTCTTTCTTTCTTTTGATCAGTTCAATCTTCATCCTTAATTTGATATTACAAGTTGTCTTGCATAACCCCCTTAAGACCATCATGGAGGTATCACCATTGAGGCAAGTCAGAAAAGAAAAGGGAGCAAAGAAAACCAAATGGGTATTGAAGTTGAAGTTTGGTGTAACTTGGAAGGCCATCAAAAAGGCATCATCATCCACTATGAAGCTTAATCGTTTTCATCTAACTTGTGCATCAAGCGTGAAACAACTCTCCCTAGTCCGGGTTCAAGCGGAGGAGGCTGTTAAGCCAATTCAACAAGCACATGCAAAGAAAAAAGCTTCTCATCATGTCACAAAATCACTATTATCCCTCCTCCAATTGCCATACACAGCTTCAGATTTTATAGACTGGGGTGATCTAATGTCTCCCACCAAGTCTCCAAAGGAAAACATATCAACAAAATGGCGTGAAATTCATGGTTTGCACAATTGGGACAATCTTCTTGACCCTCTCCATCCTTGGCTTCGGCGCGAAATTATTAAATATGGAGAATTTGCGCAGGCTACTTATGATGGATTTGACTTTGATGCTTTGTCCGAGTTTTGTGGGAGTTGTAGATACAACCGGCACAATCTTTTCGAAGAATTAGGCCTAAAAAATCATGGTTACGAGGTTACCAAGTACATCTACGCCATGTCACATGTAGATGTTCCGAGTTGGTTTGAGAGGTCACATCTAGGTGAAACATGGAGCAAAGATTCCAATTGGATGGGCTATGTAGCGGTTAGCAACGATGAAGAATCAGAGAGGATTGGAAGAAGAGACATAGTCATGGCATGGCGAGGTACAATTGCTCCAACTGAATGGTTCACCGATCTTAAGGCAAAGCTTGAGCGTATTGGGGATGGGAAAATAAAGGTCCAACATGGGTTTCGTAGTATTTATAAATCAAAGAGTGAGTTCACCAGGTATAACAAGTTGAGTGCTTCTGAGCAAGTCATGGAAGAAGTGAATAGACTCATCAAGTTCTATAAAGCAAAAGGTGAAAAAATAAGCTTCACCATCACTGGGCATAGCCTTGGTGGTGCTTTGGCTCTCCTTAATGCTTATGAAGCTGCAACTTCAATCCCTGGCCTTCCCATTAGTGTCATTTCTTTTGGAGCACCAAGGGTTGGGAACTTGACATTTAAGGAAAAGCTTGATGAAATAGGGGTAAAAACACTACGCATTGTAGTTAAGCAAGATATAGTCCCAAAATTTCCAGGGTTCATATGTAACAATATTCTTCATAAGCTTAATTTTGTTACTAAAAAATTCAATTGGGTTTATAGGCATGTAGGAAGCCAGTTGAAACTTGACATGTTTATGTCACCTTATTTAAAGCGTGAGTCTGATTTGATAGGTAGCCATAATTTGGAGATATACCTCCATCTCTTAGATGGATTTCTTGGCAAGCAGCGCAAGTTTAGGTGGAATGCTCGGAGAGATGTTGCATTGGTGAACAAGACAACAGATATGCTAATTGAGGAGTTGAGGATCCCTAAGTTTTGGTATCAATTGCCTTACAAGGGGCTTGTGCTTAACAAACATGGAAGGTGGGTTAAACCGTGTAGAGAACCTGAAGATGTTCCTTCTCCATTATCTGTAGCATCTGAGAATGAACTGCATTAATTTGTAGATACATAGATGTTTCAAATTGTAATATCAAGCAGTTTTGAGTTTTAAGCTTCTGAGTTTCATTGAGGATGTTGGGCACTTGAATTGATATCGATTTGTGACATTGTATTCTAAATTGCACTCAAAACTAAATCCTTTTGTTTATTCAATACTTCGGCATCATGTTTGTCACCATGTTCTGCAAACCATTTTTATACCACAGGCACTTTTTAGAATCTAACAAATGATTCACTAATGCTGGAACAGACACAATAGACTTGAAATTAGCCAAAGGACATAATTTCACTAAGCCAAAAATTAAACCTTGAGAACAATGGAGATAGTAGTCAGGCTTTGGCCTAATCTCAACTGATTCTGATGTTCTAAACTCAGGCATAAGCCAACCAGCTATCACCTTCATAAATTTTTCAATAAGTAGTCAATCGGTTATTACTGTTGATTAGGCTTTGAAAGCAGGCAATAATGGAGGCTGCTTGTAACACCCCAGGCCTTTTTCTTAAGCAAATTTTAGATGTGAATAATATCTCAAATGAATTTATTTTTCTTTAAGGTGGTTATTTTATTTTTCTTTAAGCTTCCTCTACTCACAATCACCCATTATATCCACTTAAAGCAACATAAACCACACCAGCACTACTCCATTTTATTGGAGGCAGCAAGTTTTCTCCTTGAGTTGCTGAAACAGTACGTAAAGGTGAAATTTTCTTGGATCCACTTATTGTTTTGGTTATGGTGTAAAGCTTGTGTAGAGTCAATCTCTTGGGTGGGGATAATATTTTGATATGGGTACTTCTTCTTGAGGATGTTTAAAAAGTCGGTAATGCAAGCTTCAGATATGGGTTGTGTGAGATATTTCTTTTAGTTTTGTAAGATTTATGGTTTTGTATAAGTTTTGCTAAACTTTATTTTGTGGTCGCTTGTTGTGTTAATCTCTTAAAATTATGGTGTTTATGTATAGTACCAATGATAAAATGGTTTGTTGAGGATGAACATATGATATTTCTCGAAAGGGGATATGAAGTTTGGTGTTCAAAAAGACCATTTGACCATGCTTAATACTCAATTTGTTTTCTGTAGAAACTTAGCATACTTTGTAGTTAAAAGTTCATAATAACTACCATAGATTGAATTTGGAAACCTAAGATGGCTATAATGAAAGCTAATACACATATCTTTTACCTAATTCAAGTCTCAAAGCATTTTGGCTAGTATAATAATTATAATGATTTTTCTTTTGGGACTGTAAATCTGTCCTTGACAAATTTGAGTAAGTTGAATTACGTGATTTTTAATCTGTTTCATTTGGTGGTATATACTAGACATATAAAGGCATCTTCGTATTTAATTTCAAGCTATTTGGATAACACTAAGTGGACCAAACGAATTTTATTAAAAGGGTTGACCTGTTGGAAGTTATCTGAAAATGTGATTAGGATGCTGAGATTTTAAGGAATTTACTCCAAGTTTTTGTTGTGTGGTCTAGCTCGTAAGTTCATATGTGCTTTCTTTGACAAGTGTTTTACTTTGACTAATTTTATCATGGTTTGGTAGTGACATACGTTGTATCAAGTTGGTAAGTGCACATTATTTGCTAAAGGGAAATTAAAGGCTTTGGTTGTGTTGTAGTGCTATGAGTTTCTTGTATGTTTATTTGGTTCTCATTTGGGTAGGGGTACTTGTCTTGGGATGGTCAAACTAGTCTTTAGGGCCTTAGGTTTGATTTTTGAAGGAATCCTTTCCGATTTATGGAGACAAATTTGATAGCATAATTTTGTAGTAGGTCTTGTTATTAATAGGCTGGATACTTGTATTTCTAGGTTCCAAGGTACTTGGTGATGGAACTAGTAACTTGATTGGTTAAATGTGGTGCCCAATTGAGTTGAATTTGGATTGGACTGCTGAGGTAAGTAGCTCTTTAATGGGATTTTCGGGAAATAACCATGTTTCATAAATGTTGTTTTTAGGTCAAACACATTTTGGAAAATTATATATGGATATATGTTTTCTTAAAAGTGTTGTGTTGTGACCCTATTATATATTGTTATATATGAAAATGCATCATATTTGGTATTGCATTTGGAAAAATGCATGAATTGTTAACATGGAAAAATGAGTATATTTTATTTAATCTTTGATAAGGAAATCATGGATTTTATGGTATATTAGAAAATTTAAAGATGCTTATATTATCTTGTTATTTGGGAAATTGATAGAAAATCTTTTTGATAATAATGAAGTTAAAAACCTTCCAAACTTTGTGGAAGTTAGATTATTTAAGGTTTAACTGAAACTACCTGGTTATAAACTATGTATTTGAAAGGAAATGTATACCTATGAGATTTATGTAGTTTTAACCCTATGCTATATGTGATTTCCCGGTGATTACTTAATTTGGTTTCCGTAATCTTTGTGACAACGGAATCAAATCCATGTCAGTGCTCTTTCACTTTGGATGATGCGTTATTCCTTACTGTCCATTGGGGGAAGAGGTTCGTTGATTGTGTGTGGGTGAGACTACTGTCCATGGGGCCAAAAGACCACATGCAAAAGAGGTCTTATTTGACGCGCTCTTCCTGCTGCCCATGGGGGGAGAGAAAAACTTTAAGGGTATGGGTGAGGCTACTGACCATGGCACTAAGAGACTGCATACCAGAGAGGACAATATCACACCAGTTGTGAATGAATGGATTCCCTGACCAATCTATGTGGTAGTGTGGTATATTTGTGATAAATTACCATATGTTAGATTTTATAGTTTTGGAAATTATATTGTTAGTGCTCACAGATTATAGTATATAATTTTAAGGTATTTACTTTGAGAAACTTTGTGTTTCATTATTCAATCATTCTTGTCATATTATATTATTATTATTATTGAAAATATAACTTGCATTTCGCTCACCCTCATTAATCATGCTACTTACTGAGCTTTCGCCCATCCCACTCTCCAATAGGTTTTTAGATAAATTTGCCATAAGTTGGGCATGGAGCTTGTTTTATTGGTGGTGACTGGGGCATTTTGCTAATTGAGAGATTTATGTTATGATTGGTTGGTGACTCAACTTACTAAATTTATCGAGGCCATAGCTAATTCTATCAAAGGTTGGGCTCTTGAGATTTGGTAGCCTTGGGCATCGTAGGCCTAGATTCTGTCGTTGAGGTTGCCTATCCTAGGAAGAATTGTGATTATATGTTGATCCATTTGGAGTTTAGAAATTTCATTCATATTTGGAGGCATCATTTGTTATTTGTATTGTTTAGAAATGTCTCATAGAGCTTTGACTAACCAGCATCTTGGCTAACTCATAAAGGGTTCATTCTTGTTATTACCTAATGTAATTGTTCCACTTGAACACAAATCCATGTCATTGTCACACAGAAATCAAGTGTCTCATAAAAATGCGCATAGAAAAATCATCTATTAAGCTGGAGATAACAAAATTATAGAAGGCAAGTGACTGTATTTTAAGGGATGATAGCTTACATAATATAAGGCAGACCATTATTGTTTTAGTGGTGATAGGGAAACACAAAGTTAACTATGGTATATTCAAATGATGGCCACTCCATGGCAGAACATTTGGTTTTGGTGAACAACTTGCTTTTATAGTCTCCGGCCTCAATTCCTAGCCACTCAGCTTGGATTTAATTGTCCGATCATGATAGTCTATTTTTATTTTCTGAAATGGAAATAGCTAAGGGCTAAGAAGAAAAGTTTAAAATTTAGAAAAATAAGCCTCACCAGATCAAAGTTACAGAGCCAGGATGCCTACTAAACTCTTGTGACATTACTTAAACTACCTTTCTAAAACTGATCATCATCAATATTCTCAGAACACAAGCTTGGTGGGATGTAAGATCTAAAAACTTGTTCCATATTAGGACTTTTCTTCAAATCATCAAAAGCAACTTCCCGAGATGTGTCATGGAAAAATCGGTAGAATTTCTTACTGCAGACATAGCCAAATATCAGGGACAGTATGATGAGTGGAATTAGGAATGGTGCATAGTAGAATTCCATCATCCCAAAGGAACCAAACGTAGTAACTTGGTATAGTATCAGAGCCCTAATATGTGTTTATGCATGTGTGGCCACGTCCTTCCATAGTTTTCGTAAGATGCAACATAAACTATGAGTGTCTGTCAGATAAAACATAGGAAAGAAAACTGTATTGACATGAAAAAAAGTGGGGCAAATAATTGAGCTTGAGACAGCTCAGAAAATAACCTGGTCAAATAAAAACCAAAAACTCAATAAAAATAAAGGAACCTTAACTGATTTCTTAGAATTAGCCATCCGAGGTAGCAGAGGACCAATGTGAAGACCAACATGTCACTAGGAACACAAGTTCCATACCCAACATCTCCAGCAAGCCAAGCCTCCTTCAACTCGGACTCAAGTCTTACAAAGATACTTCCTCTTTAAATGGTATATAATTAGAGAAACTATTCTGGATAGTTCAAGACCATAGCCAACAAAGGACGTGGGAATAAAAAAAATTATTAAATTGAATGAAGAGTGAAAAATTGTTAGGATAATACATTGATAGTGATGATAATTAGACAGGAATGTGTCTAATGCCCAAGGAAAAATTTAACGTCGTCTAAACATATACTAATGCAAAAATAAAAGACCAAAGAGTATATGAAGACCAGCTATATCATCAAAATCCAGCTCAGGAAGAATGGGATAAGCCTCATTTTGATACAAAGGGTGTATGGCACAAAGAAAATAAAATAGCTCCATTTATATTCTATATCATATGAGGGTGCACATCCACCTTTTAGACTTGAATCATGAAATATGTCATCACTACAGACCATGAACAAAAGAACCGGCTTCTCATTGACAAGAACATAATTTATTGGGCGGTGGGGTGGTTACAAAATAAAAAAGAAACAAAAAAAATATAAGAATTTCAAAATCATGATCTTACACCAAAGCCGCATAGGTCAGGAAGAATGTTGCATTGAGTAACACTCCAATGAAAACATCAAACACTGTGAAATAAAAATATTTCCCTGAAGCAGCTCTCACTACATGACTCTCCTACAGAATTCCCTCAGCCTTAGGGAGAGAAAAGGAAGTGAAGCAACAAAGCCAAAAAAATCATAAGTGCAGGCTGAGGGAGGAAAGCATCCAACACTGTCTTGATTGCATCCACATTCACAATTGACTTTGAAAATGGTAGATATTGGTGCGGACACAAGATACAAGCCCCCAATTATACGCATGTATGAGAGGAAGAGTAAAAAGAAGACGGCCCAACTGGTGGCCTTATGGATGGGGCCTGTTAGTTATCGGACTTGAGATTGAGCAAGCCCGAGAATTTAATAATTAGGGTTTCTTTGTGCTTTCTATTGTTAGCTATTTAAACACTTTTTCTGATTATTGTAAGACAGCTTTTGAGAATTATAAACAAAACGTGTGTTTTGTTTTACATTGGTGCCGACTCTAGTTTGCTTGGTTCTGACTCCAAGCAACCCTTAGGTGCTAACTCCTAGGGTTTTTCTTATTATTTTCTGTTTATTGTGGTTGTTCTATGTCAGTTTTGGTATCAGAGCAGACTTTCGGTCCATACAACACAACCGTAGACAACCAGCAAAACCATCAAAAGAGCAAGCCAACCATGACTGTACCTTTCAAGTTTTTGCCCCATGAGATCATGAACAAGCCCAAGCCAGCCACTGCAATTCGTATATTCCCCCAAGCCCCACATGAGTTTCTCACCCCCAAGCCAACAGAGAAGCCAGCAGCGCCTCCCAAGCTGGTGACCGCCATCCGTGCCCGCCTCTGATCACAAAACCCACAGCCCAAAAAAAAAAGTGGAGAAGAAGCAGAGACCCACGAAGACCCAACCGCCAACACCCACAAAATCAACACCCACCGCCCCAAAGCCTAATAGCCGCTAGCCGCCAGCTGCCAAACCCATTATCACTCTCACCACCGTAGCTAAAGACGTCGACCACTGCCGCTGAGAATGCCGACCCACTCTGATGCGAAGATTCGAGATACAGCCGCCACTCCCCCGCAATTCGAGCCACCGCTGTCCTCCCCGTCGTTGCGCCGCCACGGTCGTCGGTCCCTAGCTTCGTGGCGACGCCACTCCCCCGCGATTATCAATTTCAATTTCGAGCTTTTGTTTTCTTTTAGCTTCGTGGACTTTCTTTTTTGTCTGTAGTTCAAGCTTCTTTTAAAAGCATATAGTTTAAATCCTTTTATGTTTTCAAGTTTGTAGACCCTTAAGTCCATCGCAGCAGTGATTTTATTATTTTGTAAAAAAAAATAATAATAAAAAAAATAATAAAAAGAAATAAAAAAGAAAAAAAAAAGAAAAAAAAAGAGAAAAAAAAAGAGGGAAAGATATAAGAGCATGTTCTATGACAACCCATTACATTTATTGGGCCATTACGTTGTTCATTCACAGATTCACAGGTTCACTCTATTCAAGCAAGTCCATGCATTCTGAGGAGCTAAGCCCCGTGGCTATCTAGTGCAGTAAGTTGGCCACTAACAAGGGTACGAGTCTTACTCTACTTTTTTTTTTTTTTTGGTGGATTCAATTTTGTCTCATTAAAAAAAAAAATTATCTTTATATTTTTTATGTGCATATCCCACCACACTCCATTGACTTATCCATTTGTGCCCAGATTAACTGTTTTACTATTTGTGTTTTCTTTCAATATCCACTCTAAAATTAAAAAAAAAAAAAAGAAAAGAAAAAAAAGACACAACCCCAATTTCTTTGAAATACCTGATTCTCATTATTAATTGTGGAGCTTAGTGGAATTTGACTGTTATTTGGGCTATCTCTCAATATTGTGAACACTGTCACTATTTGACTGCAATTTATTCCTTGATTCATTGATCTAATCTCTACATTCACTCTTGCTTGACCTTCAATTTTACATTGAGAATTGATTACTTGAATATTTTGGAATCTCAACTGCATTCATAAATATAGTGTTGCATGCATCTACATAGTGGTTGCATCATGTCAAACCCTGAAATTCAATCTACTTCTGAGTCTAGTCCCTCTTTAGAGCAAACTATAGGAGACCTAGCAATAAGTGTCCGTGATTTACTGGTTAGGGTAGGTCGAATTGAAGCATCCCAAAGAGAGACCATTAACCAGGAAGGAAATAACATGCTTAGGCAAAATAACCATGTTTACTTTAATAGGGCTCCAAACCTTGAACATGATCACTATAATCACTATTGCCCTAGGGACTATGATGATAGGATGTCTAAGGAGAAGATAGAAGCACCCACCTTTGATGGCTGCCTAGACCCATGGGTTTTCACTGATTGGTTACGTCAAATAGAGAAATTCTTTGACTATTACCATTGGACTGAGAATAGGAAAGTGAGGTATGTTAGGATGAAGTTAATTGGGAGAGCCGACCTTTTTTGGGAGGACCTTGAGGAAACCCTTAGACGTAGGCGTGAGCCCCCCATTATTGATTGGATTGAGATGAAGGAGGCACTCTCGAGGAATTACCTTCCTCCAACGTATAGGAGTTCCCTCCTTGAGGAATGGGATCGCCTAAAACAGGGCACTGCTCCTGTGACCGAATACATAGAGACGTTCAAGGAATTCAAGAGGCAAATCCGAATAGTTGAGGAAGAGGTTGTCACACTCAATAGGTTCAAGAAAGGTTTAAATGCTAACTTGCTAAATGGTTTAATTTTAAGTGTATGCTATAATTCTTTATAAAAACTGATTTAAAAAAAAAAATTTGTATAAAACACTTCCAAGTTACCAAATGACGGAAAAGGTGGCTAGTGGGTAGTGGCTTTATAAAAACTAGTAAGTTGCCCGTGAGTTATATGGATAATTTTGTGATATTTTATGTAAGATAGTTTTGGATAATATTATATATATTTTTTGTAAAAAAAGTAAACTAAATTAGAGTAAAAAAACATATACATTTTGAAATATTAAAAATTAGTTTAGTATGTTCACTGCATATTTGTAGCCTTTTCAAAGTTTATTTTTTTAAATAATGAAACCAAAGATAAATGAAAAAAGTAATAGGAGCATGAAATTCAACTAAATTGTGTTGTGTTCACATATTTCATTCTATAATATGAAAGTATGCCTAACTCTCTCACAATTTTCTACTCATCGATAGTGCGAAATTAAGACATGACATGGGCAAGTGTATATTCATGTTTCTTATAGATGATTTAAAATTAAACCATGATAGAATATGGTTTTGCATGGCGCTCCAAATATTCTCTCTACTTATATACCCAAAACGAGAAATATGCAACAAAATTACCCAAACTTAAATCATATTTAAGCCCCTAATTTTAAATAGATTAAAGAAAAAAAAATTACTCATAAGGGTTTCAGCATCTTGGCGGTGGTGGGAGGCCAGTATAACAGATGTGGTAACCTTGGCTCTTACTCTTTCTCTCTCTTTTAAGCGTTTTGTCATTCTCAGGCCTTTTATTTTGGTAATATATAGTGAAATACTGCGTTTTGTTTAAAAATCTATAATATTTTTATGTTTCTCTCTCTCTCTTCAAGGCTTTATGTGATTAGATATTATTATTAGACCTTAATTATTATTATTATTATTATTTATTTTGCTTTTTTAAAAATACTAAAACGGGAGGTATGCTAAAAGACGTGAAAAATAGAGCAATATGTGGTGTAAATTTAGGCAATTAATGAGATATTAATAAGATAACAGTAAAATAAGTTAATGTGAACATTTGGGTAATAGTAAAAAAAACTTAATGAAAGATGTAAAAAAAAAATATTAAATGCAAAATTAAAATACCACTTGATATGAAGACCTCATACTCTCCTGTATGATGTCTCTGCTTTTATATATATATATATATATATATATAAATAACTTCAACATATTTCGTTTGCTATATTATTTTTTCCTTTTCTCTTTACCACTCACCCGTTCACATGATTATATACATTTTATTATTTTTTACATTTTCTATTCCACACGTTTTCTGACACTTCCACTTCCCCTTCATAATCTCTCATCTTCATCTTCCACTTTCTTTGCTTTCTACTTTTCTCTGGGTCTCTGTTCTGCAGTTTACATTGGCCACCTTGTATTTCTTCTCCACTTCTCACTCTCAATTCCCTCAAAATATCTAATCACTGCTAGATCAAACTCACCAATGTAAGCTGTACAGGTTTGCCTGAGTCTCTCAGTTCATTTTTTTTTTTTTTTGACACTTGTTTCGGCACATTTCGGCACCCGAATCATCAACCAAAAAAAAAAAAAAAAAAAAAAAAAAAGGGACTCGCCACAGATGCGCGTGCAGCTGCGTCAACGGCATCCCTGGAGCCACACCCCTGCTTCCTAGGTGTAGAATACTTTAACATGTACCATGTATAACTTGTTAAGGTCTCTAAAATTGTGCTTTCACAAACACAATTTCAATTAAAACTACGAATTCGTTATTTCAAAACACGATTTCACTTTTTCATAATTTTTCAATTTTAGCTAAAATTGAGTTTTCAAAACATGATTTCAAAGAGAGTGCATACAAAATATACAATGATAGTGTGTAACAAGATTTTCCTTTTTATAAATTGTCTAACAAGCAATGAGAATAGTTCTCTAGCACTTCCAATAAAAAAAAAATGCAATCTCTAGTTTCTACATTAACAAACTCAGAATCTCAAATTAACTTTTCTAGTAAAAAAATCTCAAATTAATTTTTTCTTGTTGTTTGGGTCTGTCTTATCTCTCTCTCTCTCTCTCTCTCAATTGTTTTCCCCTTTGCTTTCTGTTAACGTTTTTGTTGTCTGTTGTCTTCGTCAATTTTTTTTCTTTTAATAATTGTTGTCAAATAAAATTTTAATCTCTTAATAATTGGAAATGATTTGACAATTTCTTGGCAAAGATGCAAAACAATACTAAGCTTTGGCAATATGGTCTAGTTCCAAATTTCCATTCATCCCAACCCAAACCAAAACAAAAATTTACATAATTCGACAATATGCTTACATTCATATAACTGTAGCAATTTTCACAATGTTAAAGAGAAAAATACATATAGCAAACTCTAATTCTGAAGGCATAAATATATTCCTCAAACAAACCAGTCCGAAAAAGGGCAAAAAACAGTTCAGGTTAGCCTCTTCTCTATGGTCTAAGTTAACAAAAATATCCCATTTAAAACTGTAACATTCACAAAACTGAACTCCACGAGCCCAACAAAGTGATGAATGAAATATTATTGATGATCAAAAAACACAATACAAAGCTGAGCTATGAGCCAAAAGGCTCAGCACTGTTTCAATGCAGAACATTTTCTTTACAAATAAGAACAGTACTAAAACAAAACAGAAGGTCTAATTTTTTTTTTTTTTTTGGATGAATAACACACCTAAACTCAATCTATGCAATAACATGGCCAACAATAACCGTAATATCATCTCTCTTTCCTCCGTTGTGCTTCAGTCCAGCCAGCCGAGCAACTTGTGCAAATGGGCTATCGACATTTTTATCCATGGAATTGAACAATGCCAAGTGTGCAATAGTGGAAGCCAACTTCTCTGTGTTTACACCTTCCAAGGTGCCCTTACTGATAATATCTTCGATTTCTGCAGTGAACATATTGTCTAGAAGACCACCAGTACCAAGAACTATAATGTCTCCAGGTAATAAACGTTCCACTGTTGTTACAATAGCTGAACATGGTTTGTCACATGTCATGCTATTTCCCAACTGGTACGGATAGTTAAAACCATGTTGTTGTATCCGCGATTTATACACACATTTACTGTTCCTGAAAATCATAAACCCACTGTTTCCCACGTTGATAGCACGTAAATAATAATCCTTGAAAGTCACAATACAAGCCGTGGATGAACCCATAGCCTTGGTATTCAAGAAACCTTCCTCCAAAGCTTGTGTTAGGTCCACAATACGATTGAGTGGTGGTTGCTTTTGGACTGCGGTCACAACATTCGACATCAATTGGCGTGCGTATTTTCCAGCGTCTACGCCATATCTAGCCCAACCGCCAACACCGTCGGCCACGCCAATAGTGTTCTTCTCCGCACAGATAAAGTGAGCGTCGTCGCCTTCATATTGAGGGTTTCCTGCTATGTCGTTAGGGGTGTAGTGCGCACCAAAACTCATCCTCATGCATCGTCTTTCTTGTTCCTGCAGTACAGGAATTAACACCATAGGAACTAACACCACAGGAACTAACACTACAGGAATTAACACCACTTTTCCATCAACACGTTGTTTCTTGAAAATCATGTTGGAGGCCAATAGAGAAACCTACGAGAAATTTTGAAGTTGTAGAGGAGGTAGAAATAAAAGGTAGAAATAAAGGGTTTGAGTCATAATTATATAGACTGTTCCTCCTCTCGACTAGTTTTAGTCGGAATAAGTGTTCCTGATATTTAGATAATGTTCCTAATATTTAGGCAAAATATATATATATATATATATATAGATAATGTTAATGTGTTTTTAATTGGACCGGTTAGATTGAGTTTATTCTTTTATTTATATGAGGTTTGTATTTTCATGGACTCTTGTTCTGTTGGGATTCTGAAATCTTCAGATCAATTTAACTTTTTTTTTTTTTTTTTACCTCGCAATTTAAACTATAAAGTAAAAAACAGATAAACTCCAATTAAAGTGGAGAAAATAGGGTTGGTGGGTTACCGCACTTAAATGGGAATGCTAAGGGTCTAATACTCTCCAAAGGTCATATTACAAGTTTGTAATAACGTGGTGTGACAAGTGCGCTTTCATAAACTTTTTGTACTACACTCAAATTAATATCTTTTTTCTTGTGGTCTTTATCTCTGTTTTTCTCTTCCTCGAGTGTTTTCCTCTTTGTTTTCTGATAACGTCTTTTTTTTTTTTTTTTTTTGAGAAAATCATAACGTCTTCTTGTTGTTGTCAAATAAATGTTTTAGTCTCTTAATTATTGGAAATCTATTCGATTTTTGTGACTATTATATATGCTAAAGATTAATGGATTATTGTTTAATTATGTTTTCAAACTTTCATTTAATATAGTTTTGTGGAATTAATTGAGAATTACGGCTTCCTTCTTTTATATGTGTGTGATTATAGAATTTGATTAGGATTTTTGTGAATTGTGCTTGAATTTTATAATTTAAAAAAAAATACATGAATATATTACAAAACTTTGATTAAATTACACAAGTCACAATTTTATTAAGAATAAGGACCTTAACATCGAGTCTAGGCCAACCACGCCAAAGGGTAACAAATCTCAAGCAACCCACCTCCAATAGAATTAATTAAGGTCTCGTTGAACATAGCAAGATCGAGTCACCAACAATTTACAGCAAAAGTCTCCAAATTTAACATAGCACTCTAATCATCACCAAAGATGTAAAATCCATACCTAATGTATAACTAATAAATCTGAAAAACTGTTAAAGGGAGGGATGAGCTAACGCCCAATAAGTAGCATAATTAATGGGGGCGGGAGAAATGCAAGTTTCATCTTCAATAATAATAATATGACAAAAATGATTAAGTAATGAAACACAAAGTTTCTCAAAGTAAATACCTTGAAACTATATACTATAATCTGTGAGCGCTAACAATATAATTTCCAAAACCATAAAATCTAACATTCAACAGTTTATCACAAATATACCACACTACCACATAGACTGGTCAAGGAATCCACCCATTCACAACTGGCTTGATATTGTCCTCTCTGGTATGTAGACTCTTGGCCCAGCCCATGGACAGCAGCCTCACCCATACCTTCAAGATTTTTCTCTCTCCCTATGGGTAGGGGAGAGAGCGCATTAAATAGGACCTCTCTTGCATGTGGTCTCTTGGCCCCATGGACAGCAGCCTCACCCACACACAATCAAGGAACCTCTTCCCCCTATGGGCCGTAGAGAAGAACGCGTCATCCAAAGTAAAAGGGCATTGACTTGGATTTGATTCCGTTATCACAAAGACTACAAAAACCAAATCGGGTGATCATCAGGAAATTACACATGGCATGGTGTTAAAACCACATAAAGCTCACAAGTTACATTACTTTCAAGTACATAGTTTATATTTAGGTAATTTCAGGAAAACCTTAAATAATCTAACTTCCACAAGGTTTGTAAGGTTTTCAACTTCATTCTTGTTAAAAAGATTTCATATCAATTTCCCAATAACAAGACAAAATAAGCATTTTTAGATTTTCTAATAACCCATAAAATCCATAATTTCCTTATCAAAGATTAAATAAAACATGCTCATATTTTCCATGTCAACAATTCATGCATTTCCCCAAATGCAATACCAAATATGATGCATTTTCATATATATATATATATATATATATTAAGGTTACAACACAATAGTTTTTAGAAAAATATAGTTTCCATAGGTAGTTTCCAAAAGTGCGTCCAACCCAAAAACAACATTTATACAATATGATTATTTTTAAAAAATCCCATTAAAAAGCTACTTACCTTGCAACCCACAAAAAGCCTAATTCTCCAAGCTCCAAAGAAGATTAGCTAGAACATCAACAATATCAAGCAAACCTAACACAATAATAACGCTTAAAATTGTATCTAGCTACAATTTAGGAATTGCCAAATAAGCACTTAATTAGGCAAGCCTAATATTTAACCTCATCAATAACATATTCCTCTTCCAAAGTTCTCAACAAATTAATTCACAAGGCATAGACTCCAATTTATAAAGTTAACCCATTCAATATTATCTCCAACATTATGATTAGCTTCCATAAAATTTACACTACATCATTAAGAGACCCACAAAAGCAAAATCAAAATATCCTCCAAGACAAGAAATTTAGAACTTCAACTAACTCCAAATAAACCCAATGACAATGAAAAAATTAGATTTACCAATCATCACATATTATAACTCAAAACCCCTAAATTTTCCACCATAAATAAACCTTAAGTAGTGATCATTAGTACAAACCATAAACCCACTCATCAAATAAATCCACCAATACAAAACCCATACATATAAACACATAATGTCACTTCCAATGCTCATAAATCACATGGATATCATTATCAAAGCTTAGTCCAAAAAACCTCATGCAAAAGCATATAAACCCATCAAAAAAATTAAAAATATTTACCTCAAATAAAAGATGTGAAGATGCTTATAGGTTCTCAAGAATTTTCCGGTGATCTTGCCGGAAAAATGATGGTGGAAGTGATATGGAGGTACCGGTGGGAGAGTGTGAGGTAGTGGAAAGGTGTGTTAGATAGAAAATGAAAAAGAAGAAAAAGAAAGAAAGGATAAGTGAGGAGAAGTGAGGAGCTTGGCCGGTCAAAGAGATAAGAAAAGGAGAGAAATTGAGTGGTGGGGAATGATGTGGTAGCTGGGGCACATGTGGTCCTAAAATATCCAACCAAAACCTTTTTTTTTTTTTTTGTCTGACTGGGACTGGGATGTTACAAGGTAGATATTACCAGGTTGAGCTTCTGTCAAGAGCTTTCCTTCAATATGCCTGCAGGTCAAAGTGTTCTTCCAAGCTAGTTTAGCTTGTTGGAGCATTTCTCCTCTCCATTTTGTGTTCCTATAATTCCAGAGCATCCATGAAGCTGCTAAAATCAAACTCTGGTGAACTCCCATTTTGCATTACCATACAACTTCGATGAAATCCATTTAGCTTTCTTAATATCCAAGAGGGCATGGAGGATAGGTTTACCAGGCTGGATGATTTTAATCCTTGACAAACAAAAACTCTACCAAACCTTAAAATAAACCCAAATCAGAATTTGCTGAAGGAACAATGCATATACATAAGTGTACCATTAGGATCAAGCTTGGGCGAGCTAACCAATACAATGTAAATGGAATGCTTGTAATGATCAGAAAATGCAGCTGTTGATTGAATCTCTTTGACACAGATTTTAGTGTCTGCCTACAAAGCAGTAGGAATCACTGACCCTATTCTTCCCACGTACTAGTATAAGTTTGAGAGTTCGTGTGAAGAGAGAGAGAGAGAGAGAGAGAGAAGCTTGATTTAATTTCTTCAAACATTCAGAAGTCTAATATTAAGGGCGAGAATCGAGAGTGGTTGCAATTCCATGGTTTCTCACTAGTTTTCTAAATGGGGTTTAACACATACATAGGAAAAAGAAGAAGAAGAAAAAACATACAATGTTAATGCGTTTCGTGTTTTGTTTAAGTAGACATGTGATTGAATTTTAAAACGAATACCTAAGGAACAATACCTAATTAGGTATTTTATCTATGTTTTGCCCATATGTGTGTGTGTGCGTGGGTGTAGTCCTAGTCTTTCTTTTAAACTACAAGAAGAAAGCACACTTGTGAAACCATCACCTTGAGAATGTTGGGCAATGAAATGAATTTCAAGATGCAATCGAGAGAGGCACATTCAATGTAGTTTCTTAAATGATTTCCTAATCATCTTCCCAGAATCACTCTTAAAATTGACTCAATAATGACTTTCCTCGCCCTTGCTACACAAGTAAATGAAGTCATTTCATGTGAATCTAAAAGCATTACAATTTCAAATTATTTTGGGAAAATTTTGTATGGCCTTATTTCTGAATTTTTAGTCCATTATAATGACTTCTATGTTAGGACTTAAGAAAGTTTTTTATTTTTTGAGACCACCTGAGCGAACCGACCAAAGGAACTTGACTTATATTTTCAAAACACTTCTATCTTACTTCTCTTCCAATACTCTTATGATTGCCATTTTCGTTTATATTTAAATTATGTCTCATCAATATATGTCATAATAATCTCAATAGGATATTAAAAAATCTCTGACTCATCCTTTACCTGACTTGCCCTGCAATCATCTGTAAACATCGTTTTGGCATCCCTTACGACTTAGGACCCTGTTACCCAATAATACTGAATTCTCAGACCCAATTGTAGTTTAGGGCCTAATCAAAAGTTAAATTGACTTGAGAAGTGTTCAAATGAAAAATATAACTTTTAATGAGTAAATAAATCAAATTTTGAAAATAAGGCTAAAGGAAACCCTTACTATGTGCATGCAAGAATCAACCTGCACATACAGCTTTCTGCATGCATATGTAGGTCAGATCTTGCGCACACATAGTGATTTCCAAAAACTATTCAAGACAAGTTTTTTGCATTTATGTTGAGGTTTGGAACAAATCTCGCATCATTTGGGGATCGTTTCAAACCTTTTGTTTTTTCACAATATATAAAGCCTTACATGGTATATTTTTAAAACACATGATCGTTTTTACAAACCTTTTTTTTTTTTTTTTGTTTTTTCACAATATATAAAGCCTTACATGGTATATTTTTAAAACACATGAAAATCTTATGGGAAAATACTAAAATTTACTAGAAATAGTGAATCAAACAGGAATTTTTTCACAAAACATCCTCAAGTTAATTTTCTTTTAATTATGGCCTTTTTTAGCATTGATCTTTGAGTTTAGCATTACTAATCACTTTCTTATTGGTTTGTGAATAGATTTGACTGAGTGGAACAGTAAAAAATCAAGCTTGAAGAGATTTTATTTGAGGCATTAGCTCAAACTATGCTTTTTTCCTTTTCTTCTCTTTTCATGCTTTTAATCCTTCTATTTGTCTTGCTTTCTTGTTGCAATATGCTTTAACATGTTTATCTAGCCTAGATTTACGTTTTTGTATGTTTTAAAGTCTGTTAGGTTGCTACAATGTGTGTTTAAGTGTTCTACTCTATTTGTTTGTGTTTTAGGGTTTTCTGGGCTGGAACTTGTGTGTGTATAATCTTGTCTATGCACGCGTGCTTCTTCATGCGTACGCATGAACTTGCTTAGAAACCCTAATTTTGTTTCTTTTATTTTTCTTTTGCTTTCACATGTTTATTTTATTTAGCTTCTCTTTCCATGTTTTTATACTCTCAACGTCCATGTTTCACATGTTTAATTGCTTGCTTTGTCTCACATGTTAGAATTAGAGGTTTGTTGTTTTAATGATATGAACATGCATTCACATGCTTATGCATAATGCTATAGGTGCTGAGTTGTTGCAAAGGAAGTAAGGGTAAGTCTTGCATTTGTAATGCTCATGCATTTATGGTCTTGCTTTAATGATAGAGATGAGCATGCTTGTTTGGTTAAGTGTTTCCAAAGTGTACATGCAATGCTTTTAATGATGATATGATGTGCTTGCTGCCTATATCCTTGCTATGATTTGATGATTCATAAGTTGTTGTTTGATGATGATAATGTGATGTCATGCTATATGAATGCTAGGATGAAGTGATATGCATGTTTAGATGTATGGTAGGCTTTGTTTGTAAGCATGATAGATGCATGGTTAGGAATGTTTGATGCCATGTTGATAGCTAGATGTATGCTAGTGTGCATGTGAATTAGATACAAGTATTAATTGTACTTTTAATAGGATTAAAACATAAGACACAATGATAGGAAGCCAACTTGGGTTAAGCAGTTTTGGGTGCATAACACCTTCCCAAGGCCATTCTTTAACTCCAAACTCATATCTTTGGTCGTAAGATCAAAAGTTCCTTCCTCAAAAGAACGTTATATATATGTTTCCTAGACCATTGCAGAAACTAGGTGGCGACTCCTTTAAATAGCCCCTTGCATCCACCATCCTGTACAGGTTTTCCTCACCCCAAAAAGGAGATGAGATAGGGATAAGGTGTAACGCTCCAGCCTAATACCCAAAAAAAAAAAAAAATGATTAGATTTTTGGAGAGCCACACGTGTGATCCCATCTACTCCATTCCCCTCAAGTACACATTACGCAAAATATCTCTACCTCTTGGCCAGGTGCCTCATTTCTTTTATTTCACTCTCAAACACAATTGCAAACACACTCACATGCACACTCCTCTCTACCTCTCTCTTTCATTCTCTCACCGGTGCTCATCCTCCACCATCTCCACCATCTTTTCCCGGGAAGATCACCAAAAAACTCTTTAGGAATCTCTAAGGCAACTAAATCTCTTTTATTTGAGGTAAAATTTCTAATCTTTTTGGAGGGTTTATATGCTTTTGCTAGAGGCTTTCTTTTTCTAAGCTTTGATAATGATGCTCATGTGATTTATGAAATTTGGAAGTGATATTCATGTGTTTATATGTATGGATTTTGTGTTGGTGGAATTATTTATGAGTGGGTTTATAGTTTTTACAATGATGGCTATCTAAGTGGTGAAGATTTAGGGGTTTTGGTTTTTAATGTGAAATAGATGTTGAATGTAATTTTTATTGTTTATTTGGAACTAGTTAAAGATTTAAATTGTTAGTCATGTAGGATATTGTGATCTTTGTTATCATGGGCCTCTTGTTGATATGGTGTAAATCTTGTGGGAACCACTTATAAAGTGTTGAGGTTTTGATGTTAAGGAAAATACTATGAATGATTTAAGTCTACAAATTGAAGTCTATGCCTTGTAAATTAATTTGTTAAGAAACTTTGGAAGTGGAATATATTATTGATGAAATTAAATACTTTGGCTTGCCTAATTAATTGCTTAGTTAGCAATCTCTAACTCATACCTAGACATAATGTTAAGCTTTATGCTTATCATGATAGGTTTGCTTGGAATTGTTTAGGTTCTAACTAATCTCCTTTAGAGATTGGAGAATAAGGCTTTTTGCGGATTGCAAGGTAAGTGGCATCTTAATGAGATTTTTGAAAATGAGTTATTATTGCACTTAATTGTTTTATGGTTAAAACCATCTTGGAACATTATTCATGGTTTTACTGAAATTTACTATCTGTACTATTATTTTTAATCAATTATGGAAAATGCATGAGGCATTGAAAGTGCATCATATTTCTTATTGCATATGAAGAGATGCATGATTTGTTAGCAAGGAAAAGATTAACATTTTTTACAAGAAATGGTTTTGAGGACTTTGAGAATATTGTGGATATTTGGTTATTGAAATATCTTATGAAACTACTTGGAAGTAAACTATGTATTTGAATACATTTAACTTGTGAGCTTTTGATGTGGGTTTGCCCTTGTGCTATGATATTGGTGATTATCCCATCTTTGTGACGACGAATTTGTGAAATGTGATTACCCTGTCTTCATGATGACAAGCTAGGTTGGAGGCTCCCACTTTGCATGACACGATTAATTCCTTTACTGTAATGGTGAGGCTAGGAAAGGCCAAGAGACCACATGCAAAAGTGGTACTATATGGAGCGTTATCCCCTACTGCCGATGAAGGGGATAGTTAAATCCTTGAGGGAGTGGGTGAGGTTAGGCAGCACCAATAAACTACATGCCAAAAGAGGTGTATATCATGCCATTGTGTTTGGGTTCCAACCTGTTTGTGGCGGTATGATGTCTTGGTGGCACCTTGAGTGAGGTTTCAGGTTTTAAGATGGTATTGGATATTTTTATGGCTCACAGTGAATAAAATATAGTTTTATAGTAATTTTGAGAAGCATAGTGCTATATTATTTCTATGATTCTTGTTGGGTTTATGAATTTGATTTTGCATAAATGAGATGAAAATTTTCCAATTATAGTATGTTTTGTAAAATGCTCATTATCATGAAACTTGTATTTCCCCCATCTCTATTAATTATGCTACTTACTAGGCTATGTTTTATCCCATTCTTTTACAAACCTTTCAGAGTAGGCAACGAATGTTTTAAGACAGGTTTTTGTGGCTAGAAGTATTTAGACTAGCTACTGATGGAGGCTGGACTTTTGTTATGGTGATCATTAAATGAACACTAGAATAAGCTTGATTAATTCTTTTATATCTAATAGTGATTATAACTTTATTTCCACTGATGGGACAAGTTAATGATATATAATTGTATTTATTTAGACTTCCATTCTTTTATGGCCAATGGTCTTTGTAATTATTGCATAGAGTTTTGACTTACTTTGGGAGTATCATCAATGAAATTTTTATGATAATTCTTGATGTTGGTACTTTGATAATGAATTTTGGATTGAATTGTCCAAAAAGGAAAAATCAACAAGTACCTTTGAGATATTTTCTCATGCTTGGGACCCTTTTGAGTTTGGGGCATGACACATGGCCTCCATGATCCAAACTCACCCTGCCCCCTTCCATCCCTTGAAAGAAGTGTCGGTAGGTGCACACGACACTCATTTCAAATTTTAATTAGAACTAGTTGCTCCATAAGTTCAGCGTCTGAATACTCTCCAATTGTCACATTGAGGTTGATAACCTCTAATTCTGTAAATTATGGAACAAGTAATATGAACCATGTCTCTCTCACAAGCCATAACCAAACAAGCATATAGATGAAATATTTTAATAATTATATATATATATATATATATATTATTATTAGTAGTTATTCAATAATTTTGTGAAAGCTTACAATTGGACATTTTTGCAGTGTGCCCCTCACTAAAGCCCATGTAACCTCATTTGGACATTTTTGCAGTCTGCCCCTCACTAAAGCCCATGTATTGCGAGCAAAGGGGCATTCCCACAACACATGACAAACTGTCTCGAGCTGTTGCTTACAAAATTCACACTGTGGGTCCACTGCTACTTTCCTCCTTTGCAAACTCTCCCTGGTTGGTAATATATTTGAGCATGCTCTCCACAAAAAATTTCGAACTTTTGGGGGTACATTAATAGTCCAAATATGTTTCCAGACTTTTTCATTCCTCGGAGTATGAGAACTCTCTCCATTGTGCTGATGCTCAAGCCGTAACACCACCTGATAAGCAAACTTGTCAGAGAAGCCTTGGACCTTATTTGCCTTCTAGATTACTTTGTCCTCCTCCTCCACTCTTGTAAGTGGTATTGCCAAAATTTCTTGGTGAGTAGCCTCATTAAACAGAGATGACACTTTCCCTCGATCCCACTGCTTTGTTTGCTGATTAATGAGCTCCTGCACACACATATCTTTTGGTATAACTGCATTTAGTCTCGAGGGGTGAGGGAGCCATTCATGGGATAGAACTTTAATTGTTTCACCGTTCCCAACCTGCCACTTTGAGCCAGCCAAGATTGCTTCCCTCACCGAAAGGAGACTTCGCCAAACGTAAGATGGATTGTGGCCTAGCTCAGCCTTCAAAAAGGTTGCAGTTGGAAAGTATCTGGCTTTGTAAATATGGTAAAACGGAGAGTCCTCTTCCTGAACCAATTTCCATGCTTGTTTAGCTAGTAAGGCTAAATTAAAGGCATGTTGGTCACGAAACCCCATCTCGCCCGTCTTCTTTGGCTTGCAAAGCTTACTCTAACTCATCCAATGTACCTTTTTTCCTCTCTTAGCTGACCCCACCAATACCTTGCCAAGATAGAGTTGATATCCTCACAGATTTGCTTAAGAATTTTGAAAATACTCATCGTATAAGTTGGGACTGCTTGGGCCACCGTTTTTATGAGGATTTCCTTTCCCGCCTTTGAGATAAACTTCTCTTTGCACCCGATTAATTTCTTTGCAATTTTCTCCCTCACTCCTGTGAAAGTGTTTGTTTTAGACTTTCCGGCAATCATGGGCAGTCCAACGTATTGCTCACAATCATGGAAGACTTGTGCTCTCAGCATGCTTTGTACTGGCTGCATAATGTTGGCCCTTGTGTTCTTGCTAAAAAATAAAGTCGTCTTCCCTCTGTTAATGGCCTGACCAGATGCTACTTCATAGCTGTGAAGAAGGTGTAAAAGGTTTTGGCATTCTTCAATTTTAGCTTGGTAGAACAGAAGGCAATCATCAGCGAATAGTAGATGAGATACACGGACTCCCCCTCTGCAAGAAAGTATACCTTGTATCTGTTTTTGCTCCTCGGCTCTCTTAAGCATGGCCAAAAGGCCTTCAGCGCAAAAGAGAAATAAGTATGGTGACAATGGGTCACCTTGCTTGATCCCTCTAGTGGGTTTTATAAAGCCCTTGGGCTTGTGCAAATCAAGCTTGGAGAGATCTATTCCCAAGGAGCTGAGTAATACACATCTCTGCTTCTTATTCAGATCACATCCCATTGTTGTTGGCCATTCAAGCAACCAATGAAGTGTAGAGGAAGAAGAATTTTCCTAGGAAATTTGAGGAAAAATGGGCTTCTCACCAGGAGTGTAGACAAATTATTGAGCAAGCATGGCGGTAAAGAGTAGAAGGAGGCAGCCTGATGTTTTGTTTATTCTAGAAGGTTAAAAATACACAGTTGGCCTTGATAAAATGGGAAAAGAAGGCTTTCGGCAACACAAAAGCCTCCCTTCGGGAAAAGCAACAGATGTTGGAGGTGCTCACTTGTATGAATGATCCAGCACTATTGGAAAGGATAAGGGAAACAAAGATGGAAATCAATAACATGTTGCATCAAGAAGAGTTGGCATGGTGGCAACGTTCCAGAACAATTTGACTACTCGCCATTGATAAAAACACAAAGTTTTTTCACCAAAGAGCAACCCAAAGAAAGCGTAAGAATCAGATTTTGGGGGTCTTCAATTCAATAAGGGAATGGTGCATGGAATGGTACACTATTTCTTTTCCCTCTTTTGGCCAGTCAACAAGGGTCCTCCACTCTTGTTTTCTTTTTCATCTTCTCACAAATACAAACACTCATCTCACACTCTCTCATCCTCTACTGCCGGTGTACGTCCTTCCCCACCATCTCCACCATCATTTTTCCAGCAAGATCACCGGTAAATCCTTAAGAACCTCTAAGCACTTTCACATCTTTTATTTGAGGTAAAATTTCTAATCCTTTTGATGAGTTTTATATTTCGCCTGAGGTTATTTTTATCTAAGCTTTAATAATGATACCCATGTGGTTTATGAGCATTGGAAGTGATATTTATGTGTTTATATGTATGGGTTTTGAATTGTTGGAATTATTTGATGAGTAGGTTTATAATTTTGACAATGGTGGCTATCTAAGTGGAGAAGATTTGGGGGTTTTGGCTTGTTAATGTGGAATAAATGGTGAATATAATTTTTATTGATTATTTGGAGTTAGATAAAAGATTCAAATTGTTTGTCTTGGGGAATATTATGATTTTGGTGTCATGGGTCTCTTGTTGATATTATATAAATCTTTTGGAAATTTCTTATAAATTGTTGAGGTGTTGATTTTAGAAATAATACACTGGATGATTTATGAGAATAAGTTGGAGTCTATGCCTAGTAATTAATTTGTTGAGAAACTTTGGAAGTGGAATATATTATTATCGATGGGGTCAAATGCTAGGCTTGCCTAATTAAGTGTTTATTTGGAAATTCCAAAATTGTGGCTAGATCCAATTTCAAGCTCTATGTTTATTGTGACAGGTTTACTTGATATTGTTTAGGTTCTAGCTAATCTTCTTAGAGCTTGGAGAATTAGGGTTTTGTGGTTGCGAGGTAAGTAGCTTTTCAATGGGATTTTTGAAAAATAACCATGTTGCATAAATGTTGTTTTTGGGTTAGACACACTTTTGAAAACTACATATGGAAACTATATTTTCCTAAAAACAATTGTGTCGTAACCTTAATATATATATATATATATATATGATTATATATGAAAATGCATCATATTTGGTATTGCATTTGGGGAAATGCATGAATTGTTGATATGAAAAATTGAGCATATTTATTTAACCTTTGATAAGAAAATCATGGATTCTATGATATATTATAAAATTTAAAAATGCTTATCTTGTCTTGTTATGTAGGAAATTGATAGAAAATCTCTTGACAAGAATGAAGTTGCAAACCTTACAAACTTTGTGAAAGTTAGATTATTTAAGGTTTTTCTGAAATTACCTAGACATAAACTGTGTTTCAAAGTATATGTAACCTATGGGCTTTATGTGGTTTTAACACCATGCCATGTGTGATTTTCCGATGATCACCCGATTTGGTTTTCGTAGTCTCTGTGACAACGGAATCAACTCTAGGTTAGTGCCCTTTCACTTTGGATGACGCGTTCTTCCCTGTGGCCCATAGGGGGAAGAGGTTCCTTGATTGTGTGTAGGTGAGGCTATTGCCCATGGGACCAAGAGACCGCATACAAGAGAGCTCCTATTTGACGC
The DNA here is from genome assembly GCA_032878915.1 of Castanopsis chinensis. NCBI lineage: Eukaryota > Viridiplantae > Streptophyta > Magnoliopsida > Fagales > Fagaceae > Castanopsis > Castanopsis chinensis. The sequence goes on along the minus strand of JAVQMG010000131.1, from coordinate 1,204,658 downwards.
ACTCTTTCTGCTGCCCATGGGGGGAGAGAAAAACCTTGAGGCTATAGGTGAGGCTACTGTCCATGAGGTCAAGAGTTTGCATACCAGAGAGGACAATATCATGCCAGTTGTGAATGGTTGGATCCCCTGATCGGTCTATGCGGTAGTGTGGTATATTTTTGATGATTTAAAAATTATATTGTTGGTGTTCACAGATTATAGTATATAGTTTCAAGGTATTTACTTTGAGAAACTTTGTATTCATTATTTAATCATTCTTGTCATATTATTATTATTGAAGATGAAACTTGCATTTCCCTCACCCCCATTAATTATGCTACTTACTGGGCGCTGTCTTATTCTATTATTTTTATAAACTTTTTAGAGTAGGCAACAATATTTTGAAATAGCTTTTTAGTTGCTAATAGTAATTAGACTAACTACTGATCAAGACTAAACTTTGAAATGGAGACATTAGATGATGTACATTTTACAATAGGCTTGACTCATTTTTTGTATATTATAGTGGTTGTGACCATGGCTGTTAAAATCCTGGTCTGGATCATACAGTCCTACGATTTTACAATCTCACTTGTTCAAAGCGATTCAGATCTTTCAATGATCTTTGCAATCGTTCAGGATCAGTAGCAACGTACGATTCTTATGATCTCAAATGACGTTAGTTTCTTGTAATCTTTTTTAACTTGACAAAAAGCTCAGTTGGACTCAAATGAAAAATAAAATCCTAATAAACCAACTTTTTCCAGTCTAACGTAGAGAGAGTGTCAGTTGGACCCAAATAAAAAATATCCCAATAAGGTGTCACATTTTGAGGTTTTTGACCTCTTTAAATGATGCTTACAAATGGATATAGTGATGTATGATAATTATATTAATGAATGTATAATTTATATGATTATTTAACACACCAATGTGTATTTTTTGTTTTTTTCTCAAATAATGTAGTATCTTACTATTCACGATTTGATCCTGCGATTCACGATCCTACCTACCTCCTACGATCCTATGTAGGATCCCGATTTTGACAACCTTGGTTGTGACTTTATTCTCACTGATAAGACAACTTGTTGATATGTAATTATTTATTCAGACCTCTATTCTTTTGTGGCCAATGGTCCTTGTAATTAATACTTAGAGTTCTGACTTACTTTGAGAGTATATTCAATGAAATTATTGAGGCGTCTTTCTCATGCTTTGAACCCTTTGGGGTTTGGGGCATGACAGGGCTACTATGTGATTTTTTGTTCTACTAGTTACTGTTACCTGAACAAATAAATCTCACTACTTCTATTTCGGAGTGAGATCTTGTTCGGTCAATAACTTAGTATATTGGATAATCGCATGTAGCATGCTAAAAGCATTATTTCTTAAGAGAAAATTCATAATCCTGAAAAAGAGACACAAAACATCCCCTTCTAAAAGATTTAATTGGAAATGATTACTTAGAGTATTATGTCTAATTATTTTAGTAAGGAGTTACTATAATTTATATTCAATAGAGTTAGGCTTCATAAGAATATAAAAAAAAAATCAAGAGATTAAATTGAGGATTGAGGAACTTAAGATGAAGGGATTTATAAAGTGATAGTAACCATTAACTTTATTTCACTATGGATGATTTCATGGAAAGGTTAACTATCACGCCCTAGCTCATCATTGGCATGATATTGTCCACTTTGGGTTGCCACTTATGGTTTTAAAAGGCTCATACCAGTTAGAGTCCAAGGTCTCCATATAAGGCACAAGACCTCCCCTTAACTAGGTGATGTGAGACTTAGCTAGGATTTGGTTCTCTCTCACCCTACACCACTTAAGATTTTTTTGGCCTTTTCAATCCCCGCATTAACTGCTATTTAATAAAGTCTTGGGGTGATTAAATAATCATATAGGAACTTAGAGTGCAACCAAAACTTTATAGTGAAATATATAAATTGTGGTTAATGTTATCTATGGGCCTATCATAAGATGACAGGAGTTGCAATACCCATTGGAACTGGTGTTTTTAATTCCCTTCGACCCCACTTCAAGCCACGCTCTAAAAATCCCACATAGTCTAGTCCATTAGCTGATCCATTATGTGTTAAAAAAAAAATAGTCATTTAATGAAAACCTAAGTCATCACACTGCATGTTTAAGTGAGAAAAGTTCTCTCTCACCCTCTTTGGCTACATGACTGAAAAAGAGAAGAAATATCATATTTGTCGACTCTCCAAGTAGCACACGACTAGGGTTTTGATGTCAAGGAAGAGAGTCCACTCTTGCAGACAATTATGTGGTCATTGAAGTGAAGATCAATGAAATTCCAAAATCAAGTTTCTAGGACTTTAGATGTTTCAAGGAATCAAGTGTTCTTGATGAGTTTGTTCTTGGTGAGTTTTTTCCAACTAGAGGCAAAGTAGATGCACAAAAGATATGACTCTATAAACCCTAATTAGAAAATTCAAAAGTGCATATGTTCAAGCATAATAAGAGTAGATGTTGGTTTTTCTTTTATGCTGCACATGATTTGTATGAGATGCAAATAGTTTTCCAACAGTTTATACTATTTTATTAGTCCCTCTACTTTATCTTTTTTCATTGCATGCCTTTGCCCTAATTTTTTGTTGTCCCCTTCACAATTATAGGTTTTTAATAGCTAAAACATTGACCTCTCACATCGATACACTATGAACAATTATGTTAATAAGTTTGTGCAAAGGAGTAGATAAGTAGTAGTATTTTAAATAACAGATAACACATTGAAAAAAACATAAGTATAAAATTATGTTTCAATACTCATTCAATTTTTTTGCTTCTAGAATTTTTGTATATGAACATTTGAATTTAATTAATTAATTTATGTATTTATTTATTCAATTTTTTGTTCTCATAAATTAATTGTTATAGGTTATAGTGTGTTAGTTTGTGTATATGTATGTTAATAGTTATGTTCATGTTTTTTTTTTTTTTTTTTTTTAAATGTTTAGGTGTGTGACTGTATGTATTTTCATTTGTATGTGTTTCTTTGGAGCAAAAAGACTAATAACATGACCATCATTCTAAGAATATTGGGCAATCTTCAGAGCCATCTTCGTTATAGAATTAGGAAAGTCATTGCTTGTATCAATCAACACCATATGAACTATACTTACACCAGATCAATAAAATATTAAAAAGTCTCAATATGATAATTTTAATTTTAAAATAAACAAAAAAAGAAGAAGGAAATTGTCCATTTAAAATGTAATATGAAAAATAAATGAATGTAACTGCATCAAATCCATGTATAAAACTCCCAATATTAATTATGAAAACTCCACAATGTCATGGTTTTTGAAGTTGTTTTTAGAAAGACGTAAATGTTATTAATAATGAATAAGCTTCCTGTAAAACATACCCTCAATATTTTTTTAACATGGTATGCATTATCCATAATTCAATTAACTTTAATAATAAATAAGAAGAATAAAGTATAGATAATGCTATGCAGTGTATATACAATGAATAGCTCATTTAGATAATTTTTTCAATATGTCGTTTGATCTGTTAGGATTAGTGCCCTAAATTTCTATTGTAAAATGCTATGTATGATATTATGTTATAAGCAATAAAGTTGTTTTATTATCTGAAATAAGGATAACATAAACATTTGAACATTGTATTACTATGAATATTTTCATGAAAGGGTTAAATGTTTAGATAATAAAGTCTTGAGATATAACTTATTAATAAGGCCTAAATTGCAATTATAATTATATAGTAATATTAAATATAATTAATGGAAACTTTGGACTTGTCAAAAGTTGACAAATAAGCCCAAAACCCATTGGATTTAGAGCTTTATTTGTCCCTTTTGGTTCCACCCTAAGCCATATATTAAAACCCAATTGGGCTGGCCTAAATGGCTAACCCATTTATATAATCATTTGTTTATTTAATAAGAGTTATTAAATAAAGTAATTACAAGTGTTGTAAAATATATATGTATGATTAAAAGATAAATAGATAAATTTCTGCTATGTGTTTGTATGAGATGCAAAACTCTGTTTTCCAACACGAACAATTTCATTAGTTTCTTTGCTTTATCTTTCTTTTATTTTAAACTTATTTATTTATTTCAATATATTTTGGTCAAAATTATAGGATTTTGCTAACTGTAACGTTGACCTTTTATATTGATACACCACTAATAGTTAAACTAATAAGTTAATGGAAACAAAAGGTAAATAAGAATTAGTATTTCACATCAAAAAAATTTAAAATAGAAAAAAAATTCAAAATTACTATTAAAAACTCATTAAATTTGTTATTTGATAATGTTTGTATACAAAAATATAAATTTAAGTTGTTAATGTGTGTGTGTATATAGTTGATTTTGGTTTCTACAAATTATTAATTGTCAAAATTCAATTTGTTAATTTGTGTATATGTATATGTTAATGTTGATGTTTATGTTCATCATTCTGAGAATGTTGTGTAGAATAAATACTTTCAATATGTACTTAATAGTGACATATTCAATACACTCTTCTCAAAAAGATTCTGTAACAATCTTTTTAGTAATTGTGACACATTATGTTTCCTTATCCTTTATTTTTTCTATGCAGATTTTCCCTGCCTCAAGAGGGGATGGGACAAGGACAGGTTTTGTTCAGCCCAACCCATCTTACCTCATCCGACTCCGAATGTATATATACATCTTTAATTTAATATATGTTTAACTTATTTAAACATATAATTTAGTTTTTTTTTTTTATACATATATATATATACAATTCTTAGTTATTCTCTATTTCTTACCAACCCATCTCAGCTGGTGCTCCATTCTCAATCTAGAATTACTCTAAACATTAGGGAAGATAAGGGAAGACCACCTAAGCAAACCAACCAATAGGACTTGACTTATATTTTCAAAACACTTCTATCTTACTTCTCTTCCAATACTCTTATGATTGCCATTTTCGTTTATATTTAATTTTTATCTCATCAATATACCTCATAATAATCTTAATCGCATATTACAAAATCTCCGACTCATCCTTTACCCGACCTGCCCTGCAATCATTTGTAAACATCGCTTTTGAATCCCTTACGACTTGGGACCCCGTTTCCCAATAATACTGAATTCTAAGACCCAATTTTGGTTTAAGGCCCAATCAAAAGTTAAATTGACTTGAGAAGTGTAAAAATGAAAAATATAACTTTTAATGAGCGAATAAATCAAATTTTGAAAAATAAGGCTAAAGGAAACCCTCGTTACGCGCACGCAAGAATCAACCTGCACACACAGCTTTTTGCATGCGTACGTAGGTTAGATCTTGCACATGCATAGCGATTTTCAAAAACTATACAAGACAAGTTTTCTGCATTTATGTTGAGGTTTGGAATGAATCCCACATCATTTGAGGATCGTTCCAAACCCTTTATTTTCACAATATAAAAAGCCTTACTTGGTATATTTTTAAAACACACAAAAATCCCATCGGAAAACACTAAGATTTACTAGAAATAGTGAATCAAATAAGAATTTTTTCACAAAACATCTTCAAGTTAATTTTCTTTTAATTTTGACCTTTTTTAGCCTTGATATTTGAGTTAAAATTACTAATCACTTTTTATTGGATTGTGAATAGATTTGACTGAGTGGAACGGTAAACATCAAGCTTGAAGAGATTTTATTTGAGGTATTTGCTTAAACTTTGCTTTTTTCCTTTTCTTCTCTTTCCATGGTTTTAATCCTTCTATTTGTCTTGCTTTCTTGTTGCAATATGCTTTAACATGTTTATCTAGCCTAGATTTACGTTTTTGTATGTTTTAAAAGTCTGTTAGGTTGCTACAATGTGTGTTTAAGCGTTCTACTCTATTTGTTTGTGTTTTGGGGTTTTCTGGGCTGGAAATTGTGTGCGCATAATCTTGCTTGTGCAGGCGTGCTTGTTCATGCGTATGCATGAACTTGCTTAGAAACCATAATTTTGTTTCTTTTATTTTGCTTCTGCTTTCACATGTTTATTTTGTTTAGCTTCTCTTTCCAAGTTTTTATACTCTCAAAGTCCATGTTTCACATGTTTAATTGCTTGCTTTGTCTCACATGTTAGAATTAGGGTTTTGTTGTTTCAATGATATGAACATGCATTCACATGCTTATGCATGATGCCATAGGTGCTGAGTTACTGCAAGGGAAGTAAGGGTAAGTCATGCATTTGTAATGTTCATGCATTTATGGTCTTGCTTTGATGATAGAGATAAACATTCTTGTTTGGTTAAGTGTTTCCAAAGTGTACATGCAATGCTTTTAATGATGATATGATGTGCTTGTTGCCTATATCCTTGCTATGATTTAATGATTCATAAGTTGTTGTTTGATGATGATAATGTGATGTGATGCTATATGAATGCTAGGATGAAGTGATATGCATGTTTAGATGTATGGTAGGCTTTGTTTGTAAGCATGATAGATGCATGGTTAGGGATGTTTGATGCCATGTTGATTGGTAGATGTATGCTAGTGTGCACGTGAATTAGATACAAGTATTGACTGTACCTTTAATAGGGTTTATGCATAAGACACAATGATGGGAAGCCAACCTTGGGTTAAGCAGTTTTGTGTGCATAACACCTTCCCCAAGATCGTACTTTAACTCCGAACTCATATCTTTGGTAGTAAGATCAAAAGGTCCTTCCTCGAAAGGACGCTATATATATGGTTCCTAGACCATTGCAGAAACTAGGTGGCGACTCCTTTAAACGACCCCTTGCATCCACCATCCTATACAAGTTTTCCTCACCCCAAAAAGGAGACGAGATAGGGATAGGGTGCAACGCTCCAGCCTAATACCCAAAAAAAAGGATCAGATTTTTGGAAAGCCACACGTGTGACCCCATCTTCCCCACTCCCCTCAACCACACATTATGCAAAATATCTCTACCTCTTGGCCAGGTGCCTCATTTCTTTTATTTCACTCTCAAACACAATTGCCAACACACTCACATGCACACTCCTCTCTACCTCTCTTTTTCACTCTCTCACCGGTGCTCATCCTCCACCATCTCCACCATTTTTCACAGGAAGATCACCAAAAAACTCTTTAGGAATCTCTAAGGCATCTAAATCTCTTTTATTTGAGGTAAAATTTCTAATTTTTTGGAGGGTTTATATGCTTTAGCTAGAGGTTTTCTTTATCTAAGCTTTGATAATGATACCCATGTGATTTATGAGATTTGGAAGTGATATTCATGTGTTTATATGTATGGATTTTGTGGTGGTGGAATTATTTATGAGTGGGTTTATAGTTTTTACAATGATGGCTATTTAAGTGGTGAAGATTTAAGGGTTTTGGTTTTTAATGTGAAGTAGATGGTGAATGTAATTTTTATTGTTTATTTGGAACTAGTTAAAGATTTAAATTGTTAGTCATGTAGGATATTGTGATCTTTGTTTTCATGGGCCTCTTATTGATGTGGTGTAAATCTTGTGGGAACCACTTATAAAGTGTCGAGGTTTTGATGTTAAGGAAAATACTATGAATGATTTAAGTCTACGAATTGAAGTCTATGCCTTGTAAATTAATTTGTTGAGAAACTTTGGAAGTGGAATATATTATTGATGAAATTAAATACTTAGGCTTGCCTAATTAATTGCTTAGTTAGCAATCTCTAACTCATACCTAGGCATAATGTCAAGCTTTATGCTTATAATGATAGGTTTGCTTGGTATTGGTTAGGTTCTAGCTAATCTCCTTTGGAGATTGGAGAAAAATGCTTTTTGCGGATTGCAAGGTAAGTCGCTTCATAATGAGATTTTTGAAAATGAGTCATTATTGCACTCAATTGTTTTATGGTTAAAACCATCTTGGAACATTATTCATGGTTTTACTAAAATTTACTATTTGTACTATTATTGTTAATCATTTATGGAAAATGCATGAGGCATTGAAAGTGCATCATATTTCTAATTGCATATGGAGAAATGCATGATTTGTTAGCAAGGAAAAGATTAACATCTTTGACTAAATTCTTGAGAATGCAATTCATGGATTTTATGGTATATTGGAAAATTTAAGATGCTTTGATAATTGGGAAAGTTGATGCAAAACATTTTTGACAAAGAAATGGTTTTGAGGACTTTGAGAATATTGTGGATATTTGGTTATTGAAATATCTTATGAAACTATTTGGAAGTAAACTATGTATTTGAATACATTTAACTTGTGAGCTTTTGGTGTGGGTTTGCCCTTGTGCTATGATATTGGTGATTATCCCGTCTTTGTGACAACGAATTTGTGACATGTGATTACCCCGTCATCGTGATGACAAGCCAGGTTGGAGGCTCCTACTTTGCATGACACAGGTAAATCCTTAAGTGTAACGGTGAGTCTAGGCAGGGCCAAGAGACCACATGCAAAAGTGGTACTACATGATGCGTTATCTCCTACTGCCCATGAGGGGGATACTTAAATCCTTGAAGGTGTGGGTGAGGCTAGGCAACGCCAATAAACTGCATGCCAAAAGAGGTGTATATCATGCCGGTGTGTTTGGGTTCCGACCTGTTTGTGGCGGTATGATGTCTTGGTGGCACCTTGAGTTAGGTTTCAGGTTTTGAGATGGTATTGGACAATTTTTATGGCTCATAGTGAATAAAATATAGTTTTATAGTTATTTTGGGAAGCTTAGTACTATATTATTTCTATGATTCTTGTTGGGTTAATGAATTTGATTTTGCATAAATGCAATGAAAATTTTCCAATTATAATATGATTTGTAAAATGCTCATTATCATGAAACTTGTATTTTCCCCATCTCTATTAATTATGGTACTTACTGGGCTATGTCTTATCCCATTCTTTTACAAACCTTTCAGAGTAGGCAACGATAATTTTTAGACAGATTTTTGTGGCTAGCAGCAGTTAGGCCAACTACTGATGGAGGATGGACTTTTGTTATGGTGATCATTAGATGAACACTAGAATAAGCTTGATTCATTCTTTTATATCTAATAGTGATTATAACTTTATTTCCACTGATGGGACAAGTTAATGATATATAATTGTAATTATTCAGACTTCCATTCTTTTATGGCCAATGGTCTTTGTAATTATTGCATAGAGTTTTGACTTACTTTGGGAGTATCATCAATGAAATTTTTATGATAATTCTTGATATTGGTGCTTTGATAATAAATTTTGGATTGAATTGTCCAAAAAGGAAAAATCAATAAGTACCTTTGAGATATTTTCTCATGCTTGGGATCCTTTTAGGCTTGAGGCGTGACACAAGGCCTCCATGATCCAAACTCGTCCTGCCCCCTTCCATCCCTAGAAAGAAGTGTCAGTAGGTGCACACAACACTCATTTGAAATTTTAATTAGAACTAGTTGCTCCATAAGGTCAGCGTCTGAATACTCTCCAATTGTCACATTGAGGTAGATAACCTCTAATTCTGTAAATTATAGAACAAGTAATATGAACCATGTCTCTCTCACAAGCCATAACCAAACAAGCACATAGATGAAATATTTTAATAATTATATATATATATATATATATATATATATTATTAGTAGTTATTCAATCATTTTGTAAAATCTTACGATTGAATATTCAAATTTATCATTGAATGTGACCATCCCATCTTTCGATGGTCATGGGTTGAGATCATGAATTGAACTTTTGGCATTAAGCTATTTCTTCACAGGACCTCTTCCATATTTGTCTTTGACTGAAACAACACACTAAGTAGTATATATATCAATATTAGTAGCCATGGCCTAGGGTCGGACTTAGGATTTCAAATTAAGGGAAACCAAAGTATAGGGAAAAAAAAAAATTGGTATCATTATTTTTTGTATTTTTAATTTTTTGAGTTGAGCAATTTGCAGTTAGGCTAGGTTGATTAGGATGATTGGAGAGGAGGAGAGGTCTAAGGCTTTGGAAGAGAGAGTCAATACTATATAGACATATAATTAACTTATATAAATTAATATATTTAATTAAAGTCTATTTTCTTAATTTTCTTATGCAAATATGTCCAAATTATTTTAAGCCCAAGCCCATTAAAAAACAATTTTTCATGAATTAGAAAAATAGAGAAGGCTGAAGACTTGTCCAGTGTCAGCCCATTAAGTTTGTTTTTTTAAGATGAAATAGAGTTGGTGGTTGACAGTAAAATCATTGGTTTCTCAGCATTTAAAAAACTAAAATAAAGGACATTTAAGAAGAAAGATAGTAGGAGTTGGTACTTGGCAGTAAATTCCATTTGTTTCTTAGCAGGTAGAGATGCAAACGGAAAGAAACAATGGCAAAGAGCAAGGAAGGATGAAGAAAAAGAAGAAATGCGAAGCAAAGATAGCGAGTTCGACTCTGATGGTATCTCACCGGTGGTGGGCCTAGTGACTGAAGCTTAAAAAATGGAGAAAGAAGCTAAGTACCAAAAATTTCAAAAAGTACTTAAAAAACAAAAAAAATTCTTTAACTCAGGGGGCTGAGCACCCCCATCCCCCGCGAGGGTCTATCCCTACATGGTCCATTGATCTTATATATGATATATTATCTGATATTATATTGTATGATATTTTACATATAATATATAATCTACATTAATAATTTTTTTGAACGGTTAATATATATTAATTTTAACAGCCATTTTAAAGGCAAAAAAATTGTATATTAGCCTCCATTGGTCTTATATAATATATATTTATATATTATATTTTATACGGTGATATACTTTATTTAGTGAAAAATAAAATCAAATATTGTAACAATTGGCTTTTGAAAAGAACATGACCTCACCTCAGAGGAAAATCCAGTCCAACTCTCCAAGTCTCAACCACCAAGGTCTACCATTTCACAATCAAAGGTGTGTGCTTGAACAATTCAAACCGAAGCCTCCTATCAACATAAAGTCACAGTCCTCCTAAGAAATGCAACCCCAACAACAAATCTACGTCTGGGACATTTAAGCGTTACAAATTTCAAGAGTCTAATGTGTCTCCCAATTTAGCACAACATTCTAATCACCACTAATAAATGAAACTTCATACTTGAGGTATAACTAATTGATTAGAAAAACTAGTAAAATCTACAACCCAAAAAGTAGCGTAATTAATAAGGGTATGGGAATAGACTGCCACATGAGGAATCTTAAGAAGCAGTTTTTTACTACGATTTCTAGTGGAGTTGTCAAGGATATTATTCACATAGTTGTTCTTGTTTTGGTCATTTTTGTTTTTGACAAAGTGTATCGTTTGATGATGCTTTTGATTTTATTTTTTTGCTGGAGAAGTTTGGGGGAGAAGAATAGAATAGATAGTAGACAAAAAGATAGCGGTGGGTTTTGAATTTGGATGTGTTTGATTAGTTTCGCACAACATTCCTTGTCTTTTTAACTTGATTGTTAAAGGGGTCAAGTGCTTAAACTTTGTGTCATTTCATTTGTAATAATTTTCTTTTATCCTTCATGTTTTTAACGATCCATATGGTTGGCGTGAAACGCGAGGAGAAGAGAAAATGATGTTTGGTTGGTGAGGGGAGGGAGGAAAGAAAATGGAGGGATTTAAGAGTTTTCTTGTTAGGCCGACCATTTGAGAGAAAATGGAAAAAATTTAGATAGTCCTGGAAAATTGCTCCAAGCTCTCATATAGAGGGTGGGGCGTATGGTGTGTCCCATGTGTAGGGCCCACACCCCAAGTTAGAGCTTAGAAAATTGATTTCAAACTACTTAAGAATTGTCAAAGAAGATAGTTTTCTCCACAACTTGAGAAGAAAATTGGAGAGAAAAGTGGGGGAGGGGTGGGTTCCATGGAAAAATTACCCATTTGCTCTCCCCCATTTAAATGTTGCATTTGTTTTCTTTTTTAGGTATGTTACATTTTTATATTTTTTCTTATATGCTACTACTTTTTTTTTCTTGGTACTCGGGGCATGGGAGTAAATTTAAATAATCTAGATTTTCTAGTCTTTTACTTTTATTTTCTTTTCCACCCCAAAAAAAAAAAAAATTATGGGAGAAAACTAAAATCTCTTCTATCCTCTAATTTTTCCATCTCCTTCTCATTTCTTCAATTTTCCATTCCCAAAACAAACGGATTCTAAGTGAAGAAAAAAAAAAGTAACTTCATAAATGTAATTTTTAAATTCATCTCAAAAGCTTGTTGTATCCTAATTGAGATTACAATGTCCAAAGAAGAAGAAGAAGAAATAACAAAGCAATAACAAAAATACTCATTACAATTTTTTTTTCCTAATTTTGTTTTTGAACAAACCAATGCTATAACCACAAACCTTTTTACAAATTGTTGAGGTGATAAATTATATTGGTTCTCATTTAAGCTCATCATTGATATCACTATTTTATTTGTCAATAACTACTCACCGCATCAACAATTTGTAAAAAAATTGTAGTTTTAGCATTTTTCTTTTAAACATGATTCTCTTCATTTTACAGTTTTCATTTGAGAGAGTGGAATGGTGTTCTAAGTGTCAAAGTAAAATTGTTTGATAAGTATTTTTAAATTATGTTTTTAATACTTAAAAACAAAAACTTGTGGAACCTACTAAAAAATATTGGTTGGATAAATGGCTCATGTCTCAAATGCAAAGTTTTTAGAAATTCCAAAATGATGTTTTCTAATGTGAGTTCTTTGTTATCTCCAAAAGATGATGGCAAGTTTATAAATAATTTCACCACCCATCGAACATGCCCATAAATGTCCTCTCTCTCTCTCTCTCTCTCTCTCTCTCTCTCTCTCTCTCTCAGGCACATAACTTCTTTATGTGTTCCATTTTTTATTTAGCTGTGTTGGAAAAAGTTTAAGCAGCAGACTGTAGACCTGAGCACTTTAGTTACTATTGTAACTCAACGAAGAGTCCAATATACTCTTTAGTTTTTGGAGTGTCAAAAATCAACGAGCTCATCCATCATTTGTAACCAAATCCCACTAGTAGCCACCTCATTTTCATGTGGTCAAATCAAACTTCTCAAGTGTACCTTTAATGTCGGGTGATGGTTAGTGTCTTTGGAGCAGTTTTTTTTCGAGATATAGAGGGGCAAATTCTAGCAGCCTATTGTATAAACTATAAAGCATGACTCCCATCTAACATGGGAGTTACTCAATGTTGGTGGCATGTGTAAAGCTCTCATTTTCGGGAAAAAGGTTAGTTTTTTGAGCTGATTGTGGATCGTGTTAGTGGATGCTTGTATAGAGGACCATGTGAAGATTGCCATCCTTATTATGTAACAAAGTTGTTATGGCTCTTGTATGGTTTTGCACTAGTAAAGAAGGGTCCTCAAGTATTGTTAGAGGGATGACCTTTTCTTTCCCCAAGAATTTAGTCTATTAATAATGTTGACGTAACTTGAATTTAATTGTCACGTGGGATTAATTCCCATGACATGAACTCAATATTGGTGTTGGAGTCAGAGGGGCACTTTATTTGGTTCGCAAATTTTGTGAACTTGCAAGAATATAAGTCTTAACATTGCTTTGGAGAGTTGGCCGAATTTGACTAGGGTTGGAGTCCTTATTTGTCATGGTTTCGGAATTCTACCTATCATAGGAGTCGGTTTGCATTGGAGTAGTGTGCACGTGAAATTTATTCCAAAAAGAACTGTTTATTAGCAAATTCCTTTTGCTGGAAGGACATGCATGGTTAACCGACTTAACTCTTTTGTATAAGTCTAGCCAGTGTTGTGGGATACAGTGTGTGGTAAAATCTCTTTGAGGGTGTTGATTTAGGTGCAATACGATATTTTTGAGAGGAGGTGATTTGTATTCTCTCAAATTTGATAATTAAAAAAGAGATTTGGAAGAAAGATTGACCTTGGTTGAAAAATATGGACCAGAAGGATTTTAATCAAGGATGTCAATACCGTACTGGAGACTGTACTGATTTGGCCAACGGTACGATATATTTTAGGTACCGATCAATACCGATGTACCGTTTAGGGTTTACCGCTAATTTTATATATCCTTACATAAATTTAAATTCCTTTTAAGTGTGTGTGTGTGTATATATATATATATAAATATTTACATTTAAATTTATTTATTTTTTTATACGTTGGTTGGTCAAAATTCATATAATTTGTAAGTTTATACTTATTCTTTTTTTATTTTTTAAGAAGATATGATTGTACTTATCTAAAGTCTAAAAAAAATGTCAGTAGAATTTATCTAATAAGAAAAAAGAAAGAAAATCCTCAAAAAAAGAAAAAAGAAAAAAAAAGTGGTTGTAAAATATTTTAAATTACCATTTTTACTTATCAAAAGTTATTGTTTACAGTTGGATGGCAGTAAAAGGTTTGAGTCTAACGTGTAGTAGTAGATTATCTCAAAAAAATAAAAAAGGTGTAGCAATAGTATTAGTGTGTGCTGTCAATGGAGTATTATTGTTTAATAAGAAGTGTTAAGTTCTTAATATTTTACAATATTTTCATAATAAATCATACCTGGTAAGTTATTACTGATTTTAATTTTTTTTTCTATGTGACTTACAGATTTTAATTTGAACACATTACTTAAATATTTTCTTTCATCAGTATTAGTTAGTAACAATCAACTACTTAAGATTTATTGTGAAAATATTGTAGTAACATTTCTCAATTTTAATTTCTTATTCTTTATTTTTTTCCTTATCTCTTCATTTTTTTTCCATCCACATGTTTCTTTTCCTTTATTTTTTCCTCTTTTTTTCTCCTCCACACCTTTCACTTATCTCTATCTTCACATCACGTCTTCTTTAGCACTTCATCAGTTCATCAAGAGCTCTCTTGACTTTTGTTTTTACTTTTCTTCTTTGCACTTCATCAGTTCATTTGGAGCTCTCTTCCATTTTCTTTTTTCTTTTCTTCAATAGCACTTTGTCTACTCCTGAGCATTGAAGAAGCTTTCTCTCTTTCTTTCTCTCTGATATCGTCGCCGGATGACAAAGGCTAGAGGACAACCTTTTTCCCCTCCCACCAGCGCAAGTCCTCCTCCCCACCGAGGCTCAAATGGGTCATCTTTGCTCTTTTTTTTTTTTTTTTTTTTTTTATTAGTTTTAAAATTGTGATTTGAGTTTGTATTTTGATTGAGAGCTCCGTCAATTTTGTGTTTCACCGCTGTTTTCTAATGAGAAGCAAATAGAGAGTTTTGTTCTTATTTTTCTCCTTCTTCTTTGTTTTCTTTCATTACAAATGAGTCTTTTTGTGTTTCGTCCCGGTATCTATTTACCGGCCAAAACAGCCGGATTTCGCCAGCATGGCCAGTACATGGCCGATATGGCCGTTATTTTACGAAACAGGGGTGTACTTGTATAGGTGCACTGGTCGGCACGGTATATACCGGCCAGTACGGTACGGTATCACCCACACTGATTTTAATGCAAACATAACACATGATAGTGTTGATGAGGACTCTAACTTTGCGTTGACTAGTTCTTCAAATGAGTGGGTTATGGGTTCAGCTTGCACTTTCCATGTGTGTCCAAAGAAGGAATGGTTTTACAAACTTGTTGAATCAAAAGTTGGTTCAGTCCACATGAGTAATAATCAAACCTGTGAGATTTCAGGGATAGGTCAAATTAAGCTAAAGTTGCATGATGGAATAGTTCGTGTTCTAAATGTGGTTCTTTATGTTCCAGACTTGAAGAGTAATCTCATCTCAATTGGTTCATTAGAATCCAAGGGCTTCAAGATTGTTATGGAACATGGAATTTTGAAGGTATTAAGTGGCGCTTTTGGTATTGTTGATAGCCACACGTCGAAGAAACATGTATTTCCTCAAAGGGTGTACAGTTGCAGATGGAGCAACCACAATTTCTAAAACAACTAGGGAGGTTGAATCAAATACTACAAGGCTATTGGGACATGCAAGTGAGGATACTTTGAGTGAGAGTGCCAAAACCTGCAACTTGGAATTTTGTAAGCCTTCTGCCTTGGAGAAGCAAACTAGGATCAAGTTTGGTCATCATACTAAGGGTATACTTGACTTTGTACACAAAGATTTGTGGGCCCTACTAAGGTTTCTTCTCTTGGAAGTAGGCATCGTGTCATTAATGTAAGGTGAAAATCACATTTTTGTCCCTACATTTTCACGCGATTCCTACTTTATTTTCTATCTTTTATTTTCACCACTTTTAGTCCATGTTTAGAAAAACACTTTCTATTTAAGTCTTTTCCGTCAATGCCGTTAGGGCATTGACCTACGTGGCAAACGGATTAATTAAAATAATAATAAAAAATTTATTTTGTCATTAAAAAAATGCCACGTCAGTAATTAAAATAAAAATAATAATTTAACTAAATTTAACTAAATAAAAAAAATCAAAAACAGAAATAAAAATAAAAAATCACATTAATTGAGATCAATTAAAAAAAAAAAAAAAAACAAACAACCATTCTACACCAAATTCTCCAGCAAATCAAACCCATAAGAACAACAAGAACAGATTTAAGAACACAATCAATAATTTAAAAAAAAAAAAAAAAAAAAAAAAAAAAAACAAACAAACAACCAAACTCACTCAAAAAAACAACACCTAGATCTCAAAAATGTCATCCCAACAACATTAATAGCAAGAACCCAAATCCAATCCAAAACATCCTGACTTCTCTCGAGCTCTCCCAATGCTCCTTAACTCCCTCTACGGCACCGTTTTCTCCTACCCAGAATCCACCTTTTTCTAAGCAAGAACCCACCATTTCTCTGGCAAGGACTCCCTCTGCCTTCTCACCTTCACCTACGTCGCCCACCAGGACTCCTCCTCTGCCCACCTCACCAAAATCATCGGCCACGTCATCAAGCACCTCAAGGACTCCAACTTCGCCATCCTCGACACCTGTCGCGACGCCGTTGGCTCGCACTCTAACCTCTACCTTAAGGCTTTGAGGCTGCTCCTCCCGCCGCTTTCACTGCGGCCACATTGGAAAAAGCTGGTCACTGCGGCCACCATCCCTCCTCCGATTGAACCTAGAACAAAAAATAAAATAAAATAAAATAAAAAATAAAAAAATAAAATAAAAAATCCCACCAAACCTAGATTTTGGGTGTGGCTTGTTATGGGTCTTGGATGATTTTGTTGGGTTTGAGAAAATGAGGCTTTGGGATTTATGAATTTGTATTTGAGCTAAATTTTTTGGGTTTATTTTGGGTTTGTTGGGTTTATACTGGGTTTGTGTTCTTAAATTAGTTCTTGTTGTTCTTATGGGTTTGTTTGTTTGTTTGTTTTTTTTTTTTTTTTTTTTTTTTTTTTTTTTTTTACTGGGTTTATGTTCTTAAATCTATTCTTGTTGTTCTTATGGGTTTGGTTTGCTGAAGAATTTGGTGTAGAATGATTGTTTGTTTTTTTTAATTGATCTCAATTAATATGATTTTTTATTTTTATTTCTATTTTTGATTTTTTTATTTAGTAAAATTTAGTTAAATTATTATTTTTATTTTAATTGCTGACGTGGCATCTTTTTAATGACAAAATAAATTTTTTATTATTATTTTAATCAATCCGTTTGTCACGTAGGTCAGTGCTCTAATGGCACTGACGGAAATGACTTAAATAGAATGCGTTTTTCTCAACAAGAACTAAAAGTGATGAAAATAAAAGATAGGGACTAAAGTGAGAATGGCGTGAAAATGTAGGGACGAAAATGCGGTTTTCGCCTTAATGTAAAGATTTGTTGATGTGGCTTCAATTTGATGGTCACGTGGGATTAATTCACGTGGACTCAATATTTATTGGAGTCCAAAGTGGCACTTCATTTGATTAAGCAAGTTTGTATACTTGTAGGATATAAGTACTACATTGTCTTGGCTTTGGAGTTGTACTTAGCGTAGGTGGTGGTTTGCTTGGAGTAGTACTGTGCACATGACATGCCTCCTAAATTGTTTGTATGGTAAATTTCTTTTCGTTGAAGGTCATGCAGGGTTAACCGACTTAAGTCTCCAATGCATGTATATGTGGTGTTGAGGGATAGTGTTTGTTGAAGGCTCTCTTTTGGGTTTGTTGCGGCTTAGTTGTTTGTTTGCTTTGTGCCTGTTGTTTCGTCTTGGCAGTGCTCCAATTTTTTTGTGTTTAGATGCACATATGTTTTGTAGTTTTTTTTTTTCTTATATCTATTTTCTTTTGGATTAAATTTGTTCGTTCATAATATTTATTTGGCTTAAAATGTTTTTACAATCAATCTTGTTTTGTAGAAAATATGAATATAAGGTATCTAGCTATGAATTTATTAAAATTCACATCTAATTTAAAAAATATTACATAGTATAACATTACTTAGAGTTACACCAGATGTAATTTGAACCCAACTCATATAAATATATATATATATATATATATATATTAGTTATTCAAAAATTTTGTAAAATCTTATGTGGAATTTTCAAATTTATCATTGATTGCTCAAATTTATTATCGAATGGGACCATCCCATCTTTCGTTGGTCATGGGTTGATAACATGAATTGAACTCCTAGAATTAAGCTATTTCTTCGCATGACCTCCTCTATGATATTGTCATCACAGTATAGTTTATCCACCAAGTTCAAGATCAATTGGTGTGGTTCCTCTATATAAGGCTCTAAAATATTGAACCATGAGCGAATAAAGACATGAAAGAAAAGTATATTAGTTAGTTATTGCGAGACCCCTGCCTAAGTTGGGTGGCGATTTTCGTGACCTTCCTGGTTGGTGCGTAGCGTATTCTAGTCACTTGCATTACACTTTCATTTTGCTATACGCAACGAAATTGGGCCAATATACATACCGAAAATTGAATCTGGGCCAAAATTAGAAGATTTAGTGCCTATATATATGACTACACAATAAAAAAAAAAAATAGGAGAGAAGAAATTCAATTAGCTAAAAGAAACTTCAATTCGACATCCAACTTTAATGGAAAGAAAATTGTAATGTGATGGGAAGAAAGTATAGACCAATAAATAAAAGTCAAATGCTAACCTCCATGACTATCATAGAAAGGGGTGAAACCGTCCAAATTTGGATAAGTTGCATGCTACAAAAGAAAACACTGTAAATTTAGCATACAATAGCATAATCGATGGAAAATTATTAATTAAGATTATGAGTCCACTAAATAAACCTATTGAAAAGCCGACCCAGAGATGTAGTCTAAAAATAAAGAGCAGTAAAAACTTGATCACAATTAATTAGAAAAAATATCAGTATCTTTGTGGAGAGAGGCCAAATCATCAACATGAATCTAAAAACATTGATTAAAGAAAAAATTAAGGAGTATTTGACTATTTTCTCTCTCTCTTAGCATCTCCTTACTCCCTTGAGTTTAACTTTAGGTTTTATGACTGTTTATATGTTACTACTTAGAAGTAGTTGTGTAGTAGTCGATTTGTTTAGTTTACTTTGAGCTTAGGTAAAACAAATATGGAAGAGTCCCCAAAAAAATTTAAAACTAATAAATTAATCAATTAATTAAAATAAATTATAATGAGACTAAAATTTATGAGGCTTGTAAAATTTATGTGTCAAAATTTAAAATTGTCAACAAAAAGTCAAAGGATTTGATTTTATATTATATATAGATAATATACTTTATTTAGAAAAAAAAAAAAAAAAATTGGCTTTTGAAAAGAACACGACCTCATCTCAGAGGAAAAACCCAGTCCAACTCTCCAAGTCTCAACTACCTCTCCAAGTCTCAACTACCAAGGTCTACCATTTCACAGTCAAAGGCGTGAGCTTGAATTTCACAGTCAAAGGCGTCAGCTTGAACAATTCAAGCTGAAGGCTTCTATCAAACTTCAACCTACTATCATTGTGTATATATAAGTCTCATCCATACCCAACGTATAGTTAACATTGATTTTCAAAAACAAAACACAAGCTGATATTAATCTCCTTCAATCTTCATCTTTCTTTCTTTCTTTTGATCAGTTCAATCTTCATCCTTAATTTGATATTACAAGTTGTCTTGCATAACCCCCTTAAGACCATCATGGAGGTGTCACCATTAAGGCAAGTCGGAAAAGAAAAAGGAGCAAAGAAAACCAAATGGGTATTGAAGTTGAAGTTTGGTGTGACTTGGAAGGCCATCAAAAAGGCATCATCATCCACTATGAAGCTTAACTGTTTTCATCTAACTTGTGCATCAAGCGTGAAACAACTCTCCCTAGTCCGGGTTCAAGCGGAGGAGGCTGTTAAGCCAATTCAACAAGCACATGCAAAGAAAAAAGCTTCTCATCATGTCACAAAATCACTATTATCCCTCCTCCAATTGCCATACACAGCTTCAGATTTTATAGACTGGGGTGATCTAATGTCTCCCACCAAGTCTCCAAAGGAAAACATATCAACAAAATGGCGTGAAATTCATGGTTTGCACAATTGGGACAATCTTTTTGACCCTCTCCATCCTTGGCTTCGACGCGAAATTATTAAATATGGAGAATTTGCGCAGGCTACTTATGATGGATTTGACTTTGATCCTTTGTCCGAGTTTTGTGGGAGTTGTAGATACAACCGGCACAAGCTTTTCGAAGAATTAGGCCTAAAAAATCATGGTTACGAAGTTACCAAGTACATCTACGCCATGTCACATGTAGATGTTCCGAGTTGGTTTGAGAGGTCACATCTAGGTGAAACATGGAGCAAAGATTCCAATTGGATGGGCTATGTAGCGGTTAGCAACGATGAAGAATCAGAGAGGATTGGAAGAAGAGACATAGTCATGGCATGGCGAGGTACAATTGCTCCAACTGAATGGTTCACCGATCTTAAGGCAAAGCTTGAGCGTATTGGGGATGGGAAAATAAAGGTCCAACATGGGTTTCGTAGTATTTATAAATCAAAGAGTGAGTTCACCAGGTATAACAAGTTGAGTGCTTCTGAGCAAGTCATGGAAGAAGTGAATAGACTCATCAAGTTCTATAAAGCAAAAGGTGAAAAAATAAGCTTCACCATCACTGGGCATAGCCTTGGTGGTGCTTTGGCTCTCCTTAATGCTTATGAAGCTGCAACTTCAATCCCTGGCCTTCCCATTAGTGTCATTTCTTTTGGAGCACCAAGGGTTGGGAACTTGGCATTTAAGGAAAAGCTTGATGAAATAGGGGTAAAAACACTACGCATTGTAGTTAAGCAAGATATAGTCCCAAAATTTCCAGGGTTCATATGTAACAATATTCTTCATAAGCTTAATTTTGTTACTAAAAAATTCAATTGGGTTTATAGGCATGTAGGAAGCCAGTTGAAACTTGACATGTTCATGTCACCTTATTTAAAGCGTGAGTCGGATTTGATAGGCAGCCATAATTTGGAGATATACCTCCATCTCTTAGATGGATTTATTGGCAAGCAGCGCAAGTTTAGGTGGAATGCTCGGAGAGATGTTGCATTGGTGAACAAGACAACAGATATGCTAATTGAGGAGTTGAGGATCCCTAAGTTTTGGTATCAATTGCCTTACAAGGGTCTTGTGCTTAACAAACATGGAAGGTGGGTTAAACCGTGTAGAGAACCTGAAGATGTTCCTTCTCCATTATCTGTAGCATCTGAGAATGAACTGCATTAATTTGTAGATACATAGATGTTTCAAATTGTAATATCAAGCAGTTTTGAGCTTTAAGCTTCTGAGTTTCGTTGAGGATGTTGGGCACTTGAATGGATATCGATTTGTGACATTGTAATCTAAATTGCACTCAAAACTAAATCCTTTTGTTTATTCAAGACTTCGGCATCATGTTTGTCATGTTGGGCTTTGTGGAGCCTAGTTTATGTTTGATTCAGTGGACGACCCGATCCGACCCGAATAATGTTGTGTGGTTTTTTAATGGGAGATTTTCTGAGGCTTAGTCCATGGAGCGGAGGCTTGGGCATCTTGGCTAACTCATAAAGGGTTCATTCTTGTTATTACCTAATGTAATTGTTCCACTTAAACACAAATCCATGTCATTGTCACACAGAAATCAAGTGTCTCATAACAATGCGCATAGAAAAATCATCTATTAAGCTGGAGATAACAAAATTATAGAAGGCAAGTGAATGTATTTTAAGGGATGATAGCTTACATAATATAAGGCAGACCATTATTGTTTTAGTGGTGATAGGGAAACACAAAGTTAACTATGGTATATTCAAATGATGGCCACTCCATGGCAGAACATTTGGTTTTGGTGAACGGCTTGCTTTTATAGTCTCCGGCCTCAATTCCTAGCCACTCAGCTTGGATTTAATTGTCCGATCATGATAGTCTATTTTTATTTTCTGAAATGGAAATAGCTAAGGGCTAAGAAGAAAAGTTTAAAATTTAGAAAAATAAGCCTCACCAGATCAAAGTTACAGAGCCAGGATGCCTACTAAACTCGTGACATTACTTAAACTACCTTTCTAAAACTGATCATCATCAATATTCTCAGAACACAAGCTTGGTGGGATGTAAGATCTAAAAACTTGTTCCATATTAGGACTTTTCTTCAAATCATCAAAAGCAACTTCCCGAGATGTGTCATGGAAAAATCGGTAGAATTTCTTGCTGCAGACATAGCCAAATATCAGGGACAGTATGATGAGTGGAATTAGGAATGGTGCATAGTAGAATTCCATCATCCCAAAGGAACCAAACGTAGTAACTTGGTATAGTATCAGAGCCCTAATATGTGTTTATGCATATGTGGCCACATCCTTCCATAGCTTTCGTAAGATGTAACATAAACTATGAGTGTCTGTCAGATAAAACATAGGAAAGAAAACTGTATTGACATGAAAAAAAGTGGGGCAAACAATTGAGCTTGAGACAGCTTAGAATATAAACTGGTCAAATAAAAATCAGAAACTCAATAAAAATAAAGGAACCTTAACTGATTTCTAATAATTAGCCATACGAGGTAGCAGAGGACCATTGTGAAGACCAACATGTCACTAGGAACACAAGTTCCATACCCAACATCTCCAGGAAGCCAAGCCTCCTTCAACTCGGACTCAAGTCTTACAAAGATACTTCCTCTTTAAATGGTATATAATTAGAGGAACTATTCTGGATAGTTCAAGACCATAGCCAACAAAGGACCTGGGAATCAAAAAATTATTAAATTGAATGAAGAGTGAAAAATTGTTAGGATAATGCATGGATAGTGATGATAATTAGACAGGAATGTGTCTAATGCCCAAGGAAAAATTTAACGTCGTCTAAACAGATACTAATGCAAAAATAAAAGACCAAAGAGTATATGAAGACCAGCTATATCATCAAAATCTAGCTCAGGAAGAATGGGATAAGCCTCATTTTGATACAAAGGGTGTATGGCACAAAGAAAATAAAATAGCTCCATTTATATTCTATATCATATGAGGGTGCACATCCACCTTTTAGACTTGAATCATGAAATATGTCATCACTACAGACCATGAACAAAAGAACCGGCTTCTCATTGACAAGAATATTATTTATTGGGGGGGGGGGGGGGGTTACAAAATAAAAAAGAAACAAAAAAAAAAAAAGAATTTCAAAATCATGATCTTACACCAAAGCCGCATAGGTCAGGAAGAATGTTGCATTGAGTGACACTCCAATGAAAACATCAAACACTGTGAAATAAAAATATTTCCCTGAAGCAGCTCTCACTACATGACTCTCCTACAGAATTCCCTCAGCCTTAGAGAGAGAAGGAACTGAAGCGACAAAGCCAAAAAAATCATAAGTGCAGGCTGAGGGAGGAAAGCATCCAACACTGTCTTGATTGCATCCACATTTACAATTGACTTTGAAAATGGTAGATATATCTTCAAATTTTCTAGTGTCGTGAGATCAGAAATAAATCCAAATGGAATCATGAAGAAAATTATGGTCATGGCCACAATAACATAGATGACAAATTGCCGTATTTTCCACTGATAACGCTTGATTTTAAGATTAGTCCATATCACTTGGCGAGGTTCGGGAGCATTTGTAACTGTCCATTTGTTAACATTTTGAGCTTGTAGACGCTGAGCTGCAGAAGCTGCAATCACCCTGCTCGTGAAAAAGACCAGAGAAGAATCTTGCTGCTTGTCCCTAAGAGTGTCCTTTTGTTCCATTTCCAGTTTTGGGTTTAGTTCAATAATCTTCTCGTTATAGTACTCTATGCTATCAACTTTTTTATTAATCAGACCAAGGAAGCCAATTCTGTTAGTGGGCCTTACTCCTGGTTTGCCAGTTGTTTTTGACTCTGCATATATTGCTTCAGCATGTGCAAGCTTCTTCTTGTACACTACTAACTCTTCCCAAATTTTGTTCACTTAAGAGAATCAAACAATGTAAACAAAATAGCATATAGCACCTCTGTATAAACAAAACATAAACCATTCAAATCAAATGACATAATCATCTGACATATGGTAGTTTTTTCTAATGCATCGTGAAAGCTTGCACATTTTAGTCTCAAACGCACTAATGTCTAAAATTTGATCCTTTAAATATGAAATATCGACGTATTATATTAATAATTTAGCATTATCAAAAGCTGAGAATTTGCCTAAAAGAAGAAAGCGAATTGCACGGACAAATATATTACTTAAAGCTCATAGGAAATAAGGAATCCCTCAAGTACTGTGCAATCTCTACCAGTCAAATTAACGCACAAAAAGAAAGTACATAGCAAAAAAATGCCTTACCTCTTTGTTGTTTGTGACCACCATCAGTCCGTTAAATGTCTCGGGACAGATACTTTTAAAAAATGAATCAATCTGTGCCTCTATTGTTTGACCTACAGGGAATGGAGGTATGTCTCTAACAAGAACCACAAATTGTTATGGTTTCACTTCAGGAGACATAAGAAGAGCATCAGCTCTCAGTGCAGAGACATGCTTATTAGCCTTCCATAGGGGGTCATACGTGACAAATGAAACCCAATAAGTGGCTATAAGAAATGCCCAATAGGTTGACTCTTCGCCTGTATTTACAAAGAAACACAGAAAACTGAATTCAGAAGAAATGATCAGGAATATATAGCTTACTAACAAACAAAACGGAAAGCCATTAATTGTTTGAATTCATTAAGAAACGATATATTAGTTGGATGGCACCACCAGCTCTGCAAATTGTGCCCTTGAACATATTCATTTGATATGTTTGAGCTATTATTTAGTGGTTGAGAAACTTTACCATATGCACTTTGACAAGTCTAATAAATATCTGAGTCTTCTTGATCATTTGAAAACCTATGTCCTGAGAGAATAAAAGAAATAGAACTATCCACCCAAATCATGAAAGGTAGTGTAGAATAAGTGGGTGTGGATTTGGGTTCAGGTTTGGGTGTGGGTACGGGTGCGGGTGCGATATAGCAATTTAGCAATTTTTGAAAAAGTAAGAGCACCCACAGTGGGCCTTTCAAATGCCAAATGTAAGACACATTTGGCATTTAGGCCCACAAAATGCCCAGCAACGGAAGGGGCCAAATGCCAAAGGCCAAATTTTTTTTGGCATAATGCTACAGTACCATCTTATTTGTGAGATGGTACTGTAGCTGAATGGTATAAAAAATAATAATTTTTTAATTCTCTCTCTCTCCCCTTTTTTACCCGAAATTTCCTCTCCTCTCTCATTATTTCTCTTTCTTTTCTCTCTCTTTCGTCTCTCTTTCTCACCTCCCCTCTCTTCTCTTCAGACCCAAACGGCATGCTCCTCTCAATTCACACATCAATGATCAAAATTAAACAAAACCACATCAGAGACACCAACAGGCATCATCCTTCTCCTCTATTGTGTTTTGTGTTCTGGGTTTGGGAGTTCCGGGTTCCGGGTTCTGGGTTTTTTTTTTTTTTTTTTTTCCTGTTGTGACCGATGCCTATAGAAGAGGTGGGTATGGCTGAGATTGGTTCATTTTTCTGGTGGGTTGCGATCCTCTCTCGTGTTTTGGTGGACGGCGTGTTCATGGGTTTTCGGCGTGGTTTGCCGGCATAAATTTGGGATTTGCTCACTGTGGGTTTTTTTTTTTTTTTTTTTTTTGGTGGTGTGTCTGTGTGGGTCACGGCGGATCATGGTGTGGTTGAGGTGTGGGTCACGATGGTTGTGGGTTGTGTCATTTTGGTGGTCCTGGGTGGTGGTGGGTTGCTGTGTTTTTGTTTTTGTTTTTTTTTTTTTTTTTTTTTTTTTTTTTTTTGGTGTTGATGATCGGAGAGGTTGGTGTTGATGGTCTGGTTTTTTTTTTTTTTTTTTTTTTTTTTTTTTTTGGTGTTGACGGTAGATTATGGGTTGCTGGTGGTGGTGGTGGTGGTTGTTTCAGGTGTGTAGTGCCGGCGGTGGTGGTGTTATGGTTCTTGAACAGAAAGAAAAAGAAAGAAAAAGAGATAAAAAATAAATAATATGATGAATTGTAAAAGGTGGTAATTGTGTGATATATTATTTTATTACGTAAAAATATTATTTTAATGAAAATGTGAAATAATAGAATTTTGGGATGTTGGGAGGATTGTAAAATGGTATTGTATATTTGATAAAGTAGCTTTTTGGAATGGTAAAATAAGATAGGATGAGATTTGCAGCTGTGGATGCTCTAAGGTATAGATGTGGTGGTATATATTTATTAAAAAATAATTAAATATATTTTTATTTATAAATTATTAAATATATTTTCATATAATGGTCATTCAAACTTCACCTCAAGGAGTCCGTGCTTTTATGTGTAGCATAGATAATTAAAAAACATAAGTGTATCCTATAATCTATATATATATATATATATATATATATATATATATATATAAATCGAAACTTTTGAAGTTCCCACAATTTTTCACATCACTGTTATTATTTTTTTTTAAGATTTTATTTATTTAAGTTATTTTTTTTTAAAGAGAATTAACCCAACTATTCTATATCTCTCCCGACTCCCCTCCTAATGTAGAAGAACTCCCTCTCTCTTTAAATCTCTAACCTTCCCCCAAATCCTAACGCTAATGCAGAAGCACTCCCTCTCTCACTCTAAATCTCTAACCTCTATGGGCTATGGCATTCCTGCTGCAACGTTTTCAAATATATTGATTGGATTAGCTTAATATATTCCGAGAATGGTCAGATCTAGACGTAACGCCGAAATCCGATCCAACATAAGCTAAAGAGGAGCAGAATGGGTGATGATTGTTGTGAACCTTTGCCACAGTTCGTTGGTGTGAAGAAGGGGCTGGGGCTGGGGCTGGGGCTGAGGCTGTCTCTCTCGAAGCTGAGGAGGAGCCAAAGTGAAAGCCTGAACCATTGTCACAGTCCCAAGGTAAGTTTAATGTATTAGCAAATTTGTAATTAAGCATATTCAGATTAGGGTTGGGTTTTTTGTTTCTTTTATCTCTGTTTTGTTTTTTCTTTATATATTAATTAGAAAGAATACAGAAATTAAGCATATTCAGATCGGGGTTGGGTTTTTTGCTTTGTTGTGTAGGCAATAATATACATCTAAATTAATGTAAAAGGCAAAAGATAGCTAAAGTTAAAGAATTGCAGAGTAAAAGATCATTCTCATTGATGTCCACTTTCAGTAAGTGTTGTTTCTCTTACACGTACACAAGCTGTTTGATAAAATTCCTATGTGATTTTTTGTTGTTGCTCTAGAAGTCATAATACATGGAGAGTGGTAAGGAGGAAGATAAGTAGTGAATGTGATGTTGTGTTGTTGATTTAATCAGGGTGAGATGTTTTGCTGGCTTATTTTCTCAATGTCATATGTTTGATATTAGGATTGGTATTGATGGTGAGATTTTGATATGATTCCCTTTGAGAGGTAGGTTTGATTTTTTTTGAATGATTTTGTTTCATGGCAGGTTTGTGCATTAAGATTAGAGTTTGTTACCCTTAATAACTTCAAAGGAATCAAAGCTTTTACTTTTATTGGCCTTGATGGTGAGATAGGTTTACATAGTAGAAAACAACATTTAGATAGTTTTGGTAATAGTTGATAGTATTGTACAAATGTATTTTTGTTTTTGGCTGCACTATTGTAACAATGATTTACCATATTGATTATTAGTTTGTAGACTGGTGTCACTTTAGAGCTTTAGAGGCCTTTGCTGGGCTGCTATTGCTGTAGACTAGAAGAGTAGTAAAGAAAGTTGATAGGTCCATGGGAAATTATTCAATTTCTGTAAGTTCAGATGTGTGGATGATCAATACAAGACGGTGTTTCATGTGCCTATGGTCCCAATTCTGAGCATGATTATATCATACGAGTTAGACCCTGATGGAAAGGTATCCATAGTAGCCTTAGTGAATCGTTTGCAGGTTCTGACTATTGAATCTTAGTTTGATATGTATGTCATCAAAACTCAATATTGTGCCAACTGAAATGTTTAACTTAATTTCCAGACTCATGTCCTTGTAGGAATCAGCACCTAACCACCTTAAGAGTGTGGGGCTGCTTGCCAATGGTTTTGGTTCAACCCCAGAGATGCATAGAAGGGACCTGATATGGGTGGCCTATCAGTTACAAATTGAGGTGGACCATCGGAGTTCATGGTAACCTTTACAAGCTTTTTCCTATAATGTCCATTATTATAATTATTTTTTAGCAAATTGCACACTCATGATTCAAATTAAAGAAGAAAATAAATTACGCAAAACAAAATAAATAAAAAATAAAAAAAAAAGAGTTTGCATGGTTTGACAATTGCTTAAATAAACGGATGGCAACATGAAGAAAGTTTAACCATAGAAATTAGAAAGATTATAATAGTAGCACAAGCTATGATTTTGCACTTGCTTGATATTGAACAGGCAGCTGAATCCTTGAATGGGATAAGAATGGAAATGACTGATGCTGCCTTTCCTCTTTTGAAAGGTATGTTCCTTAGCTTGAGAGCTAATTCTAGGTAGGTAAAATAATTTTCTTCCTTCAGGTTTCTTCACTCACGTCATGAATATGGTTCAATAGGTGTGGTTGCTACCACAGACGTTGTTGAAGCATGTAAAGTGTCAATATTGCCATTATGCTTGGTGGATGCCCACAGAAGGAAATTACATTAAGGAAGGATATGTTGTCTACAAAAGAACCATTAGTGAAATAACAAAAATTATGTGGGACTCTGATAATAACGTAAGAAAAAAGAAAACCTTGAACAATAATATTGTGTCCTCAACATTGCTTTATGTACTATAGACTTGCTTTTACAAAATTTGACTATAAAATTATGAGTTGATTGATATTCATTAATTAAATGGAAAAGAATTTGTTTTCCAAATACAACTAAATGACAATAATCTCAAGTATGGATGGGAATTCTTCACCGTCAAGAAAGTTTTTGAATCTTTTGAAGAAACTAACAAAGCAATTTAGCTTGATAAAATGACAGAAATACGTATTATTTAATATAGCAAAATTACAAATTTGATTTTAACTTCTATATGTTATAATACATTTCTCAACCTGTTCTATTGCCAGGCTTACATCAGTTATACTTCAAATGAATGTAACAACAAATTATCAAGTGAACAAGATGGTGATTTTACAAAGTTTCCAAAAGTTTATGTTCAATGTTATGTACAACTCACACCAACATCTATAATCAAGGAAAACAAAATGGCATATTTAGTGACTTCTACGAAGCAACAAAGGAAGAAGATACAAAGAACACTTTAAAGTTGTCTTTCAATTTATTTGAAATATTGATTGAGTAGTTCTTTAAATTTGTGTTTTATACATTTAATGGATAATTGAGGGTGTTAAAGATTTGATTCTTCATTTTAATTTAAACTTAAGTTTGATTTCTATTTTTCATTATGTAATTTAATGTTTCATATCAACAACTAAAGAGGAAGAGAAAAAGAATAGTTTACATTCATATACAATAGCTTTGCCGTGCATCGCACGGGTTAGCGACTAGTTCTTTATAAAACTGATTAAAAAAAAATCTGTATAAAACACTTCCAAGTTACCAAATGACGGAAAAGGTGGCTAGTGGGGCAGTGGCTTTTATAAAAACTAGTAAGTTGTCTGTGAGATGTATGGATAATTTTGTGATATTTTATGTAAGATGGTTTTGGATAATGTTATATTTATATTTTTTTTTTTTAAAAAGTAAACTAAATTAGAGTAAATAAATATATACATTTTGAATATTAAAAATTAGTTTAGTATGTTCACTGCATATTTGTAGCCTTCTCAAGGTTTATTTTTTTAAATAATGAAACCAAAGATAAATGAAAAAAGTAACAGGAGCATGAAATTCAACTAAATTGTGTTGTGTTCACATATTTCATTCCATAATATGAAAGTATGCCTAACTCTCTCACAATTTTCTACTCATCGATAGTGCGAAATTAAGACATAACATGGGCAAGTGTATATTCATACGTCTTATAGATGATTTAAAATTAAACCATGATAGAATATGGTTTTTCATGGCGCTCCAAATATTCTCTCTACTTATATATCCAAAACAAGAAATATCCAACAAAATTACCCAAACTTAAATCATATTTAAGCCCCTAATTTTAAATAGATTAAAGAAAAAAAAATTACTCATAGGGGTTTCGGCATCTTGGCGGTGGTGGGAGGCCAGTATAACGGATGTGGTAACCCTGCTCTTACTCTTTCTCTCTCTTTTAAGTGTATTTTTATGTTTCTCTATCTCTCTTAAAGGCCTTATGTGGTTAGATATTATTATTAGACCTTAATTATTATTATTATTATTATTATTATTTATTTTGTTTTTTTTAAAATACTAAAACGGTAGATATGCTAAAAGACGTGAAAAATAGGGCAATATGTGGAATAAATTTAGGCAAATAATGAGATATTAATAAGATAATAGTAAAATAAGTTAATGTGAATATTTGGATAATAATAAAAAAAACTTATATATATATACAAAATTAGAATACCGCTTGATATGAAGATCTCATACTCTCCTGTACGAGTCCTCTGCATATATATATATCTTCAACATATTTCGTTTCCTATATTATTTTTTCCTTTTCTCTTTACCACTCACCCGTTCACATATTTATATATATTTTATTATTTTTTACATTTTCTACTCCACGCGTTTTCTGACACTTTCACTTCCCCTTCATAATCTCTCATCTTCATCTTCCACTTTCTTTGCTTTCTACTTTTCTCTGGGTCTCTGTTCTGCAGTTTTCATTGGCCGCCTTGTATTTCTTCTCCACTTCTCACTCTCAATTCCCTCAAAATATCTAATCACTGCTAGATCAAACTCACCAATGTAAGCTGTACAGGTTTGCCTGAGTCTCTCAGTTCTTTTTTTTTTTTTTTTTTTTTTTTTTTTTACACTTGTTTCGGCACATTTCGGCACCCGAATCATCAACAAAAAAAAAAAAAAAAAGGACTCGCCACAGATGCGCGCAGCTGCGTCAACGGCACCCCTGGAGCCACACCCCTGCTTCCTAGGTGTAGAATACCTTAACATGTCCCTTGTATAACTTGTTAATGTCTCTAAAATTGTGCTTTCACAAACACGATTTCAATTAAAACTACGAATTCGTTATTTCAAAACACGATTTCACTTTTTCATAATTTTTCAATTTTTGCTAAAATTGAGTTTTCAAAACATGATTTCAAAGAGAGTGTGTACAAAATATACAATGATAGTGTGTAACAAGATTTTCCTTTTTATAAGTTGTGTAACAAGCAATGAGAATAGTTGTCTCTATCACTTCCAATAAAAAAAAAAAAATGCAATCTCTAGTCTCTACATTAACAAACTCAGAATCTCAAATTAACTTTTCTAGTAAAAAAATCTCAAATTAATTTCTTCTTGTTGTTTTGGTCTGTCTTATCTCTCTCTCTCTCTCTCTCTCTCTCTCTCTCTCTCAATTGTTTTCCCCTTTGCTTTCTGTTAACGTTTTTGTTGTCTTCGTCAATTTTTTTTCTTTTAATAATTGTTGTCAAATAAAATTTTAATCTCTTAATAATTGGAAATGATTTGACAATTTCTTGGCAAAGATGCAAAACAATGCTAAGCTTTGGCAATATGGTCTAGTTCCAAATTTCCGTTCATCCCAACCCAAACCAAAACAAAAATTTACCTAATTCGGCAATATGCTTACATTCATATAACTGTAGCAATTTTCACAATGTTAAAGAGAAAAATACATATAGCAAACTCTAATTCTGAAGGAATAAATATATTCCTCAAACAAACCAGTCCGAAAAAGGGCAAAAAACAGTTCAGGTTAGCCTCTTCTCTATGGTCTAAGTTAACAAAAATATCCCATTTAAAACTGTAACATTCACAAAACTGAACTCCACGAGCCCAACAAAGTGATGAATGAAATATTATTGATGATCAAAAAACACAATACATGGCCAACAATAACCGTAATATCATCACTGTTTCAATGCAGAACATTTTCTTTACAAATAAGAACAGTACTAAAACAAAACAGAAGGTCTAATTTTTTTTTTTTTTTTTATGGATGAATAACACACCTAAACTCAATCTATGCAATAACATGGCCAACAATAACCGTAATATCATCTCTCTTTCCTCCGTTGTGCTTCAGTCCAGCCAGCCGAGCAACTTGTGCAAATGGGCTATCGCAATTTTTATCCATGGAATTGAACAATGCCAAGTGTGCAATAGTGGAAGCCAACTTCTCTGTGTTTACACCTTCCAAAGTGCCCTTACTGATAATATCTTCGATTTCTGCAGTGAACATATTGTCTAGAAGACCACCAGTACCAAGAACTATAATGTCTCCAGGTAATAAACGTTCCACTGTTGTTACAATAGCTGAACATGGCTTGTCACATGTCATGCTATTTCCCAACTGGTACGGACAGTTAAAACCATGTTGTTGTATGCGCGATTTATACACACATTTACTGTTCTTGAAAATCATAAACCCACTGTTTCCCACGTTGATAGCACGTAAATAATAATCCTTGAAAGTCACAATACAAGCCGTGGATGAACCCATAGCCTTGGTATTCAAGAAACCTTCCTCCAAAGCTTGTGTTAGGTCCACAATACGATTGAGTGGTGGTTGCTTTTGGACTGCGGTCACAACATTCGACATCAATTGGCGTGCGTATTTTCCAGCGTCTACGCCATATCTAGCCCAACCGCCAACACCGTCGGCCACGCCAATAGTGTTCTTCTCCGCACAGATAAAGTGAGCGTCGTCGCCTTCATATTGAGGGTTTCCTGCTATGTCGTTAGGGGTGTAGTGCGCACCAAAACTCATCCTCATGCATCGTCTTTCTTGTTCCTGCAGGACAGGAATTAACACCACAGGAACTAACACCACAGGAACTAACACTACAGGAATTAACACCACTTTTCCATCAACACGTTGTTTCTTGAAAATCATGTTGGAGGCCAATAGAGAAACCTACGAGAAATTTTGAAGTTGTAGAGGAGGTAGAAATAAAAGGTAGAAATAAAGGGTTTGAGTCATAATTATATAGACTGTTCCTCCTCTCGACTAGTTTTAGTCGGAATAAGTGTTCCTGATATTTAGATAATGTTCCCAATATTTAGGCAAAAAAATATATATATAGATAATGTTAATGTGTTTTTAATTGGACCGGTTAGATTGAGTTTATTCTTTTATTTATATGAGGTTTGTATTTTCATGGACTCTTGTTCTGTTGGGATTCTGAAATCTTCAGATCAATTTAAGTTTTTTTTTTTTTTTTTTTTACCTCGCAATTTAAACTATAAAGTAAAAAACAGATAAACTCCAATTAAAGTGGAGAAAATAGGGTTGGTGGGTCCTATATTAAAAATAAAGCACTTAAAAAATGTAGGGTTATGGCAAATGGGTGGCTTGGGCTTTGGGGTCATTTTTTAATTGGGGGTTTTGGTATACGCACTTAAATGGGAATGCTAAGGGTCTAATACTATCCAAAGGTCATATTACAAGTTTGTAATAACGTGGTGTGACAAGTGCGCTTTCATAAACTTTTTGCACTACACTCAAATTAATATCTTTTTTCTTGTGGTCTTTATCTCTGTTTTTCTCTTCCTCAAGTGTTTTCCTCTTTGTTTTCTGATAACGTCTTTTTCTTTTCTTTTTTTTGAGAAAGTGATAACGTCTTCTTGTTGTTGTCAAATAAGAGTTTTAGTCTCTTAATTATTGGAAATCTATACGATTTTTGTGACTATTATATATGCCAAAGATTAATGGATTATTGTTTAATTATGTTTTCAAACTTTCATTTAATATAGTTTTGTGGAATTAATTGAGAATTATGGCTTCCTTCTTTTATATGTGTGTGATTATAGAATTTGATTAGGATTTTTGTGAATTATGCTTGAATTTTATAATTTAAAAAAAAATACATGAATATATTACAAAACTTTGATGAAATTACACAAGTCACAATTTTATTAAGAATAAGGACCTTAACATTGAGTCTAGGCCAACCACGCCAAAGGGTAACAAACCTCAAGCAACCCACCTCCAATAGAATTAATTAAGGTCTCGTTGAACATAGCAAGATCGAGTCACCAACAATTTACAGTGAAAGTCTCCAAATTTAACATAGCACTCTAATCATCATCAAAGATGTAAAATCCATACCCAATGTATAGCTAATAAATCTGAAAAACTATTAAAGGGAGAGATGAGCTAACGCCCAGTAAGTAGCATAATTAATGAGGGTGGGGGAAATGCAAGTTTCATCTTCAATAATAATAATATGACAAAAATGATTAAGTAATGAAACACAAAGTTTCTCAAAGTAATACCTTGAAACTATATACTATAATCTGTGAGCGCTAATAATATAATTTCCAAAACCATAAAATCTAACATTCGACAGTTTATCACAAATATACCACACTACCACATAGACTGATCAAGGGATCCACCCATTCACAACTGGCTTGATATTTTCCTCTCTGGTATGTAGACTCTTGGCCCTGCCCATGGACAGCAGCTTCACCCATACCCTCAAGATTTTTCTCTCTCCCTATGGGTAGCAGAGAGAGCGCATCAAATAGGACCTCTCTTGCTTGTGGTCTCTTGGCCCCATGGACAACAGCCTCACCCACACACAATCAAGGAACCTCTTCCCCCCATGGGCCGTAGAGAAGAACGAGTCATCCAAAGTAAAAGGGCATTGACTTGGATTTGATTCCGTTGTCACAAAGACTACAAAAACCAAATCGGGTGATCATCAGGAAATTATACATGGCATGGTGTTAAAACCACATAAAGCTCACAGGTTACATTACTTTCAAGTACATAGTTTATATCTAGGTAATTTCAAGAAAACCTTAAATAATCTAACTTCCACAAGGTTTGTAAGGTTTTCAACTTCATTCTTGTCAAAAAGATTTTATATCAATTTCCCAATAACAAGACAAGATAAGCATTTTTAGATTTTCTAATAACCCATAAAATCCATAATTTCCTTATCAAAGATTAAATAAAACATGCTCATACTTTTCGTGTCAACAATTCCTGCATTTCTCCAAAATGCAATACCAAATATGATGCATTTTCATATATATATATATATATATATATATATATATTAAGGTTACAACACAATAATTTTTAGAAAAATATAGTTTCTATAGGTAGTTTCCAAAAGTGTGTCCAACCCAAAAACAACATTTATGCAATATGATTATTTTCCAAAAATCCCATTAAAAAGATACTTACCTTGCAACCCACAAAAAGCCTAATTCTCCAAAAAGCCTAATTCTCCAAGCTCCAAAGAAGATTAGCTAGAACATCAACAATATCAAGCAAACCTAACACAATAAGCATAAAACTTAAAATTGTATCTAGCTACAATTTAGGAATTGCCAAATAAGCACTTAATTAGGCAAGCCTAATATTTAACCTCATCAATAACATATTCCTCTTCCAAAGTTTCTCAACAAATTAATTCACAAGGCATAGACTCCAATTTATAAAGTTAACCCATTCAATATCATTCCAACATTATGACTAGCTTCCATAAAATTTACGCTACATCATTAAGAGACCCATAAAAGCAAAATCAAAATATCCTCCAAGACAAGAAATTTAGAACTTCAACTAACTCCAAATAAACCCAATGACAATGGAAAACTTAGATTTACCAATCATCACATATTATAACTCAAAACCCCTAAATTTTCCACCATAAATAAACCATAAGTAGTGATCATTAGTACAAACCATAAACCCACTCATCAAATAAATCCACCAATACAAAACCCATACATATAAACACATAATGTCACTTCCAATGCTCATAAATCACATGGATATCATTATCAAAGCTTAGTCCAAAAAACCTCAAGCAAAAGCATATAAACCCATCAAAAAAATTTAAAATATTTACCTCAAATAAAAGATGTGAAGATGCTTATAGGTTCTCAAGAGTTTTCCGGTGATCTTGTCGGAAAATGATGGTGGAAGTGATATGGAGGTACCGGAAGGAGAGTGTGAGGCAGTGGAGAGGAGTGTTAGACAGAAAGTGAAAAAGAAGAAAAAGAAAGAAAGGATAAGTGAGGAGAAGTGAGGAGCTTGGCCGGTCAAAGAGATAAAAAGAGGAGAGAAATTAAGTGGTGGGGAATGATGTGGTAGCTGGGGCACATGTGGTCCCAAAATATCCAACCAAAACCTTTTTTTTTTTTTTTTTGTCTAACTGGGACTGGGATGTTACAAGGTAGATATTACAAGGTTGAGCTTCTGTCAAGAGCTTTCCTTCAATATACCTGCAGGTCGAAGTGTTCTTCCAAGCTAGTTTAGCTTGTTGGAGCATTTCTCCTCTCCATTTTGTGTTCCTATAATTCCAGAGCATCCATGAAGCCGCTAAAATCAAACTCTGGTGAACTCCCACTTTGCATTACCATACAACTTTGATGAAATCCATTTAGCTTTCTTAATATCCAAGAGGGCATGGAGGATAGGTTTACCAGCATGGATGATTTTAATCCTTGGCAAACAAAAACTCTACCAAACCTTAAAATAAACCCAAATCAGAATTTGCTGAAGGAACAATGCATATACATAAGTGTACCATTAGGATCAAGCTTGGGCGAGCTAACCAATACAATGTAAATGGAATGCTTGTAATGATCAGAAAATGCAGCTGTTGATTGAATCTCTTTGACACAGATTTCAGTGTCTGCCTACAAAGCAGTAGGAATCACTGACCCTATTCTTCCCACGTACTAGTATAAGTTTGAGAGTTCGTGTGAAGAGAGAGAGAGAGAAGCTTGATTTAATTTCTTCAAACATTCAGAAGTCTAATATTAAGGGTGAGAATCGAGAGTGGTTGCAATTCCGTGGTTTCTCACTAGTTTTCTAAATGGGGTTTAACACATACGTAGGAAAAAGAAGAAGAAGAAAAAACATACAATGTTAATGCGTTTCGTGTTTTGTTTAAGTAGACATGTGATTGAATTTTAAAATGAATACCTAAGGAACAATACCTAATTAGGTATTGTATCTATGTTTTGCCCATATGTGTGTGTGTGTGCGTGGGTGTAGTGCTAGTCTTTCTTTTAAACTACAAGAAGAAAGCACACTTGTGAAACCATCACCTTGAGAATGTTGGGCAATGAAATGAATTTCAAGATGCAATCGAGAGAGGCACATTCAATGTAGTTTCTCAAATGATTTCCTAATCATCTTCCTAGAATCACTCTTAAAATTGACTCAATAATGACTTTCCTCGCCCTTGCTGCACAAGTAAATGAAGTCATTTCATGTGAATCTAAAAGCATTACAATTTCAAATTATTTTGGGAAAATTTTGTATGGCCTTATTTCTGAATTTTTAGTCCATTATAATGGCTTCTATGTTAGGACTTAAGAAAGTTTTTTATTTTTTGAGACTATTTGTGCAGAAATTATTGGACATTACATGCATTCGATAAGATGCATTATGTGTGACTTAAGTATGACAATGATGTTCACATATAGAAGATCAAAAGTTCTTTGTAAACTCATAAATCTTAATTCATAGTCTGTAAAATTTGGGCATTTGATCTACAAATACTATAGCATGTCAATTATGATAATTTTCCTTGTTCGTGAAGTAAGAGACTTTTGATTGATATGTTAATGTGTCTCAAGTGTTTGGGATACATTGAACTAGGCTTGGAATGGCTCAGGGTTTAAAAAAGAAAAAGAAAAAAGGGGTAAGATATTTTAAGTGTCTCACGTGCTCCCACCTACTCACCATTCTCCACCACTCATTTTCACACTATTTCTTTTCTCTCATCCTTTACTGCCAGTGTACATCCTTCCCCACCATCTCCACCATCATTTTTCCAACAAGATCACCGAAAAATTCTTAAGAACCTCTAAGGACTTTCACATTTTTTTTTTGAGGTAAAATTTCTAAATCTTTTGGTGAGTTTTATATTTTGCTTGAAGTTATTTTTATCTAAACTTTAATAATGATACCCATGTGGCTTATGAGCATTGGAAGTGATATTTATGTGTTTATATGTATGGGTTTTGAATTGTTGGAATTATTTGATGAGTGGGTTTATAGTTTTTACAATGGTGGCTATTTAAGTGGTGAAGATTTAAGGGTTTTGGCTTGTTAATGTGGAATAAATGGTGGATATAATTTTTATTGATTATTTGGAGTTAGATAAAGATTTAAATTGTTTGTCTTGGGGAATATTATGATTTTGGTGTCATGGGTCTCTTGTTGATATTACATAAATCTTGTGGAAATTTCTTTAAATTGTTGAGGTGTTGATGCTAGAAATAATACATTGGATGATTTATGAGAATAAGTTGGAGTCTATGCCTAGTAATTAATTTGTTGAGAAACTTTGGAAGTGTAATATATTATTATCGATGAGGTTAAATGCTAGGGCTTGCCTAATTAAGTGTTTATTTGGCAATTCCTAAATTGTGGCTAGATACAATTTCAATCTCTATGCTTATTGTGATAGGTTTACTTAATATTGTTTAGGTTCTAGCTAATCTTCTTAGAGCTTGGAGAATTAGGCTTTTGTGGTTGCGAGGTAAGTAGCTTTTAAATGGGATTTTTGAAAAATAACCATGTTGCATAAATGTTGTTTTTGGGTTAGACACACTTTTGAAAACTACCTATGGAAACTATATTTTCTTAAAAACTATTGTGTCGTAACCTTCAAATATATATATGATTATATATGAAAATGCATCATATTTGGTATTGCATTTGAGGAAATGTATGAATTGTTGATATGAAAAATTGAGCATATTTTATTTAACCTTTGATAAGGAAATCATGGATTTTATGGTATATTATAAAATTTAAAGATGCTTATCTTGTCTTGTTATGTAGAAAATTGATAGAAAATCTCTTGACAAGAATGAAGTTGAAAACCTTACAAACTTTGTGAAAGTTAAATTATTTAAGATTTTTTTGAAATTATCTAGACATAAACTATGTTTCAAAGTATGTGTAACCTGTGGGCTTTATGTGGTTTTAATACCATGTCATGTGTAATTTCTTAATGATTACCCGATTTGGTTTTCGTAGTCTCTGTGACAACGGAATCAAATTTAGGTCAGTGCCATTTCACTTTGGATGACGCGTTCTTCCCTACTGCCTATAGGGGGAAGAGGTTTTTTGATTGTGTGTGGGTGAGGCTATTGCCCATGGGGCCAAGAGACTACATGCAAGAGAGGTCCTATGTGACGCGCTCTCTCTGCTACCCATGGGGGAGAGAAAAACCTTGAGGCTATGGCTGAGGCTGCTATCTATAGGGCCAAGAGTTTGCATACTAGAGAGGACAATATCATGCCAGTTGTGAATGAGTGGATCCTCTGATTGGTTAATGTGGTAGTGTGGTATATTTGTGATGATTTACCTTATGTTAGATATTGTGGTTTTGAAAATTATATTGTTGGTGCTGACAAATTATAATATATAGTTTCAAGGTATTTACTTTGAGAAACTTTGTATTTCATTATTTAATCATTCTTGCCATATTATTATTATTGAAGATGAAACTTGCATTTCCCCCAACCCCATTAATTATGCTACTTACTGGGCTCTATCACATTCCATTATTTCTATAAACTTTTTAGAGTAGACAACAATATTTTGAGACAACTTTTTGGTGGCTAATAGTGGTTAGACTAACTACTGATAGAGGCTGAACTTTGTAATAGAGACATTAGATGATGTACATCTTAGAATAGGCTTGACTCATTTTTTGTCTATTATAGTGATTGTGACTTGTGACTTTATTCCCATTGATAAGACAAACTATTGATATGTAATTGTATATTCAAACCTCTATTCTTTTGTGGCCAATGGTCCTTGTAATTAATGTTTAGAGCTTTGACTTACTTAGAGAGTATATTCAATGGAATTATTATGATAATCCTTGATGTTGGTACTTGATAGGATTTATGTGGATTGAATTGTCAAAAAGGAAAAATTTACAGGTACTTGAGACGTCTTTCTCATGCTTTGGACCCTTTGGGGTTTGAGGCATGACAGGGTTACTATGTGATTTTTTGTTCTACTAGTTACTGTTACTTAAACAAATAAATCTCACTACTTCTATTTCGGAGTGAGATCTTGTTCGGTCAATACCTTAGTATATTGGATAATCACATGTAGTGTGTTGGAAGCATTTTTTCTCAATAGGAAATTCATAATCCTGAAAAAAGAGACACAAACATCCCCTTGTAAAAGATTTAATTGGAAATGATTACTTAGAGTATTATGTCTAATCATTTTTGTAAGGAGTTACTATAATTTATATTCAATAGAGTTAGGCTTCATAAGAATATAAAAAAAATCAAGAGATTAAACTGAGGATTCAAGAACTTAAGATGAAGGGATTTATAAAGTGATAGTAACCATTAACTTTATTTCACTATGGATGATTTCATGGAAAGGTTAACTGTCACGCTCTAGCTCATCGTTGGCATGATATTGTCCACTTTGAGTTGCCACTTATGGTTTTAAAAGGCTCATACCAGATAGAGTCCAAGGTCTCCGTATAAGGCACAAGACCTCCCTTTAACTAGGTGATATGGGACTTAGCTAGGATTTGGTTCTCTCTCACCCTACACCACTTGAGATTTTTTTGGCCTTTTGAATCCCTGCATTAACTGGTATTTAATAAAGTCTTGGGGTGATTAAATAATCATATAGGAACTTAGAGTGTAACCAAAACTTTATAGTGAAATATATAAATTGTGGTTAATGTTATCTATGGGCCTATCATAAGATGACAGGAGTTGCAAGACCCATTAGAACTAGTGTTTTTAATTCCCTTCGACCCCACTTCAAGCCACGCTCTAAAAGGCCCACATAGGCTAGTCCATTAGCTAATCGATTTTGCATTAAAAATAAAAAATAAAAAAGAATAGTCATTTAATGAAAACCTAAGTCATCACACTACAGGTTTAAGTGAGAAAAGTTCTCTCTCACCCTCTTTGGCTACATGACTAAAAAAGAGAAGAAATATCGTATTTGTCAACTATCTAAGCAGCACACGACTAGGGTTTCGATATCAAGGAAGAGAGTCCACTCTTACAGATAATTATGCGGTCATTGAAGTGAAGATCAATGAAATTCCAAAATCAAGTTTCTAGGACTTTAGATGTTTCAAGGAATCAAGTGTTCTTGATGAGTTTGTTCTTGGTGAGTTTTTTCAAACTAGATGCAAAGTAGATGCACAAAAGATATGACTCTATAAACCCTAATTAGAAAATTCAAAAGTGCATATGTTCAAGCATAATAAAAGTAGATGTTGGTTTTTCTTTTATGCTGCACATGATTTTTATGCGATGCAAATAGTTTTCCAACAATTTATACTATTTTATTAGTCCCTCTACTTTATCTTTTTTCATTGCATGCCTTTGCCTAATTTCTTTCCTTTTTTTTTTTTCCCTTCATAATTATAGGTTTTTATTAGCTAAAACATTGACCTCTCACATCGATACACTATGAACAACTATGTTAATAAGTTTGTGCAAAGGAGTAGATAAGTAGTAGTATTTTAAATCATAGATAACATATTGAAAATAAAATAAGTATAAAATTACGTTTCAAAACTCATTCAATTTTTTTGCTTCATGAATTTTGTATATGAACATTTGAATTTAATTTATTAACATATGTATTTATTTATTCAACTTTTTGTTCTTATAAATTAATTGTTATTGGTTATAGTGTGTTAGTTTGTGTATACATATGTTAATAGTTATGTTCATGTTTTTTTTTTTTTAATGTTTAGTTGTGTGATTGTATGTATTTTCATTTGTATGTGTTTCTTTGGAGCAAAAAGACAAATAACATGATCATCATTCTAAGAATATTGGGCAATCTTTGGAGCCATCTTCGTTATAAAATTAGCAAAGCCATTGCTTGTATCAATCAAAACCATATGCACTATACTTACACCAGATCAATAAAATATTAAAATGTCTCAATATGATAATTTTAATTTTAAAAAAGAGAGAAAAAGAAGAAGGAAATGGTCCATTTAAAAGTGTAATATGAAAAATAAATGAATGTAACTGCATCAAATCCATGTATAAAACTCCCAATATTAATTATGAAAACTCCACAACGTCATGGTTTTGAAGTTTTTTTTAGAAAGACGTAAATGCTATTGATAATGAACAAGCTTCGTGTAAAACATACCTTCAATATTTTTCTACCATGGTATGCATTATCCATAATTCAATTAACTTTAATAATAAATAAGAAGGATAAACTATAGCTAATGCCACATGGTGCATATACAATGAATAGCTCATTTAGAAAAAATTTTCAATGAATATGTCATTTGATTTGTTAGGATTAGTTCCCTAAATTTCCATTATATAATGCTATGTATGACATTATGTTATAAGTAATAAAGTTGTTTTATTATTTGAATAATGACAACATGAACATTTAAATATTGTATTACCACGAATATTTTCATGAAAGGGTTAAATGTTTAGATAATAAAGTCTTGAGATATAATTTATTAATAAAGTCTAGAGTGCAATTATAATTATATAGTAATATTAAATATAATTAATAAAAACTTTGGACTTGTCAAGAGTTGACAGATAAGCCCAAAACCCATTGGAGTTAGAGCTTTATTTGTCCCTTTTGGTTCCACCCTAAGCCATATACTAAAACCCAATTGGGCTAGCCTAAAGGGCTAACCCAATTATATAATCATTTGTTTATTTAATAAAATTTATTAAATAAAGTAATTACAAGTGCAGTAAAATATATATGTATGATTAAAAGAAAAACAAATAGATTTTATCAAGTCACTCTCTTATTCTCATGAACAAGTACGTATACAACTGATTGAAAGACCACACATCTAGGGCATACATGGAATTAGGGTAAAGATTGAAAGCCTTCCCAAGTTCAATCTTCATTTGTATTTGAATTTTATTGCATCAAGGTATGCCTTCTTGCAACGAGATCATGACGATTTTCGTGAGTATTATGAGCCCAAGTTGGTATCACTTGGTCCAATCCGTCATTGTAATCCAAATTACCAGTTAGGAGAGGATTACAGGCTACATATATATATATATATATATATATATATATAAGATGAGTAAGGAGAAAACCAATGAACTGAGGACATGCTTCGAGGAGATGGTGTTGTTCCTAAAATATGGATGTTTCATGTTATCTCACATGAATGACGTAGATCTGTTTATTTTTGCTATGTGTTTGTATGAGATGCCAAACTCTGTTTTCCAACACGAACAATTTCATTAGTTTCTTTGCTTGATCTTTCTTTTATTGCAACCTTATTTATTTATTTCGATATATTTTGGTCACAATTATAGGATTTTGCTAACTATAACATTGACCTTTTATATTGATACACCACTAATAGTTATACTAATAAGTTCATGGAAACAAAAGGTAAATAAGAATTAGTATTTCACATCAAAAAATTTTAAAAATAGAAAACAAAAATTCAAAATTACTATTAAAAACTCATTAAAT
Source organism: Castanopsis chinensis (assembly GCA_032878915.1). NCBI lineage: Eukaryota > Viridiplantae > Streptophyta > Magnoliopsida > Fagales > Fagaceae > Castanopsis > Castanopsis chinensis. Next base: position 1,160,859 of record JAVQMG010000131.1, on the reverse strand, counting down.
TTGTTATTTGATCATGTTTGTATTAAACATATAAATTTAAGTTATTAATGTGTGTGTGTGTAGTTGTTTTTGGTTTTTACAAATTATTAATTCTCAAAATTCAATTTGTTAGTTTGTGTATATGTATATGTTAATGTTGATGTTTATGTTCATCATTCTGAGAATGTTGTGTAGCATAAATACTTTCAATATGTACTTAATAGTGTCATATTCAATGCACTCTTCTCAAAAAGATTCCGTAACAATCTTTTTAGTAATTGTGACGCATTGTGTTTCCTTATCCTTTATTTTTTCTATGCAAATTTTCCCTGCCTTAAGAGGGGATGGGACGAGGACGGGTTTTGTTCAGCCCAACCCATCTTACCCCATCCTACTCCGAATGTATATATACATCTTTTATTTTATATATGTTTAACTTATTTAAACATATAATTTAGTTTTTTTTTTTTTATGCAATTCTTAGTTATTCTCTATTTCTTACCAACCAATCTCAACTGGTGCTCCTTTCTCAAACTTAAATTACTCTAAACATTAGAGAAGATAAGGGAAGACCACCTGAGCAAACCAACCAAAGGAACTTGACTTATATTTTCAAAACACTTCTATCTTACTTCTCTTCCAATACTCTTATGATTGCCATTTTCGTTTATATTTAAATTTTGTCTCATCAATATATTTCATAATAATCTCAATAGGATATTGAAAAATCTCTGACTCATCCTTTACCCGACCTGCCCTGCAATCATCTATAAACATCATTTTTGCGTCCCTTACGACTTGGGACCCTAATCCCCAATAATATTGAATTCTCAGACCCAATTGTAGTTTAGGGCCCAATCAAAAGTTAAATTGACTTGAGAAGTATTAAAATGAAAAATATAACTTTTAATGAGCAAATAAATCAAATTTTGAAAATAAGGCTAAAGGAAACCCTTGCTATGTGCACGCAAGAATCAACCTGCACATACAGCTTTCTGCATGCATACGTAGGTCAGATCTTGCACACGCATAGTGATTTCCAAAAACTATATAAGACAAGTTTTCTGCATTTATGTTGAGGTTTGGAACAAATCCCACATCATTTGGGGATCGTTTCAAACCTTTTTTTTTCACAATATATAAAGCCTTACATGGTTTATTTTTAAAACACACAAAAATCATATGGGAAAACACTAAGATTTACTAGAAATAGTGAATCAAACAGAAATTTTTTCACAAAACATCCTCAAGTTAATTTTCTTTTAATTATGGCCTTTTTTAGCCTTGATCTTTGAGTTTAACATTACTAATCACTTTCTTATTGGTTTGTGAATAGATTTGACTGAGTGGAATGGTAAAAAATCAAGCTTGAAGAGATTTTATTTGAGGTATTAGCTCAAACTATACTTTTTTCCTTTTCTTCTCTTTTCATGCTTTTAATCCTTCTATTTGTCTTGCTTTCTTGTTGCAATATGCTTTAACATGTTTATCTAGCCTAGATTTACGTTTTTGTATGTTTTAAAGTCTGTCAGGTTGCTACAATGCGTGTTTAAGTGTTCTACTATATTTGTTTGTGTTTTAGGGTTTTTTGGGCTGGAACTTGTGTGCGCATAATCTTGTCTACGCACGCGTGCTTCTTCATGCGTACGCATGAACTTGCTTAGAAACCCTAATTTTGTTTCTTTTATTTTGCTTCTGCTTTCACATGTTTATTTTGTTTAGCTTCTCTTTCCATGTTTTTATACTCTCAAAGTCCATGTTTCACATGTTTAATTGCTTGCTTTGTCTCACATGTTAGAATTAGGGTTTTGTTGTTTTAATGATATGAACATGCATTCACATGCTTATGCATAATGCTATAGGTGCTAAGTTGCTACAAGGGAAGTAAGGGTAAGTCTTGCATTTGTAATGCTCATGCATTTATGGTCTTGCTTTGATGATAGAGATGAACATGCTTGTTTGGTTAAATGTTTCCAAAGTGTACATGCAATGCTTTTAATGATGATATGATGTGCTTTCTGCCTATATCCTTGCTATGATTTGATGATTCATAAGTTGTTGTTCGATGATGATAATGTGATGTCATGCTATATGAATGCTAGGATGAAGTGATATGCATGTTTAGATGTATGGTAGGCTTTGTTTGTAAGCATGATAGATGCATGGTTAGGAATGTTTGATGCCATGTTGATTACTAGATGTATGCTAGTGTGCATGTGAATTAGATACAAGTATTGATTGTACTTTTAATAGGGTTAAAACATAAGACACAATGATGGGAAACCAACCTTGGGTTAAGCAGTTTTGGGTGCATAACACCTTCCCAAGGCCATACTTTAACTCCAAACTCATATCTTTGGTAGTAAGATCAAAAGGTCCTTCCTCGAAAAAACGTTATATATATGTTTCCTAGACCATTGCAGAAACTAGGTGACGACTCCTTTAAACAACCCCTTGCATCCACCATCCTGTACAGGTTTTCCTCACCCCAAAAAGGAGACAAGATAGGGATAAGTGTAACGCTCCAGCCTAATACCCAAAAAAAAAAAGGAAAAAAATGATTAGATTTTTGGAGAGCCACACGTGTGACCCCATCTACTCCACTCCCCTCCCCTCAACTTCACATTACGCAAAATATCTCTACCTCTTGGCCAGGTGCCTCATTTCTTTTATTTCACTCTCAAACACAATTGCAAACACACTTACATGCACACTCCTCTCTACCTCTCTCTCTCATTCTCTCACTGGTGCTCATTCTCCACCATCTCCACCATCTTTTCCCGGGAAGATCACCAAAAAACTCTTTAGGAATCTCTAAGGCATCTAAATCTCTTTTATTTGAGGTAAAATTTCTAATCTTTTTGGAGGGTTTATATGCTTTTGCTAGAGGCTTTCTTTATCTAAGCTTTGATAATGATGCCCATGTGATTTATGAAATTTGGAAGTGATATTCATGTGTTTATATGTATGGATTTTGTGTCGGTGGAATTATTTATGAGTGGGTTTATAGTTTTTACAATGATGGCCATCTAAGTGGTGAAGATTTAGGGCTTTTTGTTTTTAATGTGAAATAGATGGTGAATGTAATTTTTATTGTTTACTTGGAACTAATTAAAGATTTAAATTGTTAGTCATGTAGGATATTGTGATCTTTGTTATCATGGGCCTCTTGTTGATGTGGTGTAAATCTAGTGGGAACCACTTATAAAGTGTTTGAGGTTTTGATGTTAAGGAAAATACTATGAATGATTTAAGTCTACAAATGGAAGTCTATGCCTTGTAAATTAATTTGTTAAGAAACTTTGGAAGTGGAATATATTATTGATGAAATTAAATACTTAGGCTTGCCTAATTAATTGCTTAGTTAGCAATCTCTAACTCATACCTAGACATAATGTCAAGCTTTATGCTTATCATAATAGGTTTGCTTGGAATTGTTTAGGTTCTAACTAATCTCCTTTGGAGATTGGAGAATAAGGCTTTTTGCGGATTGCAAGGTAAGTGGCTTCTTAATGAGATTTTTGAAAATGAGTCATTATTGCACTCAATTGTTTTATGGTTAAAACAATCTTGGAACATTATTCATGGTTTTACTAAAATTTACTATCTGTACTATTATTTTTAATCATTTATGGAAAATGCATGAGGCATTGAAAGTGCATCATATTTCTTATTGCATATGAAGAAATGCATGATTTCTTAGCAAGGAAAAGATTAACATTTTTGACAAGAAATGGTTTTGAGGACTTTGAGAATATTGTGGATATTTGGTTATTGAAATATCTTATGAAACTACTTGGAAGTAAACTATGTATTTGAATACATTTAACTTGTGAGCTTTTGATGTGGGTTTGCCCTTGTGCTATGATATTGGTGATTATCCCGTCTTTGTGACGACGAATTTGTGACATGTGATTACCCTGTCTTCATGATGACAAGACAAGTTGGAGGCTCCCACTTTGCATGACACGGGTAAATCCTTAAGTGTAATGGTGAGGCTAGGCAAGGCCAAGAGACCACATGCAAAAGTGGTACTATATGGAGCGTTATCCCCTACTGCCCATGAGGGGGATAGTTAAATCCTTGAGGGTGTGGGTGAGGTTAGGTTGCACCAATAAACTACATGCCAAAAGAGGTGTACATCATGCCAGTGTGTTTGGGTTCCAACCTGTTTATGGCGGTATGATGTCTTGGTGGCACCTTGAGTGAGGTTTCAGGTTTTAAGATGGTATTGGACATTTTTATGGCTCATAGTGAATAAAATATAGTTTTATAGTAATTTTGGGAAGCATAGTGCTATATTATTTCTATGATTCTTGTTGGGTTAATGAATTTGATTTTGCATAAATGAGATGAAAATTTTCCAATTATAGTATGTTTTGTAAAATGCTCATTATCATGAAACTTGTATTTCCCCCATCTCTATTAATTATGCTACTTACTGGGCTATGTCTTATCCCATTCTTTTACAAACCTTTTAGAGTAGGCAACGAATGTTTTAAGACAGGTTTTTGTGGCTAGCAGTAGTTAGACTAGCTACTGATGGAGGCTGGACTTTTGTTATGGTGATCATTAAATGAACACTAGAATAAGCTTGATTAATTCTTTTATATATAATAGTGATTATAACTTTATTTCCACTAATGGGACAAGTTAATGATATATAATTGTATTTATTTAGACTTCCATTCTTTTATGGCCAATGGTCTTTGTAATTATTGCATAGAATTTTGACTTACTTTGGGAGTATCATATTTTTATGATAATTCTTGATGTTGGTACTTTGATAATGAATTTTGGATTGAATTGTCCAAAAAGGAAAAATCAACAAGTACCTTTGAGATATTTTCTCATGCTTGGGACTTTTTTAAGTTTGGGGTGTGACACATGGCCTCCATGATCCAAACTCGCCCTGCCCCCTTCCATCCCTTGAAAGAAGTGTCGGTAGGTGCACACAACACTCATTTCAAATTTTAATTAGAACTAGTTGCTCCATAAGGTCAGCGTCTGAATACTCTCCAATTGTCACATTAAGCTAGATAACCTCTAATTCTATAAATTATGGAACAAGTAATATGAACCATGTCTCTCTCACAAGCCATAACCAAACAAGCATATAGATGAAATATTTTAATAATTATATATATATATATATATATATATATATTATTAGTAGTTATTCAATAATTTTGTAAAAGCTTACAATTGGACATTTTTGCAGTCTGCCCCTCACTAAAGCCCATGTATTGCGAGCAAAGGGGCATTCCCACAACACATGACAAACTATCTCGAGCTGTTGCTTACAAAATTCACACCGTGGGTCCACTGCTACTTTCCTCCTTTGCAAATTCTCCCTGGTTGGTAATATGTTTGAGCATGCTCTCCTTAAAAAATTCTGGACTTTTGGGGGTACATTAATAGTCCAAATATGTTTCCAGACTTTTTCATTCCTCGGAGTATGAGAACTCTCTCCATTGTGCTGATGCTCAAGCCGTAACACCACCTAATAAGTAGACTTGACCGAGAAGCCTTGGACCTTATTTGCCTTCCAGATTACTTTGTCCTCCTCCTCCACTCTTGTAAGTGGTATTGCCAAAATTTCTTGGTGAGTAGCCTCATCAAACAGAGATGACACTTTCCCTCGATCCCACTGCTTTGTTTGCTAATTAATGAGCTCCTGCACACACATATCTTCTGGTATAACTGCATTTAGTCTTGAGGGGTGAGGGAGCCATTCATGGGACAAAACTTTAATTGTTTTACCGTTCCCAACCTGCCACTTTGAGCCAGCCAAGATTGCTTCCCTCGCCGAAAGGAGACTTCGCCAAACGTAAGATGGATTGTGGCCTAGCTCAGCCTCCAAAAAGGTTGCAGTTGGAAAGTATCTGGCTTTGTAAATATGGTAAAACTGAGAGTCCTCTTCCTGAACCAATTTCCATGCTTGTTTAGCGAGTAAGGTTAAATTAAAGGCATGTAGGTCACGAAACCCCATCCCGCCCATCTTCTTTGGCTTGCAAAGCTTACTCCAACTCATCCAATGTACCTTTTTTTCCTCTCTTAGCTGACCCCACCAATACCTTGCCATGATAGAGTTGATATCCTCACAGATTTGCTTAGGAATTTTGAAAATACTCATCGTATAAGTTGGGACTGCTTGGGCCACCGTTTTTATGAGGATTTCCTTTCCCGCCTTTGAGATAAACATCTCTTTCCACCCGGTTACTTTCTTTGCAATTTTCTCCCTCACTCCTTTGAAAGTGTTTGTTTTAGACTTTCCGGCAATCATGGGCAGTCCAAGGTATTGCTCACAATCATGGAAGACTTGTGCTTCCAGCATGCTTTGTACTGGCTACATAATGTTGGCCCTTATGTTCTTGCTAAAAAATAAAGCCGTCTTCCCTCTGTTAATGGCCTGACCGGATGCTACTTCATAGCTGTGAAGAAGGTGTAAAAGGTTTTGGCATTCTTCAATTTTAGCTTGGTAGAATAGTAGGCAATCATCAGCGAATAGTAGATGAGATACACGGACTCCCCTTCTGCAAGAAAGTATGCCTTGTATTTGTTTCTGCTCCTCAGCTCTCTTAAGCATGGCTAAAAGGCCTTCAGCGCAAAAGAGGAATAAGTATGGTGACAATGGGTCACCTTGCTTGATCCCTCTAGTGGGTTTTATAAAGCCCTTGGGCTTGTGCAAATCAAGCTTGGAGAGATCTATTCCCAAGGAGCTGAGTAATACACCTCTCTGCTTCTTATTCAGATCACATCCCATTATTGTTGGCCATTCAAGCAACCAGTGAAGTGTATAGGAAGAAGAATGTTCCTAGGAAATTTAAGGAAAAATGGGCTTCCCACCCAGAGTGTAGACAGATTATTGAGCAAGCATGGCGGCAAAGAGTAGAAAGAGGCAGCCTGATGTTGTGTTTATTCCAGAAGATTAAAAATACACGGTTGGCCTTGATAAAATGGGAAAAAAGGCTTTCGGCAACACAAAAGCCTCCCTTCGGGAAAAGCAACAGATGTTGGAGGTGCTCACTTGTATAAATGATCCAGCACTATTGGAAAGGATAAGGGAAACAAAGATGGAAATCAATAACATGTTGCATCAAGAAGAGTTGGCGTCGTGGCAGCGTTCCAGAACAATTTGGCTACCCACCGGTGATAAAAACACAAAGTTTTTTCACCAAAGAGCAACCCAAAGAAAGCGTAAGAATTAGATTTTGGGGGTCTTCAATTCAGTAAGGGAATGGTGCACGGATGATGAACAGATAGCAGACATAGCTGTGGAGTACTTTCAGGATTTATTTACTTCACGCCGACCTCAAGATGGAGAGCTTAGCCCAGTCCTTGAAGTAGTGGATAAATGGGTCACAGATGAAATGAATGGTGCATTATTGGAGCCATACACAGGTGATGAGGTACGGAGAGCCTTATTTCAAATGCACCCTTCAAAGGCGACAAGGCCGGATGATATGTCTCCTTCTTTTTCCAAAAATTTTGGAGTATAGTGGGACATGATGTTACTAGTGCTATCCTATCTACTCTTAATTCAGGTCGTTTACTTCATAAAATGAACTATACTCACACTGTCTTAGTGCCAAAAAAGAATGATCCACAAACTCTAGGTGATTTTCGACCCATCAGCTTGGGTAACGTGATCTCTCGCCTATTTTCAAAAGTCCTAGCCAACCGCTTAAAGCTGATTCTACCAAGAGTGATCTCTGCTACTCAAAGTGCCTTCATCCCAAGAAAAAGTATTACAGATAATACTACTGTTGCCTTTGAAGTGCTTCACAGAATGAGGAATAGAAGAAGAGGAAAAGATGGTCAGATGGCAATAAAGATAGACATAAGTAAGGCTTATGATCATGTAGAGTGGCAATTCTTAAGGAAGATGATGGTTTGATTGGGGTTTGATGAGAGATGGGTGGCGCTTGCAATGGAGACAATTCATACAACTTAGGATTTCAAATTAAGGGGAACCAGAGTAGAGCAAAAAAAAAAAATTGGTATCATTATTTTTTGTATTTGTCAAGTTTTTGAGTTGAGCAATTTCCAGTTAAGCTGCGTCAATTAGGATGATTGGAGAGGAGGAGAGGTCTAAGGCTTTGGAAGAGAGAGTCAATGTTGGACCGGTGTATTGTTTCAGAATTACCGTAGTTATATATAAGTATATATATATATATATATATATATATATATATATTTATAGATATATTAGCTGAATGATCCCTAAAAAAAGTGTGTATATACTATATAGACATATAATTAACTTATATAAATTAATATATTTAATTAAAATCTATTTTCTTAATTTTCTTATGCAAACATGTTCAAATTATTTTAAGCCCAATCCCATTAAAAAACAATTTTTCACGAATTAGAAAAATAGAGAAGGCTGAAGACTTGTCCAATGTCAGCCCATTAAGTTTTTTTTTTTTTTAAGATGAAATTGAGTTGGTGGTTGACAGTAAACTCATTGGTTTTTCAGCATTTAAAAAAAAATAAAACAAAGGACATTTAAGAAGAAAGATAGAAGGAGTTGGCACTTGGCAGCAAATTCCATTGGTTTCTTAGCAGGTAGAAATGCAAAAGGAAAGAAACAATGGCAAAGAGCAAGGAAGGACGAAGAAAAAGAAGAAACGCGAAGCAAAGATAGCGACTTTGACTCTGATAGTATCTCACCGGTGGTGGGCCTAGTGACTGAAGCTTAAGAAATGGGGAAAGAAGTTAAGTACCAAAAATTTCAAAAAATATTTAAAAAACAAAAAAATTTCTTGGACTCGGGACTATCCCTACATGGTCCATTGATCTTATATATGATATATTATCTGATATTATATTGTGTGATATTTTACATATAATATATAATCTATATTAATAATTTTTTTGAAAGGTTAATATATATTAATTTTAGCAGCCATTTTAAAGGCAAAAAAAATTGTATATTAGCCTCCATTGGTCTTATATAATATATATTTATATAATATATTTTATACGGTGATACACTTTATTTAGAGAAAAATAAAATCAAATATTGTAACGATTGGCTTTTGAAAAGAACATGACCTCACCTCAGAGGAAAATCCAGTCCAACTCTCCAAGTCTCAACCACCAAGGTCTACCATTTCACAATCAAAGGCGTGTGCTTGAACAATTCAAACCGAAGCCTCCTACCAACATAAAGTCACAGTCCTCCTAAGAAATGCAACCCCAACAACAAATCTACATCTGGGACAGTCAAGCGTTACAAATTTCAAGAGTCTTATGTGTCTCCCAATTTAGCACAACACTCTAATCACCACAAATAAACGAAACTTCATCCTTGAGGTATAACTAATTGATTAGAAAAACTATTAAAATTTACAGCTCAAAAAGTAGCATAATTAATAAGGGTATGGGAATAGACTGCCACATGAGGAATCTTAAGAAGCAGTCTTTTACTACAATTTCTAGTGGAGTTGTCAAGGATATTATTCACATAGCTGTTCTTGTTTTGGTCATATTTGTTTTTGACAAAGTGTATTGTTTGATGATGCTTTTGATTTTATTTTTTTGCTAGAGAAGTTTGGGGGAGAAGAGCAGAATAGATGGTAGATAAAAAGATAGTGGTGGGTTTTGAATTTGGATGTGTTTGATTAGTTTTGCACAACATTCCTTGTCTTTTTAACTTGATTGTTAAAGGGGTCAAGTGCTTAAACTTTGTGTCATTTCATTTGTAATCATTTTCTTTTATCCTTCATGTTTTTAACGATCCATTGGAAAGCCGACCCAGAGAAGTAATCTAAAAATAAAGAGCAGTAAAAAATTGATCACAATTAATTAAAAAAATATCAGTATCTTTGTGGAGAGAGGCCAACTCATCAGCATGAATCTAAAAAACATTGATTAAAAAAAATTATGGATTATTTGACTATTTTCTCTCTCCCTTAGTATCTCCTTACTCCCTTGAGTTTAACTTTAGGTTTTAAGAGTGTTTATATGTTACTACTTAGTAGTAGTTGTGTAGTAGTCGATTTGTTTAGTTTACATTGAGCTTATGTAAAACTAATATGGAAGAGTCCCCAAAAAAATTTAAAACTAATAAATTAATCAATTAATTAAAATAAATTATAATGAGACGTAAATTTATGAGGCTTGTAAAATTGATGTGTCAAAATTTAAAATTGTCAACAAAAAATCGAAGGATTTGATTTTATATTATATATAGATGATATACTTTATTTAGAGAGAAAAAAAAAAAAAAAAACTAATATTGTAACAATTGGCTTTTGAAAAGAACATGACCTCATCTCAGAGGAAAAACCCAGTCCAACTCTCCAAGTCTCAACTACCTCTCCAAGTCTCAACTAACAAGGTCAACCATTTCACAGTCAAAGGCGTGAGCTTGAATTTCACAGTCAAAGGCGTGAGCTTGAACAATTCAAGCTGAAGGCTTCTATCAAACTTCAACCTACTATCATTGTGTATATATAAGTCTCGTCCATACCCAACGTAAGTTAACATTGATTTTCAAAAGCAAAACACAAGCTGATATTAATCTCCTTCAATCTTCATCTTTCTTTCTTTTGATCAGTTCAATCTTCATCCTTAATTTGATATTACAAGTTGTCGTGCATAACACCCTTAAGATCACCATGGAGGTATCACCATTGAGGCAAGTCAGAAAAGAAAAAGGAGCAAAGAAAACCAAATGGGTATTGAAGTTGAAGTTTGGTGTAACTTGGAAGGCCATCAAAAAGGCATCATCATCCACTATGAAGCTTAATCGTTTTCATCTTATTTGTGCATCAAGCATGAAACAACTCTCCCTAGTCCGGGTTCAAGCAGAGGAGGCTGTTAAGCCAATTCAACTAGCACATGCAAAGAAAAAAGCTTCTCATCATGTCACAAAATCACTATTATCCCTCCTCCAATTGCCATACACAGCTTCAGATTTTATAGACTGGGGTGATCTAATGTCTCCCACCAAGTCTCCAAAGGAAAACATATCAACAAAATGGCGTGAAATTCATGGTTTGCACAATTGGGACAATCTTCTTGACCCTCTCCATCCTTGGCTTCGACGCGAAATTATTAAATATGGAGAATTTGCGCAGGCTACTTATGATGGATTTGACTTTGATCCTTTGTCCGAGTTTTGTGGGAGTTGCAGGTTCAACTGGCACAAGCTTTTCGAAGAATTAGGCCTAAAAATTCATGGTTACGAGGTTACCAAGTACATCTATGCCATGTCACATGTAGATGTTCCGAGTTGGTTTGAGAGGTCACATCTAGGTGAAACATGGAGCAAAGATTCCAATTGGATGGGCTATGTAGCGGTTAGCAACGATGAAGAATCAGAAAGGATTGGAAGAAGAGACATAGTCATGGCATGGCGAGGTACAATTGCTCCAACTGAATGGTTCACCGATCTTAAGGCAATGTTTGAGCGTATTGGGGATGGGAAAATAAAGGTCCAACATGGGTTTCGTAGTATTTATAAATCAAAGAGTGAGTTCACCAGGTATAACAAGTTGAGTGCTTCTGAGCAAGTCATGGAAGAAGTGAATAGACTCATCAAGTTCTATAAAGCAAAAGGTGAAAAAATAAGCTTCACCATCACTGGGCATAGCCTTGGTGGTGCTTTGGCTCTCCTCAATGCTTATGAAGCTGCAACTTCAATCCCTGGCCTTCCCATTAGTGTCATTTCTTTTGGAGCACCAAGGGTTGGGAACTTGTCATTTAAGGAAAAGCTTGATGAAATAGGGGTAAAAACACTACGCATTGTAGTTAAGCAAGACATAGTCCCAAAATTTCCAGGGTTCATACGTAACAATATTCTTCATAAGCTTAATTTTGTTACTAAAAAATTCAATTGGGTTTATAGGCATGTAGGAAGCCAGTTGAAACTTGACATGTTCATGTCACCTTATTTAAAGCGTGAGTCTGATTTGATAGGCAGCCATAATTTGGAGATATACCTCCATCTCTTAGATGGATTTCTTGGCAAGCAGCGCAAGTTTAGGTGGAATGCTCGGAGAGATGTTGCATTGGTGAACAAGACAACAAATATGCTAATTGAGGAGTTAAGGATCCCTAAGTTTTGGTATCAATTGCCTTACAAGGGGCTTGTGCTTAACAAACATGGAAGGTGGGTTAAACCGTGTAGAGAACCTGAAGATGTTCCTTCTCCATTATCTGTAGCATCTGAGAATGAACTGCATTAATTTGTAGATACATAGATGTTTCAAATTGTAATATCAAGCAATTTTGAGCTTTAAGCTTCTGAGTTTCGTTGAGGATGTTGGGCACTTGAATTGATATCGATTTGTGACATTGTATTATAAATTGCACTCCAATCTAAATCCTTTTGTTTATTCAATACTTTGGCATCATGTTTGTCACCATGTTCTGCAAACCATTTTTATACCACAGGCACCTTTTAGAATCTAACAAATGATTCACTAATGCTGGAACAGACACAATAGACTTGAAATTAGCCATAGGACATAATTTCACTAAGCCAAAAATTTGACCGCGAGAACAATGAAGATAGTAGTCAGGCTTTCGCCTAATCTCAACTGATTCTGATGTTCTAAACTCAGGCATAAGCCAGCCAGTTGTCACCTTCATAAATTTTCAACAAGTAGTCAATCTGTTATTACTGTTGATTTGGCTTTGGAAAGCAGGCAATAATGGAGGCTGCTTGTAACACCCCAAGCCTTTTTCTTAAGCAAATTTTAGATGTGAATAATATCTCAAATGAATTTTATTTTTCTTCAAGGTGGTTATTTTATTTTTCTTTAAGCTTCCTCTACTCACAACCACCCATTATATCCACTTAAAGCAACATAAACCACACCAGCACCGCTCCATTTTAATGGAGGCAGCAAGTGCTCTCCTTGAGTTGCTAAAACAGTGGTGTAAAGGTGAAATTTTCTTGGATCCACTTCCTTATGGTTTTGGTTATGGTCTAAAGCTTGTGTAGAGTCAATCTCTTAGGTGGGGATAATATTTTGATATGAGTATTTCTTCTTGAGGATGTTTAAAAAGTGGGTAATGCAAGCTTCAGATATGGGCTGTGTGAGATGTTTCTTTTAGTTTTGTATGATTTATGGTCTTGTATGAGTTTTGCTAAGCTGTGTTTTGTGGTTGCTTGTTGTGTTAATCTCTTAAAATTACGGTGTTTATGTATAGTACCAATGATAAAATGGTTTGTTGAGGATGAACATATGATATTTCCCGAAAGAGGATGTGAAGTTTGTTGTTCAAAAAGACCATTTGACCACACTTAATGCTCAATTTGTTTTCTGTAGAAACTTTGCACACATTGTAATTAAAAGTTCATTATAACTACCAAACTTCATTATAACTACCATAGATTGAACCTGGAAGCCTAAGATGGCTATAATGAAAACTAATACACATATCTTTTACCTGATTCAAGTCTCAAAGCATTTTGGCTAATATAATAATTATAATGATTTTTCTTTTGGGACTGTAAATCTGTCCTTGACAAATTTGATTAAGCTGAATTACATGATTTTTAATTTGTCTCATTTGGTGGTACATACTAGACATATAAAGGCTTCTTCCTATTTAATTTCGAGCTATTTGGATAACACTAAGTGGACCAAACGAATTTTATTAAAATGTCTGACCTATTGGAAGTTATCTGAAAATGTGATTAGGATGCTGAGACTTTAAAGAATTTACTCTAAGCTTTTGTTGTGCTGTTTAGCTTGTAAGTTCATATGTGCTTTTTTTGACAAGTGTTTTTACTTTGGCTAATTTTATCACGGTTTGGTAGTGACATACATTGTATCAAGTTGGTAAATGCACATTATTTGCTGAAGGGAAATTAAAGACTATGGTTGTGTTGTAGTGCTTTGAGTTTCTTGTATGCTTAGTGGGTTCCCATTTGGGTAGGGTACTTGTCTTGGGATGGTCAAACTAGGCTTCAGGGCCTTAGGTTTGATTTTTGAGGGAATCTTTTCCGATTTATGGAGGCAAATTCGATAGCGTAAATTTGTAGTAGGCCTTGTTATTAATAGGCTTGATACTTGTGTTTCTAGGTTCCAAGGTACTTGGTGATGGAACAAGTAACTTGATTGGTTGAATGCAGTGCCCGATTGAGGTAAATTTGGATTGGACTATTGAGGTAAGTAGCTCTTTAATGGGATTTTTGGGAAATAACCATATTTCATAGATGTTGTTTTTGGGTCAAACACATTTTGGAAAATTATATATGGATATATGTTTTCTTAAAAGTATTGTGTTATGTCCCTATTATATATTGTTATACATGAAAATGCATCATATTTGGTATTGCATTTGAGAAAATGTATGAATTGTTGACATGGAAAAATGAGTATCTTTTATTTAATCTTTGATAAGGAAATTATGGATTTTTTTGTATATTGGAAAATTTAAAGATGCTTATCTTGTCTTGTTATTTGGGAAATTAATAGAAAATCATTTTGACAATAATGAAGTTAAAAACCTTACAAACTTTGTGCAAGTTAGATTATTTAAGGTTTTTCTGAAACTACCTGGTTATAAACTATGAATTTGAAGGGAAATGTATACCTGTAAACTTTATGTAGTTTTAACCCTATGCCATGTGTGATTTCCTAGTGATTACCAGATTTGGTTTCCGTAGTCTTTGTAACAATGGAATGAAATCCATGTCAATGCCCTTTCACTTTGGATGGCGCGTTCTTCCTTGCTATCCATGGGGGGGAAAACGTTCGTTGATTGTGTGTAGGTGAGGTTACTGTCCATGGGGCCAAAAGACCACATGCAAAAGAGGTCCTATTTGATGTGCTCTCCCTGTTGCCCATGGGGTGAGAGAAAAACCTTGAGGGTATAGGTGAGGATATTGACCATGAGGCCAAGAGACTGCATACCAGAGAGGACAATATCATGCCAGTTGTGAAAGGGTGGATCTCTTGACCAGTCTATATGGTAGTGTGGTAAATTTGTGATAAATTACCATATGTTAGATTTTATATTGTTAATGCTCACAGATTATAGTATATAGTTTTAAGGTATTTACTTTGAGAAACTTTTTGTTTCATTAGTCAATCATTCTGGTCATATCATATTATTATTATTGAAAATGGAACTTGCATTTCTCTCACCCTCATTAATTATGCTACTGGGCTTTAGCCCATCCCACTCTCCAACAGCTTTTCAGATAAATTTGCTATAAGTCGGGCATGGAGCTTGTTTTATTGGTGGTGATTGGAGCATTATGCTAATTGGGAGATTTATGCTACGATTGGTTGGTGACTCAACTTACTAAATTTATCGAGGCCATAGCTAATTCTATCGGAGGTATTTGTTAGCCTTGGGCATCATAGGCCTAGATTCTGTTGTTGAGGTCGCCTATCCTAAGAAGAATTGTGATTATATGTTGATCCATTTTATTAAGAAATTTAGACCCCAGTTGAAAGAATTAACAAGTTTTAAACCCAAGTTATTAATTAGATTTATTATGAATAAACTTGTTAAAACAAACAAACATCAATATCATGTCAAAACTAAGTGCAGCGAAAAAATAAATAAGACAAGATATGATGATTCAAGAAAACCAATGAAACCAACCAGTTAACAGTAAAAAACCTAGGGGGAAACCTTCCCGAAAAGCAATTCACTATAGTAAAGAGAATTTCAAATCTAGTACAAAACTTTTGTCCCTAGACTCTATAATCCCCGTAGATGAACTTACAGCAGAAACCTTCTACCGCTACAGAATCTCTGAACTCTTTAATATATGAATGCCGCCCTTTGATGCACGGATCCCAGCACGTGACTCACTCACCAACTTGAGGAAGAAGATTGTTAGTTGCAAAGTTTTTCACTTTATCAACAATGAAGATCAAGAAGTACTTGGTTACAAAACCCTAAGGTACAAAGATGCAGTAGCTTCTTTTTGAGAGAATAAGGCTTCGATCACCTTTTTTATGTGTTCTCCTTCTATTCTCTTTTGTGACGGCCTCAAAAATAAGCCTTATATATGCATAGGGTTGTGAGAAAAGAAACCCTACACAAATACAAAAGCCTGGCCCAAAAATCAGATCTGAAAATTCTGATTTTCGTAACCTCGATAGCTTCTCGATCGATCCACCAGCTGTCGAGTTTTATTCATTAAATCTTGATAGATAGCTATCTGTCGAGAAGCTATCAAGAAGCTGTCCGTAGGTGTCTAGTAGGTGTCTAACAGGTGTCTAGCTATCTGTCCAGCTATCTGTCCAGCTATCTGTCTAGCTTTAGTAAACACTTTTTCCTCACTTGTTTCTTGGTCCAATCTTTATGGCTTTAATACTAGACTTGAATAACATGTTCTTTGAAGTATTAAACACATCCTAGATCTATCCAAATACAACTGAAGTGTGTTTTGTCAAAGGATTAACCAACTACATAAAATATGTCCTTAACAATCTCCCCCTTTGGCAATCCGTGACAAAACCACAACAAACAAATGAACATATGAGAGAAGTTATAAATCACTCAACTTATACTCACTTGTTGAATACAATAAAATCTACCCTAACACAAACTCTTGAAAAACTTTGCAAGAAGAGAGTTCGTGGCATGGAAGACTTTGACAACCTGTATTTCTGAAACACTTTAAACAAAACTCATCAAGGCATCTTTATGTGAAGCAGAAATAATAGATTGCATACAAATAAAGAAACATGTGTATAAAGATAGAAAAGAAACAACACATGTATAGATAGGTGAAGAAAACATACATCATCACATATATATCAAAGATAAGCATAATGTATGTAAACATGGTCACAAGACCTAGGTACAAGAAGAAGAAGCTAAAAGAAGCTCCCACAATAACAAGGAGATAAACACTCCTCCTAACAAGATGAACCACATCTCCCCCTTACAAAGGCATGTATTTCTCCCCCTAACTTGTAGAATCTTGAAGAAAAAAATCACAAATTCTCTAATTTCTCTCCCTTTTTGTCACAATTGACAAAGGGTACAGGAAGCTATAAAACGTTACCTAAGAACCATAAAAATGATCAAGGATGATCAAGGGGGTACAAAGAAACCATAAAAATGCACGAATGTAATGAATCAAGATGCTGTGGATGACAAGATAAGATAAACATGCAAAACAAGGAAAGATAAAATGCATGCAAGGATATCTCGATCGATTTAGAGGTGTCGAGAAGCTATTGAGACAACCTCGATGGATCGAGAAGGTGTTGAGGATCTATCGAGCAGACAAAAACTTCCTCGATCGATCCTCCTAGTTATCGAGAGGTGTCGAGATTCCGATAAGATGCAACTGAAGATCTCAACAGATAAACTAGGTATCGAGAGGTGTCGAGATGGCTTAAAAGCAGTTTTTCAAGAAGAGAAAACACAGATGTGAATACAATCAAGCATACAACTCAACCAAAGATCCAAACAACATATTAACCTCTCAAAAACTTCTCTTAACAAGAAAAATATCATGCATTTTGATCCAAAACACACACACACACACACTAAACAAGTCTAACTAATTTTTATTTTAAAAACGAGTTAAGACAGTTTAGTGAGCATACATTAATGCATGTAAACCTTGTGATGGTCAAATCACATTGTACCTACACATGTATCAAGAGTAGCAAAAAATATTACGTGTTGTGTGTGGAAAACATCGCAAAATTGTATAAGTGTCTCAAAGTTATGATGATTTGAAATATGAGAAAATCACTTTAACTCACACATAATCATAACTATTTGATGGGAACTATCACCTTTGAGGTACATCCTATAAGTCCCACATCTCCTAAAATACAAGCTTGCAATCATATTTTTAAAGCATTTTAATCTTTTTGCTTTTATTTCTTTGCATATTTTCTTTTATTAAGCATATCATGCATGGGCATATAAGAGAGAGAAAAGAAATACCCAATTATGTTAAATTTTTGACATTGCACTTTTACTATGCCGAAGCATACAGATGTCATTTCATGATTGGGAGGTAACAATGGTGAGATGGTTATTTATGCTTTTCTCTTAGGATTTTCTAGTCTTATCCCTAAAAAAGAGTGATACGAGTGTTAAGTACATGATATTACTTAACCTTACTCATCACAAACAAAGAGCTACAAAACTCACTTGCTTAGTTGTGCATAAGAATACTCATCTAAGCTACAAAGATACAAAGTTTAGAAAACTCTGTTTCAATGGCCATTTTAAGGTTCACAAGAACCAATGTACACAAACACACTGTTTTTGTATTTTTCTAATTTTTCCTTCTTCTTTTTTTATTTTGAAAACAAAATAAAATAAAAACTAAACAACCAAACAAAAACAGACAAACAATCATGAAAGCATGAATGAAAAATGCAAATGCATGAAAGCATGATAGAAGAATGCAGATGCATGAAAGCATGATTCCAAAATCAAATAAAAAATCAAGCAGAGAGAGTCCTACTTTAGATAGAAAGAATTAAAGCAGAGGACAAACAGAAAAGACAATTAAGTCTTGGGCTCCTTTCTCACCTACACAGCACGAGTCTTTGGCCGTGAAGATGAAAAGGCACAAGTCCTAGTATGACTACTAAAAGACATAAAAGAATTAAAATTCTCCTGAAATTGAGTTAAAAAACTCAAAACTTTTAATAACCCTCCAAGAAATTCCATGACAACGGGGGTCAAGGATCACACTCAGGAAATTAATCAATTAGAGTGTACCCGCTGTGATACCACGTATTAGGAAATTTAGACTCCAGTTAAAATAATTAACAAATTTTAAACCCAAGTTATTAATTAGATTTATTATGAATAAACTTGTTAAAATAAACAAACATCAATATCATGTCAAAACTAAGTGCAGCGGAAAAATAAATAAGACAAAATATGATGACCTAGAAAAACCAATAAAACCAACCAGTTTCACAATAAAAAACCTGGGGGGAAACCTTCTCGAAAAGCAATTCACTATAATAAAGAAAGTTTCAAATCTAGTACAAAACCTTTGTCCCTAGACTCTACAATCCCCGTAGATGAACTTACAGCAAAAGTCTTCTACCGCTTCAAAACCTCTGAACTCTTCAATATATGAACACCACCCATTGATGCACAGATCCCAGTACGTGACTCACTCCTTTGCACGAATCTCAATACGTGACTCACTCACCAACTTGAGGAAGAAAAATGTTGGTTGCAAAGTTCTTCACTTCATCAACAATGAAGATCAAGAAGCACTTGGTTATAAAACCCTAAGGCATAAAGACGCAGTAGCTTCTTTCAGAAAGAATAAGGCTTCGGTCACCTTTTTTATGTGTTCTCTTTGTATTCTCTTGTGTGACGGCCTCAAAAATAAGCCTTATATATGCCTAGGGTTGTGAGAAAAGAAACCCTACACGAATACAAAAGCCTGGCCCAAAAATCAGATTTGAAAATTCTGATTTCTGTAACCTCAATAGCTTCTCGATCAATCCACCAACTGTCGAGCTTTATTCATTAAATCTTGATAGATAGCTATTTGTCGAGAAGCTGTTGAGAAGTTGTCCGCAAGTGTCCAACAGGTATCCAGCAGGTGTCCACAGATGTCCAGCTATCTGTCTAATTTTAGTGAACACTTTTTCCTCACTTGTTTCTTGGTCCAATCTTTATGGCTTTAATACTAGACTTGAACAACATGTTCTTTGAAGTATTAAACACATCCTAAATCTATCCAAATACAAGTAAAGTGCGTTTTGTCAAAGGATTAGCCAACTACATAAAATATGTCTTTAACACATTTGGAGTTTAGAAATTTCATTCATATTTGGAGGCATCATTTGTTATTTGTATTGTTTGTAAATGTCTCATAGAGCTCTAACTTATAGTGTGGAGAGTTCACAATGTTTCTTTATCTTTATAAAAAAAAAAAAAAAAAAAAATCCCCTATAATATCTATCTAAGGCTCGGTTTTTCATGCTTATGACCCTTTTGGATTTGGGGCGTGACATTGCTGACATGAAAAAATTAGCAAACATTCCTTTGGATGGATCAAACCCAGAAAGCAATGACAGAAGTTTAAGATTCATTGAGACTACCCAACTTTTTAGTCTTAAGAATGCTGGTTTTATGAATAAGTGATTGCCCTTCTCTAACTCTTACTGCCCAACAAAACTAGTTAAGTATAGGACATACTCAAATTGTGAAAATAAAAATAATGGTTGGGTTTGGTATAGTGGCTCCCAAGGCTTCATAAGATTCATGAGGTTTTGAGTTCAAAACTCCTAACCAGCATCTTGGCTAACTCATAAAGGGTTCATTCTTGTTATTACCTAATGTAATTGTTCCACCTGAACAAAAATCCATGTCATTGTCACACAGAAATCAAGTGTCTCATAACAATGTGCATAGAAAAATCATCTATTAAGCTGGAGATAACAAAATTATAGAAGGCAAGTGACTATATTTTAAGGGATGATAGCTTACATTATATAAGGCAGACCATTATTGTTTTAGTGGTGATAGGGAAACACAAAGTTAACTATGGTATATTCAAATGACGGCCACTCCATGGCAGAACATTTGGTTTTGGTGAACGACTTGCTCTTATAGTCTCCGGCTTCAATTCCTAGCCACTCAGCTTGGATTTAATTGTCCAATCATGATAGTCTATTTGTATTTTCTGAAATGGTAAAAGCAAAGGGCTAAGAAGAAAAGTTTAAAATTGAGAAAAATAAGCCTTACCAGATCAAAGCTACAGAGCCAGGATGCCTACAAAACTCTTGTGACATTACTTAAACTACCTTTCTAAAGCAGATCATCATCAATATTCTCAGAACTCAAGCTTGGTGGGATGTAAGATCTAAAAACTTGTTCCATATTAGGACTTTTCATCAAATCATCAAAAGCAACTTCCCGAGATGTGTCATGGAAAAATCGGTAGAATTTCTTGCTGCAAACATAGCCAAATATCAGGGACAGTATGATGAGTGGAATTAGGAATGGTGCATAGTAGAATTCCATCACCCCAAAGGAACCAAACATAGTAACTTGGTATAGTATCACAGCCCTAATATGTGTTTA
The DNA here is from genome assembly GCA_032878915.1 of Castanopsis chinensis. Lineage (NCBI taxonomy): Eukaryota > Viridiplantae > Streptophyta > Magnoliopsida > Fagales > Fagaceae > Castanopsis > Castanopsis chinensis. Next base: position 1,139,856 of record JAVQMG010000131.1, on the reverse strand, counting down.
TGCATGTGTGGCCACATTCTTCCATAGCTTTCGTAAGATGCATGTGTGGCCACATTCTTCCAACATAAGTTAACATTAATCTCCTTCAATCTTCATCTTTCTTTCTTTCTTTTAATTAGTTCAAATCTCCATCCTTAATTTGATATTACAAGTTGTCTTGCATAACCCCTTAAGACCATCATGGAGGTATCACCATTGAGGCAAGTCAGAAATGAAAAAGGAGCAAAGAAAACCAAATGGGTATTGAAGTTGAAGTTTGGTGTAACTTGGAAGGCCATCAAAAAGGCATCATCATCCACTGTGAAGCTTAATCGTTTTCATCTAACTTGTGCATCAAGCATGAAACAACTCTCCCTAGTCCGGGTTCAAGCAAAGGAGGCTATTAAGCCAATTCAACAAGCACATACAAAGAAAAAAGCTTCTCATCATGTCACAAAATCACTATTATCCCTCCTCCAATTGCCATACACAGCTTCAGATTTTATAGACTGGGGTAATCTAGTGACTCCCACCAAGTCTCCAAAGGAAAACATATCAAAAAAATGGCGTGAAATTCATGGCTTGCACAATTGGGACAATCTTCTGGACCCTCTCCATCCTTGGCTTCGACGCGAAATTATTAAATATGGAGAATTTGCGCAGGCTACTTATGATGGATTTGCCTTTGATCCTTTGTCCGAGTTTTGTGGGAGTTGTAGGTACAATCGGCACAAGCTTTTCAAAGAATTAGGCCTAACAAATCATGGTTACAGTGTTACCAAGTACATCTACGCCATGTCACATGTAGATGTTCCGAGTTGGTTTGAGAGGTCACATCTAGGTGAGACATGGAGCAAAGATTCCAATTGGATGGGCTATGTAGCGGTTAGCAACAATGAAGAATCAGAAAGGACTGGAAGAAGAGACAAAGTCATGGCATGGCGAGGTACAATTGCTCCAACTGAATGGTTCACCGATCTTAAGGCAATGATTGAGCGTATTGGGGATGGGAAAATAAAGGTCCAACATGGGTTTCGTAGTATTTATAAATCAAAGAGTGAGTTCACCAGGTATAACTAGTTGAGTGCTTCTGAGCAAATCATGGAAGAAATGAATAGACTCACCAAGTTCTATAAAGCAAAAGGTGAAGAAATAAGCTTCACCATCACTGGGCATAGCCTTGGTGGTGCTTTGGCTCTCCTCAATGCTTATGAAGCTGCAACTTCAATCCCTAGCCTTCCCATTAGTGTCATTTCTTTTGGAGCACCAAGGGTTGGGAACTGAGCAATTAAGGAAAAGCTTGATGAAATAGGGGTAAAAACACTACGCATTGTAGTTAAGCAAGATATAGTCCCAAAATTTCCAGGGTTCATATGTAACAATATTCTTCATAAGCTTAATTTTGTTACTAAAACATTCAATTGGGTTTATAGGCATGTAGGAAGCCAGTTGAAACTTGATATGTTCATGTCACCTTATTTAAAGCGTGAGTCTGATTTGATAGGCAGCCATAATTTGGAGATATACCTCCATCTCTTGCATGGATTTCTTGGCAAGCAGCGCAAGTTTAGGTGGAATGCTCGGAGAGATGTTGCATTGGTGAACATGACAACAGATATGCTGATTAAAGAGTAGAGGATCCCTAAGTTTTGGTATCAATTACCTTACAAGGGGCTTGTACTTAGCAAACATGGAAGGTGGGTTAAACCGTGTAGAGAACTTGAAGATGTTCATTCTCCATTATCTGTAGCATCTGAGAATGAACTGCATTAATTTGTAGATATATAGATGTTTCAAATTGTAATATTAAGCTTCGCACTTGTCCAATAGTGCTCACTGTGACGGCCCTTAAAATAATCTTTATATATGTTTAGGGTTGTGAGAAAAGAAAGCCCAAACATATACGAATTAGATTAAAATCAGAACTGAAAATCTGTATTTCATAAATCTCGACAGATACCCTATCTATCGAGCAGCTATCGAGCCACGGGCTGAAACAGCTTTTTAAATCTCGATAGATACTAGTTATCGAGTTTTAATGAACAACACTTCTTCACTTAATTCTTGGACAAACTTGCATGGCTTTAACGCTTGAACTTGAAACCTTGTTTCTTAAAGTATTAAACACATCTTTGACCTACCCAAATACAAGTAAGGTGCGTTTTGTCAAAAAATCAGTCAATTACATAAAATATTGACATATATTCCTAACATAAATCACATATGTTCTAACAAAGTGCACAGGAAATAAGGAATCCCTCAAGTAGTATGCAATCTCTACCCGGCAAATTAAAGCACAAAAAGAAAAGAACATAGCAAAAAAATGCCTTACCTCTTTGTTTTTTGTGACCACCATCGATCTGTAAAATGTCTCGGGATAGATAATTTTAAAAAGTGAATCAATCTGTGCTTCTCTTGTTTGACCTACAGGGAATGGAGGTATGTCTCTAACAAGAACCGCAAATTGTTCTAGTTTCACTTCAGGAGATATAAGAGCAAAAGCTCTCAGTCCAGGGACATGTTTATAAACCTTCCATAGGAGGTAATACGTGACAAATGAAACCCAATAAGTGGCTATAAGAATTGCCCATAAGTGAGGACTCTTCGCCTGCATTTACAAAGAAACACAGAAAACTGAATTCAGAAGTAATTATTAGGAATAGATAGCTTACTAATAAACAAAATAGAAAGCCATTAATATTTTGAATTCATTACAAAACAATATATTAGTTGGATGACACCACCAGCTCTGCAAATTGTGCCCTTGAACATATTCATTTGATATGTTTGAGATATAAATTAGTGGTTGAGGAACTTTTTTATATGCACTTTGACAAGTCTAACAAATATCTAAGTCATCTTGATCATTTGATAACCTATGTCCGGAGAGAATGAAATAAATTGAACTATCCATCCAGATCATCAAAGGTAGTGTAAAATACTTTAACGTGTCCCATGTATAACTTGTTAAGGTCTCTGAAAGTCCCATTGCTTGCGGTTGCTCTTGTGGACTTCAAACTATCATCAGTGGCAGCAATTGGTAGAAGAACTGGTAGCAGCGCTATGCCAGATAAAACCAAGATTCCCAACACTGCAGATTAATTGGGAAAGAGAATATAAGAAATTTGTTGTGTTTCTCCAGAAAAGTTAACGTGTTTAGGTCAAAAGTAACATATTTTGACATATCCATACAACCTTTAGTTTAAGGTTCAGACAGTCAAAAGTGACATTCGTTCAGTCCCATTAAGTCAAAATGTTGTAAATAAGGCACAACTGATACTTAAATAGTATTCTCGAATGACCTAACCATTGCATAACACTGAAAAACTGGCAAGCTTCATTATCTATTTTATATTAAGGATTTTCATTCTTGATAAAGAAGGGAATTCACATGTTGATATCAATTTCAAGTTTCAAATTGTTGCAGATTAACATGTATTCAATTAAACTAATAACTTTAGTCATTCATTTGTTAAACTAGGGGTATGCTATACAATGTGCTTTGCTTAAAGATTTCAGAATTTACATACTACCTATATTACACACATGTATAAGTCTGTAATCATGTCAATCTGACAAGAAAAACAATTCAGTGGTGGGAGATTCATACACCAAGACAAACATACTAGTGAAAAGATTATGATTAATTGACGCTGGTAGATCTCCCTTCATGTATTGCAGTGCTTGATCCTACAATTTTGTTAAGCATTTTGGTATAGATTTTCAATTGAAGTCCTTAATCTCGCCACTGAGCTAAGCACTCGCACAGAGGTTTCCAGGCTCTATATCTGCCTCTCTCTGAGTTTTTTGCCATAAAGGAATCTCACATTTAAGCTAAGCATTTGCACATAGTTGCATGTGTTATAGGTTCTCTCTCTCTCTCTCTCTCTCTCTCTCTCTCTCTCTCTCTCTCTCTCTCTCTGTGCTAGTTGTAATCCATACTTTCCCCTTTATTAAAGTAGTTAGATTCTATGGGCATAATCACTGCGCATGCAAACCTTATCATTATCAGGCTGGTGCTCGGGAAGTGCAGCATCAATCATGAAAAAACCAGTAAGAAATATAATGGCACATACATTGTCTAAACATGCCCACATGGTTATTTGTTGTATGATTTGGATTGAGGAGGCTCTGCACTTCATAGTGCCTCCCAAAAAGGAAAGATTCTATTAACCACTAATGACCGTGCTTGGGCAAAGGGTACTTGCCATCACACCTAGAACTGACCTCTTATATAACCAAATAATGAAGATTCTAAATTACGTAGGCAATGATGCATTTTGAAAGCTACTCTGCCATTCCAATTCCTCAAACAGCTATACAGATAACAATATGTGTGAAACTTGCTAATAATTTCAACATTTAACCAACAAATTTGAGGGCAATTATGAAAAGAAAGCAATGCCAACGCTCCATTTGTCAACTACAAATCCAAATGAGGTATTTTGATTTAAGCACCCAAATTCAAATCCGCAAGGCCCAAATTTTGCAATCCAAAAACATCACAGTGAATAAAAGAATCATTATGCCCATTGCTTAGGGTCAACAATGGGCTGGGTTGGGTTGACTCACCCTGTTTTTACTAGGCACATGGGCCTAGTGGGCTGGGCCTAGTAGGTTGTTGACAAGTAGATAGGCCAAGCCGAAAGGAAAAATCTCAAACTTATGGGCAATGCTCATTTTGTCTTTAGCAGGTTGGGGTCAAATGGGCTACTCAAGGGTTTTTTTAAATTGCTTTTCCTTTCTCATTTTTTTAAGGAAAGACTCAAATTATTTCTTAAAGGATAAAATCAAAAAATTCAAAACTTATTTATTTTTTTTACAGTTAAAACATATTAATTATTTTCATTAAGGTTTTAAATAGTTTTTTTCTATCTTTTTAATAAACCAAAATGTCCAACATTTAAAAAATAAAAAAAATAAAAAAATAAAAACCAAAGTTACCAAGCTATTAGCAAAATATATATTTAGAAATAACTGAGCTCAATTACTTTTAGTATCCTAATGGTTAGATGTGTTGTCTTCAAGTATTACTCTCACATCCCCACTCCATTCAAAATATTTTGTTAAAAAATATGGGTTAACGGGCCGGGCTAATAGGCCCATCCAACAAACTATGCTAATGGGCTAGTTTAGTAGGCACCCATGGCATGTCCTATTGGGCTACCAGACTGCCCATGAGTCCTTAGTTAATGTGATTGTGCTAGGCAGCCCATTATCCAAGTGGGTTGTAGCCTGCTAGCCCGAGGGTCATGGGCAATTTGGTGACCATTCCCCATTGCACAATCATTAATATTATATCAGCTCAATTTTGCTATTGAGGTTTTATCTCATGGATCTAACAACATAGAGAATACCTCATAATTCTTTTAAATTTTAAATTATTATATACTCTTATATTTTTAGATTTTATAATATTAAATTGGATAAAATATTATTTTGGTCCCTAAATTTTACCAAAAATTTGATTTTTATCCTTAAACTTTAAGAAATTCATTTTTCATTCCTAAATTATTATAAAGTTTACATTTCGTTCCTAAATTATTAAAAATGTTTTATTTGTATTCTTAAACTTTCATAAAAATTTGTTTTTCATTCCTAAACTATTGAATATAGTTCTTTTTTCATCCCTATTTTTGTCTTTAAATTATTGAAATTTTTTTTTTACAAAATTTAGGAATGAAAAAGATTTTTTTTTTAATTTAAGGATGAAAAATAAACTTTTAACAAAGTTTAAAGACTAAAAAAGTATTTTACCCTATTAAATTTGTATTGAATTATAAAGAAATGGATCCAAATATTGTGATTTGTGAGACTCATTCGATTTATAAAATAAATCTTTATGTGTATATTATTAAAAGATAGAGATAAAAGTAAAGGCCAAAATGGCCAAATACCACAAATTTCAAAACTTAGTAGCAAAAAAACACTGTTTCGGAAATAAATAGGAAAGTACCACTTTTCCGGTACTCGAGTTTCTTAAACTCGAGTTCTAAATGGTACTCGAGCTTAAGAAACTCGAGTACCAAGAAGTTTAGCCACCGTGGCACTGCTGACATGAAATTTGTGCAATTTAAAAAAATAATATGGTACTCGAGCTTGGTAAACTCGAGTTCCATGCAACACAGTACTCGAGTATACCAAACTCATGTACCAATTAGAAAAAAAATTATGTTTATTTTTATTTCTAAGGTACTCGAGCTTGGTGAGCTCGAGTACCTTGTAAGGAACTCGAGTTTAAGAAACTCGAGTTCCTTATAACTTTTTTTTTTTTTTTTTTATAATCAGCAAATAAACATAAACATAAACATAAACGTAAACATAAACATAAACATATATTTAAGTTTTTATTAATTTAAATAGAAGAAAAGTAAAATAGATTTTAATTTCAAAATATGAATTAATTTCTACATTAATTAAAACTGTTCATTGTTTTCTCATAAAAATTGTTCACTGTTTTCTCTTTAGCATTATTTAAAAAATTGTTCACTCTCTTTTTTGCGTAAATTATTTTATGTTCACTATTTAAAAAATTATTAACTGTTTTTTCATAAAACACCAACTAAATTCGTGTTTTATAAATTTAAACGCCAGATCAGAATGCTTTTTCGTGCTTAAATTTCACAATAATCAAATTTGGTTTTCTGCATCGATGAAATCTATTTCTACATTAATAAAATTTTTCCTCTGTACATCACGTTTACTGTATATTCGAATCTGCTTACTGCATTCATAAAATCTGTTTTCTGTATTAATTAAAACCGTTCCTTGTTTTCTCATAAAAATTATTCACTGTTTTCTGCAAAATTTATTTCTATGATTTTGCATAAATTTATTTACTCTTTAGTGTTATTTAAAAAATTGTTCACTCCCTTTTTGCGTAAATTATTTTACGTTCACTATTTAAAAAATTATTAACTGTTTTTTCATAAAACACCAACTAAAATTGTGTTTTATAAATTTAAACGCCAAATCAGAATGCTTTTTCGTGCTTAAATTTCATAATAATCGAATTTGTTTTTCTGCATTGATGAAATCTATTTCTACATTAATAAAATTTTCTCTCTGTACATCACATTTACTGTATATTCGAATCTGCTTATTGCATTCATAAAATCTGTTTTCTGTATTAATTAAAACTGTTCATTGTTTTCTCATAAGGTGTATTGTCGATGGCATGGGTTACGAGTTCCTAAGGCACGCTCAGCTGAGTTACCTAGAAATGAACTTGCCAACATACTTACTCGTCTTGAACAAGAGAACAATCAAATGCAAAGGCGATTAGACCGTTTTCATGCAATCCAAAAAGCTAGGAAACATCTAAAGGGGAAGGCGCAAGAGCGAGCCATCAAGTCTATTAATGAAGTTACTGCGTTAGATGATGAAAGAGATATTTCAGACTTTTCAGATTCAAGTAACGATGATTTCCAAAAATTTCTACCTACGAATATTAGACGTTGTTGTTAATGTCCACCATTGCTACATTGATGTTCGTAGTGCTGCATGTTCTGCTCAACAATTTGCTATGTTCTTTGATTTTCCAATGAGTTTACACGATTTTGTTTATTCAACGATTACTAATTTTTCAACAAATACGGATGATCAATACATTAGTACATAGTTTTCCATTTAATTTTTTAAATAGTGAACGTAAAATAATTTATGCAAAAGGAGAGTGAACAATTTTTTAAATAACACTAAAGAGAAAATAATTTTATTCAAAATCATAGAAATAAATTTTGCAGAAAACAGTAAACAATTTTTATGAGAAAACAATGAACGGTTTTAATTAATACAGAAAACAGATTTTATGAATGCAGTAAGCAGATTCGAATATACAGTAAACGTGATGTACAGAGAGAAAATTTTATTAATGTAGAAATAGATTTCATCGATGCAGAAAACTAAATTCGATTATTGTGAAATTTAAGCACGAAAAAGCATTCTGATCTGGCGTTTAAATTTATAAAACACGATTTTAGTTGGTGTTTTATGAAAAAACAGTTAACAATTTTTAAATAGTGAATATAAAATAATTTACGCAAAAAAGATAGTGAACAATTTTTTAAATAACGCTAAAGAGAAAATAATTTTATGCAAAATCATAGAAATAGATTTTGCAGAAAACAGTGAACAATTTTTATGAGAAAACAATGAACGGTTTTAATTAATACTGAAAACAGATTTTATGAATGCAGTAAGCAGATTTGAATATACAGTAAACGTGATGTGCAGAGAGCAACTTTTATTAATGTAGAAATAGATTTCATCAATGCAGAAAAACAAATTCGATTATTGTGAAATTTAAGCACGAAAAAGCATTCTGATCTGGCGTTTAAATTTATAAAACACAATTTTATTATGTGTTTTATGAAAAAACAGTTAACAATTTTTTAAATAGTGAACATAAAATAATTTACGGAAAAAAAAGAGTGAACAATTTTTTAAATAACGCTAAAGAGAAAATAAATTTATGCAAAATCATAGAAATAGATTTTGCAGAAAACAGTGAACAATTTTTATGAGAAAACAATGAACGGTTTTAATTAATACTGAAAACAGATTTTATGAATGCAGTAAGCAGATTTCAATATACAGTAAACGTGATGTGCAGAGAGCAACTTTTATTAATGTAGAAATAAATTTCATCAATGCAGAAAAACAAATTCGATTATTGTGAAATTTAAGCACGAAAAAGCATTCTGATTTGGCGTTTAAATTTATAAAACACGATTTTAGTATGTGTTTTATGAAAAAACAGTTAACAATTTTTTAAATAGTGAACATAAAATAATTTACGAAAAAAAGAGAGTGAACAATTTTTTAAATAACGCTAAAGAGAAAATAATTTTATGCAAAATCATAGAAATAGATTTTGCAGAAAACAGTGAACAATTTTTATGAGAAAACAATGAGCGGTTTTAATTAATACAGAAAACATATTTTATGAATGCAATAAGCAGATTTGAATATATAGTAAACGTGATGTGCAGAGAGCAACTTTTATTAATGTAGAAATAGATTTCATCAATGCAGAAAAATAAATTCGATTATTGTGAAATTTAAGCACAAAAAAGCATTCTGATTTGGCGTTTAAATTTATAAAACATGATTTTAGTAGGTGTTTTATGAAAAAACAGTTAACAATTTTTCAAATAGTAAACATAAAATAATTTACGCAAAAAAAGAGAGTGAACAATTTTTTAAATAACGCTAAAGAGAAAATAATTTTATGCAAAATCATAAAAATAGATTTTGCAGAAAACAGTGAACAATTTTTATGAGAAAACAATGAACGGTTTTAATTAATACTGAAAACAGATTTTATGAATGCAGTAAGCAGATTTCAATATACAGTAAACGTGATGTGCAGAGAGCAACTTTTATTAATGTAGAAATAAATTTCATCAATGCAGAAAAACAAATTCGATTATTGTGAAATTTAAGCACGAAAAAGCATTCTGATTTGGCGTTTAAATTTATAAAACACGATTTTAGTATGTGTTTTATGAAAAAACAGTTAACAATTTTTTAAATAGTGAACATAAAATAATTTACGAAAAAAAGAGAGTGAACAATTTTTTAAATAACGCTAAAGAGAAAATAATTTTATGCAAAATCATAGAAATAGATTTTGCAGAAAACAGTGAACAATTTTTATGAGAAAACAATGAGCGGTTTTAATTAATACAGAAAACATATTTTATGAATGCAATAAGCAGATTTGAATATATAGTAAACGTGATGTGCAGAGAAACTTTTATTAATGTAGAAATAGATTTCATCAATGCAGAAAAATAAATTCGATTATTGTGAAATTTAAGCACAAAAAAGCATTCTGATTTGGCGTTTAAATTTATAAAACATGATTTTAGTAGGTGTTTTATGAAAAAACAGTTAACAATTTTTCAAATAGTAAACATAAAATAATTTACGCAAAAAGGAGAGTGAACAATTTTTTAAATAACGCTAAAGAGAAAATAATTTTATGCAAAATCATAAAAATAGATTTTGCAGAAAACAGTGAACAATTTTTATGAGAAAACAATGAACAGTTTTAATTAATACAGAAAACAGATTTTATGAATGCAATAAGCAGATTCGAATATACAGTAAATGTGATGTACAGAGAGAAAATTTTATTAATGTAGAAATAGATTTCATCAATGCAGAAAAACAAATTCGATTATTTTGAAATTTAAGCACGAAAAAGCATTCTGATTTGGCGTTTAAATTTATAAAACACAATTTTAGTTGGTGTTTTATGAAAAAACAGTTAATAATTTTTTAAATAGTGAACGTAAAATAATTTACGCAAAAAGGGAGTGAACAATTTTTTAAATAACACTAAAGAGAAAATAATTTTATGCAAAATCATAGAAATAAATTTTGCAGAAAACAATGAACAATTTTTATGAGAAAACAAGGAACGGTTTTAATTAATACAGAAAACAGATTTTATGAATGCAGTAAGCAGATTTGAATATACAGTAAACGTGATGTACAGAGGAAAAATTTTATTAATGTAGAAATAGATTTCATCGATGCAGAAAACCAAATTCGATTATTGTGAAATTTAAGCACGAAAAAGCATTCTGATCTGGCGTTTAAATTTATAAAACACGATTTTAGTTGGTGTTTTATGAAAAAACAGTTAATAATTTTTTAAATAGTGAACATAAAATAATTTACGCAAAAAAGAGAGTGAACAATTTTTTAAATAATGCTAAAGAGAAAACAGTGAACAATTTTTATGAGAAAACAATGAACAGTTTTAATTAATGTAGAAATTAATTCATATTTTGAAATTAAAATCTATTTTACAATGCTTCTATTTAAATTAATAAAAACGTAAAAATATGTTTATGTTTATGTTTACGTTTATGTTTATGTTTATGTTTATTTGCCGATTATAAAAAAAAAAAAAAAAAAGTTATAAGGAACTCGAGTTTCATAAACTCGAGTTTCTTACAAGGTACTCGAGCTCACCAAGCTCGAGTACCTTAGAAATAAAAATAAACATAATTTTTTTTTTAATTGGTACTCGAGTTTGGTATACTCGAGTACTGTGTTGCATGGAACTCGAGTTTACCAAGCTCGAGTACCATATTATTTTTTTAAATCGCACAAATTCCATGTCAGCAGTGCCACGGTGGCTAAAATTCTTGGTACTCGAGTTTCTTAAGCTCGAGTACCATTTAGAACTCGAGTTTAAGAAACTCGAGTACCAGAAAAGTGGTACTTTCCTATTTATTTCCGAAACAGTGTTTTTTTGCTACTAAGTTTTGAAATTTGTGGTATTTGGCCATTTTGGCCGTAAAGCTTAAACAGTAGCCCTTCAAAAAGAAAAACCACAAAAAAGGCAAAAACTCGATTGATATTCGACGATGGTTTTATTAGAACTTAGCCAAAAGAAGAGAGAAACACCAGTTCTCAAGAACACAAAGTAGACGACAGTGTCCATTTCTGAGATGGCGATGATGTCCTTTTCCGTGGAGGAAATAGCCTCCTGGATCCACGCAAACGGGTTCCGGGTCCTGGAGCCTCCTTCGTATGGATTCATCATTCAAACCCTTCAAGATCCGATTCGGGTTGTAAACCACGTTGTTTCCTGGTTTTCTCGACAACCATGTGAACTACAGCATCAAAACCACGAATATGACAAAAGATGTACTTTAGGACGTGAAGAATGAACTAAAATCCAACTGGGTCTCTCTCTAAAACTCTAAAACACTCATTCTCTCTCTCTCAAAGCAAAAGTAACCGTTAGGATGGTATATTTTTTAACAAAGAGGAAAAAAGCCTGTGTCAAGTAAGTATGAAGATTGATTGGAGGAGGAGCAGGTGTTGTTGCAGTTACTATTCATTGCCAAAAAAAGCAATGCCATATTCCTTTCTCTTTTTTTTTTTTCTTTTTTTTTTTTTCATTTTTGATAACACAGTGCCATATTCCTTGTTTGAAAGATAAAGAGAGAAAAAGGAAGAAAAAATACCTCAAGGAAGATTACCTGGTAATTGTGGGGTACTCTTTGCTTTGCTTTTTCAATGTTTCAAGCTACTTCTGGGAAATTAAGCAAAGGCCAGCAGTGGCAGCTCTACATTGAAGTCAGGTGTTCACACACGGACTAGTAAAAAAAAAAAAAATTATATATCTATCAACTAACCTATTTTGTCTAAGTAAAAAAATTAAAAAAATAATAAAAAATATTAGACATCCTTGAATTCAAAATCCCAAGAAAAATATTAAACATACAGAGTTCAAAATTTCAAGAATTTGGTTCCCAAAAAAAAAAAAAAAGTAATGTTAAGTATACAATATTTTCACAATAAATCATTAATAATAAGTTCTTATTTAATGACTAATTTAGAAGGGAAAAAAAAATCCCTAAAACTACCACCGAAGATGAAGAAGGCATTGACCAGGTCATTAACGATAGAAGAAATTATAAAGTGCTTATAGTGAACAAGTGATATGATCCACTATTCTAGTAAAAGACTCTCACCTATTTAAAATTTTGAAATTTTAAATAAAAACTAAGTACTGACTGAGCAATTTTAAAAAAGATGAAAGTCTTTTATTAGAATGGTGGACAAATGACGTAGTCCATCATGAAAACTGTATAATTTCTCCAAGGATAGATGAATCGACAGCAATCAAAGACAACGTTGGGGCACATGACATTCATGGAAGACAGATGTTGCAAAATTTGGAGCTAGAGGGATTGCAGTGGAGGTCAAAGTTCATCTAGCTATGCAAGGTCTCAGCTACACAATAGAGTTCTTGAGGTACACTACATTAGATTTCCAATTAAATTAATTTAGACTAATTGAATTTAACTTTTCTTAATACAAACTAATATTGTTTATACTTAATCATGTATCCAAATTTAATTGAATAAATTAATATAGTGCACTTAGAAAACTGTATCTCACACTATGTCTAAATTGAAACTAAAACTCTCAAAATACCCTTATATATGCAAACATTTATTTTAAAATAGGGGTTAAATAGTAATGTTATCATAAAATTATTCAATTTCTTTTATAACATATACAATTATTAAGGAGTTTAAAAATATAGCCTACCAAAATAGGAGTTGGCTTCCCTTCCAATTATTAATTTGAGTTAGTCCATACTCCATAGTGCTCTTAAAATTATATTGACCAATTGATACTTTTTGTTTCTTAATTTTGAAAGATAAGAAAATAACTGTCTTTCCACTTGAAGACAATTCCATGTCATTGTTCACATTCACATAGAAATCAAGTGTCATAATGTATATAGAAAGTCATCTAGTATTAAACTGATGATTAGTTGAAGACAACGACAATATAGAACTATAGAAGGCATGTGATTGTAGTTTCAGATATGATTGCTGACATTATAGAATGCGCATCAACTGTAGTTTTAGGCGAGATAACTGACAACTAAGCCATGGAGAAACAAAGAGTCAAGTCTGGTGTATCCAAGTGATGGCACACCATGGCAGAACATGTAGTTTAAGTGAACAATTTAGTTTCATGCTCTCTGATCTGGGCCTCGATTCTTAGTAATGATAACAACTCAGCTTGGATTCATTGTTAGATCATGAGCGAGAAACTCTAATCTATTTTTATTTCATGTAATGGAAATGGTCAGGGGCTAAGAAGGAAATTTTAAAACCTAGGAAAATAAAGCCTCACCAACTCGAAGACATTGTATGACAGAATAATGCAATAGCCTTAAATGTAAGCAGCAGTTGCTAATCCAGGATAATTCAATGATATCATTTTGAGTTGACAGTAAAAGATTAAACAGGACTAAATAATATTACTCCACACAACTGGTGCAAATTAACATAATATATTACAGACAACCCAATGTCATGATTCCGAATGCTTAACATATAAACAAATATGCTAAATTTAAAAATAGTTTTGCTAACCAGATTACAAACACCAACAAACACAAATGTACATCAAACTAATGACCCTGATCTTGTAACTTTTGACAAGGCGTCTTCAAACTGGTACATGATCAATCTTCTCAGAACTTAAGCTTGGTGGGATGTAAGATTTGAAAATTACTTCCATATTATTATTAGGAATTTCCTTTGAATCGCGGAGAGCAACTTCCAGAGGTGTATCACAGAAAAATCGATAGAATTTCTTACGGCAGACATAGCCAAATATAAGGGACAGTATGATGAGTGTAATTAGGAATGGTGCATAGTAGAATTTCTTCACCCCAAAGTAACCAAACATAGTAACTTGGTGTAATATTAGAGCTGCAAGGATGCGTGTATGCAAGTGTGGCCACATCCTTCCATAGCTTTCGTAAGATGGAACATAGACATTGAGTGCCTGTCAAATAAAACACAAGAAAGAAAACTAAATTGACATAAAAAAAATAATAATAAAAATAAAATAAAAAAGAAGTTGAGCATGCTAGAGCTCAGCAAAGAGATTGGTAAAAAAAATCAATTAATTAATTAATTAACTTTACCTGATTTCTAAGAATTAGCCATCCCAGGCCAAAGTAAACTATACCAAATGGGATAATAATAGGAGCCATAACAGAGTAGCAAAGGACAATTGTGACAATCAACATGTCACGAGGAGCCCTAGTTCCATACTTAAGATCTCCTGGAAGCCAAGCTTCCTTCACCTCTGCCTCAGTCTTACAAAGATACTTCTTCTTTAAATGGAATATAATTAGAGGAATTATTCTGGACAATTCAAGACCATAGAAAACAAAGAACCTGGGAAACAAAGAATTATTAAATTAAATGAAAAGTGACCTCTTGCAAGCAGATGGGTATGCGAAAATAAAAGACCAAATAATGTATTAAAAGAAAAAAAATCAGGAAGACAATCTATCTCATCAAAATCCTGATCCAAAAAAAATTGGATAAGCCAGATTTTGATACAAAGGGTGCATTGTCACCAATAGAAATAATATAGTTCCATTTATTTTCCATAACCTTTGAGTCACAAAAAATGGTTATCCCTCCAGATCATGATCAAAAGAACAGCCTTCTCATCAACAAGAACCTTTTTTTTTTCGATGTTACAGAATACAAAAGAAACCATAAATATAAGAAATGCAAAATCATAATCTTACCTCAAAGCCACATAGGTCAGGAAGAACGTCGCGTTGAGTGGCAGGCTATTCCCTAATAAGGAAACTATAGAGTTAGGATGCTTCTCAATGGTCTTCAATGTACCGAACAATGTTCCACCCACCGACACTCCAATGAACACATCTAACACTGTAAAATAAAAATATTTCCCTGAAGAAGCTCTTACTACATGACTCTCAGAGGGTATTCCCTCAGCCTTGGAGAGAAAGTGAAGTAACTTGGGCAGCAAAGCCAAAAAAATAATGAGTGCAAGCTGAGGGAGGAAAGCTTCCAACACTGTCTTGATCGCGTCCAAATTCACAATTGACTCTAAAAATGGTAGATATTTCTTCAAATTTTTCAGTGTTGTGAAAGCAGAAATAAATCCAATTGGAATCATGAAGAAAACTATCGTCAAGGCCACAATAACATAAACGACATATTGTCGTACTTGCCTCTGATAAAACTTGATTTTAAGATTAGTCCATATCACTTGGCGAGGTTCAGGAGCATTTGTAACTGTCCATTTGTCAACCATTTGAGAATGTAGACTCTGAGCTGCAGAAGCTGCAATCACCCTGCTCTTGAAAAAGACCAGAGCAGCATTTTGCTGCTTCTCTCTGAGAGTGACTTTTCGTTCTGATTCCAGTTTTGGGGTTACTTCTTTAATCTTCTTAGTATAGTACTCAATGCTATCAACTTTATTACCAATCAGACCAAGGAAGCCAATTCTGTTAGTGGGCCTTGCTCCTGGTTTGCCAGCTTTCTTTGAATGTGCATATGCTGCTTCAGCATGGGCAAGCTTCTTCTTGTACCCTTCTAACTCTTTCCAAAGTTTGTTCACCTTACAGAATCAATCAATGTTATAATAGCATATACCACCACCAAAAATGTAAAAACACACCATAAACTGTTCAAGTCAAATGAGATTAATCATCTGACCCATGGTATAATTTCTAATTCATCTTAAATGCTAGCAAAATTCAGTTTCAAATGAAATATTGTCTTAAATTTGAACCTTCAAATATGATATATCCATATATTATAATAATAGTTTACTTTGTATCACCGAAAGCTGATAAATTATGGTAAAGTAAATTGCCCGGATAAATATATCACTTAAAGTGCATAGATGTAAACAATTCTATAAGTACTGTGCAATATTTAACAGTCAAATTAATGCACAAAAAAAAAAAAATATATATATATATATATATAGCAACTCAATGGCTTACCACTTTGTTGTCTGTGACCACCATTGATCTGTAAAACGTCTTCGGATAGATACTTTCAAAGTATGAATCAACCTGTTTTTGTCTTGTTTGACCAGGAGGGACTGGAGGTATGTCTCTAACAAGAATGGCATATTGTTCTGGTTTCAGTTTCACTTCATGAGACATAAGAGCATCAGCTCTCAGTCTAGAGACATGCTTATAGGCCTTCCACAGCAGGTAATATGTGGCAAATGATACCCAATAAGTGGCTATCAGAAATGCCCACAAGCGAGGACTCCTCGCCTGCCATTTACAATGAAACACAGAAAACTGAATTCAGAAGAAATGATCAGGAATAGATAGCTAACTAACAAACAAAATAGAAAGCCATTAATAGTTTGAATTCATTAAGGAACGATAGATTAGTTTGATGGCACCACCAGCTCTGCAAATTGTGCCCCTGATTCCCTGAACATATTCCTTTGGTATGCATGAAATATTATTTGGTGGTTGAGAAAATTTACTATATGGACTTCGACAAGATTAATAAATATCTAAGTCCTCTTGATCATTTGATATCCTATGTCCTGAGGCTGAGAGAATTAAAGAAATAGAACTATTCATCCAGATCATGAAAGGTAGTGTAGAATACTTTAACATTTCCCATGTATGAATAGTCAAGATCGCTGAAAGTCCCATTGGTTTGGGCTGCTGTAGACTTCAAGCTATCATCAGTGGCAGCAACTGGTAGAAGAACTGGCAGCAGCGCTATGCCAGATAAAACAAAGATTCCCAACACTGCAGATTAATTGGGAAAAGGAGAATATAAGAACTTTGTTTCTTTTCTCTGGAAAAGTAACATGTTTTGAGACATAAGTAATGTATGGCTAACATATTAATAAAACCTTTAGTTTAAGGTTTGGACAGAAAAAGTGACATTCACTCATTCCCATTAAGTTAAAATGTTGTATAGGAACAACTGATGTTTAACACTACCATAAAATGACCTAACCATTGCATAACACTGAAAAACTACATGCTTCATTATCTATCTTATCTTAATGATTTTCATTTTTCATATCACTTATATGTTTCAAAGATTTCAGATTATCATTTATTCAATTAAACTAGCAATAACTTTAGTCATTCATTTGTTAAAATATGGGTATACAATGTGGTTTTACTTAAAGATTTCATAATATACATACTAACCTATATTACACACACGTATATGTCTGTAAGTATGTCATTCTAACAAGAAAAAAAATTCAGTGAGGCTAATTGCAATAGTATCACACACCAAGATAAACGTTCTAGTGACAAGTTTATGATTAAACATGTCCACTTGCCTCTCGGTTATTTATTTTATGATTTGATGGAGGAGGCTCTGCACTTCATAGCGCCTCTCAAAAGGATAGATTATATTAACCACTAATGAAATTCCTTTATTCCTTTCTTATTTGAAAATAAAAGTACTTCATCCCTTTCTTATTTGAAAATGAGATTCCTTTATCCCTTTCTTGTTTGAAAAGATAATAATATAACCAAATACTAAATGTCATACCAATGTAAAAGATTCCAATTTTATGGGATTGGAAAAGGTGGTTGGTAGGCAGTCTTATCCTCAATTTTAAAGAGACTAATTTTGACTTAAACCCATGACACATTCTAAAATTACATACACAATGATGCGTTTTTGCAAGCTATTATGCCACTCCAATTCCTCAAATATCAATACAGATCACAACATTTGTGCCTGCTAAAAATCTCAACAGTCAAACTACAATGTTGAGGGAAATTATCAAAAGATTGTATCTTGTAATCCTAGGTAGACATTTGCAACTATAGCACACTTTGACTTCTCCAAAAATATCTTTTGCAACTACATCCTTACTTGAATCACCTACCACAAGCTTCCCTATGTTATTGCTTTATTGATAGACAAAGTTTGGTTACAAACTAGTCTAAAACTATCTTTTTCAACTCATTACATGACAAATTATATGACTATTTATGTGAACTTTTTAAATAAGTTACACTGCACATGAATAATCTCTTCAATTACCGAATAGTAGATTAAACTTTTTCTAATTTTAAAATCATATAATATTAAATCTTAAACAATAGCTTTATAATAATCCTTCCCCAAAAACAAAAACAAAAAAACAAAAACAAAAACCAACGTAAGTAATTTGTCTACAATTTAACTCAGACCTGATTCTAAGAAGAAAAAGAATTCACATGAATTCTGCTAGACCTGATTCTATGAAGAAAAAGAATTCACATGAATTCCGCTAAAAGGAAAACTCAATTGACAATAGTTTTAAGGGTTATTTTATGACCACAATTATTATCACACTTTTTCTTTCCGTAACTACCCTATCTAGTAATCTTCCACAGTCACATTAACCTACAACATTTTTTTTTTTTTTTTATCATTCATAGACAGCCACATAGAATAATCGTGGAAAAGATTGTGATCATAGAATTTTATTGTAGTCCTACAAGGACTTGAGCAAAATTACATGCAGAAAGTGACAGAGTGAGAGAGAGAGGCAGAGACAAACCAGTCCTCAAGAACACAAAGTAGACAGCAGTGTCATATCCCGAGATGGCGATGATTTCCTCTTCCGTAGAGGACATAGCATCCCGGATCCAAGCAAGCGGGTTCCGGGTACTGGACCCTCCTTTGTATGGACCCAAACCCTTCAAGATCCGATTTGGGTAGTAAATCACGGTGTTCCCTGGCTTCCTCGACAACCATGTGAACAACAGCATCAAAACCAGGAATATCACAAAGGACGTCCCTAAGGACGTCAAGAAGGAACTGAAATCCATCTGAGTCTCTCTCTAAAACTCAAAGAAACAATCTAAATTTGCCTCTGTCTCTGTCTCTCTCTCACAAAAATAAAAAGAAGGTTTATGAGTGTATTGGAAATGGGAAAAGCGGGTTGATGCATCATTAAAGAAGGAAAGCAAAAGATAAAGAGGAAAGAAGATACTGTACTGTAAGTATGAAGATTGACTGGAGGAGGTGTTGCAGTTACGATTCATTGCCAAAAAAAGCAATGCCATATTCTTCTTTTGAAAGATAAAGAGGTCAAGAAAAGAAAAAATGCCTTAAGGATGATTTGCTGGTTGTGGAAATGTGGGGTACTCTTTGCTATGCTTTGCTTTGCTTTTTCAGGCTATTTTTCTTTCAGTCTTACGGAAATAAAGGTACGTAGAGGTGGCTAGCAAGCAGTAGACTCTGCAGAAGGATTAATGGAGAGTGATGCGACAGAAACTAATGGCAAAGAACGCGTTGGCCAGGTCGTCAAGGAGATTAATCGGCCGCAATCGAAGACACCCCTGAGGTACATGACATTGATGGAGGACATAGATGTTGCAGAGGTTGGACGAGGATCGAGCTAAGTGGAGCCGTGGAGGTCGGAGTTGGTCTCAGATGCATGATATAAATTAGAGAAATGATACTTAATACACTAGTGTACATTACATTTTCAATTAAATTTAAATAGAAAAATTGAATTGAATTATAATAAAGATAATTTTTTTTTTAATAAAAACTAGCCTCATCGCACATGCTTCAGGTGTGCATGAGGTTCTTTTTTTTCTTCTTTTTTTTTTTTTGTTAGTGGTCCTATTCTTTGTATATTTTTTCTATTAGTGGTCCTATTTTGTAGAAAAAAAAACAGTGCTTTTTTATTTTATATATATAATTTTTATTTTGAAAATCTAATTTGTAAGTAAATAATTCAATTTGAAAATTAATAAGAGAGTTATCCTATTTTTTAGATAATATTTTAGTGGGAATTGAAATTGCATTCTTACCAGATTGTCCTTTAATTTTGTCTCTACTTAAACATAGAGATGTAAGAGCATTTTTGAACTAAAAAATAAGAAATTGAAACAAGGAAAGCCCCTTAAATAATAGTATAGATAATAAAGATAATATTGAAAATTTTACTCTATCTAAAAAATTATACCTAACTTTTATCATTTTTAAAAATTCTTTTTTAACATATACAACTATATAAGCCTACAAGAACAGGAGTTCCTACTCCCCAAATTATTAATGAGTTAGTACATACTACTCACATAACTATAAGTTTGAATTTTAATTGACAAATTTACTTTACCTAAAAACTTATGAAAAATGATATGTCCACAACATGTTCACAAAATTTTTACAACAAATTATAAGTGGCAGGTTGTTATTATTGGGGCAAAAAAGTAATCTTAATGTTAGGTTCAAATTTGAACCAATAACAACTAACCAACTATGATATGTTGTAAAAATGCTATGAAAATATTGTAGACCTAACACTTACCTAACTTTTATCATTTTAAAAATTCTTTTTAAAATATACAACTACCTACAAAAACAGGAGTTCCCCTCCCCAAATTATTAATTTGAGTTAGTACATACTGCTCTTAAAAAATAGACTGGCCAATTGCATTTTTTTTGTCTCAATTTTCATTTTTGTTATAAAATTTGCTACCGTATCTCATTTATTTCTTTGAAGAATTCATAAATGTTATTGATTATTTTTTTATAGTTAAATTTAGTAGACATTTTGATAGTTTATATTGAAAATAAAAATCTGAAGAGTTTCACTGTAAAGATCGTAAAAGATTAATATTACTCCACATGAAAGATCATTATCAAATATAATTTTAATATGAGACACTAAGTTTCTTTTTATACATACTTTTGTATATGTTTAATATGAAACTAAACAACTTTCTTTTATACTAGTTGTTAAAACATGATAAGTTCTTAAAAAATTATCTAATAAATATATATAGGTAAAATTTACGTACAATTCTTTATGTGTTGTGTCATATAGTAGGTTTTTCATTTAAATTCAGAAACTTGGTTGCACGAGATTTAATTTTCCATAAAATATTTATAGTATCACAACTCGGTCTCCTAGCAAAAATTACTAGCTTTGCGCATGCTGTCATGACTGCTGATTGGGCTTTGAAAGCATACAAGTATACAACAATGGAGGCTGATGACATGAAGAAATTAGCAAAAAAATCCTCTGGATGCACTACATAAAAGCAAAAACAGAATTTTAAAGTGTCCTGTGATAATGTTCATAGAAAGTCGTCTGGTATTGTACTGATGATAATCAACTGATGATTATAGACGGCATGTGATTGTAGTTTTAAGTATAATAGCTGACATTATAGAATGCATATCAAAAACAGTTTTAGGGGTGATATCTCAGCCACGTTCGTAGAAGACACAAAGTCAAGTGTGATGTATCGATTTGATGGGTTACTAAAAATTATCTAATGAGACGATCTTATAAAATATCTTTCTCACACAATATATGAAAAAATTATTAGCTGTTTCCAAAGCACCATGATATAGTGCTCCTTCCTCTCACATTCATAACAGATCTCACTATGAATTTACTCTAATATGTGTGGGTCTTGCACATGCGAGTTTCACATGTTGTGAGAAAGATATCTCATGAGACCATTTCATAAAATACCTTCACCATGTCAGAACATTTATGCTCTCTAAATTGGGCCTCAATTCCTCATAACAATAACCATACAGCTCGGATTCTTTGTCGGATCATGAGTAAGAAAATCTAATCTGTTTTATTTTCTGAAATGAAAATGGTCAGGGGCTAAAAAGAAAATTTTAAAACCTAGGAAATTAAGACTCACCAAATCGAAGTCACAGAGCCAGCATGACACCTAACCTTAAATTAAATTGCCTTTCTAAAACATTGTATGACACAATAATGCAATAACCTTAAATGTAAGCAACAGTTTTCTTCACAGTTTCCTTGAAATTGTTTTCGTCAATGTGTTATATGGTTTTCAATTGCGAATCAAATCCGTTTTCTTCACACTAAAATTTCAAATATCACTTTTCCCCTTGTTATATAGTTGAAAAAAAATATTCCTATTACCCAAAACAAAACAAAAAAAAAAAGTAGTTTTCCCCCACTTTACATCGAGTAGGGGGTTAAACTTCAAAGCCAAAATTTGAATTTTCTCCATGAAATAGGCCAATAGTGTCATTCATGACTCAACCATAAGGATTTTGACAGCAATTAAAGTTTACAAACATTGCTTTACATAGGATTATCATCAATTACCCAACTACTGCATTTATTTTAGCTGGGTCATCTTCCACATCTTCAAATTTAGGCATGCGGTCAAATTTGAAGATTTGGTGAAATACAAAAGCAAAGAAAACTAAAAAATGAGTTCTAAAATGTTGATTCACATTCGTACCCGGATTACTTTTTGTTAAAAAAAAAAACAAACAAACAAATAATCAAAATCTACAGACACTCATATAAAGTATTATATTAGGGGCTTATTATCATCGAAAAAAGTATTAGGGTCTTATTTTTTTTTTCTTTTAATTTTCATTTGTTTTTGCCATATTTAACTCATAATTTAGAATCAGTTTAATATATATTTGAGTTCAAATCATGATTTCAGTGCCAAAAGTGTGTATACTATGTACGCAGGAATGAAGTCCATTTTTGAGAAAATGTTATTGGGATTCTTGTAAGGGGAAAAATTGTGGAAAAGCTCAAGTGCAGTTTCTCAAATTCTATTAATGCTGCTTCTCTATGAACCATGAAAGATGCTTGGAGTGCCTATCAAAATATATACAAAATCCTACTCTTAACCTATTCATGTTGCCACCTATTATCCAATAACATTCTCAGTTACAATTACCATTCTTTTAACATCATAAACCTAGCTTTTTCTCCAGACACATCATAAAAAGATCTTAAAAATTAACGCTCAAATTCCAAAGATGAAAAATATGACTACTCAATAAGACACGAGCATTAAAATTAGACTGAATTCTGGTTTAAGGGTCTACAAACACACTTAATATAATTACTAATGTTCTTCACAAAATGAAACATAGTAGTGAATTTACACAATGTGAGGCTTGAAACAACTCCTGCTTTCTTCACCTTCGGGCAATATGGACACCATAAATAGCCTCAAGGTCATTTTCAAGGCTAAAAACACACTCATCTCCAGGTTGAATGAGATTCGCCTTGCTAAAATCTTTCCATCCGCTTGTCAATATCTTGAAATTGGGTCTCTCATGGTAGAGGACTGGCCACATTCTCATGGCTGAATCTCGCAGGTAAACAACCTTCCTTTCCATTTTCATTCTTCCCTTGTAAGAACTTGGCAAGCATGTAGGCAACTCCTGCATTAAGTGTTCGAGGAAGGTGAAAATAAATCAGTAGATACAGAGAGACTCCCCAACACCATGCCATATACTGATCAAAAGGTTGTATTTAAATCTTTCAAATCAATATGCGTGCATTTGTGTGCGCATTCGTTTACATTCTGTGTTCTACACATGATAGTGTTAATGTTTCCATTTATTGTCTAAAAGGTATGATTCAAATCTTTCTGATTGAATTCCAGAAAGCATGCCACCAACAAGATTTAAATTTTTCATTTTTTAATTACATAATTCAACCTATAAAACAAAAGTCAGTTACATAATTCTGTCAAAACAGTAGAATTGATAATAAAGAAACATATAATTTCCAGATGCCCCTTATCAGCAATAGGAATGACAATATTTAGGAAGAATAACAGGATAACTGAAACAAAACGCAACAACTGCAATTTGTGACAACATATATGGTTGATCAAGATCAAATTAGTTATGTAAGACCAGTTAAAAAGTAGATAGTAACAACATAAGGAAATGCTAATACTCAATAGGCTAATCAATGAATAACATACAAGAAAAGATTGGTCTTCTGTGGCCACCAAACTGGAGACAGTGGGTCTGGGTGTACTCTGTGAGAGAACCCCAATTGGGTCAACAGGCTCATCTTTCACCGCTATATGACCTTTGTCATCATCTCCAACATTTGTTTCAGCACTCTGAATATGCTCCTCCTTGATCACCTTTGACTCCTTCCCTGCATTTTATTACAAGCCAAGTTATAAAGTGAAAAATAATAATAATAACAATCAAAAAGAGAAGCCAACCAGTGCCTACTTAAACAACAACAACCAAGCATTAGTAATTAAACAACAAGACTTGAACATAAAACTTGACCGTGTATTTCTTGAGTTTTGTCCTTATGACTGCACGAATCTGGAGTCATCTTCTCCACAGGCTCCTTCTTAACGATTTCCATCAATTCATCTGCTTCAAAATGGCAAAACTTTTTGTCAGGTAAGACATATTAAACGATCACCATAATTCATGATGAAAAATATAGCTTTTGAGAAGAAGAAGAAGAAGAAACAACCGCTGCATGCCCAACAAACACGAATAGAACATATAATTGCAGTAAACACAAACCATTTTGACAGTCCCGCTTCTCAGAGATCTTAGGAACAGCAGAGGACTCTGACATTGCAAATTTCTGTGCAACCGATCGAGTTGAGCAAAAGTACGATCGTTTCGAGGGAAAAAAAATATTTGGTACCGAATAAATAGCAGTCGGTTATAAAAAAAATCTAATGATTGAGTGATACATGCAAAATAACTGTATCAGCATTCTACCACGACGTTAGTGGGTGGTTATTTAAAATATTTAAACAATAGCCATAGATTGTAAAATTATTTTTAAAATTTTAAATTTTTAGATAAATTTGAAAACCCTTTTTTTTTTTTTTTTCAAATTCAAATTTAAAAATAAAACAATTTTTTTATTATAAAAAAATAGAATGCTTTTTTTTAAGATAGTTTGAAATGCGGAGTAGTTTTTTTTTTTTTTAATAATTTCTATCACGTTAGTAACTAAGTATAGTATTATACTATTTCTCACCAAAAAAAAAAATAACAACCACTAACAACCTGTACTTAAGATTTGTTGTATATTGTGAAAATATTGTTATCATTTCTCATTATTATTTTTTCACCTATTTCTCACTTCAGTATTATGGATTATTACAATCTTTTTTCACTCTCACTTCTCATGGAATACTGTATACCCACGTTCACCACTATCATTTTTTATTTTTAAAAGTCAGAAAATAATTACTATTATTTTGAATTAAAAATATTCTTTAAAAAAATCCATCCAAAAAAGTATATGACACTAGCAAAAAAAAAAAATTGAACACCAAAACTATTATTTTGTACTAGTCTCATCACATGCCTTTCACGCGTGCAATGAGTTTTTTTTATTTTAGTGGTCCTATTTTGTAGCAAAAACATGTGTTTTTATTTTATATATATATGTATATATATATATTAGGGCTCTTCTATTTTTTGGATAAGAGTTAATTTAGAGACTTTATTATAATTTGGGATTATTATATGTTCCAATCATAAAAAAAAACTTAGAGGTGTGATAAGTATTATATGTGGTGAAATAATTTTTCATCACACCCCTAGGTCTTTTTTATGATTGAAAAATGTAGTAATCCCAAATTATAATAAATGCTTTAAATTATTACATGTGTGCAATGGGGCTTCTTTTTTTTTTTTTTTTTTTGGATTTAGTGTCATAAATTAATTCAAAAAAATTATGTAAAATGAAAACTTATCTCGCATTTCACTTGAAATGTGCTCAACATCATCCAATGCAATGGACTAAAGCATCATTTAGAATCAACAAATCATACATCCTTGTAAGTTAATTTTTGCACATTGAAAAACATAAAAGTAAAAGGTTGGATTAATTTCCAACTAAATACAACGAGCAATGAGAGTAAAGCCTTATCTTTCAAACACTAAGATAGTCAGATTTATTACAAAAATTAAGTGAAAATGTAATGACGAAATGGATCAATAGGAGGCAATAACCGAAGTTAGTTTTTTTGTTCATTACTGTTTAGACAATTTTTCATACTGTTGTATAACGCAATCAACAAACAAAAGCAAAGAGAAAACGCAAAAATATTTTACATTTTACCTTTTTAAGTTCTAATTAACCACAAAATACAAATATAATCCCAAAAATATTGAGAGTGAGAATTTTATCATGTACAGGAAGGAAAAAATTAAAGAAAGAGAATGTGTGAGAGAGAAAGAAAGAGATGTAATACTGGATGCAAATTGATGTCTTCGATCACAGTCTTTCCACCAAACTTAATGAAATTACACCTTCATCGTTGAAACCACTGAAAGAGAATCAAATAAACACCAATTAGCTTCATATCAGAGGAGAAAGTGAATAATTAAATTTTTTTTTTTATTAAAAATGAGAGTTATCAACCTAGATTGGAAATGTCAGCCTTAGAAGCTTATTTGTAGGTTGTTCCTTGTAGAGAAAGAGAAATAGGTGTCCATTAATTTTTGTTTTTTTTTTTTTTTTTTAAAAAGAGAGAGAGAGAGAGAGAGAGAGAGAGAGAGATTAAAGAGAAGAGAAAAAAAAAAAAATTAAAAAAAAAAAAAAAAAAAGAAATGAGAGAAATAAATTAATCCGTGGGGTTGGTGACTTTTTTATGGGATAAGTCCTCAATTTGTGGAAGATATCTATGAGTAGTTTTGGTTAATTTTAAATTTTGAATAAAGAATGGTGAGACATGTGATGATAAGGGTGAAAAGAAGGAAAGCAGATAAAAGTAGATTGGTGGGAGGAAACTGGAAGTTTTTTTTTTTTTTTTTTTTTGGTAAGTGGGGGGGAAGTTTTTTTGTTATTAGAAATAGGTGTGTCTGTCAAAAAAAGAAACAGGCATGGGAAGTTAAAAGGAGATTTTTGTGGTAGTTTTTTTGTGTTTTTGGGGTGGGGTTTTTTTTTTAAAAATAATAATAATGTTTTTTAAAAAATAATAAAAATAGGTTGGTGGGAGAGTGTTCCTATTTTGTAGGAAATATTTTAGTGCAAGTTAGAGATATATTTTTACCAAATTATCCTTTAGTTTTATCTCTATCTTAATCTAGAGAAATAAGGGTATTTTGAAAAGAAAAAAAATCCAATCCAAACAGGGACAATCCCTTAAATAATAGTATAGACAAATAACTAAATAAAAAAATAAAATTTAATGCCAAAAACATATACAATGATGGTAAAATAAATAAAAAAAAAAAAAAAACTTTAACGCCAAAAACGTATACAATAAAGGTAAAAAAAATTCTTAAAAAGAAAAAAAAAACGTATGTAGAAGGAAAAAAAAAAAAAAAAGTGAGGAAATAGAAGGAAATAGTAATTTTTTATATTTTGATCTATCATGAACTATTTTTATTTCAATTCAAACTTTTAAATAAATTACATTTTAAAAAAAAATTAACGCCAAAAACATATACATATAAAAAAAATATAAAAAAGGTAGAACTCAAATTTTGAAATTATCAATAATAAACTAAAAAAAAAAAATTATATAAATATAAACTTGCTAAATTTAAACCTGTTTTGTTAGTTGAATGCTTCTTTTGTAGCATAAGACAGCTTTGTCTTTGGATCACAATAACTACAAACTGAAATAACAATTCATTAAGAAGTACAGTGGTAAAGTATATAAAGGAACCATTCATTTCAAAATTTCATTTTAAAAAAAGAAAAAAGAAAAAATTTAGTTTAGTCTACACATGATTTCATATTCTTCAAAAAAAGATATTTATTGTTAAAGAATCAATCAAATTTTTAGGTTCTAAAATAAAAAGAAATTTTCTTTTCTTTGGTTTATGATAGAACTTTGAGAAAATTTGTTTTTTTCTTTGAAATATGTATCATTTAACTCTCTTTTTTTAAAAAATTTTGAAATGGATGGTTATATAGCTTTACCACTATAGTTTTAATGAATTGTCATTTCAGTTGTAGAAATTGTGATGAAAACTGTAAAGCTACAAAGAAGTATTCAAAGAACAAATTTTCAATTTATCTTTTGCAAGTTCCTCTTTGTTTTCTTTTCTTTGGTTTATGATTGATTTTCTTTGAGTTCTACCTTTTTTATTTTTTTTAAATTTTTTAATGTAAACACGTTAACTCCTTTAAATAGTTTTATAAATATGTATATTTATAAAATTTAATATGAAATAAAAATAGTTATTTGAAATACTCCCTGATTAAAATATAAATGAAAAAATCCTATTTCCTTCTAAATCCTAAGACTTTTTTTTTCCTATTTTTTAGGCAATGTTTTAGTAGGAGTTAGAGTTGTATTTTTACCAGATTGTCCTTTAGTTTTGTCTCTACTTAAACATAAGGGCATTTTAGAACCATAAAAATGAGGAATGCAAACAAGAAAAACCCCTTAAATAGTAGCATAGATGTGCATGGAATGTGTTCATTTTTTTGGTTCTAGCCTCATCGTATATACTAGCCTCTAAGCACGCACTCAAGATCGTGCTTAGAAACTCTTCTATTTCTTTTTTCTAAAGATTAATAATTTTCATTCATCATATAGATTACTACATTCTTCAATCACAAAAGGTGTGATGAGATTTATGTGTTTGTGAGTGAAATAATTTTTTTTGTGTATCACTCTCATCATACCTTTAGCTATTTTGTGATTGAAGAATGCTGTAACCCCAAATAATATATGATGAATGAAAATAATTAACCTTTAGGGAAAAAAAAAATAGAAGAGCCCTCTAAGCATGCTTGTAAGTTTACCCACATTCACCACTTCCCATTAATTACTATCATATTTTATTTCAAATAGTCAGAAAATAATTACTATTATTTTGAATTTTAAAAAAAAATTCTAAAACAAATCCTAACAAAAAAATATATATGAAACTAGCACAAAAAATAAAAATAAACACCAAAACTATTATTTTTTATGTTCATGGGATTGTTCATTTTTTGGTCCTAGAGTCATAAAATATATATATATATATATATATATATATATGTATGTATGTATGTATGTTTTTGGGCTAAGTCAATGGGCCCAGGATGAGGTATGTAAGGTCATCTAAAGTTGTAGTTCGAGGAAGCCTCGAATTTTTGAGCCGGGTAAAATGGTTTGTCTAACGTCAAAAGGCAATATTCTAGAAATTCCTATGGGTAAGAGTAGGCAAGGAGAGTACACAAGATAAGAAGAAGGGTTGAGAAATATCTGTGATAAAGCTGTTACCACCGCATTAAATATACTGCAACTACTTCTCTAGCCATATTAATGGGAAAGTGATGCCTGAGCATCAGAATTCAGCCTTAAAAATGCCTTCAAAGACTTCAGGGATGGGTTAATGGGAAAAGTATCTAAATGTGTAATCTGATCCATACGTGGAAGATGGAGAGAGGAAGATAGATGGTATAAAAGGGAGGGGAAGTTGTTCAAAATGAGGAGAGGGAAAAACCAAAGGGAAAGACATTGACTACCTAAGCAATAATACTTAACTTATCCTTAAAAGGAAGGGAGCTAATGTAATTCATCCTCGACTTTCATCCAAGGATATAGTCCATTGCATAAACAATTCACTGTGTGCTTTACTAGGATCAAGCCCATCATGTTTGCTATGCAACACCCTTAGAACCTAGATTTCAAACTCATTCTCTATAAATTTCATTATATTGGGCTTTTTAGGCATGTTCCCTTCACTCTGTTGAGTTCGGATACAAATTGTAACCTTACAATATATATATATATATATATATATATATATATATATATATATATCACTTTCACACACTTAACCTTTTTTTTTTAATAACTCACTCATACATTTATTATGAACTCCATCACTCACAAAAAAACAACCAACTTTGATACACTTTCATGTTATTAAGGAATATGAAATACTTTTGTAGCTCAACAAGCACCATCTAAGGTTAAAGTCCCTCCACCCTCAACTATTAAAATATCAAAATAAAAATATCAATCAATTTTATATATAATTTTCCATGTGAAATATTGGAGGAAATTAAAAAACATTTTGACAGTCTTGCTTCTCAAAGGTATTAGGAACACTAGAGGGCTACTCTAATATTGCAAATTTCTGTGCAACAAATTGATAATTGTCGTTGAGCAAAGTATGCTACTTTTGACATAAAAAAAATATTTAGTGATGGTGGACCAAAAATTGAACCATCTCCTATTCATCCAGAGGATCGTCCAAGTCCAAAAAGGTAGTCCCAATCCAAGAAGGTCATCCAAAAGTAAGATGGTCGTCCAAGAGTAAGAAAGTCGTTCAACATCAAAACACCTGGACGACCTCCTGACTCTTAGAAATTTTCAAGATAAATGTATATCCAAAAGCCTATAATCTGGATCACGTTTTACTATTATGAAGTATGAGCAAAATCCTTATTCATTGCTCTAACTTTCTACTAAGTTCTTAACTTCTAATGGCAGTTGTAAAAGATAAATCTGAACCTTCTAACTCCTATAGTAGTTGTAGAAGATAGGACTGAACCTTCTAACTTCTATAGCAGTTGTGGAAGTTAAGTCTAAACCTTCTAACTTTCTTCCATGTTGAGGAAGTTACTAAACAAATAACCACTCTGAAACTCACTATAAAAGGACTCATTGATATTAAATGAAGGTAAGTTTTTCATCACTCTTAAAGTTGGAATCCTTGAGTTCTAGAGAGAAAAACTGACTTAAGTATCGGAGGGTTTTTGGCCGGTTCGTCCCAGTCACCTTTGATCTAATGTTTCTTTTTTTTTTAGGCCTTCTAAGTAACTACTAGCCTATTAAAGCCCGAAGCATTCAGTCTATTGATTTTATGTGCATCATCATTTAGAATCAAATAAATAGCACTTCAATTGTAACAGAATCAAAGACATGTGCAAAATAACCGTATAGTATGAGCTGAACACTATAGTCTTAGTGGGTAGTTATTTAAAAAATTTATGTAAAATTACTTTTAAAATTCCTAAATTCTAGATATATTTGAAAAAAAAAATTTCAATACATGTTTCTTTGTCAAATTCAAATTTAAAAATAAAACAATTTTTTTAGAAAGTAAATAGAACGTTTTTCTAGATAGTTTGAAATGGGGAGTACGTTTTCCTTTTTCTCTCACGTTAAGTATTATTACAATTTTTTCTCTCACGTTAATATGTTAATAGTTCTCATGGGATACTTACCCATATTTTAAAAAGTCAGAAAATAATTACTATTATTTTGAATTAAAAGAAATTCTTAAAAAAAAAAAAAACTCCTAAAAAAATATATATGAAACTAGTACCAAAAAACGAGCACCAAAACTATTAGGACCTGTCTAGTGTGATGATTTTAATATAGTTTTTTAGTTTTGTAAACCATAAAATGATGGATCCCACACTTGAATATATTTTTTACCTTATATTTTCTAAATAGAGTTTTCAGAAAATTGTATCATATTTTTTTTGTTCAAACCAGGATTTTGAAAATAGCAGACCTCACAAATTGGTCCAAACTCTTCTTTCTCTTAAATTAAGGAGTTTATCTTTATCATAAAAAATAAAAAAATAATCTCATGCCCCAAATTTGAAACTTATCATTATCCAAAAACTAAATAAAAAATATGAGTTTTATCCCCTTATCATTATCAACAAAAAAAAATTAATCTACAAATTCTACACGTTACTTTTAAATAAATATATATATATATATATATATATATCAAAAATAGAAATGGTCTCCCAAATATCATTTTTTATTTTTAGTATTTTGAATTTTGTTTTTAAAAGTGGGAGCCAAACACATATAATTTAAAAATTATTATATGAATACTAGTTTCAATTTCAAATTTTTGAAAATTGTTTTCATATTTTTTTGAAAACAAAAACAAAAATCCTCCTACCAAACAACCCCTTATTTTGCATGTGCATGAGATGCATTCATTTTTTGTTCCTAGCTTTATCATATTCTACTACTAACCTCTAAGAGCGCGTGCTCAAATGCTCTTTTATTATTGTCGTTTTTAAAGAGTAATAATTTTTATTCATCATAATTTAGAGTTACTACATTTTCTAATAATAAAAAAAACACCTAGGGGTGAAAAAATAAAAAGAAAAAGAGCAAACTTTTAGAAACATGTTAAGAGTTTATGTTTGAATTCTTATATAAAAATAAAAAGGGAAAACTTTTGGAAACACGCTGGTGCAAAGTTTGTGTTTGAATGAAAATTTTGTATTTAATTCTAGGCATAAGGTTATCTTTATTAAAAACTAGCCACATCATATGCGTGTGTGATGAGGTTTTTTTTTTTTTTTTGCCTAGTGTACATGAGATTAGGAAAGGAAACCGGAATTTCAAAAACATTAAATAAACAGAAAAATTAAATAAAAGAAACCCATGAGTCTTGATAAAGTGCAAAAAAAAAAAGTTGGAACATTGTAGACATTTTATGTGAAGTTTGAGATATATTTTTATCAAGTTGTCCTTAAGTTTTGTCCATATTAAACGTAAGGTATAGGGGTGTTTCTGAACCACATAAAAGTTCAGTCCAAATAGAAAAATATTGCTATAGATAGTATAAATAAAATAAAAATAAAAAATAAAAAATAAGTAAAAGATGGAAACATGTTGGTAAGAGTTTGCGTTTGAATTCCTATTAAAAACAAAAAGTTTGTGTTTGAGTGAAAAGTTTGAAAATTTCCCCACAAAAAAGGAAAAGATAAGGAAAAAAAACAAACAAATACACGTTGATGCAAATGACAAAGGTATTGTGAAAACTGAAACACAATATACATAAATGATTAGACGCATGAAGTATGAACAAATACTCAAATAGAGGTTTAGGCCAAAGTTGATTCCTTTTGGGCTTAAATATTCGTATAGACAACCTAAAAAAAAAGAGTTTGTGTAAGTGAAAACTGAAAAGTTTGAAAATATCCACACAAAAAAGAGATTAGATAAGGAAAAAAAGAAAAGAAAAAGAAAAACAGACACAAGTTGGTGCAAAGGAAAAGATAAAACATAAGAAAAAAAAAGGAAAAGGAAAACGGATTTTTTTTTTTTAATTAATCACTCTCACATATATTTATTTTTGATTAATCCATCACTCATTAAAAAACAACCATTGTTGGATATACTTTCATGTGATCAAAGCATATGAAATACCCTTTTAGCTCATTCTCCACCCTCAACTATTAAAATATCAAAAATAAAAATATCAATTTTCTATATAATTTTTCATGTGAAATATTTGAGGAAATTAAAAGCTTTATGAGTACACGTGTAGTGAGTGCAAAAGATAGCCACATGATGACTCTAAGTGAATTTCGAATTCAAACCAACCAATTATGATATGTCCATCTAGATTTGTTTGAGTTGAAGTTGAATTTGTGTATGATGGATCAGTGAATTAGTGGTTAGTGGTATCTATTTTTTAGGATAAGATTATATTACTTTTTAGGATTTGAAGGTGGAATTAGTTCCTATTTTATAGTTCTTGAATGTTGGGAGGATATCACATTTTTACATTCTCTCCCAAAAAATTCGTACGCATAAAATTTTCAAATCATAAATGAAAATATTAGAAGGTATATAAACACAAGAAATCTTGACAAAAAAAAATTTAATTTATAAAAATTAGGACACCCATGGCAGGATCTGTATTAGAAATGGCAAAACAAGTCGGGATTTGCCAACACGATTTGAACACAATTTTTTTTTTTTTTTTTTTTTTTTTTTGCCGGAAGTAAAAATGGTTTGACCCATGACCTAACCCGTTTTGCAAATTAACCCAACCTGACCCTTTTTTAAATTAAATGGGTTAAAAAATTTATAAAATATTACAACACTATTAGTTTAATTGTTTGTGCGAGCTTTACAATACACAACTTAAACTTAGTTAACAAATGTAATGCACATTATTATTGTTGTTGTTGTTGCTGCTGCTATTATTTGTTTTTTTATTAAAAAAAAAAACATCAATTTTTTAACAGTTTTTGGATAACATCATTCAAATACAATGGTCTCAAGAAAAAGCTACTTGCAAACGAATTGAAAGATAAATGGTTAAGGCATTCTCTACTTAAATAACATGATAACTAAGGATTTCTAGCTAAGATAATCTGGTTGTAAAATTATAGACATGTATGAGAAGTATTCATAAATGTGAAAATAGTGAAACTGAACTATGTCGATGAAATTGGCATAAATTATG
The DNA here is from genome assembly GCA_032878915.1 of Castanopsis chinensis. Taxonomy (NCBI): domain Eukaryota; kingdom Viridiplantae; phylum Streptophyta; class Magnoliopsida; order Fagales; family Fagaceae; genus Castanopsis; species Castanopsis chinensis. Next base: position 1,105,594 of record JAVQMG010000131.1, on the reverse strand, counting down.
GTCACTTAGGTCTATTTTTTAACCATTCATGACCAAAATAAATGGTTTTTCAAAATAAAATATGATATTTCCTAAAGTGTCTGTTATTTAACAATGATATAATATTTATAGTAGAAACCATGTACAAATAAGTAAAAAATTAAATTTTAATGTATATTCTCAAATTGAAACAAAGTACCAACAACAATTGATATGAAATTATGAAATTAATTTTCTAGATTGTGAGTTTTTTATATGTTTTTATTCCTTGTCAAATTAGCATAGGGAATTTGTAATTTTGTATTATGTTTTGGGATCTTGATACTATATAGAAATAAAACTTGTGTCTTTGTTTTAATTAGAAGATAAAAGGGTAGACTAGACTCTTTTGTACTGTCTTGTTTTAGTTAGCAATTTTGGGATTTGTATAACTTTATAATTATTAAACAAGTATTAATTTGTTGAGTTTGACTCATGTTTTATATGAGTAGTAAATTCAAAATAATGCATTTTATACAAAATAATTTGTTGCATGAGTTAACAAATGGAAAATACATTTTTTTGTTAAAAAAAATAAAAATTCATATGAAAAATACAAGCCAACTTAACCTAACCCTTTTCTACCTATTTTTTACCCGAACTCGATTGACAAGACCTTATCCACCCATCTTGCCACATCTATGTATATATTAATTAATTATTAAATATATTTTATTTATATTTTTAGATATGGTTAAGCATTTATTTTTTGCTCTAATGTTAAGCATATATCAATTTAAGAGCAATATAAAGTGAATTCATAACTACTGAATGAGGTATAAAAATTAAAATACAAACCAAGAATAAGATCCAAAAGAGTGGATAAGATTCAAAAAGCAATATAAAGTGAATTCATAACTACCGAATGAGGTATAGAAATTAAAATACAAACTAAGAATAAGATCCAAAAGAGTGAATAAGATTCAAAAGAGAAAATAAAAGGTAAAAAGATAAGTATTCAAGACTATAACTAAAAAGACATAAAAGATAGGTGGATGGAAGTATCGGTGCTTCCTAGGATGTATCTATATGTCCTAATCTTCGGATAGAAACCTTTGAGAAGTAGAACATCCAACATCTTTGGCTGCAGTATTTTTGGTACCATCAGCACCAGAGCTATTCCCCATTTCGAAGCTAGACAAGTCAAACATTATGTCATCTCCTTGCTTGCCCCCCACGTCTCGATTGATCATGTAATATGTATCTTCAAAGTATTCTGATTCTGGCATAGGCTTGGGCCCTTCGATGGTATCCCTATGACCAGTAGGATTTTTTTCGATGGTATCCTTATGATCAGAAGGATTTTCAGGGACTTCCAGTATTTCTTCCAAATCATTCGTCTTGCATTGACTTGGACTTATTTCTGCCTCTGACATAGGTACAGCAGAGGTGCTTGTGCCCTGTATGTTCATCAAATCTTCATCAATTGTGTGCCGTTGGCTACGTTTTGCAGTAGAATTGCTATTAGCCCTAGCTCGTTTCTTCGGATTGTTGTTCCAAGGAAAGTCTAATTTTTCACATCCACTATTGTTGTAGATTCTAACAACAAAGTGTGATCCCACGTAATTGAACACCAGAAAATCTCCGATTTCTAGGCCATGGTCTAATGAAAAAGAATTCCACCCTTGTTGAAACGCAAGAGAGCCATCAACTTTGGATATGGTTACTAGCCATTGCTGCCCACTTGAGTCCTCAAGAAAGGTTTTCAGATTGACCAAAGCTGGTACCATAGCAGCAAATTTAGGAGGAAAATACTGCAATGGAATGACACATTCAGAATAGATGCATGAATTGTCCATTAGGAAAAAAAAAAAAGGCTCATTCTCACTTGGAAGGAAAAGTTGTATAGCATTTCAGAGTCTTAAGAGAAGTCCCTTTACCCCATACTTTACTTCAGTTTTCAGCAGATAAATAAAAAATGTTGCACGTATTATTAGTTAAACCCAAAATGAAATAAGATTCTTCTTTCTTGTGCCCGTCTAATATATGGTGCATCAAATTTCAACAGCTATAGAAAAGTAAGAGCAACATATTGGTACAAATAGAGTATAGGCCAGTTTAATGCAACTTTAGTATTTCAGATAAAACTATATTTCATTTTACTCAAATTCTTACACAATGAGAGAGAAAAGGAGAATATTCAACAACAACAAAATTTATCAATGCAAAAATAAATTATCTCAATCATGTTGAGAACTTTTAAATTTTAATGTAGCAATATATGTCTCTTATAGAGAAAAATACCTAATTAGAAATATAGGCCATCGAAGTAGTAATAATGTAATTAAATGAATGTGGTCAAAAACTCAACTGATTAAATTACTAACTCAGGTTATATTTACACCCTTCCCCGAAATAAATAACATTTGGAAAAATGTTCATTCAACATCCAAAAAAATTCCACAAGGAGATCAAGTGATCTCTTCCAAACAGAAGTGAGAATACGTATCAAAATTGAAGTGCTTCAGGCATGGCAAGAGAATGAAAGAACAATACTAAATTAATTGCAATTCAGTCATAGTAACACCATGATACGAATATGCAGGAGGCATTAAGGAAGTAAACATATTAACAAACTCAACACTGAAGATAAAAATGGCAACAATCAACAATAGAGGGGCTAAGAGAGAATAAAAGCCAAAATGTTTTCATACCAACACTTGTGCAAACTTAGCACCAATCATGACTTTGAAAAAAGAGGAAACTGCTGGTAATGAGATTTTCTTCTTCTCATGAATCTTTAAACATTTCTGGGTGCACTCCACACAAGCTTCCATCTTGCCACCCATTGCTCTCTCCCCAAATTTGTTGAACACTTGCTCCACTGCAAAACATTTTGATTTCAACAAGAAAATTGACTCAGAAGAAAATACAAAAAGAAACTAAGGAAAAGCTTTAGGGGTGTAGAATTTGCACTTTAGCCTAGCTTTATTTCATGAAACACACAAAATAATTTGATACTAAGTAATGCATACGACTGTTTTAAATATAGAATGCAAAACTTCTCAACCAAATGAGTGAAAGGGTGTGTCAAAAGAAAAAAGGAGTGAAAGGGTAAAGATCCGAACTGCAATCAATGACATATCAAGAACACATAATAATAATAATAATAATAATAATAATAATAATAATAATAATAATAATAATAATAATAATAATAATAATTAACATATTTCAAATTATTCAAATAAGGTGCCTTTACTACCACTGTTCTAAAAACTCATTTTTCACTTACTCAATCTGACCCTCAGTACTTTTGATCCACTCTAGAGTTTGAGTGTCTAGAAAAAACCTAACCCCAAGCCCAACATGAACTAAAATTTAAACACACTGTTAAAAATCCATGCACAAGAAAAACCCATGAATAGAAGTGGTGAAAAACACTAATAAAGGTGACAATTTTACAGTGAAACACATAAATGATTATGTTATGAAATTTAAAACAGAATAATCGAAGTCTTGGGACCCAAAAATTTGTTTTTAATAAACAAATAAATAATAGAGAGCCAGTGTAAGTAAACTTACCAAAACTTTGTGAGAATTTTCAGATTTCTTAGAGCTTTAACCGTCTTTTTGTTTAATACCTGCACAATTTTGGGAGGGAAAAGATGATTGCTTCTAATTAACCACCAAAAAAAAAAAAAACAAGATAAAGTTTGAATTTGACCGAACCAAAAACAAAGAAAACGAGGAGATAAAAGTTTGAATATGACCGAAGAAATTAATCCTGACCTCTAGGAAGTAGGAACTGTGAAAATTTTTTGAAAATAACTGCCAACTGTTAAGTAGTAACATTTCAAGTAACATTAAAGACCTAAAATAAAGGAACCACATCTCCTAAACTTATGCCCACACTAGGAAACCACTAACACTAAATATAGTATAATACGGTTCACATACAATTGTATGGATTCCTTGTTTTTTAGTTCAAAAATACTCTTATACCCCTATATTTAAGTAGAGACAAAACTAAATGACAAATTGATAAAAATGCAACTTTAACTCCTACTAAAATATTGCCCAAAAAATATGACAACTTTTCTGTTAATTTTCAAATCATTTTATCCACTTATATATAAAATAAAATAAAACACAATTTTTTTTCTACAAAATAGAACTACTTAAAAAAAAAAAAACCTCATCGCACGCGCAAAGCACGTGTGATGAGGCTAGTCTTAACTTAAAGATATTTGCAACCTAATTCTCAAAAAAAAAAAAAAAAAAAAAAAAAAAAAAAAACTAATAATAAAATTATTTTATAAAAAAACTAATAATAATTATTAATATTTTAATCTAATAAATTAATACTATATGTAACATTGTTAAAAAAATTCTAATACTGAGATATTTTTTGGGAGGGTTTCAAGTTTTTTTTACTAACTAGATGGGCAAATGATGAATCAGAAATTCAGGGTTTGCTTCAAAATATGCCATCTTTATTTTATTGAATATTTAAATTTTATAAATTTAAAGTGTTGGCGAATTAGGTACATTCAACTATATAATTTGTTATTCAATATTATTTTTATTTTTATATATTAAGGGAATTATTATTTAGACGATAAGAAAAACACTACAAAATCTTCACTTGTTTCAACCCACATTTTCCAGGGGTTCATTGAAAATGGTTGAAACAAATGCAAAAAAACTGGCATGCTAATATCAATTCAAGTATGGGTTGGATCTATGAGGTTTTTTGTGTTGCTGTGTTTGTTAATTTTAGGTTTCCTGTGGAAACGAGCGTTGGTTTATCAATATTATCAATTTAATTTTTACTTGGTTTGGGTCATTGCAGTTCAATGCTCTGTTCAGCTTCTTTACATTGCAAAGATTTTTTACACTCATTTTGTTTATAAAACTTACTAGAGCTTATGAAGTTTATAAATTCATTTTCAATTTGTGTAGCTTGGAATTGGCAATCTATTTTTCCCTTATATTTGTTATTGTTCTGTTCCAATGAATACAAAGCCTGCATTCTTTTTTCTTTTTGATAAGAATTTTATGTCTGACCTAGAAGTATTAACTCGGTGTCTTTATGGCATGGTGTCAATGCATCATATTAATGCATTATAAACTTGTAAAACTTCCTATAGTGCTAGAAAATTCACCATTTGAGTATGTGGGTAACAAGAATAAGACCTTCCATCTGAGTTGAAATTTTGATTGCAAATATGGGCAATTTGACATTTAAATGATGACTACCAAGTTTTCAAAAAGCATTCCTTTACCTTAACATTAAAATTAGTTACTATGGATTAATGCCGTACAAAAATGTACTTAGATTCAGAAAGTGTCATCTGTAATAATTGCTTGTTAGGCTACTGAATATATCCTTTTGCTACTAATAATATAGTCATTTGTAAAATGAGCTGAGTCTCCTTATAAGCATTAGAAGTTGCTAGCATAGGGTCTAGTTGTAAGCTTGCAATTGAATCATAGTTCCTAAAAACATCTTGAATACTGTGTTTTGTGATATTTTATTAAAGATAACAATTGGTTAGTGTTGCTTCCGAAAGGATTTTATTGTATTGTTGTGGCACTAAAATACTTCCTTGAAACATTAAAAGTAGTATACTACTCACAAGAAGTTCCATCTGTGAGATATGTTGGTTGGTTGATTCTTGACATTGCTTCTTGAGAAAAAAAGGCCCTCGGGTTCCGACCCACAAATGAATAGGAAGCGAGTCTTTAAAGGAAGCATGCCTATCGTACCTCTTCTATTTATTATGTTACGCGGTGATTGACAATATTTCATTTCTTGTCTACAGGCTCTCGCTTGATGAATTGAACTGTTCATAAACTTACTCTTCTATCTCTCAAGATTCTGCTTTTTCGGGTGGTTGTTCCTAGGCCAGGTTTAAGCCCCAATAGCGAGTTTGATTAAACTAGTGGCCCTGTAAAGTTTGCTCTTACATTTGAAATAATGGCTCAAGTATGTTTCTTCATTTTTCCTTCCTCAGTTCTTCCATCTATTTTCCTTTTTAGTTGTACTGTTTTTGGATTTTGGAATATTTCTATTTTATTTTAGAATACAATTATCACTTTCCCAGGTTATATCACATGAATATTGATGCTACCAGGTACCATCCCTTTCTTTCTTAATAAGTTAATATATTAATATATTAAGATACTTGTCCCCTGTCCCACAAACTGCACCTTTAAATAGTGGTACCTTCTATTGAAATAAATATTTGGTTGATGTAGGTAATGATCTAGTCTATTTTATAAACTGTTGTCAAGAAATTTTAAAGTTGAAATTCGATTGCCGTGTCCAAAATTTGGAAATAATTGAGTCATTTCATTCAAACCTCATTTGGAAGCTGTGTTAATGCAATTGCATTGTTTTTCTTCTAGGTTTTGAAGAAAGACATGGATATATATCAGCTCCAGTGGTATGGTTATTGTCTGTTTAGGGCCCTTGCATGTTTGCATAAGCAGGTAAGATACTCCTACAATTTTTACATTTAGAGAAGTCTCAAAAAATGCCTAGCTGTAAAAGGTCTTTATTTTGTAATTGCATTGAGTGGTTCACAGAGATGTTAAGCCTGGAAACTTCATCTTCTCTCGGAAGCTAAATAAAGGCTATCTCATTGATTTCAATCTTGCCATGGTTGAGTTGCTTATCCTGCTAGTGCTGCCATACTAATGTGAATTTTTAAAGCAATCATTTCACTGAATTAAAAGTGAAAACATCAAAATAATCTGATGGTGTCTCTGTCTTCATTTTTATTTTTCACAGGAATTGCAAAGCAAGTACACACTATTGGAAGGAAGCTCTGCTATTTTAATCCTTATAAGTTGTCCTACATGAATCTTTGTCCACTGTATGAGTAATTTCTCTTGTTGTCTACTTAGTTATGTTCTTGAGTAGCACTGTATGAATCAGCTTATATCTTCTTAAATGACTATATTTTATTGCAGTTTTGCTCCTTGGTTCACTGTGCTGTTAGTTATACTCAGTTATCATAAATATTTAGTTTCTTCGAAATTTCTCTCCTTAATTGGCCAATTCATGCATCTGTGCAGGTAAATCAAAATCAAGTCATAATATTTCTATTAATCATGTTCCTCTCCCTCATTCAAATTCTGCTCCATCAATTAAAGATGATAAACTTGTGAGAAGAAATTTTATAGCTGCCAAACAACAGGCATCCGTTAATTCCAAGCCCACACATGATTGACAAAAAAATTGCTGCTCCAGGCAAGATTGACAGTGAAATTGCTTATCTGAGCCCAATTCCTCTGCAATCTGCTGTTGCTGGGTTACTGAAAAGCATAGGTGTGTAGCCAGATACAGCACATTGAGAAGTTACCTCAGAAGTTTCTGTCTACTAATTGCTTTAATTATTTCTAGGGATTACAAAACGAAAAAGAGAAGGCCCTTGTGTTGGAACCAAGGGATTTCGTGCTCCAGAGGTGAAGTCTTGATTTATTTCCTAATATAATTTGCACATTCATTAACTAGGAATTAATATTAGCTAGACATTATTTTCAATCAATGTTTGCTATATTGTATGTGTTTGAACTTGGGTATTAGTTATGGATTTTTTCAATCAATTTTGCCATATTGTATGTGTGTATTATGTTGAACTGCTTTGGCTTTCTGCCGTAGTGAAACCAATTGCCTTGGCTTGATTGATTTTGATTTTGATTTTGATTTTGTTGGACTTGATTGATGGTGATTGATGCTGATTGCCACTGATTGCCACTGATTGATGCTGAGAGATTTGAATGTTATTTGAATGTTATTTCCATATATTATGTAATCTTGTAATGATTTTATTTTCTGTCCATATAATATGTAATTTCGGGACTATTTAAAGGGTCTCAAGTTCGCTATTGTAACCAGTTAATTATGGATTTATAAAATTTGGGGGTCGTATTCTAGTGCTTGGGGCTCTGATTCCAAGCAAGCCCAAGTGCTGATTCTTGGGTTTCTTTTATGCTTGGTGTTGATTCCAACTTCCAAGCAGCTCTCTGTGCTAATGCTGAGGAGGTTATCTATTTTTCTGTCATCTGCTTGATGTTGATCAAACAAGCCCTAGAAGAGAACTCTCTGTTATCTTTCGGACACTGCTATTACGGATGAACTTGACAACCAAGTCAGTTTCAACTTTCAAGAATACCCTTTTGTCTATTCTCTTTCTTAAACTCCCACACACTAACTCTCTTTCTCTCTCTCTCTCTGTCTCTCTCTCTCTGCAATGATTGGTTGAGGGCAAAGCTTGGTCTAAAACAACAATTCTGAACGGGCCTTTGGTTCTCAATTGTCTTAGTACTGCACTGGTGTGTGTCTTTTACTAGATACTCTTTGTTACTCCATGTGCGTGTTTGTGTTTTTGGCTATTGGGTTGGCACCCAATTTGTAAAGATTGGCTCAGTTGAAAGATTTATTTTCTGGGTCTTTGTTTTTATGGTGTTTGGTTGAGAATCATTATGTTTAATTGGGTTTACTCCAATTGCGTAATATCCCGTATCTGTGTTGTTATATATCCTCCGGCCATTTGGTTCAATTTAAAACATTACTTGGGTTATTGTTTTTATGGTGTTTAAATTGACAACTATTATCATGCATAGTTATATGGCTTGAGTTTGCTCCGAGTAAACCTAGAGACAACCAAATTCACAACTAGTTGAGGTGGCAAATTATGATTTGTACATTACAACTTGCAAACTCAACTGATGTGAAAAAAATTGCACTTTATTTTGCAAGTAGACTTATTGTTTCTCTCTCTACTCTCTTGCGTTAATTAGAAGTAATATTTTGTGTGTGTGTGTGTGTGTGTGTATGTGTGTGTGTATATATTGTGCATGATTATGGTTTTTTTTTTTAAATAAAATAAAATATTATTTTGAGGGTCAAAAGACATCTTAAATAGTCTTATTTATTAAGGGCTGTAAATGTAAATCTTTTAAACCTTGGTAAAAGGTTATTTAAGGTCTCTTAACCCTCAAAATAAGATAGAGCACTTGTTTTGAGGGTCACAAAGGCTTTCAAAATTTCCTTTTCAACAGTATAAGTTTCAAAGGTTATAAGGGTCAATTGGACTCTTAATATAATTTTACTCAAGGTTTTTTAATACCTTTTTCAAAGGTTTTGACTCTTGAAAAAAGTCAGATTTTTTGTAGTGAAATTAGTTATCAATTCATTTAACACGCTAAATAGTAAATATTATCTTCATTCCCATAATAATAAGAAATAGCGGTCGAGGAGAGTCAGTAAGCAAGTAAATTTCTAAATTAAATTCATTAACGAATAGAAATAGATAAAAAAAAATTATTAAAAAAAACCTTATAAAAAATATTAAAAAATCCAAAACAATCTCAAAAAAAAATTCAAATCCCACGTACAATTATAAACCCACAAGCCACTACCAAACCCTTCAACAGAGAATAGGATTTGAAAAAATAGATAGGATTATATTTTTCCGAAGAGAATAAGATTCCTTTTTCAATTAGAAGCTTTTGTGTATTTATCCAAATCCAATTGATAATGTAATACAATAGTTATCAAAAAAATATTGATAATGTAATAAAACCCAAAAAAAAATGATAATGTAATAGTTTAAAAAAGAAACATGGAATAGTTTAGTCTGACACTTTTTTTTTTTGGAGGTGCTGCGTCCATAACATTTTTACAATATTTTCACAACAAAGTATAGGTGGTTAGTTATTATTAGTTGAAATTTAAACCTAACACTAAAATTACTTCTTTGCCCCAACAATAACAACCAGTAACAACCTGGTGCTCAAGATTTGTTGTAAAAATGTTATTAAAATGTTGTGGACATATCATTTTTCTTTTTTTCTTTTTTTTTTAATGTGGGATAGTTTTTCCTTATTTTATGGGAGGGGTAGTTATTTTCTTTCAAACGTGTGTAGTGTGAAGTTTTTTTTTTATCAACATTGACTATTTAGTGGGGAGTTAACCAGTAAATTTTTTCCTTTAATTTTTATCTATTTAAGATTTTAACCACATTTCTTATTTTTAGAAATAATGATAAATTAATTAAATTATGGGTATTTTTGGAATTGAAAAATGCAGTAATTAACTGATAGGTGTTGTATGGGTGTAAGTTCTGTGGTTTGTGCACATGTTGATGTGTGTGCATTGCTAGTGCTGAAGAAGTGTAGTGCAATTGCTAAAGAGGTGCAGGGTTGAAGCTATGCACGTGCTAAGGCTGTGCTGAGCTGGAGCTGGAGGCAGTTAAAGGCTATGCTGAGCTGGAGTTAGTTAGGTAGTTATTGTGATTAGCTGTTATCCAGTTAGTTAGTGAATGAATCAGATTGTATAAATAGATTAGGAAATGAATTGTAAGGACCATATGTGAAATAGATTAGTTCCTCTTTTCCCTTGTTCTTCCTTATCTCTTTTCCTCTCTTCTTTCCTTTAGCTCTGTTCTTAAGTTCTTAGAGGCCTAGTTTCCCTCGAAGAAACTACCAAAGTGTTCTTGATTTCTGCCATACTAGTAGGATCTTATCATTAACTTTTTGAATTTTTTTAATATATAGAGATTCAAATATTTTTTGTATAAACATAATTGTTAATATAATTTTTTTTTAAATATCTATTAGTTTTTCAAAGTTTTAAAAATAAAATAAAATACTATAAAGTCGCTTCCCACGTTTCCTTCGAAAACAAAAAACAAAATTTCAGACTTCCTTAACAATTGCTTTCGTTAAAACTACCATCATCTGTTTATTAAAAAAATTTGTTATCTATTTTTGTTTTAAATATTAATTTTAGTTTAATACATGTTTTTTTTTTTTCCTACTCTATTCTTTCTTTTGACTGTTATAAAAAAGTGAACAAATCCATTAAATTCTTTGGAGCTTTAATTTTAGATTCAACTAGCCGCTAACTCGTGTGATGAATGAGAGAGCTATTGAATATGAATTATTAATTAATCTTTATATATTTTCTATAATGAAAGTAAATGGAAAAAAATTCCCAACAATGAAAGAAGAATTTAAGCTACTACTTATGTAATGTTGTTGACAATGCCAAGCAGCCTTAAAAACTTTAGGATTAAAAACAAATAAATATCTAAAGTAATCTATATATATATATATATATATATATATAATAAGTAAAGCAGAGAGAAAATTCAATTAAATTTCAAATTAGAATTCAATTAGAGTCTAATTTTGCGTCATGTGTCTTGTTTAATCTAATTTTTAGAATTTTGTGCCAATTGAGTTAATTTAGTGTAAAAATTAAATTTTAATTGGAGTTTAATTTTGCGTCACATGTCTCATCTAATCTAAATTTTTGTGCAAAATTAATTAATTTAGTGTAGAAAACGAGAAGTGCAATATAATTAACCATAAAAAACATAATCATGTAACTAAAAAAAAATTCAAATTTATAAGTCATCTATATATATATATATATATATATATATATAGGTAAAGTTTAGAGAAAATTGAATTAGAATTTGAAATTATAATCCAATTTTGCGTCATGTGTCTAAATTTATGTGAAAACTACACTATAATTATCCACTTAAACTTGTGCTATGTATCTACTTAAGTTTTTAATCTTTGTGTCAAGTGAGTTAATGTGTGCAAAATACTAAGAATCTAATATTAACAAATTATAAAATTAAAAATAAAAACAATCACATATACTCAATAAAAATCACCACATAACAAAAATCACCACATTTTCTATCTTATTAAAAATTTATTAAAAAAAAAAAGATCATAAGTACTATTAAATTTAGGTAAGAATTTTAATATGTGACTACTTATGTTTACTTAAATGTATCTAAACATATGCATGAATGCATGTGTTACATGCTTTAAAAAAAAATTAATTTGACTAATTATTTATATTTTTATAATAAAAATTTTGTTTAATTTTAAATGCATTCATACATTTGCATGGAATTACATGCTAGTTAAAAATAAAGCAAATAGATATATAACTCTCATCACAAAGAAAGAATATTGCACATTACTGTCTAACTCTCATCACAAAGAATGAATGTTGCACATTCGGATTACAATCTCAAAATCCCTATCCTTGATATAGAACATTCAATTACTAAATGTAAAATATCAAATAAACAAAAATTTAGATAAAAATTAGGATTCTAGTCCCCAAATAATCAAAAAATTATTAAATTTCAATTTCTAGGATTCCAATCTCCTAAACCACATGAACCCAAATAAAATTCACAATATTAAAAACAAAACAAACGAAAATGCCAAAAAAACAAAAACCTTGTGTAGTAGCCTCGATTGATGGCTATTTCACCTGGATCTATAGTTTCAATTCAAGTGTTTATCAAAAATTTTGAAACTTTCATCAATCTTTGGATTGGATTTTTAGCATAACTTGCTAATTGTATAGTCTCCCTATTTTCAACCTTAGACACCACAATAAATACAGAACTGTGATTAAATTGTAGATGTTGCATAAGATAGTTAGGCACTACCAAGAGATTACTAATAAATTTCACATTTGAAAGGTGCCTAACCCAAAGCAAGATGTTGCAAGATTCTCATGAGTTTAGCCATGTGACACTCCAAAGCAAAGCTTGAACACTAACATCCTGTGCAAGCTTAACAGAATGAATATGTACTCAATAATAATCATCTTCAAACTACATGTGCCCCCAATCACCTTTCCTTGATAACCACGAATATTAGCCACCAAACCGGCATAAGAACAATTAGAGAGCACATAAGGTTATACATGAAATCTATTCTATAATTGATGAAAATTTTTAAATAAATATTAGCCACCAAACCAACATCAAAGTCACTGCACCTAGTGATTCATTGTGTATTAATAATTGATGAAAATTTTTAAATAGTAATAATTGTTATTAATCAAAAGAGCTCTAAATTATTCACTATCGAACCCATAATAGAAAAGCTAAAGAGAAAACAAACCTTCGTTCTCATATGCAACATACATTTTTTTTTTTTTTTTTTTTTTAAACTAACTCAAAAACTTGCCGACACAAAATTGAAAGAATGGGTGATATTGTAAGGAGATGTCAGAAGGTGAATTTTGTGTTTGAGTTTGCCATGAGAATAGTGTTTGGCTTTGAGGGCGCTGACAGGGAGGTAGAGGTGAGTGGTGAAGGCACCGCAGGAGGGAGAGAGAGGTGGGAGGTGAAGGCTGTGAAAAAGCCAAAAAGGGACAGAGGCAGATCGTTGAAACGTGAAAAGGGTACTTAATTAAATAAATAAAAATTAGTGGTGTGGAAAGTCATGGAGGCTCTAAAGCTAATGTGGCACAACCTAAGGAAGTCAACCGTTAGTCGGTCTTATAGTATATATAGATTTGTTCACAATGAATTGTTTTATATCCAAGCCAAAACATCAATTGGTTTTTAGTTTTGGCAAGGATTGAACCTTAATGTGGCGTTTGGTACAGGGAAATCTACACTACTTCTGGCATCCAAATTCTTAGGAATGTGATTCCTAGAAATCACAACCCTAGGAATGTAGCTATTCCAATGTTTGGCTTCATTAGGAATGTGAGATGATAATGTTTAGTTTATTCTTAGGAATCTTAAATGAATTATTTATTTTTCTCATTCTATCCTTAGATTTGAATGTAAACTACCAAGTCCTTTAAAAAAATCTTCCTCTAAATAAATAATGAAAAACCAAATATAAACTATTAATTATGACAAATTCATTAAAATTATAGTCTAACAATTCAAAATGACAAGTACAATATAAAAATAACTATTTAAATTCTTAAATGCTTTTTTTCTTAATAATAATTTTTAAAAGAGTTTAATTCATAACAAAACAACCTGACAACTTTTTTCTTTTCCATACATGAAACCTAAATAAAACTTTGTTAAATAATACATCAACATAGTTGTTTATCCTGTTTATATTATTTTGGCGGGAAAAGATAAAGATAAGGGAAAAGATATTGATAATTTGTTTTATATTTTATCTTAATTGCTTAAATGATAAAGAAAAATTGTTAAAATTGTCAATTTATAAAAAATACAATTTTCTTTCAACTTAGGAATCTGAATTCTCACCTGTTTTAAAGGGAATCCACATTCCTATTGAAAAGGGTTTAAGGGGAGGAATCCAGATTTTCCTAACATCTGATTCTTTAGCGTGATTTGCAACTAAACATGAGAATCTTTAAGTATACTTGAGAATCCTAAAACATTACCCCGTACCAAATGCCACATAAGTCTCTTTGAGATAATAGGAATTTGAAAGGTGGAACCTATACGAAATATTAATTTGTTGTGTTTAAAAGATGCAGTATCACCATTAGTTGATTTTGTGCATTTCCTAAATGGATCTACTCAAATTACTTCCCCAAAAGATATTAGTAATTTGTATTGCTTCTTCTCCTATCTCTCTTTTTTTATAATAAAATTTAAAAATACAGAATTGCAATTACTAGGTTTGTCCCATGTCCCAGGTCAAACCTTTTGGATAATGATTTGTTTCATTTTCAGACATTGCAACGTGTAAAATGAGTTGCACATGGACTCAACAATGTCAGTGATACCAAAAGGCTAGGAAACCAAAGTACTTCAAATTGGGACAAATGAAAAATTATGCCACTAAACCCACACACACACAAAAAAAAAAAAAGGCCTCATTGCAAATAAAAATGACAGGAATAAGATGCATTTTGAAAAAGATTATCACAGAGTGATTAGATTGATTGATGGAGTAATTGACAATAAAAATTTATATATCTTCATCGACTATTGTTGACTGAATTCTAATAAAAATTTAATTTTGTTTTTTTTAATTATATATTATTTTGGATTTCATAAGAAAAAAGAAGGAAAATTTGTTTTTTTTAATTATAAAATTCTGGGGGTTTTTTCTTTTTTCTTTTTTTGAGTAAATAGAACAGGAAGATTAGGAAGAATAATTGTGATGATCTGTTGCAACTGTGTATATATTTCAATTCTAAAAAGAAGACAACAAGCTAGAGATTCCGAAGTGTTTTGTTTCAATCTAGCAATATTGTTGAGCTAGATTACCAACTACACTCATCTTTCTCTCTTTCTGATGAGGCTGAAAAATCACCAATAAGCCGCACGGTCCCTCAATGATCAAAATAATACCTGCACAACAGAAAGAAAAGACCTAACAGAGAGCACCGGTGTAGTGACGGCCAAAAACCCTCCAAATGTCAAGTTAGAAACCTTTGTCAATCCTAGAGTGCCAGAGTTAAGTTAATTATGCGTACCTTGATTTGTGAGAGTTTCGGAGTATTTATAACGGTGTAGTGGCTACAAAGCCCTTTCCTTTTAGGATTGACCCTCTTAGATTTCTTTTCCTTATAGGAGTCTTCTTGATTAGGGTTAAGTATGTGGCGCAAGAATGCTCCTTATACACTTTTTGCGTGAAGGTTAAGCAAAATCATATCAGACCTAACGTGAACCGTAAGTCAATTTCATTTAGGAAACCTTGGAGCCAAACCTGGAAAAATAACTGCCATGTGTCGCTTTCATCCGTCCACCGTGGGTTTGTCCTCCTTAGATCCGTCACCAATAAACCTTCCATCCTATTATCGTCGCATTTACCCAGGTATCTCAGTTATATTCATTTTCACTCCTCTTCAGTTGCCCCCTCATTCCATGAATTCGTCATCTATTTTTACGGGCTTTTGGAATGACGGATAGTTTTGATTCTATGAATCTGTCACGTATTCTTTATGAACATGTCTTAATTGTTAGACTGGAGCAAGATCATAAATGTACTAAGGACACGTGGCGAGACCTAATTGATGGTTCGTTGGAATCGAGGCGTCCCTTCGTTTTTCGGGTCATTCCCTCTATATATATATATATATATATATATATATATATATATATATACACACTATCCATCCTTGTCATTTTCATGTTTTGAGAAAAATTGGGCTGTTCAGAGTGCAACCGTCCACTTTGTGCGATCCGTCGACTCAAGAAGTTGTTGTTCTACCCTTCTTTTAATTCTTTCATTGCTTTTCCGCACCGTCCAATTGTAAGTATCTTATTTTCTTGTTAATTTTCTCTTTTACTTTGTAAGTTGGTCCGTCATCCGTGTAGATCTAGAGTCTTAGGTTTCCTTTATCCGTCATTTGTAGGTGTCTGATGTCTAGTAAGGCTTCTAGTGGTCAGTCTTTTGTCCGTGAGGAAGTGGGCTACCAGGAGGTGTACCCGTTAGGTCAAGCAAACCCGAGCACCTCCATTGAAGAGAGGGAATCGTCAGCCAGCTCTCCTTCCAATGTGAAAGATGAAGGGCAGGATGAGGACGGGTCAGAAAATGATTCTAATGATGACTTAGATGGTATAGACCCTTCCATCCAGTTCGTCACAGGTCCTGATAGGTTAAGAGAATTCATCATGCTCCCTTTGTGGATGGTGAACGACTTCGTTTCTTCCATCAAGCCACTGCACTTCAACACACTTAGGGAGAAGTACCAAATACCTAACACCATACCCATCCATCTACCCTTTAAGTCTGAGAAATGCTACTACAAGGGTCTCAAAGACGTCGGTGTATACGAGCAGATGCTAAAAGCAAACCTGTGCTGTCCTTTGAGTGCTTTACATCGTCGTCTTCTTCAATACCTAGGTTTGGCCGTCACCCAGATTTCACCAAATGCTTGGAGGGTTTTCCTGAGTGTTGAGGTTTTGTATGGCGTAATGTTTAACAGGATAAGACGGTTAACAGTGGAGGAATTCTTTCACTGTTACCATCTGTATAAGATCGTCAAATTGAGGGGCATGTACAACTTCGTGCTGAGGAGTCTGGTGCTTAGGCTAGTGTCCGAGACCCCAGACTCTAATCGCAACTGGAAGGGTTAGTATTTTTTTCCTTCAAGGGGACAATTGGATGAGTCGTCCTGATGATTATGAATACATGTCTGTCGATAAGACTTGGGGCATAATGCCACCGTCTGGTATGTGTCCGTCCTGCTTAACTTCTATTCAAGCATTGATGCTATTCTAACCTGTACTTTTTGCAGCGCGTAACCGTCCACAAGTTACCACTGAGCAGTTTGGATTTCTAGAAAGAATCTTCTAGAAAACCAGCTTGTTAAAGAGAACGTGGATAAAACTCGTCACCTTGGATACACTCCATTAGTACTGTGACGATCCAAAACCGATAGCTGCTGCCCGTCAATACGACGCAGGAATACGCAAATGTAAGTCTCTTTTAACCAAAAGCTGCTGCTCTTATGTTTTTACTATATTCTTACCCGTCTATTATTTGTAGAAATGGATGACGCTAGGAGGAGGGCCATTATCAAACAACAGGCTACCAAGAAAAAGCAAGGAAGTGATCTTCCTCCTAAGACGGGTTCATCCCGTTCGTCTGCAAAGAGAGCTCTAGAAAAAGTTGATCGTCCTGACAAAAAACAAAGACTTGTGACAGGATTGCCAGCTATCCAAGGGTCCGGCGCAGTGAGGCTGCCCCCTAAGCTGGGCATAGGTAAGGGTAAAGGTCTAATGACCAATCCTGACCCGGTCAAAGAGAAAGCTCCCATCTTGCTTCCAGAGGACTCGCAATATGCCCTCAATCAATTGACTTCCATCATTAAAGAGGAGGATTACGAGGACCTTGGCAATCACGTGACGAAGGCCATGGGGGAGACGGCCCTATTTAGCCTTGCTCAGGTTAGTACCCATCGTTCACTTGTTCCGTCATATTCTTTATACTATATTAACTCGACGTTATTGGTGTAGACGGTTCTAATGGCGAAAGGATTGATGGACCATTGCCTTGCTCGCGAGAGGTCACTAAAGCGGATCCATGCAAAGTCAAGGGCGACGGTGGAGGAGCTTGACAAGCTGAAGCTTTGAAAGACCCGTCACGAGGAGAAGCTAAAAATGTTCGAGCAAGCTCGTGAAAACTTGGAAAAAGAGGTTGAGTTGCTGAGGGAGACCGTAAAAGCTAATGAAAATAATATGCGTCGAGCAAAGGTTGAGGCCGTCCAGGAGTACCGAGATTCTGACGGATTTGATGACTGTCTCCGTCAGGTGAAGGCATCGTTCCCTAACCTAAACCTTGCTCACATCAATATTGATACTAGAGGCCAGACTCCTGCTCACCCCGTCGACTCTAAAGGGACGGACGAGCTTTTTGGTGAATTTCCTAGTGATGATGAGGCCCTAAAGGATGGTGAAACAGGACTCGTCGAAGATGATGCCCGTCAAAGCTGAGGAGTAGTATATTTTTGTACTTTCTGTTTTTAATTTTAAGAACCTTATGGGAGAACAATTAACTCCAACCGTTGTCTTTTGAATGTTGTATTTTGATTGCATATGTTTCTTAAACATTTACTTAATGGATCCGTCTTTATGGTGTTCAATTTATGTGACCGTCCTTTTGGGTTTCTCTTTATGGACCTTTTAGATTTTCATCTTTTTTGGATGATCCGTCCACTTTGTGGACTACAAATTTCATCCTTTTTGGATGATCAATCCACTCTTTGGACTGAAAATTTTTATCCTTCTTTGGATGATCCATCCACTTTATGGACTTGGTAAATTTCATCCTTCTTTGGATGATCCGTCCACTTTGTGGACTTGGTAATTTTCATCCTTCTTTGGATGATCCGTCCACTCTGTGGATTGCAAGTTTTAATCCTTCTTTGGATGATCCGTCCACTTTGTGGACTTGGTAAATTTCATCCTTCTTTGGATGATCCATCCACTTTGTGGACTTGGTAAATTTCATTCTTCTTTGGATGATCGCCACTTTGTGGACTTGGTAAAACCTGGTCAAAATACATTCCATATGTTCTGAATAAACTCCTCTTATTATAATGGATAGGTAGAATATTGTTCATAAAAAATAAGAAAATTTCCTTTCAGGCTCTAAAAGTACTGTAGAAAATAAGAACTACACTATTTGTTGGTAAAAAATAAACTGGATTGAGGAGGATGATGTTATCGTTGTCTTTGGCCATCGCTTATTGGTAATACTTATTAAGGTGCTCCGTATTCCATGGGTGACTCAGCTTCTGTCCGTCTAGTGCCTCTAAGTAGTAGGTTCCCTTCCTATTCCACGAAGTGATCCTGTATAGCCCTTCCTAATTAGGTCTTAGCTTCCCTAAGAAGGGATCTTTTGTAACGCCCATTACTCTTCTCAAGACAAGACCTCCAACCCGAAAGTCCCTGTGTTTAACCTTAGAGTTGTAATGCTTCGCCATTAGGTCCTGGTACTGTACTAATCTTTGCTCGGCTGTCGCTCTGACCTCGTCCACAAGATCAAGTTGTAAGCACATGGCTTCCTCGTTCTTTTCCTCGTCGTGGTTACCAACCTGGTAGCTTGTAAGCCCTATTTTTGCCAGTATAACAGCCTCGCTGCCATATGCCAACCTAAACAGTGTTTCTCCAGTCAGAGTTCTTGCCATGGTCCTGTAAGCCCACAAAACACTTGGCAACTCATCCAGCCATATACCCTTTGCCCCCTTAAGCCGAGTTTTGATGATTTTGAGTAAGGATCGGTTTATGACTTCAACCTGCCCGTTGGCCTGTGGGTGGGCTGGTGATGAGTAGTGGTTCTTGATCTTGAGCTGGGAACAAAAATCTCTGAAGGCGTTGTTGTCGAATTGCTTTCCATTATCTAAAACTAACACCCTTGGTATACCATATCTGCTGATAATGTTCCTCCACACAAAGTTTCGGATATTCTTTTCTGTGATAGTAGCCAAAGCCTCTACTTCCACCCATTTAGTGAAGTAGTCAATTCCAACCACGAGGAACTTCAACTGCCTTACCGCTATTTGAAATGAGCCCATGATGTCTAATCCCCATTGCGCGAACGGCCACAGGGCTATTATAGGGGTGAGTTCTTCTGTTGGTTGTCTTATGGAATTTTCAAAACGTTGGCACCTATCACATGCTTTGACGTATTCATTAGCATCATTCTGCATTGTTGGCTAGTAGTATCCTACCCTGAGGAGCTTGTGTACTAAAGACCTTGATCCTGAGTGGTTTCTGCAGATTCCTTAATGGACCTCCCTTATAATGTAGTTTAACTCTTCTGAGGCGAGGCACCTTAGGTAGGGTCGAGAGAAGCCCCTCTTGTACTAAACATTTTTAATCATGACGAACCGGGAGTTTACCACCCTTCAGGTACCCTGTTATCAGAGTCATCCAACAATGTTCACTGCTTACCTCCTGCATACCAACATCATCTATCAGTGAAGAAGATTGAACGAAGGACAATACCTGGTTAGGGACTATCATGGGTTCAATGGAAGCAGCTTTTGCAAGTCGGTCGGCATCTTGGTTCTCTTCCCTTGGGATTTGAACCAACTCAACTTGAAGGTTTCTTGCTCGACCTTTCACTTCCTCTAGATACTTTTTCATTCTTTCATTCCTGCACTTATAGTTGCCATTAACCTGGCTGGTCACGATTTGCGAATCGGAGTATGCGACCGCACTCTTAGCCTCAGCAGCTATTGTGAGGTCTAGTCCTGCAATTAAGGCTTCATATTTTACTTCATTATTGGTTGTTGAAAAGTCTAGGCGGATCATGCACTCGATCTTGTCCCCTTCTGGGGTGTGAAGTATTACGCCGACGCCACCTGCATGTTTGTTAGAGGATTTGTCAGTGTGGATGCTCCATATAGGAACTTCCTCCGCCCCCTAGTCCGTCATGGTGAATTCAGCAATAAAGTCTGCTATGACCTGTCCCTTCAGAGCAGTTCGTGGTTAGTAGCGAACGTCGAACTCACTCAGCTCAACTGCCCATAGTGCCATTCGTCCCGCAGCCTCGGGGCTACTCATCGCTTTCCGTAAAGGCTTATTCGTTATGACATTGATGACATGCGCTTGGAAATAGGGTTTGAGTTTTCGCACGGTAGTAACTAATGCGAAAGCTAATTTTTCCATTTGAGGGTATCTCTCTTCTGCCCCTTTGAGTGCTCGGCTTATAAAGTATACAGGCCTTTGCACCATATTTTCTTCTCTAACAAAAGCCGCACTGACGACTACAAGGGAGACAACTAGATACAGAAACAACTTTTCCCCCAGCTTTGATGGGCTAAGTAATGGCGGGGAGGAGAGGTAAGCCTTCAAATCTTCAAATGCTCTCTAGCATTCGTCTGTCCATTCAAATGATCTCCTTAGCGTGTGGAAGAATGGGAGACATTTGTCCGTTTCCCTTGAAACGAACTTGTTAAGTGCTGCTATCTTGACATTCAAGCTTTGAACATCCTTCACCGTCTTTTGGGGGGGGGGGGGGGGGGGGCTAACTCCATTATTGCCTTTACCTTGTCCGGGTTGACCTCAATACCCCTATAGGAAACCATGAACCTCAAAAACTTTCCTGCGGTTACTCCAAATATGCATTTGCTTGGATTCAGCTGCATATTGTAAGACCGAAAAGTGTTGAAGGTCTCTTGGAGTTCGTTCAAGTGGTCAGCTTCCTGCATGTTCCTTCCAATCTGGTAGGCGAACATCCTGTTCATTAGCCTCTGGTATGTAGCCCCAGCATTCTTGAGTCCGAACGGCATCACTTTATAGCAAAAAAGCCCCTGACTTGTAACGAACGATGTTTTTTCTTGATCAACTTCATCCAGTTTGATCTGGTTGTAACCGGAGAAAGCATCCATAAAGCTTAAAAGTTCATGCCCCGCAGTCGAATCTACTAGGGTATCGATACAAGGAAGTGGGTAACTATCTTTAGGGCAGGCCCTATTTAGATCCGTGAAATCGACACACATTCTCCACTTTCCATTTGCTTTCCTAACCATTATTACGTTCACCAACCAATCTGGATAGTATACTTCTCTTATGAAATCGGCTTCCTATAGCTTTTGGACCTCCTAGGCTATGGCTCGGTCTCTCTCAGGAGCAAATACTCACTTCTTTTGTCGGACAAGTGAGAATGACGATGACACGTTCAACCTGTGGACTATCACTAACGAGTCGATCCCCGACATGTCTTCATGGCTCCATGCGAATACATCCTAATTTGCTCTAAGGAGCGTTGCGAGTGCTTGTCGTGCAGATTGGCTAGCCAGCGTACCAATTCTCATGATGCGCTCGGGCCTTAAGTCATCGAGGGGTACTTCTTTCAACTCTTCCACCAGTTCTGCTACCGTCTGCTGTTCCTCAATGGTTAATGTTTGTAGGTGGCCGTCCATCTCCATCATGGCCACATAGCATTCACGCGCAGCTACCTGATTTCTGCGTAGCACTCCTACTCCATATTCGGTAAGGAACTTGACCATCAAATGGTAGGTCGAAGTGACAGCTTTCCATGCATTGAGAGTAGGGCACTTGAGGATAGCATTGTAGGCAGATGAGCAATCGACCACAAGAAAAACTGCATCCTTAGTGATTTATTGGGGGTAATCTCCTACCATTACAGACAATGTGACACCACCAAGAGGGTAGACCCTTGTCCCTCTGAATCCGACGAGCGGAGCATTGGTCGGAACCAGTTGTTTTCTACCAATCCCCGTCTGCTGAAATGCGGGGTAATAGAAAATGTCCGCTGAGCTTCCGTTATCAACCAATACTCAATGAATATTGTAATCCCCTGCTCGTATGCTGACGACAAGCGCGTCATCATGCGGATGGTGAAGACGTCGGGCATCCGCTCTTGAAAACCCTACGGTCGGGACATCAATTCGTGCCATCTTCGGTGTTGTCAGTTGGACGTTCTGAACCGTCCGTAGATAAGTTTTGTGTGCTTTTTTGGAGGATCCAACAATAGCGGTGCCCCCAACTATCATTCTTATGTCCCCTATTAGCGGTCTAGGACTCTCATTCTCCCATCGGGGGGCCTGATCCTATGGCAGATTTAACCGTTCTTTGCAGACGAACCTCTGCTGCGTTCCTTGTCTAATAAGGGCTTCAATCTATTGCTTCAGGTCGTAACAGTCAGTCGTATCATGGCCATGGTCTCGATAGAAGCGACAGTATTTGTCCCTTAACCTTTTATTAGGATCTCCCTTCAATTTTCCTAGAAACGTCAGTGCTTCCTCATCCTTTATCTGCATCAGGACTTGATTGATCACAGCCATCAGTGGGGTAAAGCTGGTGAATTTCCCCAGAGGTGGTTTGGAACGTCTGTGTTCCTGCCGTTCTCCCGTCTTGGCCTGTTTCCGGCCCCTGTCTAAACGTGTACTTCTGCTCTCTCCCTTTTCCTTGGCTTCTCTTCTCTGGCTAGTAATGCGTCCTCCATATACTTCGTTACCCTGTAAAGTACTTCGGACATAGTCTTTGGATCATTCTTGTACAAGGAAAATAGGAACTTACCCTTACGCAGCCCATTGGTGAATGCTGCGACAATTATCTTATCGTCTGTTTCGTCAATTGAGAGAGCTTCTTTGTTGAAGCGAGCTATGTACAATCTTAGTGTCTCGTCTTCTCATTGCCTAATGCTCATTAGGCATGCAGTGGACTTCTTATATTGATGGCCCCCAATGAAGTATGACACGAACTGAGCGCCTAACTCCTTGAAAGTGCTAATCGAATTGGGTGTCAATCTACTGTACCATACCCTCGCTGATCCTTTTAGTGTGGTGGGGAAGGCCCTGCACATGATCTCGTCTGGAATCCCTTAAAGATGCATTATGGTCTTGAAAGATTCTAGGTGGTCTAAAGGGTCCTTAGATCCGTCATAACTCTCTACTTAAGGCATGCAAAATTTCGGTAGAATGGGACATAAAGTAACGGGTGCTGTGAAAGGCGAGTCAGTTCGTTGGACCAGGTCGTCAAGGTCGCTAGATACACGACCTCTAAGGGCGTTCATCATCACATCCATCTGTTCCCTCATCATTTGCATCTCAGCGGCTATGTGTGGTGGGAGAACGTCTGAGATAGATGGCTTGTTGGTGTCCTGTCGCTCTGATCTGCTCGGAGCATTGCTACCCTCCAGTCCTTCTTGGTGCCTTCTCTCGGCGCTTGTCCCCTCTTAGTCTTCCTCCTGTGTGCCAGCCTGCACTTTCCTTTACCACAACTGCTCTTCTAAATCATGATTCTGCTTTGTTAGGCGTTCCACTACTGCTGCAAGCGTTAGGACCTATCTCTCTAGGGTCGTAGTGCGCAGTTTGTCGCCCAGATTGTTGGTTGTTGCTATTGATCGAGTGAGTAACATGCAACTTTTTGTCTCAGGGATAGAGCAACGGCTGATTGATCGTGCTTGATTCCCACAGACAAAGCCAACTGATGAGGCCGAAAAATCACCAGTAAGCTGCACGGTCCCTCAATGATCAGAATGACACCTGCACAACAGAAAGAAAGGACCTAACAGAGAGCACTGGTGTGGTGCCGGCCAAAAACCCTCCGAATGTCAAGTTAGAAACCTTTTTCAACCCTAGAATGCCAGAATTGAGTTAATTATGTGTACCTTGATTTGTGAGAGTTTCGGAGTATTTATAACAGTGTAGGTTTAGCATCCGTGCCTTGGCTACGAAGCCCTTTCGTTTTGGGATTGACCCTTTTAGATTTCTTTTCCTTATAGGAGTCTTCTTGATTAGGGTTAAATGTGTGGCGCAAGAATGCTCCTTATACACTTTTTATGTGAAGGTTAAGCAAAACCATATCAGGCCTAACGTGAACCATAAGTCAATTTCATTTAGGAAACCTTGGAGCCAAACCTAGAAAAATAACTGCCACGTGTCACTTTCGTCCGTCCACCATGGGTCCGTCCTCCTTAGATCCGTCACCAATAAACCTTCCATCCTATTACCGTTGCATTTACCCAGGTATCTCAGTTACATTCATTTTCATTCCTCTTCACTTTCTTTTTTTTGTTTTGTTTTTTTTTTAGATGGATTTGTAATGTGTGCAAACAATTCACAAAGTCACATATGGAGGAAATAATTCTTGTTGTTCTATGATCTATCAATTCATTTAATTAATGTTGTAGGCATATAATTTTTATTGGTTACAAAATATCATATTTCAACTCAAAATTAAGTCAAATTCTCTGAATAATTTTCCAAAAATTCCACATGGGTATATACTATATACTAGTATATAGTAACTCTTGTTACTAAGAAATGTAACAACTACATGTAATAAGAATTTATAGGAACTGTGGGGGCAAAAGCATCAAAGCACGTATTTGGGCCTTGGGCCTGATCCGAGAGCATCAACTAGTCCGAGGATTGTAGGGCGACAATAAAGGCACCAAATTTAAAGGCCCATAAGCCCACCGTAGGGTTAGAGGCTATTTAAAATGGTCCGAGGGGGGATGCCTCATCGACCAACTGAGACAAGGGTCATGAAATGCACCATGATGCTTAGGGAGGAACCCGTAAAACTCAACAAGCGAGGCTATATTCCAGAGGAATGCAAAAAGGGAGAACAAGTGGGAAGTGCCTTGTAGAAAGCTGCTGCCACCACATTAAAGACTTCACACCTACCCCTCTGGCCACATTAATGAAGAATTGACATCTAAGATGATGGTGATCAGCTTTACAGCCATTTGGGGAGGATTTCAAGAAGGCGGTAGATGGGAAAGGCATCTGCATTGATGACTCCAAGGAGAGAAGCACAAAGAAGAAGAATATAAATAGAGAGGGGGAGAACATTGGAAAGGGGGATGGGTTGTAACTTTTCTTAAAGGAACAAGAGAATCCAATACAAAAGGTCCTAGGCTCACGTCCAAGGATAGCTTATGCTATACTAAAGTTTCATTGCTAGCAATTCGCGGACCTAGCCCAATGTCTTTGTCTTTCATTGTCCCAAAGAAAACCTAGGTTTCAAGCTCACTCTCTACAAATTTTATTGTTTAGGCCTTTTGGGCCTGTCCCCGACACGCATTTGGGTCCATACCTGATTTATGTCCTTACAGGAACTTTTAGTTACTGAGAAATGTAACAACATGTAATGTATAAGAATTTATAGGTAAAACACCTTTAGAATCCTCCTCTAAATTAATACTGAGATGTAATTTTTATGTTGATATTTCAAAGGATTGATTTTTTTTTTTAATATAAATAGTTTCCATTCACCCTAATTCAAGATTTATGCATTTGTAATAAAATTTATGTGTTTTCCTATCACCAAAATACTTTAAGAGTGTGATAAGATCTATCACAAAAAAGAAAAAAAGTTAACATACTGTTGTGGTGGGCATTTTGTTATTTTAGGCTGGACTGCCTCTTGCTATACTGGGCCCCAGTATTCTAGATAAGAAAGTCGAGACTAGCCTAACTACAACTCACTTTGGTCCAGCTTGTGCACAAACTATGCCTCCATTTGCCAAAACTTTTAGTCACATGCCCATGGCAGGCGAAGTTGCCACAGAAAAGTTATGGCAGATGGGTACAACAAAACAGTAATAAGCGGGATACATTACTGTTAGGCAAACTAAGTAAACAATCTTTCATTAAAGCAAGAAAAATAACCCGTTATAAGTGTAATAATAAAGGCAAGAAGAGAAACAATAGCAATAATTGGTAAAAAAAAAAAAAAAATCAAAGAAGAAGATGATTAGTTTGCCACATTCAGTTTTGTCATAGGACTTAGGCCAAGGAAGGAATCATTTCCTTAATATAGGTAACCTCATAGGAGAATCTTGCCACAAAAATTACTCACTTTAAGGGAATGGGCTTGAATGGCTTGCGCCCAAACAAATTCTTTTTCTTTAGTAGAGAGTAGGCTTTAAGAGGAGAGAAGAAAAGAAAACCTATTGATGCATGCCTGTTATTTTGCTCTCTCTTGCTCTCTCTATTTCTTTTCCCCTATTTATACTATTTCAATTTTTTTTTTCCTTTCGTTTCCTTTCTTTTTTCTTTTTTGTGTTTTCTCATGCGATAGTGATCACTCTTGTGATGATTGCTACTATTGCCATCCCCCTACTGTGCACGGCAAAGGCCCTTTATATACTGCCTGCCACAACTTTTTTTTACCATTTTGCCCCTTAACAACCTTTTTCTAGTCTGGGTGTCCTTGCCGACCACCACTGGTTTGTCAACTGTCCAACCACCACCACTTACCTGTGTTGGCTGTGCCACTCTCCATTACTAAACAAAGAAAGCTATTTTGTTTGTTTGTTCACCGTGGCGTTCTAACCTGCCACGATATGAATGTTCTCTCTTCCTATCTCTCATGGCAAGCACCTAATGGTTCCACCTCATCCTCCCTCTTTTGAGTGATATGTCATCCCAGTAAGACATTTCTCCTAAAAAAGCTTGAGTGGGAACCCTAGAATAGGCTTCCCCTTCTATCCACCGCTAGACCATACCCTCTCTTACCTCTGACCCATGACCCACCACTCCTGTATTGGATGGGTACAGGCTGGTAATGCATAGGTCTTGTGTGTGGTCCACTTCTTGTGTACGTCCAAAACCTGTCCGCTGCTTATGCGTTTACCGTGGTCTAAGGCTCGTCTATGCACTCTATCGCCCATCCTTGACCTCTTATGGTGCGACCTGTCTTTTGGTCTTTCATTCTTTATTGTCCTGCTTCTTTTCAAGGGCTGGGCTTTGCTTGGGGTTTCTTCCTTTTAGTCCATTCCTTGTTCCACCCGTAGTCTTATTGCCATTCCTGCCATACCACTCTGCAATTCTTGCTACAGTGTTATTTGACTCGTGTTTGCTGGGCCTTTTTAGGCCTGCTGCTCATCCTTCTTTCAATGACTTCGTATGGTCATTTATTCTACTTTTGAGCTTTTTTTCTCAACCCGTTTGCTTGAGGGCTCTTTTGTCCCAATTCTTTCTCCTTGGGCATCCCTGTCCCATTTGCTTCTCTTGGGCGTCCTCGACCCATTTCCTAAGTTTACATTCCCATGGGTACTTTGCTAACTCTTTTGGGCTTTCTCGAGCCAATTACTTTATCCTTCATCCTTGGGGTTCATGAGCTTTCCATCAACCCCTTTCTTTCTTACTTCATTACTTCAGACCTACTGTGACCCATTCTTACTTTTTCTTCATTACATAATACTCATGGGTTTACTACTTCCTCATTTGGGCTTCTCTAGGCCCATTTGCTTTTCTCAATAACCATTTATTTATTTTATGAGCCTATGATCCATTATTCCTGCTATTAATGGTTCTTTCCTATCAACCCATTATCTCTCTTCTTGCCCACGTTGCTGGGCTTCTTCCTACTGCTATGCTTTCAAAAAAAATGAGCATCAACAACTGTAAATGCATAAATTTCATCACACTTCTACATATATTGGTGGCAGGAAAACGCATCAACCCTAAAATTAAAATATCCACTTCTCACCATCCTTATGCCTCTCCATCTTCTGTAGAATATAAAATAAATAAATAAAATAAAATAAAATAAAAAGAAAGAAAGAATTCACCAATCTCCAAAGCATTTTTAGAGACGCATTTGGGAGTTTCACAATGATATATAGGAACCACCTTTATCATACGCGCTTTAAAGCTCTTTTTTGTAGGGGGGGGATTCATTTTTTTTCCTTCCCTCATCAATCATCTCTCTCTCTCTCTCTCTCTCTCTGAGAGAATTTACCACTACCTTATTTTCAAAAATCCAAAAACACAAAACCCAAGCTCCCTTAATTTCACACATAAGTTTTTTATTTTTTTTAATAATTCACACATAAAAGTATATTTGCATGTTGCATGTATATATATATATATACATTTATTATGAATTTCATCACTCGTAAAAAAAATATATTTTTATTATGAATTTAAACACTCATAACAAACAAAATACTTTGAATACGCCTTTCATATGATCAAAGAACCTTGTAGCTCAATAGGCACCATCTAGAGTTCGAGCTCATCCACCTCAACTATTGAAGAAAAATAAAAATATTAATCTATCTTCTATATAATTGTTCATGTGAAATATTGGAGGAAATAAAGGCACACGCGTAGCAGATGCATTAGGATTTAGCTTATTTCCAGTACTTGTGAGTTTTAATCTCCACCTTTTATTTAGTTAGTGGATGATGTGACAGTCTCTAATTAAAACAAAAGGAGATTCAATTTTAAAAAGTACTGGAAGCAAGCCAAATCCAATGCAATGAGTTTATTTATTGACAAAGGTTTACAATTTGGGGTTTTATTTTACAGTTTTATGCCAATAATTTAAAAACTTTGAAGTTATTATGATTTATGTTTAGATTCCGTCCACAACTAGGAAACCCCTTAAAGTGATAAAAAATAACACATTTATAATGGTATAATAATAAAATTCAAATACAACTCAAAGACTAAAGCCTTGCTTGGATGTAGACTATCCCTCACTCCTCACTCATCACTTATCTCTCAATGTCCATCACTAATCACTCAATAACTCACCACTTATCACTAAAAATACCCCAACTTTCTAAGGTGGCATGTTTGGCCCCTTTTTTCCAACTAATAACTCAAAAACTTTTACTTTTTATGGGACCCACTACCTGAGCACCATGTCAGGCTCACGGTTAGCCTACCCACATAACACATTAGGAGGAAAGCCATTTTCACTTATTTTCCCCCTTCAGCCCACACATTCTCCCAAAACCCTCGATGAACCCAGCAAAGGAAATCCAAGTTCTTGCCTACGGCACCAATCTCCACCATCACCCAGCGGGCGAACCTCATGCCTATCGTCACCCAGCTTGCAAGATCTCCTTTAACGTGTAGCAGCTGTGTCGATCTCCTCCATCATGACCTATCGAGGTCGATCACTCATCATGGAAAAGAGCACTGACCCAAAGAAAAAGAGAGAAGGGAAATAGAACTTAAGACCACCTGAAGAGCTCTATCACATAATTTCCTTTTTTTTATTTCTATTATTAGTGATTTGTATGGATTTTGGATTTCCTTAAAGGGATTATGGATTTTGATGTTAAATTTTGAGTTGATTTTGATTGAATTCAAGTGGGTCTGACTTTATATGTTTAGATATCTAAGTTTAATTTTAGTGGGTTTTATTAATTTCTGTTTGGTACTGAATATGGGTTTTCTAGGATCTAAAAGATTAAAAAAATCTGTAATTAAAGATTACCATTGTTTAGTTAAAAATGCTATGGGTCTGCTTGCAAGATCGGTGCAGTGGCGTTGTATTCGCTAGTATGAGCTCGAGCCAGCGCAAGTTGTCTAAGGTGGGGCTGCTCGGTAGGCATGGCCTGCTGAGGGTTTGTGTGAGGAGCTCTAAGGTTGGATGTGGGATATTATTGTGTGGGTTGATTTGTGGTGTGAAGACTGAGAAGGAGCCATTGGTGGGGTGAGTGAAAAGTAGTGCCTGAGGTGACAATGCTCTAACCGTGGGTCCTTCATATGTGTGTATTTACAAAAATGTCATCGTAACTCAGTTTCCATAGCTCAAAAACACCCCAAACTTGTTTCAGTTTTTGTAACTCATTAATTAAAAATGTGAGGTCTTAAATTCAAACAAGCTATTTTTTACCATTTTTAAGTGATGAGTGATGAAAATTGGGTGATGAGTGTGGAAACACCAAAATCTAAACTGCCCATAAAATTTCCTACTTCCACTAATCCATGTCTTAACTTAAAGATATATACAATGTAATTCCCTATAAAAATGAAATAACTAATAATTATTATTTTATCCAAAAAACAATAATTATTATTAATATTTTAATCTAACTCCTACTATACGTAATGATGATATATTTGTCATTGCGGCATCATTTTGACTTTTAGGTTTTTTTTACCAACTCGATGGCCAAATGAAGAATCAGAAATTCAGAGCTTTGAAATGTACAGTCTCTACTTTATTGGATTAATTTTATAAATTTAAAGTGTTAACGAATGCATAAAAAAATTTTATAAGTGTTAACGAATGCATAAAAAAATGTTAGTGTTTTTTTTAAGAGAAATTAAAGTTAACTATATAATTCGTTGGTCAATACAGTTTCTATTACTATTTAGAAGATAAGAAAAGTTAGTTATCAATTTAGTTAAAGGACTAAATATTATCATCATTCCTATAATAATAAGAAATGGAGTAGAGTCGGTTAGCACGAATGGCCATTGAACTGTCGTTGGAGCTGGGGTTTGATAACATTGTCATAGAGGAAGATTCAGAAATTTTAATCAAGGTTTTGAAAAACAGCAGCTGCCCTTTGGCGCCTTTTGGACATATTGTCAACAACGTATTCAATTTTGCTTCACATTTTTCATGTTTTAACATTGTTCATGTTAGACAACATTATAATCAAGTTGCTCATTCTCTTGCAAGAAGAGCACTAGTTTCCTCTCCCATGTCCGTCTAGTTGGAGGATGTACCCCAAACCTTTTATCTTTAATAGTAAACATCGACTTTTTCTCAAAAACAAAATTCATTAAGAACTAGAGAAAGATAAAATACAAAATAAAATAAAATAAAAAATCCAAAACAATCTCAAAAAAATTCAAATCCCATGTACAATTACAAACCCACTACCAAACCCTCCAACAGAGAATTGTGAAAATCATGGGGATAGTCATTGAAATACATTTAAATAATTTTTGAATAAGAGATCTGGGATTCAATTCTCGTCTACACTAAAAACCGATTGATGTCTTGATTTGATGATAAATAGCTATATATCATCAGAAGCAAACGCCATAGATTGAAACTCTCTAAAAAAAAAAAAAAATTTATTTTTTGGATAAACATAACTGTTAATACAATTTTTTTAAAATATCTATTAGCTTTCAAAGTTTATAAAAAAATTACTATAAAGCTACTTCCCACATTTCCTTCAAAACAAAAACAAAACAAAAAAAAATTTTCAAAATTTCAAACTTCCTTAACAATTGCTTTTGTTAAAACTACTTTCATCTTTAAAAAAATTTGTTATCTATATTTGTTTTAAATATTAATTTTAGTTTAATACATGCGTTTTTTTTTCTACTTTGTTCTTTTGAGTGTTGTAAAAAAAGTGAACAAATCTATTAAATTCTTTGGAGCTTTAGTTTTAGATTCAATTTGTTCAAGATGAATTGTTTTATATTTAAGCCAAAACATCAATTGGTTTTTAGTTTTGGTGAGAATTAAATCTCAAGTCTCTTTGAGCTAATTGGAATTTGGAAGGTGGAACCCACATGAAATATTAAATTGTTTTTTGCTAAACACATGAAATATTAATTTGTTGTGTTTAAATGATGTGGTATCATCATTGGTTGATTTTGTGTGTGGGGAGTCGAGGACCGAAGATTGGAAATACCGTTGTAACCTTCAGTTATTCCTCAAGAAGAAGTATTTATAGCCCGAGGAGTGAGGTTGCTTGAGGAGAAAATGAAAAGAGACAGAGCGTCCTTGGAGAGTATAAGAGGTGAAAGTGGGCACCTTAGGGGATAAATAAGATATTTGTGAAAGGTTTCTTGTAAAGTCTCACATATTCCTCTACATTAAATGGCTGGCAACAACTTTATCAGCTGCATTAATAAGGAAGTGACCTGAACAGTAGATCCACAGCTCATCAGCTCCTTCCACCACCTTCACCAGAAGTCTAATGGGACAAGTGTCCTAAGGACCGAAGATTGGAAACACCGCTGTAGCCTTCAGTTGTTCCTCAAGAAGAAGCATTTATAGCCTGAGGAGTGAGGTTGCCTGAGGAGAAAATGAAAAGAGACAAAGCGTCCTTGCAGAGTATAAGAGGTGAAGGTAGGCGCCTTAGGGGATAAACAAGATATTTGTGAAAGGTTTCTTGTAAAGTCTCACCTACTCCTCCACATTAAATGGCTGAGCTGCATTAATCCTTTCCACCACCTTTCACACCTTCACTAGAAGTCTAATGGGACAAGTGTCCTAAAGAGATTTAGGAGGATTGAAGATGGAGGGTTAGGATGCAAGAAGCCATGGAGTATATAGAGGAAATGAACTCTCAGATAAAGGGAATCTAAAGATAATCAAGGAACGGGATTAGAGCCAGAACGGTAACTGAGAGAAAGAGAGTGAACAGTGTATGTAATAACCTAAGAAAAATGTCCTTGAGTAAGCTTATAAAGATTCATCTACACATTTAAATCTTTAACTTTTGCCTCCTCCTTCTCTATCTTTGTCCTCGGGCGAAGCCCAGCTTGTTCACTCCACCCTCTTTACAAACATTTATTAATTTGGGCCGGGTTTGGGAACATCAATCTCACTATTCTAAGTAGGCTTGGGCTACCGAGATTTCGTGCCCTTACATTGTGGATTCTGTAAATGGATCTACTCAAATTACTTTCCCAAAAGATATTGAAGTAGTAATTTGTATTGCTTCTTCTCCTTTCACTATTTTTTTTTTTTTTTTCCTAATCAAATTTAAAAATACAAAGCACAACCACCAGGTTTTTTGGATAATGATTTGTTTCATTTTCAAACATTGCAATGTGTAAGATGAGTTGCACATGAACCCAACAATGTCAATGATACCAAAAGGCTAGGAAACAAAAGTGCTTCAATTTGGACAAATAAATTATGCCACTAAACCCAAAATAAAAAAAAGAGTCTTGCAAATAAAATTGACAAGAATAAGATTGAATTTTGAAAGAGATTATCACAGAGTGATTAAATTGATTGCTAGAGTAATTGACGGTGGTAATGAATTGGAGGCACGATGTTATATAAGCACTTAAAGGGCCCAGGACCCAGGTGAATGCAAAGGAGTAATATGAGACGTCTAAAAAAAAAAATTATATATCTTCATCTACTATTATTGACTGAATTCTAATAAAAACTTAATTTTGTTCTTTAATTTGACTTATATACTTTTTTGGATTTTGTAAGAAAAAAGAAGGAAAAATTGTTATTTTTTTATTTATAAATTCTGGGTTTTTTTTTTTTTTAGCAAATAGATCAGGAAGATTAGGAAGAATTATTGTGATGTATCTGTTGCAACTGTGTATATATTTCAATTCTAAAAATAAAGCAACAAGCTAGAGATCCCGAAGTGTTTTGTTTCAATCTAGCAATATTTTTGGGCTAAAATTTCCAACTAGACGCATCTTTCTCTCTTTCTTTTTTTGTATTTTTTTTAGATGGCGTTGTCACGTGTGTAAACAATTCACAAAGTCACATATGGAAGAAGGAATAATTTTCTTTGTTTAGATATAAAAAGGAATAATTTTTGTTGTTCATTTAATTAATGTTGTAGGCATATAAACTTTTATTGGTTACAAAATATCATATTTCCACTCAAAATTAAGTTAAAATTCCCTAAATACTAGTCCGAAAAATCCACAATTGGGTATTTAGTATAAGAAAATATCATTTGTTAGGTAGCTCTTTAAACAAAAAAGGAGAAAAGTTTCTCATATGTACGTACTATAAATAATAGCCACATTGTAACTTTTTATTAACTTCATAAATGATTTCACATTTTTTTTTAACTCACATTTTTCCACAACATTATTTGGATATATATATATATAGACACACAAGTAATTATACCAAAATTTTATATATATATATATATATATATAGTTTTTAGAGTTGCGAATAGCATAACAGCTCTTAAAAACAAAGGAGAAAAGTTTCTCCGACGCTATATGTACATAATATAAACTAGCCTCATCACATGCGCTTCGCGCGTGTGATGAGACTTTTTTTTAGAGGTAGTACCCAAAAAAAAATCTGTTTTTTTTTAAACGAAAAAAACAGCAGCAAACGTGGGTTGTTTAATTCATTTTCTATTTAAAAAAAAAAACAATAAACGTATAATTACTTTGAAAAAGTTAATTAGTGGAAGAGTATTTCTATTTTGTAGGCAATATTTTAGGGCAAGTTAGACATATATTTTTACTGAACTATCATTTGATTTTGTCTCTACTTAAACCTAAGGGCATAAAAGTATTTTGGAATAAAAAAAAAATTCGGTCTAAACAGAAACAGCCCATTAAATAGTAGTATAGATAATAGCCTCATTGTAACTTTTTATTAACTTTTATTAATGATGTCACATAATTTTCTTTTAACTTACATTTTTCCACAACTTATATATATATATATATATATATATATATATATAGTTTTTAGAGTTGCAAATAGCATAACTCATCGTTTTTATATTGTTAAAATAACCCCAATGCTGAACAAAATTTTCATTAAATGAGGCATTATATTTGTAAACAAATTATAATTAAATTAGATAAGTTCTTAGAAAATTCTTTCAATCTAACTCTTTATTTATTTATTTATTATTTACTAATTATTTCTTTTTGAGAATTCAATATTTACTAATTAAATATGCATTGTTTCCTTCTACTAAAAAAAATCATGAATTGTGTAAGTTGGAATGCAGGACAATTCAATGATATCATTTTAATTTGAAAGTAAAAGATTAAGCAGTACTATAATAAGAATAAATCCACACAACTGGTGCAAATGAACGAAATATATTACAGACAACCCAATGCCATGATTCCCAATGCTTAACATATAAACAATCATGCTAAGTTCCATAAAGTTTTGCTAACCAGATTATACACACCAACATAAATCCTGTGGAAATACGAGAATGTACATCAAACAAATGACGTTGATCTTGAAACTTGTGATAAGGCATCTTCAAACTGATCATCGTCAATCTTGTCAGTACTCAAGCTTGGTGGGATGTAAGATCTGAAAACTTGTTCCATATTAGGAATTTCCTTTAAATCGCGGCAAGCAACTTCCAGAGCTGTGTCGCGGAAAAATCGGTAGAATTTCTTACTGCAGACATAGCCAAATATGAGGGACAGTATGATGGCTAGAAGTAGGATTGGTGCATAGTAGAATTTCTTCACCCCAAAGTAACCCAACATAGTAATTTGGTATAATATCAGTGCGGCTAGGATGCGTGTATGCATGTGTGGCCACATCCTTCCATAGCTTTCATAAACTGGAACATAAACTTTCAGTGCCTGTCACATAAAACATAAGAAAGAAAACTAAATTAACATGAAAATAAAAAAAAAAAAAGAAGAGGGGGGCAAATATTTGAGCATGCTAGAGCTCAGCAAAGAGCTTGGTAAAACAAAAAATCAGAAATTCAATAAAAATAAATGAACTTTACCTGATTTCTAAGAATTAACCAACCCAAACCAAAGTAAACCACACCAAATGGGATAATTATAGGAGCTATAACAGAGTAACAGAGGACAATTGTGACGATCAACATGTCACCAGGAAACCTAGTTCCATACCCAAGATCTCCTGGACGCCAAGCTTCCTTCACCTCAGCTTCAGTCTTACAAAGATACTTCCTCTTTATATGGAATATAATTAGAGGGACTATTCTGGTCAATTCAAGACCATAGCCAACAAAGAACCTGGGAAACAAAGAATCAATAAATTAAATGAAAAGTGACTGCATAAAAACAGATAGCAAGCAAAAATAAAAGACCAAATAATATATTAAAGAAAAAAAATACAAGAAGACAAGCTATCTCATCAAAATCCTGATCAGGAAAAATGGGATAAGCCAGATTTTGATACAAGGGTGTATGGCACCAAGAAAAATGATATAGTTCCATTTATTTCCCATATCATTTGAGGGTGCACATCCACCCTATAGATTTGATTCATGAAAAATGTCATCACTCCAGATCATGATCAAAAGAACAGCATTCTCATCAACAGGAACCATTTCTTTTTTTTTTTTGGGGGGGAGGGGTTTTTACTGAATAAAAAAGAAACCACAAATATATAAAAATGCAAAATCATAATCTTACCTCAAAGCCACGAAGGTCAGGAAGAACGTGGCATTGAGTGGCAGGCCAGCCGCTAGTAAGGCAGGTAAACTGTTAGGTTTCTCCTGAATGGACTTGAACGTACTGAACAATGTTCCACCCACTGTCACTCCAATGAAAACATTTAACACTATGAAATAAAAATATTTCCCTGAAGCAGCTCTTACTACATGACTCTCAGAGGGTATTCCCTCAGCCTTGGAGAGAGAATAAAGGAGCTTGGGCAGCAAAGCTAAAAAAATAATGAGTGCAAGCTGAGGGAGATAAGCTTCCAAAACCGTCTTGATTGCATCCAAATCCACAATTGACTTTAAAAAAGGTAGATATTTCTTCAAATTTTCCAGTGTTGTGAGAGCAGAAATAAATCCAATTGGAATCATGAAGAACAATACCGTCAAGGCCACAACAACGTAGATGACATATTGTCGTACCTGCCTCTGAAAAAAACTGATTTTAAGATTAGTCCATATCATTTGACGAAATTCAGGAGCATCTGTAACTGTCCATTTGTCAACCATTTGAGCATGTAGACTCTGAGCTGCAGAAGCTGCAGCCACCCTGCTTGAGAAGAAGACCAGAGCAGCATCTAGCTGCTTCTCTCTGAGAGTGACTTTTTGTTCCGATTCCAGTTTTGGGGTTACTTCATTAATCTTCTCGTTGTAGTACTCTATGCTATCAACTTTTTTACCAATCAGACCAAGGAAGCCAATTCTATTAGTGGGCCTTGCTCCTTCTGGTTTGCCAGTTTTTTTTGACAGCGCATATACTGCTTCAGCATGGGCAAGCTTCTTCTTGTACCCTTGTAGATCTTCCCAAAGTTTGTTCACCTAACAGAATCAATTAACATTATAAATGCATATATTACCACCAAAAATGTAAACACACACCATAAACCATTCAAGTCAAATGAGATAATCATCCGACCTATGGTATTTTTTCTAATTCATCTTGAATGCTCACACAATTCAGTTTCAAATAAGATATTGTCTTAAATTTGAACCTTCAAATATGATATATCCATGTATTATAATAATAATTTAGTATCATTAAAAGCTGAGAAATTATGATAAAGTAAATTTCTCAGACAAATATATCACTTAAAGTGCGTAGATATAAACAATTCTATGAGAACTGTGCAATATTTAACGGTCAAATTAATGCACAAATAAAAAAGTATACAAAGCAACTCAATGCCTTACCACTTTGTTGTCTGTGACCACCATTGATCTGTAAAACGACTCGGGATAGATCCTTTTAAAGTATGAATCAACCTGTTCTTTTATCGTTTGACCTTCAGCGACTGGAGGTATGTCTCTAACAAGAATGGCAAATTGTTCTGCTCTCACTTCAGGAGTCATAAGAGCATCAGCTCTCAGTCCAGAGACATGCTTATAAGCCTTCCATAGCAGGAAATATGTGACAAATGAAACCCAATAAGTGGCTAATAGGAATGCCCACAAGCGAGAACTCTGCTCCTGTATTTACAAAGAAACAAGAAGAACTGCATTCAGAAGAAATAAACAGGCATAGATAGCTAACTAAACAAAAAAAATAGAAAGCCATTAATAGCTTGGATTCATCAAGAAACGATATATTAGTTGAACAACATGACACAGAAATCATATATTCAGCATTATCAGCTCTGCAAGTTGTGCCCCTGAACATATTCATCTGATATGTATGAGATATTATTTGGTGGTTAAGATAATTTACCATGTGCACTTTGACAAGTCTAATAAATCTAAGCCATCCTGATCACTTACTAACCTAATGTACTGAGAGAATAAAAGAAATAGAATTATCGATCCAGATTATGAAAGGTAGTGTGGAATACCTTAACATTTCCCATGGATAACTTGTCAAGGACGCTAAAAGTCCCATTGCTTGTGGTTTTGGCAATCTTTACACCATTGTCAGTGGCAGCAACTGGTAGAAGAACTGGCAGCAGCACTAAGCCAGATAAAACAAAGATTCCCAACACTGCAGATTAATTGAAAAAAAGAGAATATAAGAATTTTTTTGCGTTTCTCCAGATTAATAGATTAAGAAATTTATTATATTGGCCTTACACGGAGTTAAGTCAATTAACTAGCTCTTGGGAACATTAAAAAAGAAAAGGTTGTACCCAGTGCACAAGGCTCCCACTTTTGCGGGGTTTGAGAGAGGTCATGGTAAGTATCCTTATCCACAATTTTTTTTTTTTTTTTTTTTTTTTGGTGAGGGATTGATTTCCAAACTCAAACCCACAACCTATTACTTTTGGTAGAAGGCACTTGCATCGTACCAAGATGAGCTAGCATATCCTTAAAATTACACAAATTAAAGTCTAAACACATCATTTCAACTCTTCAAGCAAGTTCCAATAGGTAATCTTGCCAAATTACTATAATTTCTCTTGATTCAGCCTTCCCTCTTCCATCATAGTATTTTCCCCCACTTTGATTACAAAACACTTGCATCAGTCTATCTCTGATTAATGTATTACAATCCGCAAAGCCTAACTTCTCTTCTAAGGACTTAATCAATGAGGATGCAAACCTTATCAGAAAGGTGCTGAGGAGGCACAGCATTAGTCATGGAAAAACCAGAAACGAATATAGTGACACATAAACTGTCTAGACACGTCCACATGGGTGATTACTGTGTGATTTGAATGGATGAGGCTCTGCACATAGTGCCTCTCAAAAAAGAAAGATTCTATTAACCATTAATGAAATTCTTTTATCGCTTTCTCATTTGAAAAGATAATAATATAACCAAATACTATATGTTGTACCCAATATAAAAGATTCTTGTTTCTGTGAAGTTTGGGAAAGGTGGTTGATAGACAGCTTCACCCCTAATTTTAGAGAGACTGATTCTCGAACCCAAACCCACTACACATAGCTTGGGAAGAGGGTATTTGCAATCACACCAAGTCCGCTCTCTAATATAACCAAATACTGAAGGGTTTAAAATTACTTACAAAAATTGCATTGTACAATCTTTTCTGTCATTCCAATTACTCAAATAGCAATACAGATCCACAATATTGGTGTGAAACTTGCAAATAATTTCTTTTTCTTATTTATTTTTTTTTTCTTTTTTGATCAGTAAAAATTGCAAATAATTTCAACAGTCAAGCAACAATATTGTGGGCAATTATCAAAAGGTAATATCCTGAAATCCAATTTAAACATTAAATGTCTTTCCACATATGAGCACACTCTGACTTCTCCATAAATATCAATTGCAACAACATCCTTACTCAAAAAAAAGGTATTACAAAAATAATAAATAATAAAAGTCACTTCCCACAAATAGCAATACAGATCCCCAATATTTGTGTGAAACTTGCAACTGATTTCTTTTTTCTTTTTTGATAAGTAAAACTTGCAAATAATTTCAACAGTCAAACAACAATATTGTGGGGAATTATCGAAGGGTTATATCTTGTAATCCAATTTAGAACATTAAGTGACTTTCCACATATGAGCCCACTCTTGACTTCTCCATAAACATCAATTGCAACAACATCCCTACTTAAAAAAAAAAAAAAAAAAAAAAAAAGGAAAAAAAAAAATCATTTCCCACAATTATGACAACATCTAAAAGCCGCCCACTTTTCTCAAAAAGGACGGAAAAAAATTGAATTTTCATTAAAAAAATAATTGTTTCCAGAGAATGACATCCCAGAGCTAGAATTACATCAACCCAATACAAATATAGTTTTCAAATAAAATAAAATAAAAAAATTAAAACCATGAAAAAGCACAACAACAAGATTAGAACTTTCCCAAAACTACAAGCAGAAAGTGACAGAGAAATTAAGAGAGAGAGAGAGAGAGAGAGAGAGAGAGGGAGACAGAGACAAACCAGTGCTCAAGTACACAAAGTAGACAGCAGTGTCATATCCTGAGGCGGAGATAACGTCCTGTTCCGTTGAGGACATAGCCTCATGGATCCACGCAAACGGGTTCCGGGTCCTGGGCCCGCCTTCATGCAGATCCAAACCCTTCAAGATCCGATTCGGGTAGTAAATCACGCTGTTCCCGGGCTTACTCGACAACCATGCGAACAACAACATCAGAACCACGAATATCAGAAAGGATGTCCCTAAGGACGTCAAAAACGAAGTAAAATCCATCTGGGCCTCTCTCTAACAAGCTCTTTTTTTTTTTCTTTTTTTCTTTTTTCTCTCAGTTTATGCCAGAACTCTCTCTCTCTCTCTCAAAAGCGTGAGTGACTGAATGAGCGAGTGAAACTGTGAGAAGAAGGTATATGTAGGAGTGGAGAATAAGCATATAGGAATGGAAATGGAAAGAGCGGGTTAATGGGGTCAATGAAAGAGAGAAAGCAAAAAGTAACCGTTAGGAGACGATGAAGGAAATAATATGATTGTGAATGAAGATTGGTTGGTGGTTACGTTTTTTGATAAAAATGCAAATTATGCATTTTTTTTTTTTTGGTTGTTTGAAAGAGAAAAGGTGTGTAATAAATATCTGGAGGAGTGATTAGCTGGTTGTGGGGTAAGCTTTTGCTTTGCTCTTTCAATGTTTCATTTCAAAGATTTTGTCTTTCCGTTTTCATTCTTTTAAAGCTCACCCACACACGCATTGGACACACAAAGAGAGAGAGAGAGAGAGAGAGAGAGAGAGAACTGTGGAAATGGATTTGGATCGAGATTGATAATGCAGGGGGGGACAGAGAGTTAAAAGAGGTGACAAGTTTTTCTTTTAATTAAAAAAAGAGAAATGCTAATGAATGTCCTTAGGACATTGGTTAACAATCTATTTAAAGAAAGTTTTTATGGAAAAATGAAATAAAGCAATTAATGTTTTGACAGCTTTTTTCATTTCCCATTAAAAAAAAAAATTTAAAAGGGCAAACCCTTAAAAAAAAAGGGTTAATTTAAAAGGGCAAAACTGGGATGGCCTTTATTGATAATCAGTTGGGATGGCATTTTATAACAATTGACGATAGGTCTCTTTTTATGGGCCAAATGTGAGCAATGGGCATGTGAGCTCTGAGATATGGTGGGGTAATTCTGATTCTCACACACACAAAAAATAACAATTATTATGAATAAAATAAAATAAAGTGACTTTCTGATACATGAAGCAACTGTTGGTATTGGTTCTGCTCAGGTGAGGTAGTGAAAGAAAAACAAAGGATGTTGGTTTATATGTTGATAAGGTCAAATAGGGTTCTTAATCTTTGCTTGTATAGTCTTGTGCTTAAATCTTTCCTTTCAAGCAAAAATAAATAAAAATAAAATGAATTGAGTTAAGTTGTTGTAGGTGGCTGCATTATTTACCACTTAGCCAAAAAATTAAAAAAATAAATTGATTCATTTTGCTTGACCCCAATAAAAGGAAAGAAGAAGGAACAAAAAAAATATATATCAACTAGGTCATGCAGGCTGGTCGTGGGATACAGCCTATGGTTGATCTGGCTTATGAGTGTAATCATTCTTTATCATGCGCCTTCTAATTATGTCACATATTATAATAACAAAGATTGATCTGTGTTATAATAATTGGTTGCCAACGAACTTCCTAGGATCTTTGTTCTTTTTTTGAGAAGAAGAAAGGCACAACAATAGTGCTGGTGTATATTTTTGCACATGTGTTGTAGTAAAATAGATGCATAAGCTAATACGAGTGATTGGGGTTAGTTGGCAAAATTTGGGGCTTATGCTATTTTACATCTACTTATATGAATACTCTAACGATGTGGGAGGTTAGGTCTACAATCCAAAAAGAATACAAACAGTCTAAGGACAATGGCTAGTACCGAGGACCACATAATGGCCAAATAGCCTAGTATAGAAAAAAATTAACTTATGACACAATCCCACGAGATATCTTTCTCTCCGGCTCTGTTTGAAATTCGTTTATTTTACTGGAATTGAAAAATTTTTGCTAAAAGTATTATAGGTAAAGATAAAAGTTAACTAAAATAGTATAATAGGACTCATGAATAGTACCAAAAATAAGCTGAATAGTAAAATAAGCTGGTTTTTTAATTTGAAGTCAAACGCATACTCAAGGTCTATTTAAAATCTGCTTATTTTGCGAAATTGAAAACTTTTTGTTAAAAGTACTGTAGATAAAAGTAAAAATTAGTTAAAATAGTATAGTAAAACTTATAAATAATACCAAAAAATACAGTGAGACTCATGAATAGAAGCAAAAATAAGTAGAATAGAAAAATAACTGGCTATTTAATTTGTAGCCAAACACACACTTAGTGTGATCATCCTCTAAAGAAGTTTCCAGAGCTATTGGATTTGTCTCATAGCATAATTGTGGTTGCTACTTTGAGATACATCCCCTAACAAGCGGGCATACAACCTAGTTTTAGGGTGATTTTCCTTTGAAAACATCTCATTTCATTTATTAAGATAAGCAAGAACTCTATTTTGTTACTATTCAGTTTATTTTGATACTATTTATGAGTCTCACTGCATTTTTTAATATTATTCATGAGTTTCACTGTACTATTTCAGTTACCTTTTAACTTTATCTATAATACTTTCAGTAAAAAAATTTCAATTTCAACAAAATAAACGAATCTCAAACGGATCCTAGAACCATTAGTTTGTTATATTATTATATCTTACTCTCTTCCCTAGCTTACTGACTTAACCGTGAAAGCTTCTGTGACCAACAGGGTTGAACTGAGGCGTCTCTTTTTAAATAAGATAGGATCCACTACCATTCAATCACCATCAAAATCATTGTTACAGTCCCATCTATTTTCCAAAATTTAATCCACCTACAAAAGCGTTTGGCACAAGACAAACATTCAATATTTTTATAGGATGAGTTAAAAATGAGTTACATTGTATATAGGAATTGGATACTTGTTTAGATCTTCGTGAAGGGTGAACCATGTACTCCCATTAAAATATACCTTAATCAAAGATGCTACCGTATCTGTTTTAGAATAGATTATAGTAATGGAATATTCATGACCACAACAACTTAATAGTACACAAGAAAATACATGGCATTTTGGATGCATGTTCTCGTGTGAGTGGTAGGATGTATGCATTCGAAACACTTAATACCATTTCTTAGCACACAGGATTTAAGGGTTTTTTTTTTTTTTTTCTCTTTTAGGGGGTTCTTTTTTTATTCTTACAATTTTCCACCACATTTTTTTTTTAAGAACAAAAGAGAGGAATGATAGGGATTTTATTAATTGATTTGCATTATATATAAAGAAAAAATAATGATAAGAAAATCAAGCACTTCTTCTATTTACAATTTTGCATATATAGTTTCGATCCACCCAAATCCAAATGTCACTATTGGTGAAGTATAGCCACCAAGACCTTGATTCCTACTGTTTCAATCATATGGAGCTTTAAACAATCAAATACCGCCCGGAGGGATTGAGAATAATGACATACATTTCATTCAAGGGGAGCAGGATAATGTGGCTTTCCTCATAAAATTCAACTTTCATAAACCTAAATAACTTTTAAATGCCAATAAAAAAACAGCCGGTTAGGATAACCTTATTTTCCTACTTAATTGAATTATATATAAATATGTGAGTTCCAGTTAGCTCAACTAGTAAAGTCTCTGATGGTTGTATAAGAGATCTAGGGTTCAATCCTCGTCTGCACCAAAAACTGATTAGTGTCTTGATCTGATGATAAAGAGCTATCATCAAGAGCGAACGTCATAGGTTGAAACTCTATCAAAAATATATATATATATATATGTATATATATATATATATATGTTTTTAAAAAACAATAATTGTTGTCTAGTGTCTACCATTTTGCTTGCTTGCTAAAGTAAATATGGATTATATAATTAGTTTTCTCACACCAATGAATCAATTGATAGACAATCCAATCCTCTATATAGATTATATAATTAGTTTTCTCACACCAAAAAAAGAAACCGAACAAACAAACTATGATGAAAGAAAAAGTAATGAAACAACTCATTACAATTTCATTTATAATGAAAACAAAAACAATTAAGTCCTTATACAAATGCTGTATAAAATGAAGGAAATCTTGAAATTGAAAATCAAAACTTAGGTCATTGCGGGGTATGTGTGTGTGTGTATATGCATG
This sequence comes from Castanopsis chinensis, assembly GCA_032878915.1. Lineage (NCBI taxonomy): Eukaryota > Viridiplantae > Streptophyta > Magnoliopsida > Fagales > Fagaceae > Castanopsis > Castanopsis chinensis. Next base: position 1,060,946 of record JAVQMG010000131.1, on the reverse strand, counting down.
TGTGGTTGCAAAAAATACATGAAATGAGTAATGAATAATTCAAAAAGAGGACAAAAAAGTGAAGGGTTCCAAAACAAAATAAACTACAAGTCTACAATAATGAAAAAGGGACGAAGTGAAAGGTGTTAAAAAAGAAATTGGCAACATTTTTTTTATGATATTTTTTTTTTCCGAATACTAAGTATTTTTAACACACACGTCGGAAGAGGGGAAAAGGTTTTAAAGAAACTTATAGTGATGTACATCTAAAAGAGCTTAACTCTTGAATACACAGTACAGATTATTACATAACTCTTTTTTTTTTTTTTTTAGAAACGATAAGTAATAATGATATGAATTCTTTATGTGACTTTTTTTTATTTAAGAAAAATTCTTTATGTGATTTGATATACCATGCAAGGATACTAAGCTAAGAGTCTTGTAATTTAATTGAAATTTTTTGTTATTTTTAATAAAGACATCTAAAGTTTAAATCTTCAATTCACCAACTATCGAATTATCATCCAGAGTCTTGTAATTTAACTAGTATTTTTTAGTGTTTTCAATAGTAATGTTTAGGATTCAAATTTCATCTCTCCTACTATTAAGTTATCAGGAAGAAAAAAAATATATATAACATATGATTGATTGGTGAAAAAAAAAAAAAAATTGAACTCTAAGGATGGATGTGATGGAATATTTTTTATTCTTACTTGAACTACTCATAAATGAAAGAAAGAAAGCTCATCCTAGTCTCTAAAACTTCTCATTTCAAAAATCAATTTAATATTTTCAATTGGTAGTAATCAATCCAATCAGATAGTTTAGATTGTATTTCATGAAACTGATTAAATTTAATGACTTTAAATGAGAATTCTCAATTATTTATAACAGGTGACGTTAAATCTGAAAACATCAAAGATTTTTTTTTTTTCCCAATGATATTAGTGCCACCTGTTAGTAACGTTATAACTTATAAGTCATAACAATGAATCAATGAGGATTATAGCTTATAAGTATCAAGAAATCATTTCTCATAAAAAAAAAAAAAAAAAAGTATCAAGAAATCATTTGCAAGTAGGGTGATTTGGTCAGTTGTCATGTCAGCTGTTATCAATTGAAGTCGAAGCAACCGTAGCTCGTTATCTATTGAAGCTATAAACTTTTTTTTTTTTTTTTTGACGGGTGAAGATAGTCTATAAACTTGAAATAGTCTCGCTAATAGCGCAACAAAGGGACAGGCTAGAGTAATAAATAATCAGATACCAATTATGGATGAAAGGGAGCCATGTAATCAAATCATATCAATTATTGATATAACCGTTATTTATATCAATAAAGCCATTATTGAGCCATGTAATCAAATCATATCAATTTTAATTGATATAACCGTTATTTATATCAATAAAATTCATGGTGAATTGAATGTAGTGTTTTTTTAAGGTAGTAGTAGTATTTTTTTTTTTTAATGGTAGGTAGTAGTAGTTGTAGTAAAGGACAATGCATTAACTAGAAAATAAAAAAGTCTGTTAGAGCATTCTTATCAAAAGTTCTAAAAAATTTAACATTTAACATTTTAAAAGCCTACTTTATTAATTTTAACACTTCATTTTACAATACATCATACATCAAAAGTTCTATTTTTTTACCACTTTATTTAAAATAATATATACAATACTTTAAAATAATATAAAAACAACCTCCACAAAATCCAATAGCAACACCAACCACCTCCGCCATAACACTACGAGAAGAAAGAAGAAAGACAAAGAGGCAAACCCTTCACGCCGGCGAGCAAAACACACACAAACCCACCACGACAAACCTCCACAAAAGCAAACTCGTCATGTCGATCCGCCGCACCACAACCCACTACGACCCAGACCCATGCCCACGCCGATCACAATTCAAAATCACAAATTTACAACCACAAAATCAAATCACCCCGCCGTCAAGCTCTATCTCCATGTCGGCAGCAACACTCAGAAGGTGTTTGGACTTTGAAGTTTTGACTAATGAATCTTGGAGGGGAGGAGCTCAGACCGTGAGACCGAGAGAAACAGAGAAGCTACGGGAAAGAGAGAAGAGAAAAGTGAGAGAGGAGAGAGAAGAAAGAAGGGAAAATTAAAAAAAAAAAAAAAAAAAATCCACACATAGTTACCATTAGAATAAAAAAATGTTGGTTTAGGATTTGTGCTACAGTGAGGTTGTATCAATACAACCTCACTGTAGCAGAATCTCAAAAATTTTGAGATTTGAAATGTTTGATGGAGTTGGTTTTTTGGTGAAATTGGTGCTAAAATTTAGCATATGGCACTTTTAGCATCCTTAATGGGAATGCTCTTAGGGCATCTAGTGCAATTGTCAAATTGACAAAATAGTCAATTTAGCAACCAACTCTTCAAAATTGTGGCCACAACAAAGCAGCTAAATTTTAAAAAATATAACTTTGAGCTACATTGGGTTGCTATATAGCAGTCCACTGTAGCTCAAAACTTAAACAAAAAAAAAAAATTTTAATGTAGAGTGTTAAAAAAAAGTATTTTAATGTATTGATAATTGTGGTTGTTTTTTTTTATACAAGATATAATTTCTACTATATCCTAATCTGAGTGAATATTTGTGTGAAACTTCCTCTTGGAAACTTGAACCCCGACCCTTGTCCCCACATATTCCACAAATATTTATACTTGTAGAGTGACCACCGCTCCAAGGGGAGCGGTGGTGATAATTGTAGTTGTTAGTTATTGTATTAGATATATTATTTTATTGTGTTATTTATATTATTATAATGTATTGAATGTTAATATAAAACATTTTCTTAAGGTTATATTATAAAGTGGGTTGTTAAAATAGATAAAGTAATGTTTTGAGTTTCTAAAAGTTAAATATTTTAGATGTTTTATTGTGAATGCTTTTATAAGTTATAATTTGTAAGTATAAATACTTGTGGGGTGTGGGGGGTAAGGATTAGGGTTCAAGTTCCCAGGACAGAGTTTCACACACATATACACTTGTGTAAAAAAAAAGTTCTATAACCCTTAGTTTCAAAAGGTAGAAAAAAAGAGGTAGAAAATTCTCTCCATCACAATAGGTTGTCAAATAAAACAAAACTACATAGATGATTAATATAATAACTTCTTGGTATATTTACTCAATCTCCTTTTTGTGAAAGTCAAAATTAAATGTGTGTTTTTTTTAAACATTGTACGAGAATAAAAAAATATTAAAAATAAATATTTTATTAAATGTCAAAAAAAAGTATCATTTAATGTTGACACTCATTATCTTTCATATTTCAACTTTTTTTTATATAAGATAGAATTTCTATTTTACTCTAATCTAAGTGTATATGTGGGAAGCTCTCTCTTGAAGACTTAAACCCTAACTCTTGCCTCCACACTTCATACTCCACAAACACTTATACTTATAGAGTGACTGTCGCACCAAGGGTACGCGATGGTAACCTTTTGTTTTTTTTTTTTGAAAATGACTGTAACTTTCATTCTTTTCTTTTTTTTTTTTTTTTTTGAGAAGAACTTTCATTCATTTAAATGCAAAGAATCATAATACAATGCATCTATATCATTCATAATTCAAATTCAATATCAAGATTGAAAGTGTGGATACATATCTATAAGTCATAACTCATAAGTGGTCTACGAATAAAACCGAAAAATGTTAGTTTTGATATTTTAAAAGGAAAAATAACTTTCTCAAAAAAAAAAAAAAATGAAAAATAAGGGATCCTCTTTCATGTGAAAAGAATAATTCTATCTTATCATCATCAATAATAATAATAATAATTCTAGTATCCTATGCTTATCAAAAAAAATAATTCCAGTATCATATACAAACCTACAATTTTTACTATAATCATTCTACGTGACAAATTCTAATTAATTATTTGCCATTTTTATATAAACCCACTACTATATTTCAACTTACTTATGGCAACAATTGTGTATTTTTTTTTAGAAACTTCTTACTACAACTGTGACGTAATAAAATGTGATTAGTAAAGAAAAAATGATGAGTTTATTTGTAATTGATAGTTAACCACTCAAAATCTGTCACGTTAGAGTTGTGACAAAAAAATTACTCCATCCCTCCCACTTTGTTTTTCCTGTTTGAAAATTCAAACTTTTTAAAGGAACATTATTTATTATTTTATTTGCTTTATAAAAATGTATAAGTTTACAAAATTACCATTAAATAAATTTATCAACTTTTTTAAAAAAAAGTTATTCTTAATGAAGCAACGAAAAAAATATCCCAATTAAATTGATTTTTTTATATTAATTAATTTTCTTTTCAAATAGTTTTAAAAATAAAGTAAGGGTATAATAAGGATATTAATAATCTAATAATTTTTATTTTTAAAAACCGAATAATATTTTTAATCATTTCAAAATAGATTAGATTAGATTAGAAACAAAGAATGATGGAATTCAACAATTTGGTACTAGATTAGTGGGCAACTGAATCAATGGACATGGACATCCATTTCCCATTCTCATATTAAATCTGACCGTATCTTACAAATGGCTACTTTCAACCATGCATTTACACACAAAAATGGTCATGCCGACACGTTGTGGAGAAAAAAGGATGTCGTGGCACACACACTTTGCGAGTATCTGAAACTTCCGCTTACTCGAGTGACTGGTGGTCACTTGGTAGCAGCTTTGAGGAAACGCCGGGAACAAAAACGAAAAAAGAAAGCTTATCCGATTTTCGCTACGTGGCAGAGCAGAATCGAGTAAAGGCAAAGTTCTGATGTGGACACGTGGCGCTGCCGACATACTTGTATAGTTTTTGACCGTTTGTTTTTGTTTTTTTCCGTTTTTTGAGGCTCTGATTTCGCAAATGGCCTAACTTTACTTACTTACAACTTTACTTTACTTTACTTGACTGGGCCCCACGAAGACTGAGAGACCAGTTGTTTTGTCCGTTTCTTAGTCCCCTGGCGCTGGCGTTGGCGAAGGCTGTGTCTGCGTAGTGTGTAACGCGATCACGACACGGATATTGGGAAGAAGCAGCAGCATGAAAAGAAGCGGTTATCAGACAGGTTACGCGTTTGATAGATAGCAGGGAGTAGGAGTGGGCCATGTCACGTACAATACAGTTGAGGTGGACCAAGGGCAGCCAAAACTCTAGCGTCACACACTTTTTGTAAAATTTAAAAAAAAAATTCCAGATTCTGAAATCGTACTGATAAAAATTAAATACTTTTAAATTTTAAAGAGTTAAATTTTTGGAGTGTAAGTGGTAATTTGAACAACATTTAAATACAATATTTTAGAAGTTGTTTAATACTAGATTTTTAAAAATAATTTTTAGTGTTTAAATATTAAAATATTTATTTTTTATATATTTTTTAATTTACATATATTTTTATAATACTTAAACAATAATATTAGAAATTTCTGGCCAAATAGGCCTTTAAAGGCCACTTATTAATTTTTTTCCTCTTAAAATTTAATTATTTAGTTATACTTAATTAAAAATACACTTAAAGAACAACACTTACATATTGTACCTAAATTTTAGACTTTACAATTCAGTCTTTTATTTTTTTTATTTTATTATAGTGTAAGACACTAATTAAATTTTTTTAAGTGGACGACAAAAAGAGTTTATCAGTTAAGTCAACAATAATCCATCTAGAACCACACATTTTTTGTAGGCCCTAAGATCATACACTTGTCGTTCACTTTGACACAAAAATAGTGGTAAACCCATACATAAAATCATCATTCATTTGATAATGATATATTTACAAATTATAGCGAAGTGTGCAATGGATTTGGATGCCCGTGCAATTAGCCACTTTTCTCTCATAAATATTTTTACCCACTTAATTTTTCAACTTTAACATTTTTTATTTAATGCTTAATATCATCAATCATTAATTATAATTGCATCATATGCAATATCTCGTGTGGAATAATGTATGTCCATAAAAAAATAAAAATAAAAATAAAAATTGCTCTCACTTGCTATCCCATGTTATTACTTAGAGCACTATTATCAGGTGTGTCAAATACCAAATATTTGATATTTGATATTTGATATACCAAACACTACTATTTAAGTCTCATGAGGTGTTTCAAATTTACAACATACTACACTACCGTGATAACTTTGGCACGATACGGACCAATATAGCACATTTATTTGTTCTTTTTTTATTCATCTTTCTCTCCCTTCTCACAATCTGTCTCCCTTAGCCTCACAGGGACCACTTGCACACCTAGACAATATCTAATGGAGAACAGTAAGATCAATCGCGTAAAACAAATTTTCACGACCTGAACTTGATATGTTGTGAATTTTTTTTTTTTTTTTTTATGGAATATTAAGCGATGTAGTTTTATTCATGAATAATGACCTTTACAATTATGATAACAAAAAGACATACAAAAGGTGGGCCTGACCCAATTGGACATGGAAACCCAACCCATAATTCTCAGACCCGAAATAAATGAAATAAAACGGGTCGTCCCATATCCAACTTGATTGATTTTGGGTTGGGTCAACCCGTTCCTAACCTAAACTCAATCAATTCGTAATGTGTTTTTTTTTTCACAATTCAATTCAAATGGTAATATCACAATATATTCATTCTTCATAGTTTCACAAATATATCATATTTACTGATTATAATGATAATATACTATACTTGAAAAACATTTTATGGTCCACAACATTTAGTATTTTTTTTAGTTTTTTTATGATGATATTATTGGTGAACTATGAATTGTGTAAACTTAAAGATTTATATATTTTTTTTACTTTTATATAGTAGGGTATTAATTAGGATTAGTTTTAGAATATTTCTACTTGAAATTAAGTTTTTTGGAACCTTTAATAGGCCTGCAATATTTCAAAAGTTCAAGATTTCATTAATATAGAATATACAACGTTTTTGTAGATTCTATATTAATAGTGACGACGTTAAGCTGTTACTTAAAACGTTTTTGTAGGAGGTTAAGTGGCATCGATTTTTATAAATTGTGAGGGACTTTGTCGTCACTATAAAGTTATTTATGACCAAATTTTTATGTCATCAGTGATAAAATTTTATATAATATTTTGAATATTTTATTATTTATTTATTTTTAAGTTATTTTATATCATTTTTGTTTAATTATCCAGCAGCTTTTGTTTTATAGAAACCAGGCATAGGGACCGAGTGTCGTCGTGAAGGCACAAAAGGTGGTGCTCTAATCCATGCACCGAATTGTTGGGTTTCAGTGGGAAGAGTACCTTCGCTTTCTATCCACAACTTATAGTCCCTATCATCGTGTGTAAGGCTGCTGCCTGCCGCACCAGTAGCATAGGTTAGATAGTCGTTCGTATTTAAACAACACCCATATTTCATTACCATTCTCCAAGGATATCACTCTACCTCTACACAGTGGCTGAGAAATACCGATAGTAACACGCACTCTGATAAACCATCCCCCAATGTTTCACTTTCGTCTATATTTTCAGCCACCACTCCGACTGCTCCATAGATTTTTAGAGCAACTGCATTTGTTCAGAAACGAACTGGTATGTCATGTACTTGGACCCAAAAGTAACTGTATTAAAATCCATATCAAGCACATCAACCACCTTGTCATACCGTTGTAAAACCATTAGATGCTTACCAAAACTCCACAGTTCAGTTTTAAGAATCTTGTCAATATCATCTTGATTGCTGAAGGAGAAAAGGATAGGGTGATTCCCTTCCTTAGTCACTTTAAAGCCATTCTTCAATCTCCATATAGGTGTGAAAGTTTTTGCGATAGCGTCAATGTTTAAGGCATGCTTGATTAAAAACTTTGTGGCGAGAACAAACTTTGTGATCGCCTCCTCATCTGTAATACAAAGGTTTGAACCTTCTTTATCTGAGAGAGTGAGGCAGCTCTAGGATTTGGTCAAGTCCTCCATTTTGTGAGATAACAATCCGTACAAAGAAAAATAAAAAACAATTTCCCTTCCCCCGAAAGAAAAAGAAAAAACCACAAAACCTTGAAGGTAAACATGTTACCTCAAAGTACACAAACACCTTCAAAGAAGGGACAACTATTCTACGACCTAGGAGAAGATGGGAGAGAAACCACCTTTCGCTGGCGAAGAGAAACTTTAACTTATTCATATGTTTGGTTGTAAGTTGTTACATCTATATATATATATATATATATATATAATTTGAATTGTAGTATTTATTGTTACTACATTCCTATTAAACCACCTCATCCACCATATTATTAGTCTTTTTTATATTTATTTTTTTAAATTCAATTTTTTTACAATATTAACTATATAAATATATTGACTTCACAAATTCATTTTAAGTGGTTTTAACTGTACATATTCATCTACTTTAATTTTGATGTTATAACTAAATAATAAATTAATGGAAAACCAAAACAAAAGTGTTGTCTACATATATTCCTCTTAGGCGATTTTAAATTTAAATATTATTTTTCCCTTTTATTTTCCTTTATTTTGACTCTTCTTTTTCTCATCCACTTACTATAAATTTTTCACTATCTTCCATTCTATGCATATTTTTCCTATACAAAAAAGGTTCTCTCTCTCTCTCTCTCTCTCTCTCTCTCTCTCTCTCTCTATATATATATATATATATTTTTTTTTTTGGTTGGATTTTATTATTATTTTTCTTGTATTTCTACATTAGATTGATGAATATTTGTGTTTTTTAGAATTCTACTTTTGATTGTTTATAACTGAAAAATATAATCAATGAAAAATAAAATTTTTTAATAAAAAAGTTGTCTATAAAAAAAGTATTCACTGGTTTTGCTTAATCATTGATGGTAGAAAAGATACAACTTGATAGGGACACATAGGAGGATTGCCGACTACAGGTTTGTACTCTCATTGTCCTATTATTGACTAATTCATATGTGTTCTTTGATGCAAATATTTTTTTTATCATTTTATTTACAACACTAAAATACTTTTAATAAATGGTGTTTGTTGTTGATCTAATTTGGAAAAAAAAAATCATATTATAGTATGTTATATTTGTGTTGTTGTCAAGTTTTAGCTTATTGGGAAAACTATAGGATAAGTTAAACAAATTGATGAAGAATAGTTAGTTCAGTTGAAGGCAATAGTCTTTATACAATTTCCTTTCACTATTTAAAAATATTTTGTTTAACAAATTGGTAGTAAATTGTTATGTATTTTTTATATGATGTTCTTAAATGCTTGAGTAATTGTTTTAAGTGTTTACAAATATTTTATGTTATTCTTCATCGTCCTTATCTTATTAGTGTATTCTTTTAGATTTTTAAGAAAACAAATTCAATTTTGTGTTTAAAATTATTTATTTATCTATTTATTTTTCACATAATGGATTAGAAGTTAGATTAGATTATGACAGCATTAACACAATACTTCTTCTTTTTTCAAAAAAATTTCTCTTCTTTTTTCCCCTTTGGAATTGTACTCTGTTGTTTTTTACAAGGAAAAATGGTTACAATCTTTTATTTTTCCCATTCTTTTTTATTTTAAATTGTAGTTTTGATGAGTTTTATTATTATTTTTAGTTACGTTTCTCAGTGTTTTTAATTGTATGGTAGAAAAAATTGGGTTTGAGAAAGTTTGTTTAAAACTAAAAAAATAATTTTCAAATTTTATATACTTTTTGATAATACACAAAATAATATAAATAACTTTTATTAAAATAATAATATTTTCATTAACTTACTTTTTTATTTCTTGAGAAAAATTGTATTATTTTGATTTTGGTACGAAAAAAATTATATGTATTACATTTGTGATTGTCACTATAATAAATGAAAATGTGATTATGAATTACATTACTATTTATTAAATTATTTCAGATTGAATTATATATATATATACACACATTAATGAGACTACTCTAAAATATTATCATACACAATACGTGAGTCCGTGACTAATGTTTAATTTATATGTCACACAAGGTTGTCAAAAAAAAAAAAAAAACCACGCACACACGCACATGCACACGAATACTTCACACAATACTCACAAGTCACAATGCAAAGGTGGCCTTAGCAACACAATTGCTACTTCATTTTCTGGCTGAAAATTCCCATCACAATATCACATACGCTAATATGGGCCTGTTGGCACCAAAAGGAATTACAATTAGAAATTAAATTGTTCCTTAAAAAAAAATTAGAAGTTAAATTTTAAGAATATTTTTTTTTAACTAAATAATGCCAATTCAAAATGATTACCGACCATATTAATAAAATAAATAAAAAAATTAGGTGAGCATGTGGGGAATGTGTGGAATCGCATTCAATAGTTATAGGAGACCCACACATATCGTGGTAGAGAAGTTTCAAGAGAACTCCTCGTAAGATAATTTTTCTCTTTTCACATCTACCCATAATATATAATCCCATAAAATTCTTCAATACAAATTGAATAAATAAATATAATGAAAATACAAAAGCCTTTCAACGCATGTAGCACAAGTTCAGAGTAGTGCATGTTCAAAAACTAGTATATATTTATAAGCATGAGTCCATGTGGGGGCTATCCAACATTAAATAATTTTTTATTATTTTCAAGTTTTTTTTTTTTTTTTTTTTTTTTTTTTTTTTTTTTTTTCTAATACTTTTTATACAGTCATCTAGTAATTGTGTCATGACAAGCCGTCAACCAATTAATTGCCCAAGTAGTCCCTCTCCAAATCCTTTAAAAGTTGGAGGGTGGATCTAATCGTGAATGTGGTTGTTACACTCGAAATAGAACTTGCGTTTTACTAGTAAATAAAAAGACACCAAAATTGGGACTAGTGGTTTAGCAAATGTTTGAAAACAAAAATAAATAAGAAATTAATAGAAAAATTGAGACATGCGACATGTGACATTCACATGACAAGGAATGTAGAAATGTAGTTCAGAAATGTAGAAGAATTATGTATATATGACAAGATTTATTGTTTTTCAATATAACATGAAAAATATCATAAACATAAACATAAACAACAAATGTTTTGTTGGAATTTTTGGAACATATGAATGTCTGTCCTTAATTATATAAGAAAATTTGCCATTTGAACTTTTATCTCTTAATAAAATATGTTATATATATAGTCTCATGTCAAGGTTGTTGTTTACTTAGTTCACCATAGATTTCTCTTTAATTATTTATTTATTTTTTTTTTGATACAAGATAGAATTTTTACTCTAGTCTAATCTAAATGTATATGTGTGTGAAGCTCCCTTCTAGAGACTTGAATCCCGGCCCTTGTTCCCCACACCCCACAAGTACTTATACTTGTAGAGTGACCATCGCACCAAGGGTGTATGGTGGTTTCTCTTTAATTATTAATCTAAAATAAACAAACATATGAATTTAATATAATTTCCAAAGGAAAAAAAAACCATTGGAATATTTTTGGTAAATTTATTTATTAGTTTTAATTTTCTTATTTTGTTCTCTCTCTCTCTCTCTCTCTCTCTCTCTCTCTCTCTCATTTTTTTAATCATTTATTGTGCACCAAAATTTACCTAAGAATGTTGGCATATGTATGATAACATTATGAGTTGGTGAAGAAATATATATATATATATATATATATATAATGGCAGACTATTATATTATTTGTTGGCAAGAGTTCAAATGTGCAGAAATTAATTACTCCGTCATTAAAAGTTGAGTTAACGATTTTGGTTTTCTTCATTGGTGCACAAATTTGCTTTTAGTATAACTTTCATGTGTTGCCCTATCTAAATTTTGGAACTTGTTTATTGAGTTTGAATGATGTTTTCATGAGTTTGAGCTATATATGCTCATAAATCGTCAATCAGGAGGTCTTGAAGGTAAATTAATACATCATATAAATTGCTAAAAGTTGAATTAATTTTCAATGATATTGACTAGTAGTGAATTGATCAAGGATTGATGAGATGATAAAATGGGACTAGAAAATAGGATTGAAAGGAAGGGTAGAGTGGTTTGGTCAATGATTGTGAACTAAAGGGGTATGTGAATGAAGTTGGTTTAGTGCTGCATAATGATGGATAGGAAAACATGGGGAATATTGCCTTGACATTTGAATTTTCATGTTTTCCTATTCTGAAATTTAAATAATGACAAATCTATTTGTTCACTTAAAAAAATTATTCATGTTTATATTTATGTTTACTTTTATGTTTATTTTTTTATTAGTGTTAATTGAAAAATAATAAATCTCATTATATATTCATAATCCTTACTTATTTCTAAACTATATATAAGAGCAATCACTAATTTGGAATTTATTAGGTGATTTATACAAAAAAAATATTACATATTAGAAAATAAAAATATTCAAGCACACAAAGAGTGGATGTGTATGTTGTTTTAGTTGGATATATTAGAGAAATTAATTTACTTTGGTGATTATGTAAATGATAATACAAATAGATTCAATTATAATAAAAAAAAATGCTATAAACAAGAATAATAACATAGTATATAAAAACTATAAATCCATAAAGTAAATAAAATTACTCACAGACCATATGCATAAATAATGAATCATATAAATTTTTATTAAGGTTTGTGTTTAATACAATCTCCTTAAAACAGATTCGGCCTCCCACAATTAGTGCTTTGAGACTCTAGGACATTTGTCTTGTAGGATATAATGATCATAGCAAACAAAAGAGGCATGATAGAATGCTACAACGATCAAAATCTTCTCTCTCTCTCTCTCTCTCTCTCTCTCTCTCTCTCTCTATGACTATATATTGTGAAATGTAAAAACAAAATATAAGTCATCAATTTATGAGGGACTCACTATTTATAATGATGCCATATGAACAGAAATATTGTTCCATAATAAAAAATAAATACAACTTTAGAATAAAAAATGTTGCACAATAACATGCATTAATTCCTAAGGACGTGAATCCATAGTGGACTTTTATAATTGAAAGTTGCTGGTGCAAATGTTCATTCTCTTTATGCTTGCAAATTTGATGACTTTCATTATATAGAGCCACAAAAAAAAAAGGTAATTACTGATGCAAAAGGCTCCCTTGTTTTTTATGGGTCTAAATGGAATGATTGGTAAGCAGTCTTATCCCTAATTTTGAAGGAGCTAATTATATGGAATAGTACCCTTCAAAAGAATAACTTGGTTTAATTTGTCATTTCAACCAATGTCTAAATAGTTTATTGTGCATATATTTATGTAAACTATTTGACATTTCCTTTAGCTTTTAGACATGCCACTCTGTCCATTGCCTTAATATTATATAATAATTTTATTTTTAGCTGAAATTTGCCACATAGGCTCTAAATAAATGATTCATCTAGTGATTTTACATATCTTATTTGTCCTGTACAACTTCGAAAGGTTAGTTGCTTTGTATATTTTAGCTTGGAATTATTCTTTTAAAAAGATGTCTAAAGTCTGATGATTCTGATTTTGTGAGTGTGTATCATTTACTTATAAGAAAAGATCTTGTAAAAATCTATCATCTTCAATGGTGAAGTAGTTTGGCACATTTTGGATAGGTTGGTATGGATTATGATAGGATCATGATTTCGACAATGATCAAATCAGTTATTTCCTTCTTCACCCCATTTTTCTATAGTTTTTAGTTATTAAAAACGGATGTAATGGCCTGTTTGGATGGAGGGGGGAAAGAAGAGGAGTGGAGATGAGTAGAGTAGAGTTACCTAAAAATAAGCTAATTTTGTGCTAAATCTACTTTACTTTCCCTCTCTCCCCCTCAATCCAAACGGATCATAAGAGTATAAAAGCCATTTCGGCCAGAATGTGGTGACCATAGATGGCCTTGATCAGCCTGCGGCTTTCGTACCACAAAGGTTGAAAGTCAAATCCTCTCTCACCCCGATGCCCGACGAAGAGTGACAAGAAAAGAAGAAAGGGTGGTTGGTGCTGATATTGGTAGGTTTTGAGATGCTAGTTTATTTACTTGACATCATAAATAAATCTTCATCATGCTGTGTAGTGGGAATCATGCTGGTTGGTATCATATGTCACCCAACTTGCGGTTATAAATGGAGAATTGTCACGACCAGTTGATTAAACAATAGTTTTACAAAAGAAACACAATTTTACATTTGAGTAATTACTAAACAGATTGTATGATTACTAGTTTAGATCTTGTGGGTGGCTTATTTTCTAAGTGGCATGAAATGGTGAGTTTCATGCAAGGGGAGGGGGATAATTGCTGAAAAAACTTAGCAAATCACTAAAAACCGATTAGTGTCTTGTTATAATAATAAAAAAGAGAAATCATTAAGGAATGAATGCTATACGTTGAAATATTATCGTATTTATCAAAAAAGCAATAAATGCACTCTTAAAAAATTGATAAAAGAAAAGAATTATCAATAATGCTACGGAGACAACCTTTTTTCACAACAAATTTCATGATTGCTGAGCGGATGATATAGGTTGAAATATTATTGTATATATCAAAAAACAATAAATGCAAGCTTAAAAAATTGAAAAAAAAAAGAAAAGAAAAGAATTATCAATATTGCTAGGGACACAATGATTGCTGAAGTTGTTAACTATGAAACCAATTTCACCACTGCTGAAGTAGTTAACTATGAGAGGTGAAATGTTACATTGTCTTCAGAATTTTGACTCTCTTTTGGAATTGAGTAAAACAGGATTCATCAGCACCAAAAAAAATCTGAATCAATTGGCATGGTGACTAATACATCACGCTGAAGCAAACACGATTCGTTACATAAAGCATGGTTTTATACGCTTCCTTTGACAAATAATCTAGCCGTAAGCATTAACCATTCATATTGCATTAGCATACAAATGATTCCAACAAAATTTGAAAACCAAAACTCTTGTAACAACCAAACATTACTCTCAAAAATTTTAGGATTGGCGGTAAATTTTATAGATATTCAACATACTAGTTAAGGTTGGCCATAGGCATTTTGTTCTACCATTTGTTACTTCATTAATAGACATGTTCTTTTTTACTACTATTAGTGATATTAGTTTGTCTTCCACTATGTTATTTTGTACTCTCAACTTGAATCAATTCACTCATTTTCATTGCTGCATTGATTGTTCTTCTCTAAACAGGACCAGACCATCCTAAATGTAACAATGCTCCTCTCCACCCCCATCCTCCTCTCTTAATTTTTATGTAAGCTTATTTAATAAAGCATTGATATTAATGATTAAAGCAAGTCAAACTAAAGCGACATCAAGAAAACCTTGACCAACCACCACCTTTAACACGATGGTCACTCTATAAGTAAAAATGTTTCTGGGGTGTAGAGGGCACGGGTTGAGGTTCTAGTCTTTAAGAAGGAGCTTCACACACATACTATTAGATTAAGCTAAAGTAGAATTCTATCTCAAAAAAAAAAAAAAAAAGCCTTTACAATGTTACAAGTTGGACATGTATATGTGTTTCGGAAATGTTCAACATGTAATCTTGTACAGAAAGATATTAGGGCCATGGAACTCTACTTGCACAATAAGCATAATGGTGCGGACACAAGATACATCCCCCAATTATATGCATATATAATAGAAAGAGCAAAAAGAAGACGGCCCAACCTGTGGCCTATGGATGGAGCCTATTAGTCAACACCAAGCAAACTGAAGTTGACTCCAAGCAGCCCTTAGGTGCTGACTCCTAGGGTTTATTTTGTAGTTTATTTTTTCCTTTGAAAATAGTGTGGTTGTTTTACGTCAGTTTTGGTATCAGAGCAGACTTCCGGTCCATACAACACAACCGTAGGCATACACTTGAAAGCAAAACCATCAAAAGAGCAAGCCAACCAAATATGACAGTACCTTTCAAGTTTTTGCCCCATGAGAACTTGAACAAGCCCAAACTAGCCCTGCAATTCGTATATACCCCCAAGCCAACAGAGAAGCCAATGATGCCTCCCAAGCTGGTGACCACCATCTGTGCCCGCCTCTGATCACAGAACCCACAGCCCACAAACCACAAAAAAAAAAAAAAAAAAAAAAAAAAAAAAAAAGAGAAACAAAGGGTAGAAGAGACCCACCGCCGAGACCCATTGACAACCTCGACCCACTGCCCTTAAGATTGATCAACCACCACCGATGCCAAGATCCACGCCGAGACCCATCATAAACTTTAACCCACCACCGCTGAGATCAATGAACCATTGCCTCTAAGAGCTGAACCACCACCGCTACCAAAATTGAGACAAGTGGCCACTGGTCCTCCATGTTTCACGCCACCTCTGTTCGCGCCTCCTCTGCGCTGCCGGTAGGTGTCGGTTCCCTAGGCAGGTCGAAGACTCTCATCGCAAAGACAACACTTTAGTTTCTTTTGAGTTTGTTTGTTTTGAGTTTTTGTTATCCTTTTAAGTTAACATGTTTGACTCTTGTAGTTTGCTATTTTTTTCTTCAAAGAAAAAAAAAATCAAAAGGAAGGAAAAGAAAGATATTATTGTTGCTATGACATTGTGATAGCCCCATTGCATGTAATGGGCCTTGAATTGTTCTCCACAGGTCCACTCTGTCCAAGTCAGATCCACTCACTTGAGGAGCCAAGCCCATGACTATCTAGTGCAATAAGTTGGCCACTGACAAGGGTACAATTCTTACTCTCTTTTTGGTGGATTCAATTTTGTTTCATTAAAAAAAAAATATTATCCTTATATTTTTTATGTGCATATCCCACCATACCCCACTAGCCTACTCATTTTGTGCTCAAGTTAGCTATTTTATTATTTGTGCTTTCTTTCAATATCCATTCTAAAATTCCAAAAAAAAAAAAAAAAAAAATACAACCCAATTTCTTTGAAATATTTGATTCTCTTTATTAATTGTGGAGCTTATTGGAATTTGACTTTTATTCTTTTGATTCATTGATCTAGTCTCTACATGCACTCTTGCTTGATCTTAATTTTACATTGAGAATTGGGTACTTGAATTCTTGGGAATCTCAACTGCACTCATAAATATAATGTTGCATGCATCTACGTAGTGGTCGCATCATGTCAAACCTTGAACATCAATCCACTTCTGAGCCTAGGTCCTCCTTAGTGCAAACCATAAGAGACCTAGCAAAAAGTGTCTATGATTTACTGGATAGGGTAGAGCGAATTGAAGCATCTCAAAGAGAGGCCATTAACCATGAAGGAGATAACATGCTTAGGCAAAATAACCACGGTTACTTTAATAGGACTCCAAACTTTGAACATGATCACTATAATCACAATGACCTTAGGGATTATGATGATAGGATGTCTAAGTAAAATATGGAAGCACCTACCTTTGATGGCTGCCTAGACCCATGGCGTTTCACTGATTGGTTACGTCAAATGGAGAAATTCTTTGACTATTACCACTGGGCTGATAATAAGAAAGTGAGGTATGCCAGGATGAAGTTAATTGGGAGAGTCGATCTTTTCTGGGAGGACCTTGAGGAAACCCTTAGGCGACGATGTGAGCCCCCCCCCCCCCCCTATTACTGATTGGCTTGAGATGAAGGATGCACCCTCGAGGAATTATCTTCCTCCAACTTATAGGAGCTCCCTTCTTGAGGAATGGGATCACCTAAGACATGGCACTGCTCTTGTGGCTGAATATATAGAGAAATTTAAGGAATTCAAGTGGCAAATTCAAATAGTTGAGGAAGAGGTTGTCATACTCAATAGGTTCAAGAAAGGTTTAAATGCCAACCTACTAGGCAAGATTATCACCCGAGGAGTCACTACCTTAGGAGAAACATATGGTCTTGCTAGGAATTGTGAGTTAGCATCCAAATCTATCTTTTGGTGACGTTCTAAGCTCCGAAGTGTTCCTACCAACCCTTAACCTTTTGGTAGCAAGTCTAGACTTGCCTTACCCCCTAAGGTCAACCCCAATACCATCCTAATAGAAAAAGAGGATAAGGGAAAAGGTGTGATCAATGAACCCTCAAGATTAGGATCTCGCCTCCAATGCTTCAAATGCAATGGGGTTGGACATATCGCAGCTAGATGTCCTTCTAAGACCCTTGTCATTCAAGAGGATGATGAAAAGGTAGAAAATGTTGAGGAGCTGGTGTATGATCCAAATGTTGAAGAAATCCAAGATGTTGAGGCAGAATGGGAAGATGATCTTAGCTATCTCGCGTGCATTAGAGCCATCTCTTCCTAGGTTAATGATTCCAAGGTTGTCTTTGGTGCCCATAGAGTGAATGTGGTAAGGTGTGCTTTGGCAGAACAGAGAGACACTGATGATTGGCGAAGGAGTGCCATCTTCCAAACTTACACTAAGTGTAGAGACAAAACTTGTAAGGTTATTGTAGATAATGGGAGTTACATTAATGCGGTGTCCTCTAACGTTGTTTCCTACTTAGGCTTGAAATTAATCCCACTCCGTAACCCATATAAATTTTCTTGGGTGGATACTTCTTCCATAGACATAAAAGAAAGATGTGTTGTCCCACTTCAATTCCTCACCTACAAGACTGAAATATGATATGGCGTAATTCACATGAATGTAGGGCATATTATCTTAGGTAGACCTTGGCTTCATGATTTGGATGTCACCCTTCATGGGCAATCCATTCTTGCTCATTTATGTTTGAAGGTAAGAAGATTGTGCTCAATCCTTTGAAACCTAAGCCAATCGACATGAACAAGAAGACTGAAGCACCAAAGGCGAAAGGCCTGAACATCATAAGCCCAAAGGGATTTGAAAGGGTAGTAGTTCAAGAATCCATTGTGTTTGTCTTGGTTGCTAAGGAATTTCATGGAGAGGCTTGTGAGGAGCAACTTGAAGAAGTGAAGTCAGTGCTCTAGAAATTTAAGGATGTTTTCCTTGAGGAACTCCCCGATCATTTACCGCCCATGGGTGACATACAACACATTATAGATTTTGTGCTCAAACCACCCTACCTAACTTGCCTCACTATAAGATGAGCCCTATAGAACATGCTGAGTTGCAAAGGCAAGTAGAAAAACTACTTAGGAAGGGTTTTGTTCATGAAAGCATAAGTCCTTGTGCAGTCCCTACACTCTTAACTCCAAAGAAGGATGAAACTTGGAGGATGTGTGCTGATAGCCGTTCCATTAACAAGATCACTGTGAAATATCGTTTCCCTATCCCTTGGTTGGATGACATATTGGATATGATGGCTGGAGCAACAATCTTCTCCAAGATAGACTTGAAAAGTGGCTATCATCAAATTAGGGTTTGTCTTGGTGATGAATGGAAAACTGCTTTCAAGACGAAAAATAATTTATATGAATGGATGGTCATGCCTTTTGGATTGTCCAATGCTCCTAGTACCTTTATGGTTGTGTACTTTGATGACATCCTCATCTATAGTAAGTCTAAAGAGCAACACTTAGAACACCTAACTTAAGTTTGTACTACCCTTAGGAAGGAGAGTTTATATGGTAACCTCAAGAAGTGCTCTTTCTTTACCGATAAAGTCGTCTTCCTAGGTTTCATAGTATCCTCTAAGGGAGTTTCTACTGACCTTCAAAAGGTTCAAGCGATTAAGGATTGTCCCGAGCCCAAAAATATCCATGAAATTCGAAGCTTTCATGGGCTCGCTTCCTTTTATTGCCGCTTCATCGAAGGATTTAGTACCATTATGTCCCCCATCACTGATTGCATGAAACAAGGGGAGTTTATTTGGACAAAGGTTGCTACTAAGGCTTTCAATGAGGCAAAACAAAAGATGACTGAGGCACCTGTCATGTGTCTCCCTAATTTTACCAAGCCTTTTGAAGTGGAATGTGATGCCTCAGGTATTGGTATAGGGGGAGTACTTAGTCAAGAACACCACCCAATTGCTCATTTTAGTGAGAAGTTGAATGATGCTAAGCAAAAGTACTCCACATATGACAAAGAATTTTATGCCATTATTCGAGCTTTTTGGCATTGGTGCCATTACTTGTTGTCTCGAGAGTTTGTTATATACTCTGATCATGACACTTTGCGCTATCTCCATTCCCAAAAGAAGCTAAATTTTAGGCATGGTAGTTAGGTTGAATTCCTGCAACGCTACTACTTTATGGTGAAACATAGGGCAAGAGTTGAGAATAAGGCTGCTGATGCACTAAGTCGAAAGGTGTACTTGCTATTAGTCATGAGTGTTAAGGTTATTGGGTTTGAGTGACTCAAGGATAACTATGAGTCATGCCCAGATTTTGAGGAGCTCTACACTACCCTAAGTAATGCCTCACGGCCAATCTTGGATGATTATACTCTTCAAGATGGTTATTTTTTCAAGGCCATCAAGTTATGTATCCCTCGGTCTTCAGTGAGAGATTTCCTAGTTTGGGAGATACATGCGGGAGGCCTTGTAGGTCATTTTGGCCAAGACAAAACAATTGAGGAAGTGGAACATCAACTCTATTGGCCTGGTCTTAAGAGGGGTGTTGCCAAGATAGTTGGTCAACGTCGTACATGTCAACTAGCCAAACATTGCAAGCAAAACATTGGCTTGTACACGCCTGTACCTGTGCCAGATCGCCCGTGGCAGGATATGAGTATGGACTTTGTGCAAGGTTGACAACGCACCTTTAAGAATCATGATTCTATCCTAGTAGTTGTTGATCGCTTCTCTAAAATGGCTCATTTCCTACCATGTTCTAAGACCTCTGGTGCTTCTAAGATTGCAAAGCTTTACTTTGATGAGATTGTTAAACTTTATGGTCTTCCCAAAACCATAGTGTCTGATAGGGATATTCGCTTCATGAGTTATTTTTGGAAGACCTTATGGTATTTAGTAGGTACCAAATTGAAATTTTCCACGACATTTTATCCTCAAACTGATAGTCAAACTGAGGTGGTTAATTGTAGTCTAGGCAACCTCTTTCGGTGGCTAGCGGGTGAAGCTAATCGGAACTGGGATTCAATTCTTCCTATAGCCCCACTTGAATATAATAGCTCTGTCAATAGTTCTATAGGCGCAAGTCTTTTTGAGGTTATGCATGGATATACACTTAGGAAGCCCTTAGATTTTTTTCCCATGTCCCCATATGTTAGGATTTCTGAATCTGTTGAGGCATTTGCACGACATATTCATGTTTGCATAATGAGATTTGCAAAAAATTCAGGTAAGTAATTCTCAATATAAAATTTATGCTAACACTCATCAGCGTTATGTAGAGTTTCAGGTAGGGGATTATGTCATGATTCAGGTTCGACCAGAACGGTTTCCCTCTGGGACCGCTAAGAAGTTGTAGGCTCGTAGGGCCGGTCCATTTAAGGTATTGAACCGAATGGGCCCAAATGTATATGTCATTGACCTTCCTCATGATTATGGTATTAGCTCCTTTAATATTGTGGATCTCATTACTTATAAAAGCCCTACAGCTATTCTTGGTACCCCTTTTGATGAGCCTTTGCTTGATCCTATTGATGCCCTTATTCCTATCCCTTTACCCTTAAATATGCCCTATGCACATAAAGAGTCTATTGCTCCTATTTTAGATTAGCAGATTATTTCTACCAGGGATGGAGGAGTTCACCATTTCCTAGTTCGGTGGCGAGGGCGACCAGATTCTGATCGCACATGGATTACTAGAGATGAGCTACAACGAATGGATCCTAACTTGCTGGAGTACTATCAGAGCTCTTTAGATTTCCACTCGACGGGGTCGAGTTCTTCTTACTCGGGGGAAGTTGGAGCAGACACAATATACAAGCCTCCAATTATATGCATGTATGGGAGGAAGAGCAAAAAAAAGACGGCCCAACTTGTGGCCTTATGGATGGAGCCTGTTAGTTATTGGGCTTGAGCTTAAACAAGCTCGAGAATTTAATAATTAGGGTTTCTTTATGCATTTTATTGTTAGCTATTTAAGCACTTTTTCTGATTATTGTAAGACAGTTTTTGAGAAAAATAAAATTATTGTGCTTCTTTCACACTGGTACCAACTCCAATTTGCTTGGTGCTGACTCCAAGAGCATGCGGTACAAAGCAAAGATGCCAAACTACTCAGAGAAGAAAGTCTGTAAACATGAAAGAAGGATTCACTTTCATGCATGCATAATAACTTATGAGCTACTCGAGATATCTAACCATCATGTATACACAATGCAGTTCAAGAGCAACAATGTTAGATAATCTAGTTTTACATCTCATACAAAACACACATCGGAAGCAACAAAATACGAATCTACTTCATTCATGAGCGATAACATAGAACCTTGAATTCTAGAATAAAGAATAGAAAGCATACCTTGTTGCAGTGAAATTTAAAACCAAGACTTGAGAATACCTTTAATCTTCATCTCAATTCCACGTGATGCCCAAGAAGTGTGGTCTCTCAATCAGTCATTATGTACTTTGATTCTCAAAGAAAAATTCTTCTTCTTTTTTATTGTAGAGAAAAACTGTTTTATCTCTTTTCATCATACGTACATTCTAATTACCTTGGTAGTTACTTTATTTAATGACTCTTATTAAATAAAAACTGATCATCTAATTGGGTTAACCTTTTGGGCCTACCTAATTAGGCTTTAGTTTGTGGCTTGAGATGGGACCAAAGGGAACAAATAAGACTCTAGCTCCAATGGGCATTGGGCTTATCTGTCAACTTTTGACAAGTCCAAAGTTACCATTAATTATATTTAATACTACTAAATAAGTATAATTGCACTCTAGGCCTTATTAATAAATTATATCCCAAGACTCTAATTATATCATTTAACCCCTCCATGAAATATCCATAGTGAACAAAGTCATAATGAACTATCACTTTGTAAACAACTATTTTATCCTTGAGTACCCGGTTTAATATTTTAGTTATTCACATTTATTGAAATCCAATTTCAATAAATATAAGCTTTAGTAACTCCTTATTAAAGTGGGCGCCCTGAATAACCAGTTCTCATTAAACTTATCTCAAGAGGATATTTCGTGTCTCTATGAAAAGAGATTATAAATTCCATTTTGAAAATATATGTTCCCTTAACACTACGTGTGGTTACCCAACATACTGAGGTTGTGAACGTGAATATTAGATCTCACCCTTGATATATCAAAGTAACCTATATTCATGATCAAGTTCACTACCCTCTCAGGATTGAGAGTCTATGATATTAGAAGTCGTGAGATTAATTATTCAGGTGACAATTATTGATTGAATAATTATCTCACAACGGTTTAGTTCAATATGCCTTAACTCTTGAGACACATCAACACATCAACTAGAAGTCTCCACTTTCATGATCAAGACAAATCATCTTAGTTGATGTGTTATAGTCTTCGCAGATAAACGACCAATTTCATCACTGACTGTGAACTACGTTTTGAGTTAATAAGGAACTTGTGATTTATATCTTCTGTGACTAAATCACATAAACCACATACAATGCATCTCAAAGATTTTGATAATGTCCCATTAGTTCATTTATAAATAGTCTCATAAAATTAAACAATTTAATTATTTATCACATGCCAATAAATTGGATTTTAGTGCATAAACTCCAACAAACAAACCATTCTTTCTCCTTTTGTTTTCAATCTTCATTTGGCCTAGTGGTGAGAAAGGATTTGGGTTTCAACTTTTATGTTTCAAAAGTCGTAGGCTGATTAAAGCAATTTGTGGTCACCACGTGTTGGATGTTCGAAGGATCATTGCTTGATCTTGTGAGTAAGCTAATTTCTTTGGATGACCATTTTTGATCACTGCTAAAGAGTAAGTTGATTTATTTGGACGACCATTTTTGATCACTACTAAAGCGCAAGCTGATTTCTTTGGATAACCATTTTTATCACTGCTAAGAGTAAGGTGATTTATTTGGATGACCATTCTGGATGCCCTCTACTAAAGATGACAATCATTTGGATCGATTATTTCCTTGGATGATCCATTGCCATCAAAATTATTCTTGTATAAAGAATTTTATCCTTATTGCTTTGGGCGATTTAATTCTTGCACAAAGAATTTACCGTTGAACACTTTTACTCTTGCATGAAGAATTTATCGTTGAATGATTTTACTCTTGCATGAAGAGTTTATCAATAAATGATTTGATTCTTATATGAAAATTTTTATCATTATTACTTTGGATGATTTGATTCTTGCATAAAGAATTTACCATTGAACGATTTTACTCTTGCATGAAGAATTTATTGTTGAACGATTTTACTTTTGCATGAAGAGTTTATCGTTAAATGATTTTATTCTTATATTAAGAATTTTATCGTTGTTACTTTGGACGATTTAATTCTTGCACAAAGAATTTACTGTTGGATGATTTTACTCTTGCACGTAGAATTTATTGTTAAACACATTTACTCTTACATGAAGAATATATTGTTGGACGATTTTACTTTTGCATGAAGAATTTATCATTAAATGATTTGATTCTTATATGAAGAATTTAATCATTATTACTTTGGACGATTTAATCCTTGCACAAAGAATTTACTGTTGAGCGATTTACTCTTGCATGAAGAATTTATTGTTGAACACTTTTACTCTTGCTTGAAGAATTTATCGTTAAATGCTTTGATTCTTATATGAAGAATTTTATCATTATTACTTTGGATGATTTAATTCTTGCACAAAGAATTTACTGTTGAATGATTTTACTCTTGCATGAAGAATTTATGGTTGAACGATTATTGTTATATGAAGAATTTTATCGTTGTTACTTTCAACAATTTAATTCTTGCACAAAGAATTTACCGTTAGACAAATTTACTCTTGCATGAAGAATTTATTGATAAATAATTTAATTCTTATATGAAGAATTATATCATTATTACTTTGGACGATTTAATTCTTGCACAAAGAATTTACCGTTAGACAATTTTACTCTTCACAAAGAATTTATCGTTGAATTTTTGGGATGGTTACTTCTTGAGTAGACTGATGATCATGTGGATCAGTCTTGTAGCTTCTTTGGAAATTTTTTAGTTTTAGGCCTCCTTGAGATCATGCCACTTTGGGCTTTCTTGAGATCATGTTGTTGTCTAGAGTAAGTAGCATATGCGCTTGGCAAAATTTGTTTAAACAAGAATTTCAGAACAATCCATGCATGAATAATGAGCTACCAATGGCCTAGTTGGGTATTTTTTTATTGTGCTAATATTCTGATTGGACCAATTATTCTCCTGTAATCCTATAGCTTTACCTCTTTTGTAATTCATCTAGTAGTAAATAGATTTTTGCATGAAACCTTATAGCATTTACAAAAATAAGCTTTGTGACTATAATATTTCATGTGCGTAGTTAGCTGTAAAATGCTAGGGGGTAAGAGTAACACAATTATTAATCATAGTGCATAAATATTATCAAGAGAATAAGTGTAATATGTTTCCTCTTGTTCCCTCCCATTTAATTCATTCAAAACTAGAATTTTTGACAATTAATTTTAATCGTCATTATTCCAAGAATATTGATAATCTTAAATATTGAGGTATGACATTCATCACAATTTGTTGTGCTTCATGCATTTGATGGGTTTTCTAAAAATTTCATGAATTTTACAAACTCAAAACTATTTACCTTTTTTATTTATTGATTAATTTATGCAAGCTTGATACGAACTCCTTTTTAGTAAGATAATCACTCGCATCACTATTTAGATGCACATGAATATCAAAAAAAAGAAATAAATAAATGAGTTACCTTAGATGACGACATTATGTTGCCATATACCTCAATCTTTTCATTGTTGAGATCCTCTTGAGTCTGTTAAGACTTTTTAAGCTTAACATGATATTTAATGTCTAAGACCTAGGTCTCTTTTGCTTCAATCTTTTGAAGACATAAAAACTAGGCCATATTGTTGCCCCCTGTTCAGACACGAAAGGTCCAATTCTTATCTAACAACGACTAGAAGAATCACCTATCATGGTTTGAGCTTGTATTTTCCTTTCTTTGGGCTTAATCTTATTTTTTGATGGGAGTGCTTAGACCATGGTCATTTAAGTCGACTCACTTCGATAGAGCTAGCTACATTTTGTTAGGAATGACAATACATAATTAGACAACTGCATGTTATGCAATAATTGATGTCATTCGACAAAGCATACTCTATATAAATCATAGAGAAGTATTATATGATGTGTAAAGAATGAAGCTATTGACTATATGCTTCTTTAAAGTGTCAAGACTAATGTAGAGACCGTCGATTATTTTGGATACTCCTATTCTTGACAAGTTTCTCTTTGTTTTTACAAATTTTTATTTGGTAGACTCACATTTGGCAATCTTTATAAGGCTATTTTCCACGTAGTTGGCCTTTGTCATAAGATTACTATTAAACTTGGTAGTCTATCGGTGTTTCAAGTAATTCAACCAATTGGCTGAATCTCTCGTGCACGTTCTATTTGAATCTATATGAGGGTAGATATATATACTCCTTTTTTACCTTGCTCAATGGGTAGTGAACTTTTAAAATAACACAACATTGAAAATATTTAAAAGGTAAAAAGAGATGAATTATTAAATAACACAATCTATCACTTTCCGCTTTTGAGCACAACCAATAGTCATCTTAGGATTTGGCTTCTCCTTCTTAATGTCCATATATTATTATGGTATTTAGAGTGATGATGCCAAAGATCAATATTGCATTTAATTGGTAATTTATGCAATGCCTTAAATGTAAACTATATATGTTACACTTGACAATTAAGTCTTAGAAAGCTTATAGGAGAAAGAGTAAGGTTTTAATTACCTATCGGCCTTGGAGACTTTTTTAGAAATTGAATATTTTAGCCCACCTTTGCAAGGATGTTAGAACATGCATGCTTGGCTTGGAACCACTATGCACATGACAAGTGACTTGGATGTGTGTGTGGGATTTTTTTTTCTTTTTTTGAGAGAGAGTTTCAACTTATGACGTCTATTGCTGATGACAGCTCATTATCATCAGACCAAGACATTAATCAATTTTTGGTGTAGGTGGGGATTGAACACCAAATCTCCTAGTTTTTAGTATCATTTTAAGTTGATTCCTTTTCAACGAGCTCTTCTTTGTTGGGTTGATATAGGCTTCAAAGTTATTAGGGCTTGATTTGCCATTTGTGATGTCAAAGGAATTTTCACAATCTTTAGTTGTATTCCCCTTTTCCACTTAAGAGTTTTTGATCTCTTTCTTGGCTGTTTCTTTTTGACGAGTTCTCATTCCAAAGCTTATAAACTTAAAAATATAGATCCAGTAAATAGTCTAGTACTTTTACTGTGCAAAGTGTTTGACTTGGAGCAGCAATGTTAAGTATAAAAATTAACAAGTGTTATTAACCACAAAGATATAAAATTTGTTGTGGCTTATGGGCAGTTGAGGCATCCATAACATAGTTTTTAGCATAGTATACCATAGCGTGTTTGTATAACATAAATATGTATGTGCATAACATAAAGAAATTTAATTCATACTGAGCACTAAAATAATGGCTCAATTTGTGAAAGTATTATGCTTAAATATATAGAGACCACAAAAGTTTTCATGAAATTATGTGGTGGATTTATACATCAATTGTAAAACCGTGTTGGACAAGTAGACAAGTACACATGAAGAAAACTCAAAACCCTAAACGCATATGTAGCCAAAGATTTTGGTATGACATGTTATATCACGAGCTATGTGAACAATGCTGTCTCCTACTATTGATATCTTTTTCATTTAAAGAATTCATATGGATATAATCTGATACTATTTTGAGAGTAGATTGTATGATGACAATTCGAAACATGTTCACTCTCAAAGTCAAAGCAGCATGTATATGCTCATGATCATTATTCCTGAATTTCGTAATCATTATGCGCATATAGGATTTCTCCTAAAAACAGTTTTGTTGAGAATTATTCTTTCCATAGTTTTACTACTAGCACCCACTAGTGTATAACATATGTGATATTGTTAATAAAAAAGAAAATAACTTCTCACACATGTAACTAATTTAGCTATGCACGTGCATATGCTAAAATTCAGAGAAATAATTTAGGCATGTCACATTCCAATCCTAATAAAATCGGGTTCCATAATATTAAAAGTCCAGATCAAGATTTTGATATTTGGCAAAGCAATTAAATTTGACTTTACCATCTTAAATGCTCAAAATTATATTTTTGGTTAGGTAATAAATATTTTATGCAAATTTGAACAATTGGGATCTGAGGCAACTAAGGAATGAAGGTTTATAAATGCCTATGAATTTACTATAATGGTAATTTCATCATAGCGTTTCATTTTGGTGGCCAAAGCTTATATGGTCACATGCATTCACTTTCTAAAATCTCACCCATCAAAGGGTGACTTAACAAAGTAACTCCTTTGTTTGAGAGAAAATGGCCCATTACCACTATTTAGCAAAAAAATTAGCAATTTATCACTATTTTGGAAATGTGTAGGGATGTACCACCATTTTGAAACTTGAGTTCAAGGACGACTTCGAGGTCTTCAACCAGTCCCAATCCCCCAAATTTCCAACTGGTGACTTCAGCCATCTTCCCCTAGCCCAAGTAAGCCATACCCAGGAAGCTTCCACTGTCCCTGACTAGATGGTGTTACAACGCAAGCCTAGGACAAGCCCTTGGGACCTAGTGGAGTCCTACGCAAGAGGCAATGTGCTAGAGATGGTCGTCCAAACCAAGCCCCCCTTTTGCCCAGGTTCCCCACCCTGATCTAGTAGATAAGAAAAGGAAACAAGATCAAAAGGGGAAGGAGGAGGTGGAAGAGAGAAGAGACCTTCCATCCAAAGAAGCCGAGGCCCAGAAAGGGGCTAAATTAGCCAGGACCATGCAGTCAAGGTCGTTTAGCGACGGAGCCCTTGTAAAGAGGGGGTGTGAATGCCAAACCAAAGTACAACCTTAGAACCCCTCCATGGTGCTAGACGAATCCCCCTTACCCATCGATGCTTCCATCAGGGACTTTCAACATAGGAAGGCTGGGTATGTGGCTGACGCTGTGGAGCAGGCCTTTCTGTTGCCTGGGGACATGGACGACCTGAGGTCCATGAAGAAACATGAAGTGTTTCTTAGCTTGAAGAGGGACCTTGCATTGGTAAGTCTCTTAATTTTCTTTATTTTGTTTAAGGTTGCAATTGCTTTTTCTAACCATCATACTTTGTCTTTGAAAGGCTGTTCATGCACACGGGGCCGAGGAGTTGGTGAACAGCTCCAAAGGCAAATGAAGGATGAGGAAGGGAGGCACATTGATGCTGTTGATGCCTTTAACGTAGCCGAGAAAAGGATTCAAGAGTTGAACACCAAACTAACTGAGGCTGACAGAGAGAAAAGAAGTGTTAAGGCTTCCTTACAAGGACCTGAGAGGCAGGCAGAGAATTAGCGTAAGCAGCTCCGTCAGACCGAGGACCAGTTAGCTGCTGCTAGGGAGCAAACTACAGCCTTGAAGAAAAAACTGGAGGCTGAAAAGGCTACAAAAAAAGCTGAACAGGATGGCAATAAAGTAGGGGTGGCAGAGACTAATGAGGTCCTCAGGTCTGAGGTGTCCAGGGTGTGTAGGATTTACTACCTCCAAGTGTGGAATGAGACCCTTAATTAGGCTAGCGTTAAGGCCCCCTCTGCCCTTAGAAGAGTAGAAAGTGTTTATTACCCCCTAACCATCTGTGCATCAAACTCCTCTGGCTCCCATACTGACAGTGCCTCCAAAGAGACAGATGCTAGCAAGGACAGCCCTGCCAAGGCCCTCCCCTATTCCGACAGTCTTCCTAAAGAGGCAGAACAGCTTGAGGTCGTTGAAAAGGAGAAAGACCTAACTAAGGGAGTGGTCCCTGATGCCACTAAGCCTCTAGCTACGCCCAAGGACTCCTCTAAGGGTAAAGATGCCTCTCAGAGCCTAGAGATTGTCCTGGCCACCCTCCTTATGCCTGCTAAGGAGGAACCCAATGGTAAAAGTCCAGCCTCCACAGTTGCTGAAACCGCCAAATCCAAGGCCACAGGAAAAGACAACCCTCCTTTGAAGATTAAGTAGTATTTAGATACATTTTGTAGGTTTTTTTTTTTTTTTTGTAATTGTAGTTGGTATTTATGAAATTGTACTTACTTCGTATTCTTCCAAACTTTAATTAATGACAAGCTCTAATTTCTATCATGTCTCATTATACTTATGCAAAGTTAGATGTAACTTCTATTCTGTCCTACCCTCAATTGACCTAAGTATAAGATGTAATTCCTTTCAATTCATGATATACTTTCATTTTGGATTCTGATAATTGCTTACATAGGTGATAACATAATTACCATATTCTATGCAATCATCAACGTAATAAGCTAAGTCTTTCAAACTTACAGTCTTTAAGGAAGTGTACTCTTAACTTTAGATACATACCTTATACATTTGAAACAAGTAGCCCACTTGACTACATGTGCCTTAGGCTTTCCTTCTCAATCTCACATAATGATAAACCATGTACTTACTTACAATATCACTTGCTCATCCACTTAACAGCATATCAAAGCAGTGGTTTGTGTTAATTTACCCATAATATATGGTTCGAGGAACCAAACATGACTAAGGTTCTATTTAACACATAGGGAGATATTGAATAGTGTTAATTTACCTAAGGTATATGGTTCGAGGAACCAAACATGACTAAGGTTTTACTTAACACATAGGGAGATACTGAATAGTGTTAATTTACCTAAGGTATATGGTTCGAGGAGCCAAGTATGACCAAGGTTCTATTTAACACATGAATATTTGCTTTAGGAGTATCAATTTACCTAAGGTATGTGGTCTGAGGAGACAAACATGACTATGGTTCTATTTAATACTCAAACAAGTAATCAGGAATATTAATTTATCTAAGGTATGTGGTTCGAAAAACTAGGCATGACCAAGGTTCTATTTAATATTCCAACAAGTAATGAGGAATATTAATTTACCCAAGTTATGTGGTCCGAGAAAATAGGCATGACCAAGTTTCTGTTTAATATTCAAACAAGTAATAAAAAATATTAATTTACCCAAGGTATGTGGTCCAAGGAACTAGGCATGACCGATGGTCTGTTTAATATTCTAACAAGTAATGAACCTAATACATAATGTTAGAAATAAAAACATGGCAGAGTTGCCTTTCATTAATAATAGTACTTTCACAGGTTATTTACATTCCAAGGACTGGGTATGATATTTTCATCTAAATCTTCTAGGAAATAAGCACCTATACTAGCTACCGAGGTGATATGGTATGGACCTTTCCAATTGGCCCTAACTTTCCCGATGCTGGGTTTTTTACAGTACTCACAACTTTTCTTAATACTAAGTCTCAAGGTGCTAACTGTCTTAATCTCACAGTCGAGTCATACCCCTGTTTGAGCTTCTGTTGATAATATGCTAACTAAACCATGGCATTTTCTCTCTGTTCTTCAATTAGATTCAAACTCTTCTCTAATAGATTGTCATTGCTGTTTGAAGTGAACAAGCATGTCCTCAGCATTGGGAATCTAGTCTCCAGAGGAATCATAACCCCGTTGACCTACGAGGGGTAGTCCGATATATCCAAAGAACATGTGGCAGCTCTTCCACCCATTTACCCTTCACTTTATCCAACCTTTTCTTGAGCTCATTCACTATGACCTTATTAACAGCCTCGGCCTAGCTATTCTCCTGGGGATAAGCTAGAGTTGAATACCTATTCTTAATACCCAATTCACAAAAATACCTTCTAAAAGTTTTGCTATCAAACTGGAACCTATTGTCCGAGATGAGGGTATGAGGAATCCCAAATCGAGTGACAATATTTTTCCACACAAACCTTTTGGCATCCACATCCCTAATATTTGTTAATGGCTTAGCTTTAATCCATTTGGTGAAGTAGTTAGTGCCAACCAAAAGTCATCTCCTATTTCCTGCTGCCTTAGGGAAGGACCCTACAATATCCAAGGCCTATTAAGCAAAAGGTCAAGGACTAGATAGAGGATTGAGGACACCCCCTAGCTGATGAATGTTTGGAGCAAATCTCTGACATTGGTCACACTTCTTCATGTATTCTTTTGCTTCTTTTTGCATACTTGGCCACCAATATCCTTGAGTAAGGGCCTATAAGACAGTGATTTGCCTCCTGTATGATTTCCACAAATCCCTTCATGTAACTCTTCTAGGAGCGGCTCTACTGCCTCAAGATGGACGCATAACAAATATGGCCTAGAAAAAGAGCGCTTATACAATTTTTGATCCTTGGACAACAAAAAAGAGGAGCTTTTCTCCGCACTTTATCATCCTCCTCCTTCTCCTTGGGCAAGATGTCATCCTTAAGGAACAATACAATAGGATCCATCCAACTAGGCCCTATCTTAATTTGATGAGCTTTGACCTTCCCCCTCTTCATCCTAGTAGGCTTACATAAATTCTTAACTAGGATAACTCGAAGTAAACCCTGTGCCAAGAAGGTTGTGAGAGTGGTAAGAGAGTCAGCTTTCGTATTTCTGCTTTTAGGGATTTGCTATAAGGTGAAAGACTCGAACCTAATTTCAAGTGCCTAACTTGACTAAAATATTCTTGCATCGTCAAATCCCTGGCTTCCAATTCTCCCTTTACCTGACCAAAAACTAACCTTGAATCTGAAAATACCTCTACTATTCTTCCTTCCATTTTCTGAACCATAGCCATCCCTACCAACAAAACCTCATACTTAGCCTCATTGTTCGTGGCTGAGAAGCCCAACCTAAAGCATTTCTCAATAATAATATTTTTGAGAGATACCACAACTAGCCCCACTCTAGATCCTCTTTGATTAGTTGCACCATTAATGTATACCCTCCAAGGTAGAGGTTCTTGTAAGGAACCATCCCAACTGATTTACCGTCCCAACTGATTTTCCATCCATGTTCTACTTTTCTCCTTCCTCTTCCAGTGGAGATTCAGCAAACTCGGCCATCAAATCTGTAAGGACCTAGCCCTTAATAGAGGTGCGAGGCAACCCCTGAGATCGTACCTCACTTGGCAATTCTTCCTATGCAATCAACTTTCTGAAGTAGTGATTGAAGAGGAAGTTGGGATAAAATCATAACTGTATGAGCTTGAAAGTAACGAGGGAGCTTACATGTAGCGTGCACTACTGCCAAGATGACCTTCTCTAATGGTAGATAACGAACCTCTGCTTCATGCAACAACTTGCTCACATAATAAACTGGTCTCTACACTATTTTATCAACTTGTATCAGTACTAAGCTCACCACATGGGAAGCTACAGCAAAGTAAGCAAACAAAACCTCCTTCTCCTCTGGCCTGGACATAATGAGTGGCCGAGAAAAGTATTCCTTCAATTGCTGGAAGGCCAGGGCATACTCCTCAGTCCATTCAAATCCCTTCTACTTATGCAACAACTAGACTGTCTACTGACCAAGAGATGAATCGGTTCAGAGCAGCAGTCATTCTTGTGAACTTCTAGACTTCTTTGGAATTCCGAGGAGGTTGCAAATTGTTAATTGCCTTAATCTGATCAGGGTTGACTTCAATTCCACGATAAGTGACCATGTAACCCAGAAATTTACCTGAGCAAAAGTCAAAGAACACTTAGAAGCATTAAGGGAAAGTTTATGCCTCCTTAATATTTTAAAAATATTTCCAAGGTCATCCACTTGCTTGGAATCTACCTTACTTTTCACCACCATATCATCTATGTAAACCTCAATATTTTTGCCTAGTTGTGGCTCGAACATCCTGGTCATCATCCTCTGATAGGTAGACCCTGCATTCTTTAATCCAAAGGGCATCACCTTGTAATGATAATTTCTAGTTGGTGTAACAAAAGCCGTCTTCTCCTGATCATCCAAAACTAATGGTATTTGATGGTACCTTTGAAAGGCATCTAAAAAGCTCATCCGAGGATGACTTACAGTTGCATCCACAAATTGATCTATTCGAGGCATGGGGAAGAGGTCCTTTGAGTAAGCTTTAAAAATCTGTGAAGTCTACACATACTCGTCACTTTCTAATTTTCTTCTTCACACCACTGTATTGGCCAACTACTCAGGGTAAAATACTTCTTTAATAGCCCCTGCCCGCTTAAGGTTGATCAACTCCTCCTTGACGGCATCAGAATGTTCTTTAGATGAGCTCTGAGGTGGTTGTTTTTTGGGGATGACAGATGGATTGACGTTTAAATGATGGCAAATGAAATTTGAATCCACCCGAAGAGCTTTGTAAGCACTCCATACAAACATATCAATATTTTTCCTAAGAAATATTATTAGCTCTTCATTCTCCTGAGGAGGCAACTGAACTCTGACTTGGAAAAACTTCTCCTTATCATCACCAATAATAACTTTTTCTAATTCCTCACACTTTTCCCCTTCTATCACCACATCCATAGACAACACCGGCATCCTTGATTGCTATAAACTTCTGAAGCATTTTTCAAATACCAGAGTTCAGTCTCTTCCCACGAATTAGTGAATCAGGCAGGGGATGTTTTTGTGCGGAATAAGAAACAGCGGGTCAATCCTCATAAATTTCATCGTAAATGTTAAATACTAATACAAATAAAAATGTGGGACGTGAAGGAATGCTGGTCGTTCATCTGCTTGGCTAGTCAAGCATGAGCTAGTTCATAGATCTTTTGGCTTCGATTACAAAGGAAGATTGACTTGACAGATAAAGCCCGAGAATGGGTACTCCATTGCTCTCATTTCATATGTATATGGTTACAATTATCTACGTTCCCAGTGTGCCTATGATGTAGCACCAGGTGGATT
This sequence comes from Castanopsis chinensis, assembly GCA_032878915.1. Lineage (NCBI taxonomy): Eukaryota > Viridiplantae > Streptophyta > Magnoliopsida > Fagales > Fagaceae > Castanopsis > Castanopsis chinensis. Next base: position 1,026,332 of record JAVQMG010000131.1, on the reverse strand, counting down.
GTTAGCTAGTGTGTATCATCTTACGAGAATATAGTATGGTGTGGATCGACTGGAATAGGTATGCAAATAAGTCTTTGCCAAAGGGAGGAATCGAATCCTAGAATCCTGTCTATTTTCTGGATTTTGAAAAGTGAAGATTTTCAAGAACGGGAATCTCTTATGAATTTAATCCACGCCTGAAACCTATCTTGATGCCCGAAAGTTGGATCGGTTGGCCCCCCAGGAGAATGCCCCCAATTTCTATGAAATAAAGGATGCTCATTGAATGAATCTTAACTTATACGACTCCAGATATTCTATAAGATTATTATGTTCTATTTTCGATGAAACAGAGTCACTGGACTCTCATTCCTATTCTATTCTGGAAGAAAAAAGGGCTTCATATATATTCCTAAATCTGGAAGATTTCATATCTATTTGGGATGAGCAGAGCCGAGCTCAATAGAGGTCAAGGACTCACCTCCAGCTTGATGTCTAATTGCAGCTATTAAGCACTGCCTAGCCATAGACTGGCTCCCAACCAGCTCCTCAACCTAGTCCCTAGACGGATACTTCACCTTCAAGTGTAGAATGTTAGAAACAGTCCCCATAACATGAAGTCAAGGTCTTGCCACAATGGCAATGTAAGGGGAGTAGGCATCTACCACAATGAAGTCCACCTCCATCACTTCTGACCTTGCTTGCATAGGTTGTCTAATCTGGCACCTTGGGATAACAACTTTCCCATCAAAACCTACCAAAGGTGAATCATAATAGGCCAAGTCCCCAAGTTTCAATTTTAGCTCCTTATGTAAATCAGGGTACATGATCTCTACACAGCTGCCCTGATCTACCAGCACCCTCTTCACATCATACCTTCCTATCTTGAAGGTGATCACTAAGGCATCATCATGTGGTTGCAAGATTCCAACTTTATCTTCATCATAAAAACTCAATGCTGGTTGAACCTTCATCCTACCCCTTTTCGGCTCAAAGGACGAGTCCTCTGCGAGTGGCCAAGCTATAGACATCACCCTCGAGGGATGAGAACCATTTCTTCCTAGAGCAGCAAGAATAACACTAATTGTGCCTAAAGGTGGTCTTGACGAAGCATCTCTCTAAGCTCCGACCCTACCTGGCTGCCTTGTTCATTGGGCTGATACAAAAATTGCTTTAACTTTCCATTCTTAACTAATTGCTCCAGATGACTCCACAAAATCCTACAATCTTCTGTAGTTTACCTTCGTTCCTAGTTGTATTGGTAATGAAGGCTTTGGTTGCGTTTTGTAAGGTCCCCTTCCATCTTATTTGGCCATTTAAAGTATGGCTTATTCTTAATTTTTTTTCTAAGATTTGGTGTATTGGCTCTCAGAACACATTGCTGATCACCCAAGCAGCATTAGATCTAGAATACCTAACAAAATCTCTTCAAGGTCGATTGTTCTTATACCTCTCTGACCTGAAATCCCTTCGATCTTGAGGGAGTACTTTAGCTTTCCCCTTCCCTTGTTGTTGGTCCTCCTTGATCCGCTTGTACTCATCAATACGATCCATAAGCTAGCGTACATTCCTAGCAGGTTTCCTTGTCAAAGACTTCCTTAAATCTTGCTTGGCGGCAAGCCGACCTTGAAAGAACTTATAGCCACATCGTCAAAATTTTCATCTATCTCATTAAACATCTCCCAGTATTTATCCGAATACGTTTTCAGGGTTTTCCCCTCTCGCATGGTCATAGAAAATAGGGAGTCCAAAGGTCGAGGAACCAAACTGCAAGTTACAAAACGAGCCCCAAACGCCTTAGTAAGCACTTTAAAGGAGTTAATAGAACCTTTCTTCATACCGTCGAACCATCTCATCGCCACAGGCCCCAAACTGGATGGGAACACCTTGTATATCAAGGTCTCATTCTTTGAGTGAACAACCATTTTTTGGTTGAAGTGGCTACCATGCTCTACAGGGTCTATTTTGCCATCAACAGAAGAGTTAGATTTTGAAGGAGTTTCTCTACATCGCTCGCAATGTAACCTCTTTCGCAAACGATCAGTCTCTAGTTGCATGCTTCTAGTATTCTCTTCATGAGAAACGTGACTCCCACTTCGAGATTGGCTCTTACTAGTATGTGTGGTATGCACACTAACCTCCCAATCCTTTCTTCGTTCAAGATTGAGAAACTGAGCTTGACGTTGGGAACCAACAGACTCTTCTCGGTTTGGCCCTGAACCTGCCATAGCTAAACGTTGATCTCACTAAAGATCAAGTTTCCCATAGACAGCGCCAATTGTAAGGGCATGTTTTGGATCCTAAGCCCAAAAGATAAAAGGATTAAAGCCCAAAGAGCCCAACACAATGAATTTGTAGAGAGTGAGCAAATCTTCCTCGGCAAAGTCCGAGGAGAGTAGTTCTTGTATATATCTCTCTTGAATTTGATTACAAGCCCAGTTTTTATTGGTATCGTGTTTTTCTCTCCCTAAACTCTCAGATGCATCCATTTGTAATGAGGTCTTTCTTCCTTATATTCTCTTGTTTTGCTTCATCTCCACCCTCCACGTGTAGGTCAAGTTGCTTGCTTTGATCCTTGCCCCATCAGCACCTTCCTAAAGTCTTTAGGGGTAGTTGTAAGACTAAATATCACAGTTTAAGTATCACCTCCACATTAATGCGGCCAGAGAGTTAACTGCAAAGTATTTAATGTGGTGGTAGCAACTTTTTCTTAGATATTTCTTAACTTCCATTTGTCTTATTCCTTCCTGATGTTTATCCTTACCAGTAGAATAGTTCGGAGTGTTGCTCTTAATGACAGATCAAACCTTCTAACCTTTGCTCAGCTTAGTCGAGGAGGCATTTCTCCTCGAGCTACTTTCCCAAACCTTCATGGCTAAAATTCTTCCATACCCTACTAATTTGTATGTCTTAACTAATGCCTAACTGTCCTCAGACTGTTGAACGTCTTCAGACAAGGCCCACGGCCCAATATTCACCCCTGGGCCTTCCATCCCTACAATAGTGATTTACTTGAATTATTAATTTATTATATTTGATAATAGTAGCATGTATAATTTTATGGAACGGGCATTTTTAACCCTGAAACTTGTCAAAATGATGTTTTTTAATAAGATGAAGAATAAGGTTTTTAAGTGATTATTCAGTTGTGTATATTTGAGATTGCTAAAACATTTAGATTTGGCAATTATTGATGAATTTAATAACATGAAAAAAGTAGGCCACAATTTTATTGTGTTAAAGTTAATTTATTGAGTAAAGTTTTTATTTTTATTTATAGCTTCCCCCAAGCAAAAATTCTAGGCTTCATCATTGAATGGAACCAAAATTTAATTAAACTATACAATAAATCTATTGAAATTTGACATGTAAAGAAAGAGTTTTTAAGAAATTATAAATGAAATTGTATTTTAAATACATGGGATAAATTAAACCATTTTTCACATTTGTTCCATATGTGCACATTTTTTGAACTGTGATATGCACATTTTTTCATATTGTGCTATACAAATTTTTTATTGTTATCAAATTTGCTCTAGCTCATCAGACATTATTCAAGTCCAAAACTTTTCTTTCACGGAAGAATATTGACGTGTATTTCAAAGTTCTTGAGTTCATCCTTACAATTTCACTTTTGTAGTAGAAGAAGAATATTATAATATTTCATCCTTGGGTCGAAGAAGTTTACAAAATAGAAAGATGGTTTTTGTGGTCCTTGATTGGGCAGTTGAAAATAAAACATGCTAATATCCTAAGAGAAATTTAAAAACAAAAAGAAAGAAAAAAGATCTATAGTTAGTGGGTCATGACTCATGTCACTCTCGTGTGGGTGTGTGTGGATTTGGTGCATTGTACTTGGTGGTGAATCCAAACATATGACAAATGTTTTATGTATTATTTTAAGGAATGAAACCAAATACCAGAAAAGAAAGCATTTTTTCAAAAATAAATTTAACTAAAAATATTTTACATCGAACAACATTAATGAAACAAACGGATTCTTATATATTATCTTTTATTTTATTTATTTACCAATTTTTTAAAATGTAAACGTAATTCAACTTGTACTTTAAAGATATGAAAGTACTCTAAAGAATTTCAATGTTTTAAAAATTACATCAAATTAAATAAGTATCAACTTGCATTGTGAACATATGGGATGAAAGTAAAAAATTATTTCATTTCTTGCATATGTTGAAAACAAGTTTATGTTTAAGTGCATGTTTATTTTATTTTTTAAAAAATTTATTTTCATATCTACTTTTATTTGTACACAATTCTCTACATATGCGTTAGAGCATTTTATTCCTACCGCTCAATAAATATGTCTCTTCATTAGCTAAATCTTTAGAAATCAAGGCATATATTACAACAAATGTTCAACTTATACTTATGAATTTAGAATTTTACATGCAATATAAATCAGACTATAAAAGTATTAAATTGCATTTAATAATTTGTTATTCTAAATGAATTTTAACTAACATTTTTAACATAAACATTTACTTAAACTTGCGTTGTAAACTTATGAAAGAAATTAAATAGTTATGAGAAAACTAGACTGGCTATTACTTTGTTTGTCTACTGATGAGTTCCTAATGAGGATTTCAGAACTGGCCTTTACAAAAATTAGAACACACATGATTGGTAGATTTACCTTAGTGACCTTCTTTACCCCCCATCCATATAACAAAATATGAAATGGATCCAATTATAGCCATCGTTATAAGAATCCAACATGTTGAAAACATCGCCGATGCCATATCTCCCAACAAGACCATAGCCACCCCTAAGTCTTTAAAGAAAAAAAGCTTGTTGAGTTGCATCTTGAACCCAGCTTACCGCACATACGCAGCTCACACGAGAGATTGTTACACATCACTAGAGAAAGCAGAGAAGACTACTAAGTAAGGAAAGCAGAATGTGAACTTTTTTTTGTTTACTTTTTGTGTTTTTTGAGAATCTAAATGAGAATGTACACTTTCTGAAGCCCTTAAATAGGTGTATACAAATTTGAGTCTTTGGTAGAGCGAACTTCTCTCCAAAGTATGACCAAACATTTCTGGCAATTGCTTCAGTTTGTTGAGGAGAGATTGTGTGTGTCACAAATGAATAACTAAATTACTACTATTACTTATTAGAAGAAAGGATATCAACATGTATTCCACAGTTCTTGAGTTCAATCCTTGCGATTTCACTTTTACAGCTGAAGAAGAATATTATAACAGTTCTTGAATTCAATAGGTGTATGCAAATGTTTTATCTATCATTTTAAGGAATGAAACCAAATAGCTAGAAAAAAAAGCATCTTTATTCAAAAAAATTAAGTTGGAAATATTTACATCAAACAACATTGAACAACTAAATAAACGGATCCTTATATATCAACTTGCATTTTTTTTTTTTTTTGAAGGGATATATCAACTTGCATTTAATTATTTATTTACCATTTCTTTAATGTAAACATAGCTTAAACATAAACTTGTACGTTAAACAAATGAAAGTACTCCAACGAATTTAAACATTTTATAGAGTACATCAATTTAATTAAATATCAGCTTCCATGGTATCAAAAATATGCACATATGGGATGAAAGCAAAAAATTATTTACTTTCTTCCATGTGTTGAAAAACACGTTTACGTTTAAGTGCATGTTTTTTCTAGACTTTTACATGTAATATGAATCAAACTATAAAAGTAACTTGAATTTAATTATTTATTAACCTAAATGGATTTAACAAAAATTTACTTAAACATATATGTAAATTTATGAAAGAAATTAAATAGTTTTTTACGTTTATTCCATATGAGCATAATTGTTGTATTATGCTATACACATAAAAGATTAAAAAAATTGATACCTTTTCATGATAAAACCAAATTGTAAGTTACATAATGTATTTCTTTTTCAAATTTTACAGGTAAAGAAAAAAGTTTTAAGAAACTTCTACTATAAATATTTATATCAAAGAAATTAAACTATTTTTATATTCATTCCATATGTACACCACTTTTGTACAACGCTATACACATTTGTTGATAATATGTTATACACTTTTTTTTCTTTAACACCAAATGATACTCCTGCTTTGGAATCGATTGTAGTCAAGAGATTTTTAGAACTCTTGTTTCCGTGGTTCTTAATTGGACAATTGTAAATGAAACATGCCCTGATGCTAAGAGAAATTTAGGAATGCAAAAAAAAAAAAAAAAAAAAAAAAATCTAGTAAGTTGGAGGTCACATCTAAGCTAGTCAGTTGTTTGTGTAGATTTGTTGGTAGATAGGTTGTGAGACATTACAAAATTTTTCATTACGCTGTAATCAAAACACATAAAAATGTTTTTCGTATCATTTTCAGGAAAGAAACCAAAAAAGAAAACATTTTTTCCTCATATTTTTACAACTAAAAACATTTTACATAAAAAAAATTTATAACAAAAAAAAAATAGCCTTATATACCAAAGAATTAAATTTTCACAAGTAACATAAAATTATTAAATCAACTTACATTTAATTATTGATAATATTTAATGAATTTAATTTTTTAACACAAACATATACTTAAACATAAAGTTGTATTTTAGACCTATGAAAGAAATTTATATATATATATATATATATATATATTATTACATTCATCTTGATGCGTGCATAAAATATATACAATAAAGTACTCTCATATTTACATATTTAGCCATATTTTTATGTTAATTTGTTATTGACTAGAAACTATCTTTGTTTTATAGGTAATAAAAACTTTACATGCTAATGAGAATTAGTAGGGAAAAAAATGAAGCTATCCTCACAGTTTAAGCGCATGTGACCTTGTGGAAGTGGAATCACAAAATGGGCAGGGTCATGCCCACTTAAGAGATCCAAGAGCTATGCGTGGAGCAAAGAAAAGGTGGTAACAAAGATTAAACCAAAGAAAAGACGAGTTAGGCCCAAAAAATCATATTTACGAGGAAAGTTTGCGAGGAAGCAAAACCTCAAATATTCATACAACTATTAGGCAAAGTCAGTGTTGTGGGCTTTAGAGTCATAATTCTTAATTGCATGTTTCTTGTGGGCCTCCCTATTTCTTCACCGATACATATGCTTGGGAGTTTTTATTTAGGTCGGAGTGCATGTGTGCATAAAAGGGGAGCAAATCAGAAAATTAAGCAGGACTGCAGGACCCAACAAACTAGCTGCCAGGGCTGAACATATATATAGAGAGGCAGAGGAGCCGCAGATGGCGGCTGTTTCGTAGTTTTCCTCTATGATAGTTTTTTTTTTTTTTAAATTTATTTTTTTAGTTTGATGTTTAGTATTTTACTTTTATATTTTCTTTCAAATATTATGAGGAGCTACATTTTTAATTAAGGACAAAGTTACCTACAAAATCGGTTGTAGTCTTACGCTATAAACTCACTCAATATTTTTTTATTGAAGGTGAATATTGACAAATCAACCATTGGATTACATATTTTTCTTATATACTCCATGTTTGTAAAATTTCAAGAAAATTAAAAGATCAATAGTTATGTTGTCAATAAATTTTTAATTTGCAAGTTTTTGTAATTTAAAATTATGCATAAAATATAAGTTTATAGATTATATAGTAAATAATATCCAATTGACACAAAATTTGAGATGTGTATTCAGAGCGTAAAGAACATGTAATTTAACTGCTAGATTTTCCAAATATGCAGTAATATTTATTTTATTAAGTGAGTTTATAGCCTAAGGTTACAACTAATTTTGTAGCTAAACTTTGTCCTTTAATTAAGGTTATTAGTATTATTTATGTGATCCAATTTTACCTATAATAGTTTCTCTTTAATGATCTAAATTGTTCTTTCTTCATTTCAATTGACTAAGATAGGATTCGTAATATGAGTTTAATCATGTTTTTCTCATAATTTTAGATTTAATGTTTGGAAAACGATCATATCCAATTTGTTGTCAATAATAATTTACATTTGTGAATCCTTTTCGATTTTTGATTTTGCAAACAAAAAATTTTGAGTTTACAAATTTCTTACAAGGGAGGAAAATTTTCAACTAATCATGAACTATGAAAATCATAACAAAAGAAATTAGAAATTCTTGTTTGTTTCAGCTTTTTTTTATATATATTTTAAATAAGTACGTTAAAATTTCAGCATATAGTATTCGCTCCAAGATAATTATTCTTTATTATCTAATTAAGACACCAATTGGTTTTTGGCAAATGATCATACCCCCTTTGTCATTAATACGAATATACATTTGTGAATCGTTTTCAATTTTCCGAACTTAAAGTTTTGAGTTTACAAATTTCACAATAGGGAGGAAAATTTTCAACCAATCACAAATTGTGCACATCATAACAAAACAAATTATAAAGTCTTGTTTGTTTAAGCATTTTTTATATTTTAAATAAGCACAATATATTTCAACTTATAGCTTTCACTTCATGATAATTATTTTTTATCATTTGATTAAAACACTAATTGGTTCTTGGCAAATGATCATACCCACTTTGTCATCAATACAAATATACATTTGTGAATCACTTTCAATTTTGCAAACTAAAAATTTTGAGGTTACAAATTTTTAATAGGGAGAAAAATTTTCAACCAATCACAATTGTGCACATCATAGCAAAAGAAATTATAAAGTCTTGTTTGTTTCAACATTTTTTTTTTTAGTTTAAATAAGTACGATAGAATGTTAACTTATAGCGTTCGCTCTATGAAAATTATTCTTTATTGTCTGATTAAAACACCAATTGGTTTTTGGTATAGACTAGGTTTGAATCTCAAATCTCTTATTCAACAAAAATAGAATTTACAAGTTGAGCTGATTGGAATCCACACAATTGATCAGCTGAACCAAATTCCATGACATGTTTTTGCATACATTTTAGTCGTAGCAGCTTTTTAGTTGGGATATGAGTAACTTTCGGATTTTTCATTATGATATAAAAACAAGGTTTTTGTATTCCTAAAGCTGGCCAACAATTCTCAAAATGGGTCTCTAAGATATTGAAAATTTGGTGTGTTCATGATGAAAGCTTGGGATTTTTGGTTTTTTTTTTTTTTTTTTTTTTGGTTGAAAGGATATATATTTCATTAAGAAAACTAACCGGCCTCTAAAGCAGAGGGGACAAAACAATCATACAATGTTCCAGCCAAATCAAGGCTAAGAAGAAAAGCAACATCATTAGGAGGATCTAGAAAAATGGAAAAATCTTGGCTTAGGAGTGTACCCTGTCTAGCTAGGGCATCTATGTTGGGTGCACGTGACACCCTTTTGGGTTCCAACACACCATTAGTCAAAGCTCAATTGATGAGCTTGCTTCCTTAAGCTTCCAAAGTCAGACTTGGTTTAATGCAAAGCTAAGCATGCAAGGGAGGCCTGACTTCTCTTAATGAGAAGTGATCTTAAGCGTGTTGGACACGCTGAAGGAAAAGAAAAGAAGGAAAAGAAAACGAAGGCCATTCGGCCTGGGAGAGAGCTGAAGAAATAGAGCCACATTCGAATATTGTGTGAGAGTTCTAGACAGAGCAAGAAACACAAAAGGAGAGAGCTTCAGCCATTTTGAGAGGTGCAGTCAGTGTGAAGAAATAGAGAGAAACACAACGAGTGTGAGAGAGTGAAAAAGAAAAATGAGACATTTTTCTTTGCTCAAGTAATACACAAAGAAGATAAATTGGTAGAGTTTTCATGGAATTTTTGAGTGCTACAACAATGGAGAGTTGGAGTATTCAGAGGAAGATTTTGCTACTGGATTTGTGATGAGATTGTATTTACTCCTTGAGATTTATTTGTTGTATATCCAATTTATTGTGGACTTAAGTTTAGTATAAACTTGATAGTTGTAATCTCTATTTCATAGTGGATATTTTTTGGAGCTGCCCCGTGGTTTTTCCCTCTACATCGGGGGGTTTTCCACATAAGATTTGGTGTTCTCATGTGATTGTGTTTATGTGGTGCTTGCTGAAAATTTTGTTGCCATAATATTACTATTGCTTAGTAGTTATATATTTTAATTCACACATAGACATAAAGGAGATTAGAATTTTTTCCCCAACAAGTGGTATCAGAGCTTTTGGTTGCTTAAGTTTGATTGTCTTGTGTTGGATTAAATGGAGAATATGACTATGAATACTATGGTTAAACTCTCGGCGTCGAATTATTCGATATGGAGGCCGATGATGGAGGATGTCCTTTATTGCAAGGATTTGCATGATCCTATTGAGGGTGATAGTGCTAAGCCTAGTGATATGTTAGATAGAGACTGGGAGAAATTAAATAGAAAAAATATCGGATGTATTAGACAATACATCGACATTAGTGTTTTTCACCATGTGTCTCAGGAAACAAATGCAGAGGCTCTTTAGGAAAAATTAAAAAGTCTTTATGAAAGAAAGACAACTTAAAATAAAGATTTTATTGCTAGAAAGCTTGTGAATTAGAAGCTTAAAAAGGGTAAGTCCATTGCCGAGCACCTTAGTGAGTTCCAAGACTTGGTTAATCAGATGGTTACAATGAAGCTAGTAATAGATGCTAAGTTGCAAGTTTTATTGCTTTTGAGTTCCTTACTTGACAGTTAGGAGACTTGGTAGTGTCACTTAGTAATTCTGCTCCTAATAGTGTGTTACAACTTTCCATGGTTAAAGATAGTTTGCTTAATGAAGAAACTAGAAGATAGGATATGGGCAAGGATATTGTACATACTCTTGTCACAGAGAACAAGGGGAGAAGAGTAGAAATTCTAAAGGGCGAGGTAAATCCAGAAATCGGTCAGAATCAAAAGGAAAATTCAAGTGCTTTTACTGTGATAAAGAAGGTCACATAAAAAGGAATTGCAAGGCTTGGAAGAACAAATAGACTGAGGATAAAAATCAGAAAAATGCAGATGATGAGAACACTATTGCTATTATAGTGTTGGAAGATGAGGTCCTAGCCATAGGACAAGATGATTGTTGTACAATTTCAGATCCTTATGTTGAATAGGTGATCGATTCAGCTGCTTCCTGCCATGTCACTCTTAGAAAGGAGTTATTCACTTCATACAAAGTAGGAAACTTTGGGAGAGTGAAGATGGACAATGATAGTTATGCAGACATTGTGGGAATTAGTGATATATGTGTTAGGGCTAACACTGGATACACCCTAGTTTTGAAGGATGTCAGACATGTTCTGGATATTCGCCTGAATTTGATTTCCACTCATGTTCTTAATAAAGAAGGTTATGACAATTATTTTCGTGATGGAAAATGGAGGCTTAGCAAAGGATCATTGGTGTTTACTAGAGGGAAAATTTGTTGTACACTTTATAAGGCTCAAGTAAAGTTGTGCAAGAATGTTGTTAGTGCAGCTCAGGAGGATTCTTTGCCTAAATATGTGGCATAGGCGGCTGGCTCACATGAGTGAAAAAGGGTTGCAGATTTTGGCAAAGAACTCTCTCATTCCCTTTGCCAAAGGTACGTCACTAAATCCTTGTGACTTTTGTTTATTTGGTAAACAACATAGAGTTTCATTTAATGTACCCTCTACTAGAAAACCCAATGTATTAGATCTTGTTTATTCTGATGTATGTGGTCCCATTGATGTTGAGACTTTAGGTGGAAATAGATATTTTGTTACATCTATTGATGATGCTTCACGAAAGGTGTGGGTTTATGTTTTGAAAACAAAAGACCAGGTATTTAAGCACTTCAAGAAATTTCATGCCATGGTGGAAAGAGAGAAAAGGAAGCCTTTGAAGTGTCTCTGTAGTGATAATGGAGGTGAAAACACATCTAATGAATTCAAGAGTTACTACTCCGAGAAAGGCATTAGACATGAGAAGACAGTTCCTGGTACCCCACAGCAAAATGGTGTGGTAGAAAGGATGAACCGCACTATTGTTGAGAAGATTATATGCATGTTGAGAATGGTTAATCTGCCTAAGTCATTCTGGGGTGATGCTGTTGTGACTGCATGCTACCTAATTAATAGATCACCATCAGTTCCTTTGGGTTTTGATATTCCAGAAAGAGTATGGACAGGAAAAGATGTTTCTTACTCTGACTTGAAGGTATTTGGGTGCAAGGCATTTGTACATGTGCCTAAGGAACAAAGATAAAAGCTTGATAGCAAATCCACTCCTTGTAAATTTGTTGGATATGGAGATGCAGAATTTGGCTATAAGCTATGGGATCCAAAAGAAGAGAAGATGGTTAGAAGTCGAGATGTAGTTTTTCATGAGCATAAAAACTTGGCAGACTTTGAGAAAACTAAGAAGCCTAAAGTTACAGTTGGAGGTGTTCCTGATTTTACACCTACCTTTTTTTCCTCAGATAATGCCTCAAATAGGGAATAGGTCCAAGATGAGAATTATGGTGATGAACCAAGAGAATTTGATGCTGATGAGCAAGCAGGTGTTAATGGTGATGATGTGACAAATACAGATGGTGTTGAGCAGGGGGAGTAGCCTCCTCCACTAGAGATGGTAGAACCTTAAGTGAGAAGGTCTACTAGAGAGTATCGCCCATCGATTAGATACCCCACTTCTGAGTATACTATGATTACTGAAGAGGGGGAGCCAGAAAGCTTTCAAGAAGTACAATCTTATAAGGATAAGCAAAGTTGGTTGAAGGCTATGCATGAAGAAATGAATTATTTGAATAAGAATAAGACTTATGACTTGGTGGAACTTCCTAAAGGCAAGAAGGTATTAAGAAACAAATGGGTGTTTAAGCTAGAGAAAGATGGTGACAAGTTAGTGAAGTATAAAGCTCGGTTGGTGGTCAAGGGTTTCAGTCAGAAAAAAGGGATTGACTTTGATGAGATATTCTCTCTAGTAGTCAAGATGAGTTCTATTCGGGTAGTTCTAGGATTATTATCTAGCTTGGATCTTGAGCTTGAGCAACTTGATGTGAAGACAGTTTTTTTTCATGGTGATTTGAAAGAAGAAATCTACATGGATAAGCCAGAGGGATTCAAAGTGAAAGGGAAAGAACACATGGTTTGCAAGTTAAAGAAGAGTTTGTATGGCTCGAAGCAAGCTTCAAGACAATGGTACAAGAAGTTTGACCCATTCATGGTAAGTCATGAGTACACGAGAATAAATGCAGATCATTGTGTGTATGTTAGAAAATTTCCCAATGGTAAATTTGTTATTCTTCTGCTATATGTAGATGATATGTTGATAGCAGAATAAGATGCAGGTGTGATTGGAAATTTGAAAAATGACTTGTTCAAGTCATTTGATATGAAAGACTTGGGTCCTGCAACGCAAATTTTGGGTATGCAGATTCTACGTGACAGGAAAGCTAAGAAGCTATGGTTATCACAAGAGAAATATATTGAGCGGATTCTTGAAAGGTTCAATATGAAGCATGCCAAGCCAATCAGTACACCTCTTGGTGCTCATTTCAAGCTAAGAAAGAAATCTTGTTCTTCATCCAAGAAAGAGGAAAAAGATATAGCATCAACTATTTATTCCTTAGCAGTTGAAAGTTTGATGTATGCTATGGTTTGCACATGATTAGATATTGCTCATGCAGTTGGTGTTGTCAGCAAGTTCATGGTTAATCTTGGTAAAGATCACTAGGAAGCAGTGAAGTGGATTTTCAGGTATTTGAGAGGTAGCTCTAAATTGTGCTTGACTTTTGGTGATTTTAAACGAGTTTTGGAGGGTTATGTAGATGCAGATTGGGCAGGTGACTTTGATGGTAGGAAATCTACATCCGGGTATTTATTTACTTTTGCAGGGGGAGTTGTATCATGGCAGTCAAGATTGCAGAAGTGTGTTGCCTTATCTACAACTGAAGCTGAGTACATTGTAGCTAATGAAGTAGGTAAAGAGATGCTTTGGTTGAAACGGTTTCTCCAAGAATTGGGTTTGAAGCAAGATAGGTACGCCGTTAATTGTGGTAGTCAAAGTGCTATAGACTTGAGCAAGAATTCTATGTACCATTCACGCTCGAAGCACATTGAGGTGAGATGCAATTGGTTGAGACTAGTTGTTGAACAACAGTCATTTGAATTAGAAAAGATTCACACGTATGAAAATCCAGTTGACATGTTGACCAAAGTTGTGTTTAGAGAGAAGCTAAAGCTTTGTGTCGGGTTGGACGGCATGAATTCTAACTGAAGACTTGGGTTGAAGATCTCCTCCGTAGTGTGCTGGAGGGGGAGATTGTTGGGTGCATGTGACACCCTTTTGGGTTCCAGCACACCATTAGTCAAAGCTCAATTGATGAGCTTGCTTCCTCAAGCTTCCAAAGTCAAACTTGGTTTAATGCAAAGCTGAGCATGCATGGGAGGCCTGACTTCTCTTAATGAGAAGTGATCTTAAGCGTGTTAGACACGTTGAAGGAAAAGAAAAGAAGGAAAAGAAAACAAAGGCCATATGGCCTGGCAGAGAGCTGAAGAAATAGAGCCACATCGGATATTGTGTGAAAGTTCTAGAGAGAGCAAGAAACACAAAAGGAGAGAGCTTTAGCCATTTTGAGAGGTGCAGTCTGTGTGAAGAAATAGAGAGAAACATAGTGAGAGTGTGAGAGAGTGAAAAAGAAAAATGAGACATTTTTCTTTGCTCAAGTTACACACAAAGAAGATAAATTGGTTGAGTTTTCATGGAGTTTTTGAGTGCTACAACCATGGAGAGTTGGAGTATTCAAGAGGAAGATTTTGCTACTGGCTTTGTGGTGAGATTGTATTTACTCTTTGAGATTTATTTATTGTATATCTAATTTATTGTGGACTTAAGTTTAGCATAGACTTGATAGTTGTAATCTCTATTTCATAGTGGATCTTTTTCGAAGTTGCCCCCGTGGTTTTTCCCTCTACATTGGAGGGTTTTTCACGTAAGATTTGGTGTTCTTGTATGATTGTGTTTATGTGGTGTTTGCTGAAAATTTTGTTTCCATAATATTGATATTGATTAGTAGTTGTATATTTTAATTCACACATAGACATAAAGGGGATTAGGATTTTTTTTCCCCAACAATCTATACACTTATTATTCTCCCTATAGCAATGATTGATCCTTACTAGATGAATATCTTTCAAATTGTTTTTGCAATCAACTATCAAGACATCTATACCATTGGGATCATCAAGTTCTTTCTTCATAAGCTCAACGACCAATTTAGCATCAAGTTTGATTTCTACCGCTGGAAGCTTGAGGGAAATACAAAGTCAAATCCCATCCCTAAGAGCCCAAAGCTTTACTGGTACACTCATTGTGATCCCAATTGCTCTTGCATATCCCTTAATCCATTCTCCATTCTCATTCCGGATCAATCCACCTCCTCTAGCCAATCTAGAGTTTCCCGGGAGGAGCTGTCTGTATTTAACTTGAACCAGTTGGGAGAAGGACGAAGCCATTGAACTTGGATTTTTGATTTGGCTTAAGCCTGTTCCTCATTAATTCCCAGGTAAAAACTTAGTTGCTTTGGCTAGTGTCTCTACTCGCAGGTGTTTCTGATGGGATGTTCTTCCAAAGACAATGTTATTCCGATATAGCCATAGTGTCCAAAGAGCGAGGAGAAAGATAGTGCCCTAAGTGATGTTCGAAGAGCCACAATGCCTAGAGCTTTTGCAGTTTAGTTTCAGCCAATCCACCAGGTGAGAACCATGAACAAGAGGGCTTTGGATAGGCGGGGAGGAGTTCCAAAACAATTGAGCCTTAGGGCAGTCCCTTGAGGCATGGATAATTGTTTCGAGAGCATCTTTGCCCATGGGGCAGAGGAAAGGAATGTCCATACCTCTCTTAGATAGTAAGGCTCAAATTGGAATGCTGTGGTGGCAACATTGCCAGGGAAAACACTTAATTTTTGGAAGCGATGACACTTTCTACACCCACTCACCTCTAAAGGCCTGCCCTATCTTGTTTTTGTCTTCCCAATAGCTAGGAGATACGCATCCTTAAGCTTGAAGTCTCTGTTGGGGGAGGAGTACTAGGAAATGCAGTCCTCGCTTAGGGGTTGCTTTCATTTCCAGCAAGATAAAAGCAGGAAAGGAGAAAGACAAGTCTTCCAAGTTCCAACCAAAAAACTAGAGAAATCCTTCAATATAATAATCTCCTCACCTTTATTAAGCGGTCCTGAGATTAGACTTCTTAGGGTACCTTGTTTCAACCACTTGTCAAACCAAAGAGATAAGTAATTGTCTCTACCTGCAATCCATTTGGAGCTGTTGAGGAAGGTGGATTCCCCTTTTTTAAGAGCTGACCAAATGGAAGAGCAAGAAGGGAGGGTCACTGAGATTCTAAGATTCCTTCTTTGCCCTCAGCATTTTTTAGACAACACTCTCACCTAAAGGGAAGACTTTTTAGAATGAAATCTCCAATTGAGCTTGGCTAGAAGAGTAGTATTTTTTGGTTTGGTTGCTTGAATTCCCAAGCCACCTTCCTCTTTGGCCTTTGTAATTTTGCTCTAACCTATAAGATGGACTTTCTTCTTATTTTCTATCGAGCCCAAAAGGAAGTCCCTATTTAGTCTATCCACTCCTTGGAGAATTTTGGGGGGAGAACCACACATTGCATCACATAGTTAGGAGTAGTGGATGTTGTGAGAGGCCGCGCCCCCGACCCCTTTTTGGGATGTTGGGCCAACCCACATGAATGGGTGGAGTCGTGTTATTGCCTCTCAAAATGAAGATTTGACTAATTATATTTTTCCCTTTTAAATTAAGGGTTTTACAATGGAGTTGCCATATATTTAAGTTGGAATAAATAAGAAAATCGTAATTGAAAAATTCTTCATTTTATTAATTTGCAAATGAATGTACATTGATCATAGTAAATTACATGGCTTTGTTTCCTAGTTAGAATCTAGAGATTGAAAATTACATGGATAAATACTTGATCTACTAACTCTTGATTTAAGTTCAGAGGCTATGTTACAAGGTAAGAAGATGTTAAGCACCCACCTTGCTCAGTGAAACCGGTCTTCTAGACTATGGTGGCCAACATTCATATCATATCATCCAATATGTCAATCAATTTTCATGTTGAATTTAATGTGTGTGCATGTGATAAACCCTAATTCAATTTATTAAGCACTACATTTGAATTGAAAAATAAATTCTAGTGAATGTGTGTGGATGGTGATATCCTAGATTTAAGGATTTGAAAGAATTATGAAACAAACATCTTTTTCATATTTTTGTTGTGGGTTTAAGATCAAAATTAGTGTTATGCGTGAACATGTGATGAACAACCAATAACATGTGAAGAATACATAAGAATATTTAAGAACATTTAAGAACATTTAAACATATTCAAGAGAATTTAAATAATTACTATCATGTTTTAATTATAAATTCTCATCATGGCAATACAAAAAACAAGTTAGGGGAATGGATTATACCTTCATGCAAGATTCATATGATGGAGGAAGAGACTCTTGGCGGAGGTCCTAAGGGTGGAGAAAAAGAAGAGCTAAGAGAGGGAGAGTAAGTCTCACTCAATACCTTGAGTCTCAAGAAAACTAAGATATGACAAAATTACTTTACTTCACTAGTACTTAAGAGAAGAGAATGGAAGAATTTTTTTTGTCTTTTGGAATGGAGGAGAAAGGCGTTTATATAGTAGTGGTAGAGAAAATATGAATGGAATGTCATTTAATGAGGGTTGACAAAAAATCATGAGACCTTATTTTAGTCTTTGGGAAAATCTGGTGCATTAAATTTAGAGATTGGTGGAAGTGAGGAGCAAGCGAAATTTGGTTTTCTTGTAGCTACTATAATAGCCTGTAGAGCCAAATTCGAAAATCATATATTCCTCAATTCTGATCGGAATTATATTGTTCTTGTGTTCAAACTGAAGTCCCGGATTTCTAGTTTCTGGGAAAATTAACCTAATTTACATATTTAAAATATTTTCTGAGAGATATCAACGAAATGATGAGTAGAGGTCATTTGTTAGAAAATAATTTCAGCACAATTAACATTAATAAGTCCCAAATTAATTTCCAATTAAAATTAATAGGCTCTAATCACTCCCATTTCAAACTTAATTAGTTTCAAATTTAGGCAAATTCTAAAATCTTAGTTCCTTCCTCTAGATTGTTAATCTTTTACTACTTTATATTATATCTTTTCTTAGTTTAATTATTTGCTTGGTTTATTAAATTTCAAAACAAACAAATTTTTATTGAACTAGATTAGAATTTATTTGGTTAAGGTTTAATTAATTTTCCTACTTTATGCAAGTTCCTGTGGATTTGATTTCATTCTTGCCAAACTCTGTTATGGCACGATTCGTGCACTTGCAAGGATTTATAAATTTCACAACACATCCCATTTGTGAAAATATTTTGTTCTATGAAATACTTATAAAAGAGAATATTAAGACCTTTTATGCCATAACCAAAATTTTGGCTAAAAAATATTTTTTTGAAATCTAAGATTTCAAGAAAAAGATATAAAAAAAAAAGATAATGAAAAGCAAAATAAAATATAATAAAAGTGTATATTAAAAAAATCCAAAAAAAAAAATGATGGTTATACAAGTAAAAGAAAAACGTACATATT
Organism: Castanopsis chinensis; assembly: GCA_032878915.1. Lineage (NCBI taxonomy): Eukaryota > Viridiplantae > Streptophyta > Magnoliopsida > Fagales > Fagaceae > Castanopsis > Castanopsis chinensis. The sequence goes on along the minus strand of JAVQMG010000131.1, from coordinate 1,007,850 downwards.
GCCAAAATCAAAATTCCAAAACTTAAAAACTCTAACTGATTCAAGACCTAAAATTCGAAGTACTTCAATCCTCAAGTAATCGAATATAAAGAATATTTAATGAACACATGAAGAATGCAAAGAATGAAGAGCCTATAGGAAGCACAAAGCCAAAAATCCATGGTAGTTTCATTGTAAATACTTTTTAATCCACTTTTCAATCAGAGTGGAAAACATTTTGTGTTCAAATAAAGATTGCTTTGGGTACAATTCTTTGAATCAAACTATTTTCAAGGATATTGAATAAGCGGAATATAATTTTTGGTAATAGAATATAATTACAAATGATCGCACCCACTTTGTCGTCAATACAAATTTACATTTGCGAATCATTTTTGATTTTTGATTTTGCAAACTAAAAATTTTGAGTTTACAAATTTCTTGATAGGGAGGAAAATTTTCAATCAATCACAAATTGTGCACATCATAGCAAAATAAATTATAAAGTCTTGTTTGTTTCAGATTTTTTTTTTTAATTTTAGATAAATACTATAGAATTTCAACCTATAGCGTCTACTTCATGATAATTATTCTTTATTATCAAATCAAGATGCTAATTGGTTTTTGGCAAATGTTCATATTCACTTTGCCATCGATACAAATTTACATTTGTGAATCCTTTTACATTTTTGATTCTGCAAACTAAAAATGTTGAGTTTACAAATTTCTTAAAAGGGAGGAAAATTCTCAACCAATCGCAAATTGTGGATATCATAATAAAAGAAATTATAGTCTTGTTTGTTTTAGCATTTTTTTTTTAATATTTTAAATAAGTATGATAAAACTCCAACTTTTAGTGTTTGTAGGGGTGTAAAAAGGGGGAGGCCCATTCTCATATAAGGCCTAGCCCATCCGAGGCCAAACTAGACCATGGCTCACATTGGCCAGGTGAAACCTGGGTAGAGCACCTCGAGAGTACTAGCTAGAGGTAGCCCTTGCCGATGATACACGCTAACATCTAAAGATTCCTGTAGGCCGAGCATAAAATCTAGCGTCAAGTACAAGTTACCAAGTGAATCATTTTTTGAAAAAGTTGTTATGCCCACCACTGTAGAATGATTTGACATTACGAATAGTAACACAAACCCAGGACCCTACTAGGATTCTAAAAGCAGGTTGTCCTACACAGGAATAAAGGGAACCTTTTAATGATAAAGGCTTCGCTAGGAAAGGTGTATATAAGGCTGGAAAGGATTCAAAGAGGGGGTTGGAACAAAATTTAAGGGAGAGATACACAAGAGAAAAGTGGTACACAATTTGGGGATTAGAGAGGTCTTGCTTGGACCTCAAACAAAAAGCTCGTCTGCTCGGGAGAATTCTTGGCTAAGTTTAATCAGGAGTAGTCCAACAATAAATAGAATTAGGGTACGATCCATCATTTAGAGAACCACCCTTGGGGTCTTATTGTAGGCTATATCCAATCAAGAATATAAGTAAATTAGGGGCCCAAATCCCAAAAAGCCCAAGGTTTTTGGAGTAAGAGCACCACAGCATTCGCTCCAAGATAATTATTCTTTATCATCTGATCAAGATATCAATTAGCTTTTGGCAAATGATTATACTCACTTTATCGTCAATAAAAATTTACATTTATGAATCGTTTTTGACTTTGCAGACTAAAAATTTTGAGTATAGAAATTTCTTAATTGGGAGGAAAATTTTCAACCAATCACAAAGAGTGCACATCATAACAACAGAAATTATAAAGTCTTGTTTGTTTCAGCATTTTTTTTTTTTTATATTTTAAATAAGTATGATATAATTTCAACCTATAGCATCTGCTCCATGATAATTATTTGTTATCATTAGAACAAGTCACCAATTGGTTTTTGGCAAATTATCATACCCACTATGTCGTCAATACAAATTTACATTTATGAATTATTTTCAAATCTATAAACTCAAAATAATTTTGCAAGCTAAAAATTTTGAGTTTACAAATTTCTTAATAGGGAGAAAAATTTTCAACCAATTACAAATTGTTCACATCGTAACAAAAGAAATCATAAAGTCTTGTTTGTTTCAACATTTTTTTAGTTTAAATAAGTACGATAGAATTTCAACCTATAGTGTCTACTCCATGATAATTATTTTCTATCATCTGATCAAAGATATCAATTGGTTTTTGGTGTAGCCTGGATTTGAACCACAAATATCTTATTTAACAACAATAGAATTTACAAGCTGAGGTAATTGAAATCCACACAATTTTTCAACTGAGCCAAACTCCATGACATGCTTTTGCATTTAGAGATCTTTTACAAAGTGCCAAACATGGAAAATAATTCTTTAAAAAATTCAAGAATGCAACCAAACACCATAAAAAATATTTTTTTCATTAATTATTTTTTTCAAGTGAAGGAAAAGCCATAGAAATAGAAATTATAGTTTTCAAACTCGAAATGTTCAAAGAATCGGTAAAAGAAGAGGCTCAAGAATTTTAAGGTCAAACTTGAGTTTGACAGAGATCGAAACAAAATAATGTCATAATTAATTTAGTAATTAATTGATATGAAATAAATAATATATATATATATATAAATTAAAAATCTTGATTAAAATTTAAAAATATTTATAGAGATTCAAGTATAAGAGCATTCACATTGGTGAATGTAAAATTTTTAGCTTTTAGAAACTTAAACACCTAATTTATCTATCTTACCATCCCACTTTACTATACACTCCACATTAATGGTTCTATTTTTTTTTCCACTTTCATTTAAATATTATTTTTTTATTATTTTTTTTATTCTTTCTTTTTTCTTCCATCTCTCTCTCTCTCTCTTTCTCTCTCTGAAGCAAGAACCATGAACAAACTCAACAAACCAACAGCCACTGGCCCACCGCCACAACCACCTATCCAACCTAGCCACAGCCACCCAAACAACAACCAACACCACAACCAAAAAAAAAAAAAAAAAGCAATCATAAAACAACAACCACCACCATAAACCCATCTCAACAACCACCACAAGCAGCCACAAAACCACGCAACCCACCATTGCCACCTTAAACACCCAAAGCCCACTCATTGCCACCACAACCAAATCTAACCAAGCAACCCACCATGGATCTTGGCTAAGTTTGGTTGAGTGAGAGAGCTCCGGTTGAGAGAGAGAAGGCAAAAAGAGAGAGGTTTGGTTGAGACAGGGAAAAGAGAAGGAGAGAGGTCCTCTTTTTTTTTTTTTTTTTTTTTGAGTAAACAATAATACTTATTATAACACATACGAAGATAATAACAATGTTTTAAACCAGGTTTACAATACATTACATAACCAATGTACAATTACAAAAGGGCTTAACCTTTGTAGTTGTAAATTGGGGTTATAAACAACAGACACTAGACACACACAACTAATGTGAGATAAATATCTCTTTTTTTTAAAAAATTTTTTTTTATAGTAAACAGTAATATTTATTAGAACACATGAAAATAATAATAGTGTTTTGGATTTAATTATGAACTATAGTGATCTACCATAGATGACTGTTGGTAAATTTTTTACCAATAGCTACACTAATGTAGCACCATTTTTGTGATGTTGATAGCTAAAATTAGCAAAATTTTTTAGACATCAATCAGGAGTTGCCACGTCAGATATTCAATGAGGCCTCAGTGCACTCTATCACACAGGATTGTAGCTCAATTAAAACCAAAATCGTAGAACACGTTCTATTTAGAAGCCCTTACTTGGAGAATTAGCACCAGCACCAATGCCTCATCTCCTCTAACCAATGGAGCTCCTTCCCACCGCTGGAGCCGTTGCGACGTCGTTCTGAGCCGGCGTCCACGCACCTAAATATTGCGGTTTGTTCTGATTTCCCCTTTATTGTTTGATTAGTTATTTTTGGATATAAATCTATTCATATTGGTATAGGTTTGTTAATTTTATATGGTCTTTGCTTTTTTTTTTTGGGTATTTTCATGGGTTTTGATTAGATTCTTAAGTGATAGGCCACCCACCTCTCTTTTTTATCTATGATTTATAGTTGCCTTTTTTCTAAAGAAACAATTTGAAAAGAAGGGGAAATTGTAACAAGATGGCTTACAACCCCTGCATAAGAATCAATAATGAAGTTTTGTTAATAATTTGAATTTTAGCTTAAAATTATTTAGAGGGAGCCTATCTATTAAAAAAAAAACAATGTATGCTGCTTTTATACAGATTTTCTTGTTTACTAATACAGTTGGTATCACTTGTCAAATAATAAGTTTACTAATATAGTTTGCTGCTGACTTGAGTTTGTATATGATCTCATGCTTGAAGGTGACTATACTGATCTAATCAATAAATATTTATTATTTAAAATATTTTTTAGTACAATAATCAATATAACATTATCTTTAAAAAAAGCAATATGTTTATGCCATTAAAATATATTAACTCTTTATTACTGGCAAGTACGATTACAAACATTAAAAAAAAAAAAAAAAGTCCAAAAAGTTCAGTAACTATGTATATGTTGGGTTCTTATAATAGTTAAAACCAAAAATTCATACCCTCACCTCTTTCTCATAAACAAACCACCCCTGTTTTGCGTCTCTCTCTCTCTCTCTCATTTGAATCTCTTGTTCTCTCTTTCTCATATGTTTAAATCTTCAAGAATATTCAAGAATGCAACCAAGCCCAATAACTTCTTAAAAAGCTTTCGATAAGGGCGACTGGTAAAACCCAAGCCCAATACAATAACCTCTTAAAAAACACACACATCCTTTCCTCTTCACTCATTCTTATCGCAGGTGGTGAAAAAAAAAAAAAAAACCTTGGGAAGGAAAGATCCTACAACTTTCGCTCAACCAATAAATTTTAAGGTACGTAAGATTCATATTTCTAACAAATTAAGAATTGAAAAGGCAAAATGGTTTGATTATGATTATTATGAGTTGATTGTGAAGAGTTTGGATTAGTTAAAAAGTTTAGTGGGTTCAAAATAAAAATACCAAATTTCGGTTTAGATTGCTTGGATTGGTGTTGAGAAAACTAGAAAAAAAAAACTAGAGCTTTGTTTTTGAGTTATGTTGCTGTAATGTGTCTGGGAAATTAGGATTTTAAGCCTTCCAGGAGATTGTTGAAACCATAAGTACATAGTTTTAGACATACATTTTAGCCGTATCAGCTTTTTAGTTGGGATATGAGTAACTTTCCGATGTTTTTCATTATGATATAAAAAAAAGGTTTTTTTACTCCTATTAAAGCTGGTCAACATTTCTCAAAATGGGTCTCTAAGATATCGAAAAATTGGTGTGTTCATAATGAAAGCTTGGGAATTTAAAAACAGTTTATGGGGACTTATTTGTGGAGTATAAAATCATGTTTAGTGTGAAGTTTGGTAATTTTAGAATTGTATTTGTGTGAAGTTCCCAAGAATCGGGTTTTAGGCTTAGAAAGGTCTTGTGTTTAGTGCAATATTGGTAAAACAATTTTGTAAAATCAAAATAAGCCGTAGAAACCATATTTGAACTCCAAAGACACATTCTAAGACTTTATTTAGGTGGTCTTTAGGACTGGGGTTAGAGGGTTGTGATGGGAGCTTATTTTGGAAGCTTAAAGTTCGTTTGCGTGTCATTTTGAGAAATCATGTAGTTAAGACATAGAGGTTTTTATGAACTAAAAGTGGAGTTTGAGTACTGCTTTGGATCTATTTTGTGGTTGTCTTAATAGGTTTGAAGGGTTAAGCATTTATATCATGTACTTATGAATAGATGTGTTTCTATTTTTCTATGGATTTAATTCCCATCAGTAGAGCTAGTGTTAGTCTTGTGTCTTTTTGATAGGGTTGTGCAATTGTTCATTAGGTTCAAGTTGACGTCGCTTGGCGCACTTGAGTTGAACTTGGTTGGCCTTGCGAGGTAACTGGTAAGTAGAATTTTCTTAATTGGGATTTCCTAAAGGCAGCAATAGTTATTTTCAAACTTATTGTTTTGTAAGGAAATAAGAAAGCTACTTGTAAGTATCTTGTTATGACATTGTGGAAGATTTTAATAATTATACATTTTACAAAGAATGCTTGTGGGATGAGCTAAATTTTAACATGTATATGAATGTCCTTGATGAGGCTTGTTGTTGTTGTTGTATATGAACATCTTCAATGAGGCGTTTTAAGTGTGTACATGTTTTTAGAATCTTATTGTTCAAATTGCATTTGATTTGTTATGAGGAATTTATTGCTCATTTTACTCATGATGTCTTGAGAAATTATCAGAGTTGGTGATTATGAATACTTTGTTCATGATGTTTTGTCTGTGCAATTTTTTTGGTTCAATCTAATTGAGAAAAAAACACAGAAAAGTCAATGAGTTCTAGCTCAAATGTTACCTCATTTCCACAGAGGAGTGTGTCCCATTGGTTGGTGTGTAAACTAACCCCAAAAAAAAAACTCAAATTTGCTTTAGCTGTGTGTATTGAGGTGAAGTTTATGTTGTTTTGAATGTTTTAATTGAGAATATTATCTCATTGTGTTGCACTATTTTCATCAGGTGGCCATGTTGAAAATTAGCCTCTTCGCCATTTGATAGTTGTTTTCTGTTAGACTGTGGGGGTTACTGACTCGAAGTTCGTATTGTTAACCATGTGGATGTTGGTTGTCAGATAGTTCAGCAATCACCACATGCATCCGTACTATCGTAAATAACAAATTATATTACCATTAGTTGAAAATCTTGTTTAGTCAATGAAAAAGCAATTGTGATGGGTTATCTTATTTATTGATATGTACAGTTAAAACAATGAGTATTTTTTTTTTCTTCTAGCAATTGTTGGCTCTACATTATATAGTTTGTAATTATGCCTTTTCTAATGAGGACAGATGTGTGATTTTTTTGTTCTTTCTTCATCACTGATAATTTATTTATCAGTAGTTTACTCCCCAAGAGTGGGTCCAAAGGGCCCTTCCATGTCATTAAAAAAAAAAAAAAAAAACTGATAATTTATTTGTCCTTTTTAGTTAAAGCTTTTGCAAGATTTGGGAGTGATAATCAGATGATAAAAAAAGTTTCTAGATTTTCTGGATTCCTTGAGCATTCATTAGTAGCTGATTTTCTTTTCTTGTTCATGTTCTTTTTGTTTTTTTGTTCCCTATACAGCCTTTGTACTTGTCAATGATGCTGAATTCAACCTTATTAATTTCGTTTGGGCTGGTAGGGCTCAGCCCATATATAATAGCTACTTTTTTTTTTTGTTTTTTTGGGGGGGGGGTTAGTTTGTGCCTCTTGCTCTCAACCGTGTGTGTCAAATATGCTTTGAGGCATTGCTGGTTCATATTTTTTTTGTTTGAATGACAACTTTGTAAGGGTAAATTTCCATATCTTGAATGTTGATGCTACACTTGTAGTCTAGCCAGTGCTTCTGCTGTTTTTCCTTATTAATTTCATCACCATATCTATGAGGACTTTACTGTGATTTTGGATGTCTCTTAAACACCACACAATTAAAATTTTCTATTTTTGCTATGTGAAGGTTCTTTCTGTCGGAAGAGGGACACTAATAATCTACATTAAATTGAAGGAAGATATATATATATATATATATATATCTAATGGTGATAACATTTTACTCATTTTGTATTGGATGAATTCAACCCCACCAATTTATTAGAAAACAAGTACATAGTAAATTTTTTCCAGTGCAGAGAAATGGCAAAAGGTCTCATTTGGGTAACAGCAGAGGATTTGGCGAGGAATAGAGGACGAGTTCTCTCTCTTTATCGCCAGATATTGCGAGGCATCAACTCCCCAAAGCTTCCACTCACTTTTGCAGCAAGATTGGCTAAGAAAGCAGAGGTTCGTGCTATCTTCCTGTTGGCTTCTGAAGAGACATCCCTGCATAACATTGAAGACCTTATTGACACTGCTGAGTACTCTCTTTCCCTTCTAAGAAAAGGCGAAATCCCCAAATACATACAATGAGTAAGTCATCTCTCTCTCTCTCTCTGTTCAGCGGTTGAATCTCACTTAACCTATACAAGATACACATGGAACAAGCTCATTTTAATGAACTACTTTGATGTGACGTATTATTTACTGAAATAAAAACTTTAGTCCTTTGTTTGTGATGCATGAATGTATGTTTCTCCTGCACCCATCTACGACCATAAGGTAGCCAATTAATTCTCAAAAACCTTATTTTAGTTCCAAATTTATTTATTAATCGATAAATAACATACTCTATTGAAAAGGAAAAACAGTGTGTACAGGGAGTATACTAGAGACCATCATAGTCATATATGTAAATTACAATGATCAATAAAATCTAAAAGAGAAGTGAAGGAAAAGAAACGCAAAGATGGCAGCCAGTGAAATAAGGAATTCAGAGAAAAACAACTTCAGATCAGGGATGGTCCTTTCACTTTCCTCAAAACTTCTAGCATTACGTTCCTACTATAAACACCACATTAAGCAATGAGGATCTGCTTCCCAAATTCTTTTATACTGGTGACACTCAAACCAACCTTGTGAAGAAGATGACATATCCAAAACTCTTAGCAGCATAACCTACTGAACACCAAATGAATTGAAAACCATATTCCACAATTTTGAAGTCATAGGGCAAGGAAGCAAAAAGTGATCCATGGACTCCTCGGGACTTTTGCACATTTAACACCAATCTATCACAATAATATGTTTTCGGGAAAACAATAGGTCCAATTTATTTAAGTGGATTTATCATATATCTTTGGTAAAACAATAGTTTTGTACTTCTCTTTCCATCTTGTCTATCTGTGAGGAACATTGCTTATATAATATGGTTTATATTGATTATATGTTTGGGATAATCAAACGCTGTGGAGAAATCAGAAGTCAATTACTATATGCTATTGACCATCCGTTTGAGGCAATGAATACAAATAATGAACTAATGCATTGTTCATTACGATGACCCTTGAATTAATGGTAATGCCAACATGTGTCCTCTGATGCACAATGAAGCTTGTGAGGAAAATTTCAACCAGGTCTTTATATAAAAAATAAGTGTATGATCAGTAGAAGTGTCATCTCCATTCAGCTTTTCATATTATAATGTGGAAGAGAATCAAATTTAATGCGAGATGTGATTTGGAATAAAATATTTAACTCTAGGTTGTGATGATGAGATTGCAACACGAAGGTTATCATATCCCCCTTTTTTTTTTTTTTTTTTTTTTTAAATAATTGAAGGTTATCTTGTCCTTTCTAGTAAAAGGAAAGAACTATCAAGAAATGGATTAGTGACTTCATTCATTCATAATTGAACGTGCAAGTATTTGGAGGCAAAATTTGCATGTCTTAAAAATATATTTTGGCCAATATTTTTTCTCTTGTATGCAGAAATTTGTTTTAGATCGATTTAATTCTTATAAAACATTGATTGAAAATTGTTTGGCTATATTTTTATGTAATTTGGAATACCTAATCAATCTGGAAGGGTTACTATTTAATTCTTTAATTCTTCAGTTTTCCTTTGTTTAAATATTGTTTGGGGTGATTGAAATCTCCTCTCTCCTCCCTCTAGTTCTTTTAATTTTCTTACAGATGATTCAGTATTTGTTGCGACTTCTTGTTGAGTGCTTGCTCTTTGGGGACCTGGGTCTACTGGTTTGTTGGTGTCAATCACATCTTAAGGGTTCAAGGTATTTTAGAGAAAGACTTACTTCCTATGATGTGAAGACAATATTGGGGAGCTGATTTGTATTCAATGTCAAATAATGATTTTTCTTCATAAGATGCGCTCCAAACAATTTGTATCTAAAAAAAGTAAAATTGAGATATTGTTATTAATAAACCTGATATGGGAAGGTTTCAAAAAGTTGCAGTTCAATTCTTGAAGCAATCTTTGTTACCAAATTTTCAAAGTAAAAAACATTTTACAATTTTTTTTATTAAGGATTTTACTATTAATGGAAGAAAATATTTTACAAGTTTGATTATATTTTACTTGCAAATAAACACCTAAAATGGGAAAACATTTTCCAAATGGAGTGTACGCGTAAAATATTTTACTTCAAAATAAATGGAGTCTAAATTGACCCTTTTTTTTTTTTTTTTTTTAAGTAAGAAAAGAATATTATTAATAAGAGAAAAGCGAGAAAAAAACAAAGAGTTCATGGTAGTGAACGTATGAAAAAGGAAATAAAAAGACATAAGCAACTTCTAATCTATTCTAATAGATGAAAGAAAATCCATAAAGGTAGAACAATCTAATAAATCACGACATCTAGACCAATCAAAGAGGGTCTGTTGGCAAGACTCTAATAACTGAATTACAATTTTCCTCTCATTCTCAAAAGACCACCGATTCCGTTCAGTTCAAATAGTCCACATTAAACAGCTTAGGACGAAATTTCAAATATCAGAACTATATTTCCCAAGCCAATGATACCAACTAAATAATAAGTTCATAACAAAACCTGGCATGACTCAATCGATCCCAAACATCTGAAACATATACATTCACAAAGAAAGAGCTATCGGACAAAAAAGTAATAGGTGATCCACGGATTTCGTATTACAATAACACATACAACAACAATTTGCCAAAGGACAATCAGGAAGCATAAGGTTATCTAAGGTTAGAATCTAACCATGAGCTACTGTCCACATGAAAAAAGCCACCTATTTAGGAACTTTAACTTTTCAAACGCCTTTTCAAGGAAAAGTGGAAGGAGCTGCATTTCGAATCTTATGATAAAAAGATCGAGTATCAAACTTTCTACTTCCATTAAGATCCTAGCTAAGCTTGTCACACCCTCCACCCTTAGGAGTTTGGGTTTGGATGAAATGAAGAAGGGAGTAGCAAGCCCAAGAATTCACCGTTCAAAAGTATTTGAAAACCCAAGATATTATAGAGAGAATTCTTTGAGTTGGATAAAGTAATTATGCAAGCTTAAGACTTTACCATTCAAACGTGTTAGAAATCACGCAAGATATTATACAGAGAATTCTTTGAGGTAGATAAATGTTCCTTTCGAAATTAAACAAGAGTCATATTTTCACAATAATATCTTGGTACACTATTTATTGGAATTATTGGAAATGATCAAGATAAAATTGCCATATTATAATTTTTTTTTGGAATTGATGAAAAAAAATACTAACGTTATTAGAATTGAATCGTGGGGCCATGAAATTTACTATATTCTTATCTTAGGGTGTGTTTGGTAGAGTAAATTTTAGAGAGGATGGAAAGAAAAGGAGAAAAAATGAAGAGGGAAAATTTTTTTGAGGGTGTTTGGTTAGGAGGGAGAGAGGGAGGAAAAATGTGTGTTGGGGTCCAAGTGTTTCTCCTTGGACCCATCAGAAAGTTTTCTCCCCAATATGGGAAGAAAACTGAGGGCAAGAAAATCACTCACCTTTTCTGTTCTTTTTGTTTTTTTTGTTTCATCACGGGCTTCTTTTTTTTTCCCACTTGCACTGCACATACACAATTATTTTTGCTAAAAAAATGTGTTACTTTTTTGTTTGCAAATACTCAATTTTTTTGCTAAAAAAAATGTGTTGCTTTTTTGTTTTATTTAATAGGGACATAATTGTAAATTTATATCAACTTCACTTTTCCATCCTCTCATTTTTTTATTAACCAAACAAATAAGTTTTTCATTTCTCCACTTTTCCATCCTCCTAACCAAACACAAATTGGAGAAAACTATTTTTTTTTATCTTTCCACTTTTCTATCTCCTTCCTATTTTTTTATTTTCTCACTTTTTCACTACTTCAATCAAACGGGCCCTTAGTCTATGTTTGTTTCGGGTGTAAAAAGAATACGGAAAATATTTTACACCACTAGGGGTGTTTGGGTTGGTAGAAAAATAAGTCAAACGAAAAGTCATTTCCGTTGACTGTAAAATATGAAAGCCTGAAGTGTAAAATAGATTACACATCTATTCTACCTTCAAACTATTTTCAGAGAAAAAAAAAAAAAAACTAAACCGAGAGAGAGAGAGAGAGAGAGAGAGAGAGAGAGAACCACGAACGAGAGAGGGTACCACCCATGTCACCGATCTGCCCTCTTTCTCTCTACCCATGTTGAGCAAACCATTGTAAATTGAGTGACCCACCGTGACCCAGTTGCCTCCACCGCTTGATCTCACCTCCGTCGCCTCTAAATCGAACCATCAGCTAGCCCATAATTGATCTCCCTCTATTTCTCAATCTGCCCCTCTTTTCCTCAAACTCTCTCTCTCTCTCTCTCTCTCTCTCTCTCTCTCAATTTGATCGGATTTGATGAATGTTTTTGTTTCTTTTGTGTTTATATATTGAAAAATGATATTATATATTTGTTTGGAAGCTGAGAAAATGTGAGCAACTAATAAAAAATGTGTTTTCTATAGCACTTTCAAGACACACAACCAAACACTTAAAAATATTTTTCAAAGCATTTTTTAGGATGCCACCAAACACCTGAAAATATTTTACACTTGGTAAACATTTTACATAGAGCCAAACACAGCCTTAGTGTTGTAGATTTTTTATTTTTATTTTTAGAAGGGTGTTGTAGATGACTTTTATTATTCATATTTTTGCAATTTGGCATCCTTAGTGTCTGTTTGAAAACAATTTATTTAGCTGAAATTGAAAACTTTTTATTGAAAGTACTATAAATAAAGCTAAAAGGTAACTGAAATAGTATAGTGAGACCCATAAATTGTATCAAAAAGTGAAATGGGACTCATGAATAATAGCAAAAATAAGCTGAATAGTAAAAAAACCGTTTTTTTAAGCCAATAACAAACACACACTTATTTTGGTCAAGTGGTTTTGGAAGCTTTTACTTGCCATGTGCTCTTGGACTGGTATCATTTATTCCAGGTGTTTAGTTGGTAGAGAATTTGTACAAGCTCTCCACATGATATGTTTGATCTTCACTGGAACTTTGAGTTTTCAAATACTTGCCCAAATCTTTTTTAGAATCTTAGGACTAGAAGTCGACGATCTATCTCTCTGATCCTCTGCACATAATAGTTTAACTAGTTTTGCTAGAATAATCTCCATTGCACAAGCCCACTAGAAGTTTAAAACAACTCATTGCGGATGTCGGAATGACCATAACCGTAGCTTTCAACATCTCCTTCCTCCCTTGAGATAAGAGTTTTTCTTTCTAACCCTGAAACTTTCCCCAAACTCTATCTTAAATATAATTTAGGTTGGCCTTCTTATTTTTCCTCACAACAGCTAGTAGACCAAGGTATTTTTCATATTGTTTTATCTCATGAACCCCAAGCAAATTTTTGATAACATTCTCTAAGGCTTCTGAAACAGATTTACTAAAGAACAAAGTAATTTTTTTCTCTATTACTTTGTTGACTAGGGGCTTTCTCATTCACTACTAATATTTTTTAGATAGCTTTAATGTCTCCTATGTTTGCTCTGCAAAAAAGGAGGCTATTGCATGAAAAAAAAAAAAAAAATATATATATATATATATAGGTGAGAAATTTTTGGACCATTCTTGCACAAAGAAAACCTTAGATATCACTTGAATTAACAGCCTATTGAATAAGACCATTTAAGCCTTCATAACAAAAAAGAAAAAAAGATAAGGGGATAAATGATCTCCTTGTCTAACCTTGGATATAAAAAAGTCTAACCTAAGAGCATTCATATTAGGCTCCTCAAATGTTTACCTAAACTAATTCAAAAAAATCTACTTTTTATACTTTAGCTATCCATGTTTCTTATGCACACACATCATAATCAATACTCTATTTCTTACTTCATTTAATTATTGATTTTTTCTCTCTCCTCTCTCCTCTCTCCTTTCTTTCTTCTCACTTCATTTAAATATTTTTTTTTTCACTCTCCTCTCACTAGGACTGTGCAGCAACCGATTCTTACCGCCATGGCCGAACCTCACCGCAGTAGTCGAACCGTGGTTTGGGCCAACCAACAAAGCAGACACCAGCAAGTGGAGCCAAAGCAGGCTAAATAGTGAAAGTAAATGATCCGGTCGTTTAAGGCCTCAAGGGAAAAAAAAAAAAAAAAAAGGCCCCCAAATTTTAACCAATAGGATTATTTTTTTTCATTATAATAGTATTAATTAAGCCCAATTATTAGTGAATAAATAAGATAACATTTTTTTTATCAAATGATAAATAAAAGAGAGAGAGAGAGAGAGAGAGAGAGAGAGAGAGAGAGAGAGAGAGAGAGAAATGCTATATCTACAACATTTTTCATAATACTTTCACAATAAATCCTAAGTGGTAGGTTGTTACAGGCTAGTATTGATGATAAAAAATTCATTTCATTGATTGGTTACTAGTAACAACTTATTACTTAGGATTTGTTATGAAAATATTGTGAATGTAGCACTTCTCTAAAAAAAAAAAAAAAAAAAAAACACAAAAATTCACAACATTTTTCATAAGTTGAGTTTGTAAACTTTTACTAGTTTTTATCTAAGTCTATCACTAACATAACTGTTTTATTTACCACTATCAAAATGTCACATCAACAAGTGTGAAAAGTTATCAAATTTTGTCCATAGATTTTCTATAAAAAAAAAATCTAGTTAATTAATAGTAATTTTGGATATGGAACAAGATATTAGAGTTTTAGTAATATTAATTTTTGATAAAAAAAATAGATTTAAATATATAAAATGACTCAATTTTAGTTTTTGCCTTAGGCTCCCAAATGCATTAAGCTGCCCCTTAGCGGAGCATATGTCTTTCGATGTTGGTGCGGTAAGACCATCCGACTGAAATCTAGAAACCAAGCCTTTCTTTTACTGAACTGATATATATATATATATATATATATTGTAAACTCACTTAGCATATAAAACACTTGTCAATGTTTAGACCTCTAAAAACAAATTTTTCAATACGAACTTATATTCAAACAATATATGTGTGGAATATGAAATATAAGCAATACCCAGATTAGCAAACTACTCTAACCATTAATTAATCACAATCAGCAAAAATTAAAAACTAGGAGTAAGGGAAAGAGAGATGCAAACTCAAGATAATACCGGCATGTGTTATCGAAGAGGAAACTGAAGAACTCGGCAAGAAACCTCTCCGCCACCCTCCAAGCTGTAAATGATTCGATAGAAAATCAGTTGGGATACATGAATAGCAATAGACTCACCAAGCCTAATCTACCTAATGCCTCTAAGCCCTCCAAGCTTCTTGCTTCAACAAGGTTATGCCGAACCGTATCTTCTCTAGTTTTTCGGATCCCGCAATTAGCCCATTGCATCAACCAATATGAATTGGTTCTCTCTTAAACTGCTTCCCAAACACCAAGAACCTTCTCACTACTCTGAATTTGGTGAGGTGAGGATTTGGTTTATGATCCTCTCATGGGTATGACAATGAAGAGGGTAAGAGTGAAGGAATTTGAAGAATCAAGTACATAATATTGTGGATGAATCAATCTTGTTTTTCTCTAGGGTTTCTCTCTCAAAATTCTCTCTAGAATCTCTCTACATTTCATGGGTATAAGGATATTTATAGTAGGGTATGTATAGTAGGGTATGAGATGAAATGTGACAAATAATTTTTCAGCAAAACATGGTGCACTGACAAGTCACTCTCATGACTGGGAAGATTTGTGAGTTCCAGTCGCCAATTACCAAACTAAGCCAGACTGTACTTTTTGTCCTCTAGTGATCCAGCTGGTTTGACTCTTCATCTTCTTGCATGCTTCACATGTGTGCTTCATTTTGGTGAGTCACCATTCGCGAGTCAGTCGCGAGTCACCTTCTTGTTGTATACACTTGATCAAATCTTCATACTTTCTCACACACAACCCTTACATTGTTCCCATCTAAATACAACACATAGTTGAATAAATTCAACTTTACAATCTCCCTCTTTGGCTATTTTGTGACAAAACCCTAAAACATACTTTAGACTTAAAAATGTGAGTTAGGAATAGTTGCCAAAACTCACACCTAATTCTAGATCTGTGAAGCTCTTGAACCATATGAACAAGTCTCCTGAAAACAATATCACAAAATGCACTCGTTAAGTTCACTGTAAGCGGAAAACTTAGATTGCATATGAAGCAAGCACAATACGATCAAGCAAGTTTGAATATGATGATGAAGTGTAACGTCCCAGTCAAAGTTTAAAAAAGAAAAAAAGAAAAAGAAAAAAAGAACAGAGAAAAAAAAGAGGGATTAGACTTTATGGTCACACATGCCCCACCTACCCATTTGTTTCCCACCACACATCCTTACTCAATATCTCCCTCACACTTTGACCGGCTCTACCTCTCACTTTGCTCTCTTTTATTTTCTTTTCACACAACACTCTTCTTTCACTCTCTCATCCTCCCCCACCGGTACACTCCACATCACCTCCACCATTTTTCCGTCAAGATCACCGAAAAACTCCATAGGAAAACGGTAAGGCTCACTCACCTCTACTATTTGAAGTAAAAATTTCTAATCTTTTTGTGGGTTTATATACTTTTGCTTGAGGTTATGTTTATCTAAGCATTGATAATAATACCTATGTGATTTATGAGCATTAGAAATGATATTTATGTGGTTTTATGCATCGATTTTGGTTTTGGTGGATGCATTTGATGAGTGGGTTAATGATTTTTGCAATGGTGGTTAGCTAAGTGATGAAGATTTGGGAGTTTTGACTTTTTAATGTGAAATAAATGGTGGATATAATTTTTATGGTTTATTTGGAGTTAGTTAAAGATTTAAATTGATAGTTTTGAAGGATATTGTGATTTTGGTGTCATGGGTCTCTTGAGGATGTTGTGAAAATCTTGTGGAAACTACTTATAAATTATTGAGGTTTTGATGTTAGAGATAATATCTTGAATGATTCATGAGTATAATGGGAGTCTATGCCTTGTAATAAAATTGTTGAAAAACTTTGGAAGTAGAAACATTATTTGAGAGGTTAATTACTAGGCTTGCCTAATTAATTGCTTAGTTAGCAATCTCCAATTCATAGCTAAATGCAATGTCAAACTTTATGCTTATTGTGATAGGTTTGCTTAATATTGTTTAGGCTCTAGCTAATCTCCTTTAGAGCTTGAAGAGTTATGCATTTTGCGGGTTGTAAGCTAAGTAACTTTTTAATGGGATTTTTTTTTTTTTGAAAATAATCATATTGCATAAACATTGTTTTTGGGTCAAACACATTTTGGAAAATCATTTGTTGAACTATGTTTTCTTAAAAGCATTGTGTTGTGACCCTATTATATATGACTATTTATGTATAGTGCATTGTATTTGGTAATGCGAATGGGGAAATGCATCATATTTGGATTCTATGGATTTATTTCATTATTGCAAATTCTAAAGATATTTTATCTTGACTTATGATATTTGAGAAATTGATAGAAAATCTTATTGACAAGAAAAGAATTTGGAAAACTTGAGACTCTTGTGAATATATAGGGTATTTCAAAGGTTTTTGTGAAACTACTTGAAATTGAATCGTGTTTGATTTCATGTAAACTGTGAGCTCTTCATGTTTTTACACTTGGGCTGTGACACGTGATTACCTAGCCGGATGCTGTAGTCTTTGTGACATTGGTATCTTGGCACCCCGTCTTTGTGGCGGATTGATGTCTTCGTGGCATAATTGATGTCTTTGTGGCATAACTGATGTCTTTGTGGCATAACTTAATGTCTTCGTGGCATAACTTGATGTCTTTGTGGCATACCTAATGTCTTTATGGTGGCTTGTCATGTGACCTTGGGTTGGACTTTCAAGTTTTAAAAGGGTGTTTTAATGGATCACAATAAATAGTATGCAATTTCATGTTGGAATACTTTGAAAAGGCTTGGTGCTACATTCTTTTAATCATTCTTGTCATTTTATTAAGAAAAATTGGAGTTGCTGGATGTTCATGGAAATTCCCAAATTATATCACGTTTTGTAAAATGATTATTATCATGAAACTTGCATTTCCCTCACTCTCATTAATTATGCTACTTACTAGGCTCTATGTCATTCCATTATTTTACAAACTTTTTGAAAATAGGCAACTATCGTTTTGAGACAGCTTTTTGGTGGCTAGCAGTAGTTAAACTAATTGCTAATGGAGGCTGACTTTTGTGATGGAGATAATTGATGACGTATAACTTAGAGTAGGCTTGACTTAATTCTTTTGTATCTAATAGTGGTTATGACTTTATTTCCACTAATGAGACAAGTTATTGATATGTAATTGTATTTATTCAGACCTCCATTCTTTTGTGGCCAGTGGCCATTGTAATTGTTACATAGAGCTCCGATTTACATTGGGAGTATATTTAATGAAATTATTATGATAATTCTTGATGTTGGTATTTGATATGATTTTATTTGGATTGAATTGCCAAAAGGAACAAAATCTACAAGTACCTTTGAGATGTTTTTCTTATGCTTTGGACCCTTTTGAGTTTAGGGCGTGACATGAAGCATAACTTGACCATACAAGAAAAATCACTATAAGTAGTGACTACCATGAATATTCACACGGTGAATGAACATTCGAACATGCAAGCAACTAAGCTCAATGCAAAGTATTATTTGCATGTCCAACACTCAGCCCGTGCAAGAACACTAAAGCAAGAAGCATTAGGTTTAACTTGCATCAAGGATACATGATCCAACAAGGGCACAAGTGTACTAAAAAAAATGCAAGACATTAACTAAAAGTATTAAGTTACATAAGCAAGGGTACATAAAAAGATAGTCTAAATGACTAAAAAATCCAAGTATCCATAACACAAAGTATCCAAGTATTTTAAAGACAAAATACTAAAATCATAGAGTACTAAATCAAAGTGCTATGAAAACCATAAACCATAACAACCATAATATAAAACCCAACTAGCAACCAATGCTAGTTACTCCCCCTCATGAGCTACCATACTGTTTCCCCTTTTTGACCAGAATGGCCAAAGGGCTAAGGCTAGTGAGTAAATCTGTCAAACTAGGCTGCCAACACATTGATTTGGTCTTGGATAGCTACAAGTCTGTTGGAATGCTCATCTGCTACATCTTGAAGACCATCAATCCTCTCAAATATGATCTGAAAAGCATCGGGAGGAACTAATGAGGATGATGATGCTCCTCTCCTACCTCGACCACCACTATGTCTTGGAAGAGATTGTTGTCCTTTCACTTCAATCTCTGTATCAGCAGGAGGTGCTTCTACTCTTCAGCATGTTCATCTCCAGAAATTCGAATCTTACATCTTAAGATTGTTTGAGAGTTGATGGGAGGAGTTGGAGGCATTAGGCCTACGTGTTGTGGAGTCTCCACACCTTTGTTATGAAGAATCCTCATTATAAAATTTGGGACAACAAGCTTTGATCTTGAGCTCGTCTTTGTAGACTCTACAATGATGTTGTATAAGTGTGCATTAATGTCAATGTAGGTGTTCTCACGAAGCTCCATGAGGAATATGGCTCTAGCATTGTTGATGGTTGACAACTTCTTGACTGGATACAAGTTGTACATCATGATATATGCTAGGCATCTCAAATCTAAGGCAAAAGAGGTTGTGTTGAGGCTTCTTCCTTCCCTATGGCCACCAAGGCGAAGTTGCACAGATTCTAGAGAGAGCATTCTATCCTTAAATGGTGTGAACCCTTCATGATTTTGTTCTTCAAATCCAAGCATAGCATTAATGTCCTCAATGTCAAGGGTGAACTCATGACCTCTAACCCAGCACTCTATGTGTTCCTCTTTGAGCAATGCATTAGCATAAAATTCTCTGATCAAAGGATCACAAATTTCGAGGAATTCGCTAAGAAGTTTATCCTAGCCTCGTCCTTCAAAACAACTAGGAATGAAGGAATCCTTAAGATCATCAAGATACACCTTTCTTGAATGATTGGAGCTATTTTGAATTGAAAGGCATATCTCTCAAAATGTTGGGGGGAGCAAAAAAAACTGTCATCATGGCACTTTCTCTTGTCACCAAGTTGAGCAATAGTTTTTCGTGGAGCCATCTACAAAACATAGCAGCAAAGACCACACAAAAGGAACACAATGAACGGAAACAAACTTGGTTAGGCACAAGTTAGTACCAAAAACAAAAGCTATAAATTAAACCCTAAATACTGAAATTTAAAGAGTAATTCAAAAAAATGACATATGAAGATGCTAATCATCAAAGCATGAAATAATCATGGTATTAGACACACAAAATGTCTAAGATTGTGTATGTGTGCATCATATGGAAAAGTGTGCATATAAGAGGCATGAAATCATGCAAGGGGCAAAGTGTGAAAAAACATAACCATTAGTTGTTCCAAACATGGAAACATGATTATCCCCAAATTTTGTACTCGACGAAGTCCAAAATTACACACAAAAACATCTAAATAGACATTTTATCAACAAATGGTTTGTACACCATAACACAAAATATTATATAATGCATGAGCATGTAACAATCTTGACAGAAACATGAAACACCAAGTGTTAGAACATATGTGTTTCATTTGTTTAGAACATATGTCATTCTTTTATGTAAGTGGTTAATCCTTTGACAAAACGCACTTTACTTGTAATTGGATAGATTTAGGATACGTTAATGCTTCAAGAAATTGTGTTTCAAGATTAAGTATTGAATTCATCAAGTCTGTCTGTTGACACCTCATTTTGCAACCCACATTTAACCTCACATGAAGGGTAGAAGGGTAATTTCACCTTAGAAATATGCATTTTGATTCTGGTCATTAGATCCTTAGTCTCATTTTATCAAAATGATCTTAATGTTGTAACAATCAAATCGACTGGTTATAAGCCCTAATCGAACTATTAGATTGAAAGTTATCATCAAATCAAGTTTTAATGGCCGAGGTGCATTATCACAAATTGAGTCCAACTATATATGATTATAAACAATTGATTCCAATTGGTTATATTTATAATCAATTTGAGATTAATGATGTGTCATAATTTGATTATATAGGACTACATTTTATGATAAGGTTGCACACGCCTAATTAATTAGATAGTTAAATATTAATTATTCAATGAGTAATGTGTGCAATTATCTTTTAATTAAGGTAAATTTGAAACTAATTAGGTCTGAAATGGAAGTGATTGGAGCCTATTAATATTAATTGGAAACTAATTTGGGACCTATTAATGTTAATTGTGCTGAAACAATTTTTTTATCAAATGACCTCTACTCACTATTTCATCGATATCTTTCAGAATATTTTGAATCTGTGAATGAGGTTAATTTTTCCAGAAAATAGACATCTGGGGCTTCAATTTGAGCACAAGAACGAGACAATTTCGATCAGAATTGAGTCAGATATGATTTTTCGAAATTGGCTCTACAGGCTGTTACAGCAGCTACGGGAAAACTGAATTTTGGCTTGCTCCTCACTCCCACCAATCTCTACATTTAATGCTCCAGATTTCCCCCAAGGCTAAAATGAGGTCTAGTTTCATGATTCTTTGTCAACCCTCATTAATGGCCTTCCATTCATATTTCCTCCACCACTACTATATAAACCCCACATCTCTTTCATTCTAAGACACAACAAAAACCTCCTCTCTTCTCCTCTCTTGAGTTCTAGGAAGTTGAGTAGTCTTGTCATATCTTGGTCTTCTTGAGACTCAAGGTATTGAGTGAGGCTCACTCTTCCTCTCCTAACTCTTGTTTTTCACCTCCCTTAGGACCTCTCTCAAGAGTCTCCTCATCCACCATATGGATCTTGCATGAAGGTATAATCCCTTCTCCTAACTTGTTTTTTTATGTTTCCATGATGAGAATTTAAGATTAAAGTATAATAGTAATTATTTAAATTCCTTTGAATATGTTTGAATGTTCTTAATTATTCTTATATGTTCTTCACATGTTCTTGGTTGTTCATCACATGTTCATGCATAACACTAGTTTCAATCTTAAATGTACATCAAAAATATGAAAAACATGTTTGTTTAATAATTCTTTCAGATCCTTGAATCTAGGATATCACCATCAATACACATTCACTAGAATTTATTTTTTCAAATCCAAATGCAATGCTTAATAAATTGAATTAAGGTTTATCACATGCACACACATTAAATTCTTCATGTAAATTGATTGACATATTGGATGATATGATATGAATGTTGGCCACCATAGTCTAGAAGACTGGTTTTACCGGCCAAGGTGGGTGCCTAACACCTTCTCACCTTGTAACATAGCCTCCGAACTTAGATCAAAAGTTAATAGATCAAATGCTTATCCATGTAATTTTCAATTTTTAGATTGTAACTAGGAAATAAAGCCATGTACTTTATCTTAGATTGTATCTAGGACCAAAGCCATATAATTTTCCTATGATCAATGTAAATTCAATTGAAAATTAATAAAATGAGGAATTTTTCAATTTTGGTTTTCTTATTTTTTTCAATAATTAAATAAGTGGCGACTCCATTGTAAAACCCTTAATCTAAAGGGAAAAATATAACTAGTCTAGCCTCTATTTTGAGAGGCAATAACACGACTCCACCCATTCATGTGGGTTTGACCCAACACCTTAAAAAAAGGGTCGGGGACGCAGTCTCTCACACTGTCCAAGAAACAAGCTAAAAAGTGCAAGTTTATTAAAACTCGATATCTAGCTTAACAACTAGCATGTGTCGAGGTTTAAAGAGCCGTTCCGGCCCCGTGGCTCGACAGCTTCTTGACAGGTGCTCGACAGCTTCTATTTGTTGAGGATTATGAATTTTAGAATCCTGATATGATTTTCTTGGAATCTGTGGATGTGTCTTTGGGCTTTCTTTTCTCTTAACCCTAGACATATAAAATGATTATTTTAAGGGCCGTCAAAGAGTTCACAAGTTTCATAAGCATTGTCAAATCCTTGTTCAAGCAAGTTGTGACCGAAGACAAAGTTCTTGCCCTAGTTCATCTCTTTTGTGAAGAAGTTGCTGTGTAATGTGCACCATAGGGTTTTGTAACCAAGTATCTTCGTGATCTTCATTGTGTGGATGAATTGAAGAACTTTGTAGCCAACAATCTTCTCTAGTTGGTGATTGAAGTCGCATACTTGGATCCGCGCAAATGGTTAGTCACATACTTGAAAGCCGTGCATTGAAAGGAAAAATTATCACTACAGAACAAGTCTAATTGGGTATTGGGGTAAGGGTTCAACTGTAGATTGGTAAGGTACTTGGGATTCCTTTATTTGTAACCTCTTGTTGTGATAATAATGGAATTTCAGGAGTGGTGATCTTAAAATCACCCAGTGGGGTTTTTGCCTTGTAGGTTTTCCCCATTTGTAAACAAATCACTATGTCATTTAATTTCCACTGCATATTTAGTTTAATTAGTGATTTGTTTGTGTTACAACACGCTTTGCATGTTAAGTTGGTTAATTAATAACTTGACTAATTAATAAATTAATCCATCACAAGAGGTCAATACATTTGTGGCCTATCACCAAGCATTATAACATCATTCTCAACAAAAACCATATATTAATTTTATCAAAAACTACAAAAACCCATGTTCTTCAACAATATTTCAATATCTCAACAAAACCAACAAATCCATGAAATAGAGTGCTTTAAACTTGAAATAAAGTAAAAAGGAGTGGAAACCCATACCTTTTCTTGGATTTGGAGTGAAGATTGAAGAGAATAATGGAGGTTTTTGGAGTGAAACAGGTGGTTTTGAGAGAGGGAGAGGCGGAGAAGACAAAGGGACAAACACTTGATTGAGGGAAAGTGAAAAGTTTTGAAAAATTGTTTAATTTTTAACCCTATTTTTGCAAAACAAGCGTTTTTCGCGACTCAACTGACTCGTGAATAAGTTGCCAAAAACCCTTAAACCCATATTTTGAAAAAAATTATCAAGTCTTTTTCACGACTGGGACTTACACTCGCTAACTAGTTGTGAGTGAGTCGCGAATGTCTCCGGTTGGACTTGCGACTTAAGCATGATTAAGCATGACTCGTGAGTGAGTCGTGAAAATGTAGAGTTGCAAATTTTTGGATTTTATGAAAATTTTCAAATCAAAATAGTTTCCAAAAACAACTAAAACACTCAAAAATCTTTTTAGGTTTGATCAACAGATGCTTGAGTATGTACATCACATTTAATCAAGTACAATCACACAAATGCATAAGGCATTCATTGAACATAGACATGTGTGATGTGAGTGGGTATCAATTATAAGATAAAGCTTAGTCTAACATGAAGCTTCAATGATTGATTCAACCAAGCCATACACAACTAGCACTAAGTAGAGTGACCTCAATTGTAGAAATGAACATATATGACCTCCCACATAAACTTGATTACATTGAGGTAGAAGCTTTCATTTGGCTTCTTTTCTTTTGATAACATTTGATCATTTTGATCTTTACATCTCTTTTTGAGATCGATACTTAAAATTTTTGATATTTTAATGTGATGAGTAAGCCTTTGGCCATGATACCATACATTATAAATATATGTCGCTTTCCTTTTATCCTAGTCAAATACTAGTTTGTGCGACAGCTTTTTCAGCTCATTATCTGTTTTTGAGATTTGACATTGGTTAAGCTTTTAAGTAAAAAAAATGAGTGGGAAGAGATATAGGCACAATTCTATGCATGTCTCAAGATCAACAAAATTATTGACTAATCATTCATGACAAGCTTGAAGATCTATTTACAACAATCACATAGATGTCAAGATGTTTCCCACAAAGATACAATTGCATAGAGAAGAAGTTAAGCTCATTAATGCACAAAACCATTATTACTGAGGCACAAGGCTAAATATGCATGTGACAATGCACAACACCACCGATCAAACTTTTTTGATTTTATACTTTTTATGTGTTTTTGGATTTTTGACACAAAGCAAAGTATAGAATGATCAAAATCAACAAACAACCAAAGCTTTAAACAACAAAAACAATTAAAAACATGCTTGAATGTAAACATAAACAATCAAACAACAATGTCACATTATATAGAAAGAATTAATGCATGGACATGTTATAATGCTTATGCATGAGTACCCTTCTTTACCCACGGGATGTGCGTTTGGGGTGATATCCTTTGAGGATTGGGTACTTGAGGTCATGATTCTCAAACATTAAGGTGAAGTTGGCCAAACATGAGGTGATGGTGTCAATCATCTTCATCACATCATTCATAACGGGTCCTCCTTCTTGCCCTTTTGGATGCTTGGGTTTCCCATTGCCTTTTCCTTGACTTCTCGGCTTTTGCAGATCCGCATTCTTCAATGCTTGGAGTTTGTAGCAATATGTTCTAGTGTGCCCTAGTATTCCACAATGATGGTAATAGTGCTGCATTTGTGGACCTCTTTGTCTCCTAAGAAGAGACTTTTCTCTTGCCTTAGGCTTAGCCACAATTTGGTTGGGAGACTTTATTAAAACCATTTGATTCATCACATTTGGCTTCTTTTCAGATTTTACATTGTCAACAAGAGGAGTTGATGCTTCTTTAGCCTTGACAAACTTCATTTCCTTTTACACTCTAGAGTTTAAGCTACCTTCTTCAGTACACCTTAAGCCACTTCTATCCAAAGAGAGCTTTTGATAGACAAGCACTTCATCAAGTTTCTTGGAAGAAATACGCTCTACTTTGGCATTTTCTTGAACAACCTCAAGCTCAAGAAACTTTATCTTGGAATAGGCCTTGTTTAGTTCTTCATTTAACCCATAAACTTCACACTTGGTTTCTTTGTACCACATGAGGATGCTTTTATAGCCCTCTTCGACTTTCTTCATCTTTCTAATGGCTGCCTTAGCCACTCTTGCATATTCTCCACTCTTTTCAAGAAGTGCATTATAGGATTCTTGCAATCTATTTGTTCCTTCATAAACGCACTCTTCTTAATCATCATTGAATTCATCTCTAACACCATTAGATTCCACTTCGGTATGCTCACCAAGCTCTTCCTTTAGAGCACTTAAATCTTCCAAAAAATCTACAGGTGTAATGGCCATGAAAGTGGAGTAGTTTCCTTCCCCATCACAACTTTCTTCATAATCAGAGTTTGAGCTTTCTGAATCACTAAGGGTTGTAGAAAGAGCTCTACCCTTTCCCTTCAAATAGGTAGGGCATTCTTTCTTTAAATGATCATGCTCATTGCACTCATAACAAGTGATTCCTTGAGAATGAGAAGAGTCTTTGGAATCCTTCCTTTTGAAGTCCTTCTTGACTTTCTTGAAATTGGAGAATTTTCCTTTCTCAAAGGACTTCCATCCTTTTTGAACTTCAAGAACTTGCGAAAGTTCTTTGCTAGGAATGTTACCTCTTTTTCAACATCGTCCTCTTCCAAGGAATCTTGAGCTTCAATTCTCTCATTGATCATCTTAAGAGCAAGGGATTTGCTCTTCCTTTGAGATGGTAGAGTGGCTCATATGTTTGAAGAGAGCCGATAAGTTCTTGGACCTTTATCTCATCAAGATCCTTGCACTCCTCAATGACTGTCACCTTGGCTCGGTAGCTATCCGACAATGATCTAAGGATTTTTCTTACTACTTTGGAGTCTTCCATCTTCTCCCCCAAGTTCAATTTCCTAATTACCACTTCATTCAAGTTTCCATAGAATGAGTCGAATGATTCATATTCGCTCATCTTTAATTCTTCAAACCGAGTGGTAAGCATTTGAAGCTTGGTAACCTTTACCTTCTTGGTGCCTTTGTAGGTAGTCTCCAAAATTTTCTATGCCTCATTGGCAACTAACACATGAGAAATCCTGTGAAATTCATCCTATGAGACACCACAAAATATAGCATTAAGAGCTTTTCTATTAGCATTATCCACTACAAGAGATGCCTTATCCCAATTGGATTTGGCAGCCTCTGGCCTTGTCCAACCAATTTCTCTAGCATCCCACACACTGTCATTAATGGAGCACAAAATGCACGAATACGCATTTTCCGAAATGCATAATTACTCCCATCAAAGGTGCATTGAGGGATTGAGACCTATCCATCCTAGGGGTCAAACACTAAGGATATAGAAATTTGACAAAGTGTACTAGCTCTGATACCAATTGTAAACTCATTTAGTGTATAAAACACTTGTGACTGTTTAGACCTCCAAAAACAAAATTTTCAATACAAGCATATATTTAAACAATATATGTGCAGAATATGAAATATAAGCAATACCCAATAGCAAACTACTTTAAGCCATTAATTAATCACAACCAGCATAAATTAAAAGCTAAGAGTAAGGGAAAGAGAGATGCAAATACAAGATAACACCGACACGTGTTATTGAATAGAAAATTGAAGAACTCGGCCAAAAACCTCTCTGCCGCCCTCCAAACGGTAAATGATCTACTAGAAAATTAGTTGGGATATATGAGTAGCAATAGACCCTCCAAGCCTAATCTACCCAATGCACCTAAACCCTCCAAGCTTCTTGCTCCAACAAGGTTACGCCATACCGTGTCTTCTCTAACTTTCCAAATCCCGAAATTAGTCCATTGCATTAACCAATATGAATTGGTTCTCTTTTGAATTGCTTCCTAAACACCAAGAACTTTCTCACTACTTTGAATTTGGTGAGGTGAGGATTTGGTTTATGATCCTCTCATGGGTATGACAATGGAGAGGGTAAAAATAGAGGAATTTAGAGAATCAAGTGTACAAGATTGTGGATGAATCAATCTTGTTTTTCTCTAGGGTTTCTCTGGAAGCTTTCTACATTTTGTGGGTATAAGGGTATTGATAGTAGGGTATGAGATGAAATGTGAAAAATATTTTTTCAGCAAAACAAGGTGCATTGGCTAGTCACTCTCGCGACTGGGATGAGTCGCGAGTTCCAGTCGCCAGTTACCAGACTATGCTAAACTGTACTTTTTGTCTTGTAGTAATCCAACTGGCCTGACTCTTCATCTTCCTGCATGCTTCACACGAGTCATCACATGCGAGTCAATCGCAAGTCCAGTCGTGAGTCACTTTCTTATTGCACACTCTTGATCAAATCTTCACACTCTTTCGCACACAACCGTTACATTATTCCCACCTAAATACAGGAGTTCTAAATACTGAATTACAAGAAAATTTAACACGGAATAAAGCCAACACATAGTTGAATAAATTCAACTTTAGATATATATATATATATATATTTAAAATATAAAAATATATATTACAGACTGAAACGACGCTGTTACAGTAAGTTGTTAAAAAAAAAAAAAAAGAACAAAAAGTCAACATTTTGTGGTGGGGTTTAGGTGATATAAATACTCTCTTATCTCTCTCAACGCTTAGAACTCTCTCTCTCTCCCTTGCCTCTCACCTCTCAAGCCTCACCACCCTTAGCAGCACCAAAGTTGCTAGCTCACTCCTCACTAGAAAGCACCAAAGTTGGTAAGTTAGTTTCTCAGTCCCATTCTCACTCTCTCAGTCTCTACTCTCTCTATGTTGCTAGCTCATTACTGGCATTTTTTTTTTTCCTTTCACAGCATTTTGATTTAAGGGAGGCAGAGAGTTCTCACTCTTCAATTTTTCACCAAAAACAGAGGTAATCACTATTTACTAATGACATTGTATTTTTATTTTATTTTATTTTTTATTTTTGAAGGATTTTGAATTTGAGCAATTAAGCTACTCACTATTTACTAATGACTATTGTATTTTTATTTTATTTTTATTTTTGATTTTTGAAGAATTTTGAATTTGAGCTAGTAAGCTACTGCCTAAGTGCTTAACTATAAACTCCTTATTGGACATTGGATTTTGTTTTTTGTTTTAATAGTAGGTTACTAGGTTTTGCTTTTGATCAAGGATGTTGAATAATAGGTTGATGTATTGGTGTGTGAACAAGTTTGTGGGAAAAATTTATCAAGTGGATTTTGCTTGAAATCTTGAACATGTTGTGTATTGATATTGGGCTAGAAAGCCCAATTTAAAAAAAAAAAAAAATTTAATGTTTCAAACTGACCGAACGGATTAAACTGGTCCTACACCACTATAAGTTAGAAAACCGACCCTAAGAAATGTGCATTGGTTCCAATGATGAGAAAACTGATCCATATTAATTCGATTATATATTTGGGAAAAGACCACGTCGATCGAATCGCGCACACCCCTGCTTCTAACCATCCTAAACACCACAATGTTGCTGCTACAATTTCTACTTTACAGTGTTCATTTTACTTATTCTTGATTTGCCTCGTTGAATTTCAAATTACTTTAAGAGAGTGAGAAAGAGGGAGAGAGAGAGATATTTAAAAATATTTTTTAGAAAACAAACCTTGTCCTAGGGGGGACAATCCACAATATGTACCAGCCAAAGTTTTGAATTCCATTTGAAAAACCATTCTAGATTAGCCACTAAAAGTCTAGAACGAAATATTTTTGTATTTGAATGTACCGATATATCATTTTGGGATTACGCATCGTATATATATTCCACCGTGGCACTGGCTGAGCTAGATTTTGGGCATTAAAAAATTCCAGCTTGTACTTGAGCTTATTAAACTCGAGTTGTGTGTGTCTTGTACTCTAGTTTAGTGTACTCGAGTACTATGTAATCTTACATATATAGTACCCGATCTCCACAAACTCGAGTATGGCTTGGGATATGGCTCGGTTTCCACATAATTGTAGTCCACCATACTCAAGTTCAGTGAACACAAGCATGGTCGTTTTTGCCCCTATTTTTTTTATCACACCCATGCTTAACTCTCTAAATCTCCTTCTCTTCCCTGTTCTTACTCTCTCATCACTCTCACTTTCTCAATCTCCCTCTCACTCTCTCAATCTTGCTATCATCTTACTCTCACTCTTCCACAGGCTCTCAATCTCCCTCTCAGTCTTGCTTTGACTCTCACTCTCCCTCTCCCTCTCGCTCTCAATCTCCCTTTCAGTATTGTTCTCGCTCTCGCTCTATACTTTCCCTCTCACTCATGTTCTGTACTCGCACTCTCAATTTGCATCTTCAGTTTGGAATCACAAGGGGCATAACCAAAGAACATTCTCTAAGTGGAATGAGGAACCAACGAGTGGTGGTCTCGCGGACTAGGTACGATAAGTTTGAACCGTGGCATCCTTCTAAATGAAACTTGAAATAAAATACATGATATATGCCATTAGATCAAAATGCATGCTATATGCCATTCAATTATTTATTTTTGAAAATTGAGAAAAATTGGATAAAATTTTGAGAACCAAATATGGCATTTATACTATAAGCTACTTTCCCTATATGATGCATCCAAAAAGTCATTAGCATTGCCATTTGGTTTGTCGCAAAAATTGCATACTAATTGTTTAATGTAATGTGTTAGGACATATGTGATTGGATTTTAGGAACATATGTCAACATTTTATGTATTGGCTAATCCTTTAACAAAATGCACTTTACTTGTAATTGGGTAGATCTAGTATGTGTTTAATGCTTCAAGAAACAAGGTTTCAAGTTTAAGTATTAAAGCCATACAAGTCTGTCCAAAAAACAAGTAAAGAAGTACTATTCATAAAAGCTTAACAGCTAGTATCTATCGAGGTTTAAAAGAGCTGTTTCAACCCGAGGCTCTACAGTTGCTCGACAGATAGGGTATCTGTCGAGATTTGTGAAAAACAGATTTTCAGTTTTGATTTTCATCCAATTCGTGATTATGTGTTTAGGCTTTCTTTTCTCACAACCCTAAACATATATAAGGATTATTTTAAGGGTCGTATTAGGTTGCACAGTCTAGAGCACAATTTCACAAGAGCATAATTTCTCAAGTGTGATTGGAAACTTAGTTTGCCCTAGTTCTTGAAGAAGCTATTGTGTTTGTACACTGTAGGATTTTATGACCAAGCAACTTCATGATCTTCATCGAATGATGAATAGAAAAACTTTGCAGCTAACATCCTTCTCAAGTAGGTGATAAAGTTGCATACTGGGATTCGTGCATCTTTTGGTTAGACACGTACTGGGAGTTGTGCAATACAAGGAGAGATTGTTACTACAAAATAAGACCAATTGGGTATTGGGCTAAGGGTTCAACTGTAAGTTGGTTTAGGTACAAGGATTCCTTTACTTGTAACCGCTTGTTTTAATAGTAGTGGATTCTTAGGAGTGGTGACCTTTCACCCAGTGGGGTTTTTGCCATTTAGGTTTTCCCCATTCATAAAAAAATCACCGTGTCATTTAATTTCTGCTGCATATTTAGTTATTTGGTGATTTTTTTGTGCTGCCACGATCATTGCATGTAATTGAACCTAATTAATTTACTTGGCTAATTAATTGGTTAATTTATAGGGTCAATACATTTTTGGCCTATCATAATGTAATGTGATGTGTAACTGTCCTATGTGTAATGTAATGTTTTTCATTTTTTCCTTTCTCTTAAGGTTGTAGGTCATTTATGGGTTGGCCATGATTTCAATTTTTTATTTAGTAATACATGGTCTTCATACCCCAGGACTCCTTTTAGATATCAGGAAACAAAAAACTGCTGGGATTTTGATTTGGTTTGTTGCAGATATAACTGAGATTTAATCATTAGCTTTTTAGTCTTACCTTGTAATTTGTTTTGGACATGCACACAACACTATGGGGTCATTTCAATGTTAATACTTTATATTCCTCTTTACAGGAAATTATGACTTATGGACACTTCTAAAAGTGATGTAATGTATACATCTGCTTTCTTGTAAAAATTGTAACATTCCTCTCTCTGTGGTCAAATGATTTTGTATTATTTCTTACCATTAGAAAATTTTGCATTCAATCCCCATATATGGGTTATTTGTTGTGTCTTATGTGTGTTTCTTGTTTTATATATGTTGCAGGCATCAAAGCTCTCAACCAGGCCCATTTTTCAACGTCCTCCCACACATCCAGAAGCGGAGAAAATATTTTTTTTCACTGTTTTTACCATTTGTAATTCCTCCCTGTATGTAAATGTAAATGATAGATCATCAAACTTGGTTTATGGAGCTCGAGTATTGCTAACATGGTACTTGAGTCCAATAAACTCGAGTATAAGTTTGGTTGATTTCAGCTGTTATACCCTAGCCATACTAGAGTTAGGGAGCTCGGGTACTAAACTAACACAATACTCGAGTCCCAAAAACTTGAGTACAAGCTGACATTTTTTAATGCCTGGTGGAATGATCATTAGGAACTCAAGTTTAAGAAACTCGAGTACCATTTAAAACTCAAGTTTGAGAAACTCAAGGACTAGAAAAGTGGTAGATTGGTATTTAGTTCCAAAACAGTGCTAGATTGTCACAAATTTTGCAAAAACGTGGTATTTGACTACTTTCACCATACCCTAAATCCCAATATTTCAACATCCCCAAGTCTCATCCCCAACATATATTCAAAAGTATCTTTTCAGTTCTCTATCTCTCATCTATTCAAAATTTTTATGACTTCTCTCATCTCATTTCTCTCTCTCTCTCTCTCTCTCTCTCTCTTCAACTTTGTCAGCTCCAAGTCTCCAACAATGGCTTCAGTTCCAACTTCTAATATCAAACACTTCACCTATACAAACACACAACCAATACAGAACAACCAACTTCATTTATCCCATCTCCAACTTCATAACATCAAATGTCAAACCCAAACACTACCTCAACCACAGCGCCTCACATAAAGCCCCAAAGCAAAACCCACAAGATAAAATCCCCACAAAATCAAAACCCAAAGCACAAACACAAACCAAATAGCTAAAAAACCTTCACCCTCATAAACCCACTATGAAGACAAAACCATGACCCTTCATTCATCAAGCACTACTATAGTTGAAGTCTAATGTTTACTTTCCAATAAAACAAATCTTATTATAAAATTTGTCATGGATCAAAAATTATGGTAAAAAAAAGTGAGCAAAGGTCATTTTTCAGCACTGTTTTTAAAGCAATTTGAGTACTTTTGAGTTGTAATTACTTCTAAACTATCAAAATAACTTCAATTATCTTTTGTAGAAATGACAAGCTCATCATTGGGACCTAGGACTAAATTTTATTAACCGGTTACAAAATAAAGTGTCTACATACGTAGAGAAGTGTGTACAAAGAAAAAGAAATCAAAAAGTCAAATTTTTTTTTTTAAATGCACTTAAACATAACATATTTTCAACATACGAAAGAAATCAAATAATTTCTACTCTCATTACATATGTGCATATTTTTGTTACCATTCCATTTTTGCATATTTTTGATACCATGCAAGTTGATACTTATTTAATTTAATATACTCTTTAAAACGTTTAAATTCTCTGGATTACTTTCATTTGCTTGACTTATAAGTTTATGTTTAAGTTTAAAAAATGGCAAATAAATAATTAAATACAATTTGATATATAAGGATTTTTTTTTTTTCGTTGTACAATGTTGTTTGATGTGAATATTTTCAACTAAATTGTTTTTTGAAAAAAAAAAAAAAGTTTTCTTTTCCGATGTTTGGTTTTATTCCTTAAAATACTACATACAACATTTTTCATATGTTTGGTTAAACATAATTTTTTTTAAAAAAAACTGTGATATCTCACAACCTATTCACCACCATGTACAACCTACCCAATCTTTTTTATTTTTTATTGTCGTTGTTAAATGTCTCTTAGCATCTTGGCATATTTCATTTTTAACTACCCAATCAAGGACCACAAGAACCATCTTTCTATTTTGTAAACTACTTCAATCCAAGAATAAAATTTTATAACATTCTTCTTCAGCTATAAAAGTGAAAAACACAAGGATTGAACTCATGAACACAAGTTAACATCCTTTTTCCGAATAACTAATAGTAATAATTTAGTTATCAATTATTGACATAATCTCTCCTTAACAAATTGAAGCGATTAGTAAACCGTCTTTGTCCTTGTTTTGAGTATCTAGTAGAATTTTTGTCCCTGTAGGCTCCGGTAGCAACTTCTCTCCAAGATATTCTTTACATACTACTAAAGCAACATTTCTCCAAAACACTCCAAAGAAGAATGATAATTCTTTGCTAATTTTTGTATTTTCTTAAGTGGTAGGGGGTAGAGAGGATGACTGAGATAAACCTACCAATTTTGCATTCCTAAGTTTTGTAAGCGGTCAATTCCAAAATTCTCAATAGGAACTTATTTCTAAACCCAAAAAGAAAAAAAAAAGCTCTAATTTGACCAGTTTTCTCATAACTATTTAATTTCTTTCATGAGTTTAAAATTTATGTTTAAGTATATTTATGTTTAAAATGTTTGTTAAATTCATTTATATTAACAAGTAATTAAATGCAAATTTATATTTTTATAGTTTGGTTCATTACATGTAAAAGTCTAAATTCATGAGTATAAGTTGAACATCATTTCGTTTGTTTGCTCAGAAAAAAAAAAAAAAGGTTGAACATCATTTGTTGTAATATTTTTCATGATTTCTAAAAGCATTAGCTAATGAAGGGATATATTAATTAGTAAGTATTAGGAATAAAATACTATAACGCATGTGTAGAGAATTGTGTACAAAGAAAAGGAGATCTATAAATCAATTTTTTTGAAAAATATACATGCACTTAAACATAAACTTGTTTTTCAGCATATGAAAGAAATGAAACAAGTTTTTACTCTCATTCGTATGTGCATATGTTTTATGCCATGCAAGATGATACTTATTTAGTTTGATATAATCTATAAAACGTTTAAATTCTTTGGGGTACTTTCATTAAAATAAATTCTTTCTATTACTTTCATTTGTTTAAAGTCCAGTTTATGTTTAAGTTATGTTTACGTCTTAAAAAATGGTAAATAAATCAAATGCAATTTGATATATAAGGATCCGTTTGTTTTGTTGATGTAAATATTTTCAGCTAATTTTTTTAAAATGTTTTCTTTTCCAATATTTGGTTTCATTCCTTAAAATGATACGTAAAACATTTTTCATATGTTTGATGCAACATAAAATAAAAAAAATAAAATAAAAAATTGATGTTTCACAACCTATTCACCACCATGTACAACCCACTAGATCTTTTTTCTTTTTTCATTTTTTTATTCGTTTTTAATTCTTAGCATCTAGGCATGTTTCATTTTCAAGTAGCCAATCAAAGACCACAAAAACCATCTTTTTATTTTGTAAACTTCTACAATCCAAGAATGAAAAGTTATAATATTCTTCTTCCACTACAAAAGTGAAATCGTAAAGATTGAAGTTCAAAACTGTGGAATATATGTCATTATCCATCCATGACGGAAACGTTTTGAGATGACCAATGCCAGAGCAAGAGCTAATTTGGATAACCAAATTTGATAAGGACAAAAATTATAAATAGGATGACACTAAAAAATGTACATATCATAGTTCAAAAAAATGTGCACATATAAATGAATGAAAAAAAAATGGTTTAATTTATTCCACATATTTAAAATAAAAGTTCATGTATAATTTCATAAAAATTCTTTCTTTATGTGTCGAATTTCAAAAGATATATTATGTAACTTAATTAAATTTTGGTTCCATCATTGAAACGTACCAATTTGGTTCCATGCAAATCGGTACTTATATAATTTGATGTAATATGTAAAAAGTTTAAAGTCTTTAAAGCTTGAACACCATATATTATTTATTGTAATAATTTTCTCAAAACTTAGTCTCATATTGTTCATTTCCAATATTAATCTACTCTTGATGGTTGAAGGTAGAGCTCATCAATATAATTTATTGAGTCTAAAATTTTCGGCCAATAATCTTGCTTTATATATATGACAAAATCACACCATAATTTAGGGGAAAAATTCATTTGCAAGCATTTTTTCATTCTTGGTCATTAATAAATTTTGTCTTTACCTTGTTAGATTCTATGAAATTATGTTTTGATAGGCCAAATATATATTGACCCCTTGTGATGGATTAATTGATTAATTAGCCAAATTTAATTAATTAATCAAATTAATAAGCAATGTACGTGGTAGCAAAAAAAAATCACCAGCCAAATAAATATGCAGCAGAAAATAAATTGACATGATGATTTGTTTACAAATGGGGAAAACCTTCGAGGCAAAAATCCCACTGGGTAATTTTAAGATCACCACTCACGAGAATCCATTATTATCAAAATAAGCGGTTATAAGTAAAGGAATCACAGTATCTTATACCAACCTATAGTTGAACCCTTACCTTAATACCCAATTGGACTTATTCTGTAGCGACAATCTCTCATTGTATTGCACGGCTTCCAGTACGTGACTAACCAAAAGATGCGCAGATCTTAGTACCCGACTTGATCACCGACTTGAGAAGGATGTTGGCTACAAAGTTCTTCAGTTCATCATACGATAAAGATCACGAAATTGCTTGATCACAAAACCCTACGGTGCATAAACACAACAGCTTCTTCAAGATGAACTAGGGCAAACTAGGTTTCCGGTCATACTTTTCTTCATACTTGTGTAATTGTGCTCTCGTGCATCTGTGCTACCTATGACGGCCTTTAAAATAATCCTTAAATATGTTTAGGGTTGTGAGAAAAAAAAAAAAACCCAAACATACATTCACGGATTGGATGAAAATCAGAACAGAAAATCTATTTTTCATAAACCTCGACAGATACCCTATCTATCGAGCCGCTATTGAGCCTCAGGCTGAAACAACTTTTTAAACCTTGATAGATACTAGCTGTTAAGCTTTAATGAACAATACTTCTTCACTTGATTCTTGGACAGATTTGCATGATTTTAACACTTAAACTTGAAGCCTTGTTTCTTGAAGTATTAAACTCATCCTAAATTTACCTAATTACAAGTGAAGTGCGTTTTATCAAAGGATTAGCCAATTACATAAAATGTTGACATATGTTCCTAATATGAATCACATATGTCCTAACAATCTCCCTCTTTGGCAATCAGTAACAAAACTACAACAAACAAATGAACATATAAGAGAAGTTATAAATCACTCAACCCATACTCACTTGTTAAGTACAATAAAATCTATCCT
Source organism: Castanopsis chinensis (assembly GCA_032878915.1). Taxonomy (NCBI): domain Eukaryota; kingdom Viridiplantae; phylum Streptophyta; class Magnoliopsida; order Fagales; family Fagaceae; genus Castanopsis; species Castanopsis chinensis. The sequence continues at coordinate 971,022 of JAVQMG010000131.1, read as the reverse complement.
ATTACAAACTCTTGAAAAAATTTGCAAGAAGAGAGTTCATGGCAAGGAAGACTTTGACAACCTGTATTTTAGAAACACTTTAAACAAAACTCATTAAGGCATCTTAGTGTGAGACAGAAATAAAAGATTGCATACAATATATAAGAAATATGTGCATAAAGAGAGAAAAGAAACAACAGATGTAAAGATAGGCGAAAGAACTGTAATAACAACCTCAAATGTGTATATATCAACAAGTACAAGATTTGCTATCACAGCATGATCACAAGATCTAAGTCCTCACTACATCCCTCAAAATATGAACACTCTTTCTAACAAAAATCTCTTAAGTACTAACTCTCCCTCTATGCATATGACTACTTTCTTATCCAAAACTACTCCTTCTTTTTGTCACGAGTGACAAAGGGTAAATACATCAAGTAGACATCTCATCATCACTGGAAGAGCTAGTACCATCATCCTCAGCATCAGAAGCATCACCATCACCATCATCATCCTCATCCTTAGAAGTCTCTACAGTAGGAGGAGGAGAAGCAATGAAGCCATCCATGATCGCCTATCATTGTGTGATACGAGCAACACAGGTGTTCACCTGACACAACTTATCACTGAGAGTATCAAGGTGAGCATCCATGCGCACAAGCTGTGCCATGATGTCCTTGAAAGTCACTCCGCCAGCAAAATAAAAAGGAGCAAAGGTGGATGGAGCTGTAGAAGCTAGAGGAGTCGTCGTTCTAGGCCTTTTCGAACGTAGCTGCACCTCACTCCATTTAACGGTAATGACGCCTATGGCACACATAACATGGAAGTGGTCAGAAATGGGAAAGGAGACAGAAAAGTGGCTAAGAATCCTCATGATAGCCGAAGGGAAAATGAACTTATCACGGATCGTCATATCCCAATAGACATCAATGAGGGAAAGAATGAAATGAGAGGGAAAGTCTATGGTAAGATGCTCTAAGAGGGAAAGCAAAAACTTAGCACAGGGCTGTGTAATAGACTTATAGTAAGACAAAGGATGCAAAACAAACATCATCACCATGTTAATGAACCTAGGTCCTTTAGTAAAGGCCGAACAAGGAGTGAATTGACGATCACCCCAATCATAAGGATGCTCATAAAAAGATGACATGAGCTCATATTTGGACATAGTCCTTAGACAATCACAACTAGGGTAGTCAAGATGCACTACCCTAGGGACATGCAACACCTCAGATACTATATCCGATGTGACCACAATATGCATACCTTGAACGCGAGTAACAAAAAGAGGAACCAATAATCAAAACCGTGCATATTGGAGTAAAACTCATATATGATCACAGATGGAAAAGTGACTAGGATGTCACACAGTGACTAGGACGTCACACAGTGACTCCTAACCATTCTATGAATGACAGTGAGTAAGTCAGTGTTGGAGAATCCAACAAAATGACTTGGCGTTTCGAATGAATGCCTCGTTAGGAAAAGTTCTCTGAAAAGTCCCGCCGAGCTTTATCGTCATGGAACTGAATATGGGAGGGGGTAGAATCAGAAGAGGACCCCCCTAAATGAAGAGGGTTCCACGATGGAGTAGATTTTCGTTTAGGTTCCATAGAGCAACTGAGAGAGAGAGAGAGAGACACAGAAAGACACCAATCACAATCAATATATAAGATTATAGATAATGTAAGGTACGTATGCATGAAAATGCATGAGCATGTGACATGCAATAGTAAAAATATCATTAGCTCAGCCCAATCCAAACCTACCAACACACAATCATTGTAACAAAGTAAACACACATCTAAAATGCATGATACATTGTTATAATGTAAATGTGATGCAAAGCATGAAAATTTAAAGCCATTTTCACAAAGCCCATCCCAAAAATTTCACAAAAACTCATCAATCTGGAAAAATCCTAAAAAATTTTCAAAAACCCCAAAAACTTAGGTCAAATGCATGAAGAATGAAAGATTTAGGACCTTTACAAATGAAGAAATACTTAGTCTAGGCCAAAAAAACCCTTGAGGATGAAGTTTTGAGTTAGAAGAGTGTGTTTGGGAGGTGAAAAGACTGAAAACAATCGAGAGAGATCGAGGAGAAATGAAGAAAAGTCGCGTGGATCCTATTTATAGAACCTCTTAATTCTTGACAGATCGAGAGGTGTTAAGAGGAGTCGAGCTTTAAAGGCTTAAAGAGTTACAGCTATCAAGCAGCTATCCAGAGGTGTCCACAACAAAAGGGGCTTGATGGACCGAGGAGCTATCGAGAATCTATCGAGGAGATAGAAACTTTCTCTATGGATTGAGGAGCTATCGAGAAGATATTGAGATTGTGATAAAAAGAAGCTAAAGATCTTGATAGATAGCCTAGTTGTGGAGAAGTATCGAGGATCTGTTGAGATTGCTTAAAAACAGTTTTTCATAGAAGAGAAAAACACATACATGAATGCAATCAAACATGTAACTCAACCAAGGATTTGAACAACATTTTGAGCTCCCAAAAACGTCTCTTAATCAAGAAAAATGTCAAGCATTTTGATCCAAAACACACACACACTAAACAAGTCTAACCAATTTTATATTTTAAAAAGAAGTTAAGACAATTTAGTGAGCACACATTAACATATGTAAACCTTGTGATGGCTAAATCACATTGTACATGCACATGCATCAAAAATAGCAAAAAATATTGCGTGTTTTATGTGAAAAACATCACAAGATTGCATAAATGTTTCTATGTTATCATGATTTAAGATATGAGTTTATCAATTTAACTCACACACGATCATAACTGCTTGATGAGAACTATTACCTTCGAGATACATCCTATAACTCTCACGTCTCCTAGAATACACGCTTGCAATCATATATAAAGCATTTTGTTTCTTTTGTTTTAATTTTTCTTTGCATATTTTTCTTTTATTAAGCATATCATGCACTGGAATATAAGACAGAGAAAAGAAATATCCAATTATGTTAAGCTTTTTGACATTACATTTTTGCTATGCCAAAGCATACTGATGTCATTTCATGATTGGCGGGCAACAGTGGTAAGATGGTTATTTATGTCTTTCTCTTAGGATTTTCTAGTCTTTCCCGTCAAAAAGAGTGATACGAGTGTTAAGTACAAGAGAGAACTTAATCTTACTCATTACAAATAAGAGCCACAGAATTCATTTGCTTAGTTGTGCATAGAAATGCTCATCTAAACTACAAAAGATACAAAGTTTAGAAAATTTTGTTTCATTGGCCATTCAAGGTACACACAAATACCAATGTACACAAACACACACTGTTTTTATATTTTTCTGATTTTTCAATTTTTTTTCTTTTGTGAATGAAAACAAAACAAAACAAAACAAAACCAAAAAACAAACAAACAAAAACAAAGCAATGCATAAAAACTAGACGCAAATGCATAAGGAATGAGGAAGAGAAGAGAGGATCATTCTATGGAGATAAAACCGATGTTTTGATGAAGGAATTCACACCATTTGCTATCAAGAGGTTCGGTGAAAAAATTAGCCTTCTGATCATTAGTGTGAATGAACTCAAGAGTAAGGGTACTATCTTTAACAAGCTCACGAATGAAGTGATGTTGAATCTTTATGTGTTTGGTTCGAGAATGTTGAACCAGATTCTTAGATATGCTGATGGCACTGGTATTGTCACAATAAATAGTGAGGTGTTCTTGACAAATACCATAGTCATGAAGGAATTTTTGCATCCATAGAAGTTAGGTGCAACAGCTACCGGCAGCAATGTATTCAGCCACTACAGTGGATAATGAGATGGAATTCTGCTTTTTACTTATCCAGGAGACAAGATTATTACTCTCATAAAAACAATCCCCTAGAGTTCTTTTCCTATCATCAGCATTTCGAGCCTAATCAGCATCCGAATTCTGACCGAGATATCATTTGTGTCCTTGTTGTTCCACACACCAAAGTCAACAGTTGTTTTGACATACTTTATGATTCTCTTCAAAGCAGTCATATGAGACTCTTTAGGATTAGCCTGATATCTAGTACACACTTCCACACTGTAACTAATGTCAAGTCTACTAGCAGTAAGATACAGAAAACTACCTATCATACTTCTATAGAGAGACGGATCAACACTTTTTCCCAAGACATCAATAGTGAGTTTTACATTAGAACTCATAGGGGTTCTAATAGAACTAGCAAATTCCAAACCAAACTTTTTCACAAGATTTCTAGCATATTTAGATTGAGATATGAATATACTTGTCTCTTGCTAACGGATTTGCAATCCAAGGAAATGATTTAACTCTCCAATCATGCTCATCTTGAACTCAGCTTGAATAAGTTTAGAGAAGCCATGAGCTAATTCATCCTTTGCTAACCCAAAGATGATATCATCAACATAGACTTGAGCAACTATCAACTCGTCGTCTTCCCTTTTGATGAAGAGAGTTTGATCGGCCTTTCCTTTTGTGAACCCATGTGACACCAAGTATTGTGTGAGTCTATCAAACCAAGCTCTATGGGCTTACTTTAAACCATAGAGTGCCTTGTTAAGGTACAACACATGATCCGAAAAATGGGGATCAATGAATCCTTTTGGTTGAGCCACATAGACATTTTCTTTAAGGAACCTATTTAAGAAAGCAGTATTGACATCCATTTAATAAAGTTTGAACTTCAAATGGCATGCTAGGGCTAGGAGAATCCTGATGGAGTCCATGCAGGCTACTAGAGCAAATGTCTCATCATAGTCCACTCCTTCTATTTGTGAGTATCCTTGAGTCACAAGACGAGCCTTGTTGCGAATCACATTGCCCTCCTTATCAGTCTTATTTCAAAAAATCCACTTTGTGCCAATGTTGTGCTCACCCTCCGGTCTAGGTACTAGAGTCCAGACATCATTCCTTTGAAATTGAAGCAGTTCATCATGCATAGCCTCCACCCAGCTTTCATCTTGAAGTGCGTCCTCAACCTTGGTAGATTCAACCTGTGACAAATAGCAAGAATAAGATACAAAGTTAGCAACTCATTTATCAAATGTGCATTTCCTCAATGTAAGTTCATTCATATTTCCCACAATGACTTTAGGAGGATGATTCAACTAAATTCTAGAGGAAGGTCATTTCTTTTCATGAGATTCAAAATTAGGTGAGGCAAATCTTTCTGTTAAACCTTCTACAACACTTGGAGTACTAGGAATACTTGGAGAGGTAGGTTCTTGAGTATCCTTAGGCTTAGGAGGAAGAATTTATTTGGGGATTTTCTCACTGATATTCTTAGAATCGGACTCCGAAGCTTCATCGATAACAACATTTACTGTTTCCATCACCTTCTTAGTTCTCTTGTTGTATACCCAATAAGCCTTGCTTGTAAAGGAATATCCCAAGAATATTCCTTCATCGCTTTGGGAGTCAAATTTTCCCACATTCTCTTTATCCTTGAGAATGAAACAAGTATTTCCAAAGATTATGAAATACTTAACATTCGGCTTCCTTCCCTTCCATAGCTCATAGGGAGTCTTTTTGGTATCGGGTCTGAAATATACCCTATTAACCGTATGACACGCAGTGTTGACGACTTCTCCCCATAAGTTTCTGGCCATATCCTTGTTGTGCAACATGGCTCTAGCCATTTCTTGAATAACCCTGTTCTTTCTTTCTACTACATCGTTCTGCCTAGAAATAATAGGAGTAGATAATTCTTGAGTATACCTGATTTAGTGCAAAAGGACTCCATGTATGAGTTTTCAAATTCTTTACCATGATCACTTCGAACGATCAATCTTTAAATTCTTCTCATTTTGCAATCTTGTGCACAAGGCTTCGATGTGCTCAGGAGCATCTGACTTGGATCTTAGAAGAATGACCCAATAGTACCTAGTGAAGTCATTTACCACAATCATGATGTATCTCTTCCCACCAAGAGACTCAGTTTGAGTTAGGCCCATGAGATCCATATGCAGTAGCTCCAATGGTCTAGATGTAAAGGATGTCTAAGTACTTGGATGTTTAGATTTTGTCTGTTTCCCAAGCTGGCATGGTCCACACACAACGTTGTCCACTCTATTGAGCTTTGGCATCCCCAACACTGATTTATGCTTAGATACAATTGAGAAATGTTTGTAACTAGCATGTCCCATCCTTTGATGCCATAGATCTTCATTTGGCAAACGAATACTATTGAACACAATATCAGCATCAGGGACCAAACCATAACAATTGTCAAGAGTGCGAACACTACTTATGAGTTTCTTCCCAGATTCGTCCAGCACAAAACAATTTCCTTTAAAGAACAGCACCATAAAGTCTTGATCACATATTTGACTTATGCTTAATAGGTTCACTCTCAAACTTTCTACATATAGCACATTTGCAAAGTCTGGCAATCCAGGTAGAAAGATGGTTCCCTTTCCTTTAATCTGCGATTTGCTCCCATCACCGAAAGTAACTTTATCACCTTTCTTAGACTTGAAGACTTTAAACAGAGAGCGGTCTCCAGTCATGTGTCATGAGCATCCATTGTCAAGGTACCATAAACATGAGTCCATTACCTTGAATGCAAATTTTATCATAAAGCACACTTGATGCTTTGACGATAGATCTGTAGAAATGGTATTCTCTTTCATTTTCCATTTACAGACAAAACTTTTAATCTTCACTTTTCTCAGATGAAATCCTCTGCACATTTTCATTCGAAGGCAGCCTAGTTTCTTCTTTGTCATGTTATGATCTTTTTCAATCATCATCAGCATAGCTTTCAAATAATTTTTAGACTTGCATTTTCTTAGACACTCAATCAAATAGAGATTAGAAAAACAAAATGTATTTGAAACAAAAGATCTTTTCTTGCTAATAGCAGCCATGACAAAAGGGGTCAATGGATTACACAGTAAAGATTAAAACCTAATCAGAGTGTGCCTGCTCTGATGCCAATTGATATGCCAAATACGTATCGACCCCTTGTGATGGATTAATTGATTAATTAGCCAAGTTTAATTAATTAATCAAATTAACATGAAATGTACGTGGCAGCACAAACAAATCACCAACTAAATAAATATGCAGCAGAAAATAAATTGACACGGTAATTTGTTTATAAATGGGGAAACCTCCGAGGTAAAAACCCTACCGGGTGATTTTAAGGTCACCACTCCCAAGAATCCACTATTATCAAAACAAACGGTTACAAGTAAAAGAATCACAGTATCTTATACCAACCTACAGTTGAACCCTTACCCTAATACTCAATTGGACTTATTTTGTAGTGACAATTTGTTCTTGTATTGCGTAGCTCCCAATATGTGACTAACCAAAAGATGTGCGGATCCCAGTACGCGATTTAATCACCAACTTGAGAAGGATGTTGACTACAAAGTTCTTCAGTTTATCACACAATAAAGATCACAAAGTTACTTGATCACAAAACCCTACGGTGTACAAACACAGCAGATTCTTCAAGATGAACTAGGGCAAACTAGGTTTCCGGTCACACTTTTCTTCACACTTGTGCAATTATGCTCTCGTGCAACTGTGCTACCTGTGATGCCTCTTAAAATAATCATTAAATATATTTAGGGTTGTGAGAAAAGAAAGCCCAAACATACATTCACGAATTGGATGAAAATCAGAATAGAAAATCTGTCTTTTATAAACCTTGATAGATACTCTATCTATTAAGTAGCTATCGAGCCTCGAGCTAAAAGAGCTTCTTAAACATCGATAGATACTAGCTATCGAGTTTTAATGAACAACACTTCTTCACTTGATTCTTGGATAGACTTGCATGACTTTAACACTTAAACATGAAACCTTGTTTCTTGAAGCATTAAGCTCATCCTAGATCTACCCAATTATAAGTAAAATGCGTTTTGTCAAAGGATTAGCCAATTACATAAAATGTTAACATATGTCAGAATGTGTTTGTTCCCACCAATCTAAGACATAACGACAAAGGGCATATTTGGTATGTTGTAATAGGTCCTATAATAGAAGGACTATTCATGTGGAACAATTATTCGATTATTTGGTTGCATAGTTATTACAAGTAATAGTTATAATTCCTTAAATTGAGGAATAGTTGTTCCCATCTGAAAGGGTTGTAGTAGCTATTTCTTAGTAGGTGTAATAATTTTTAAAATTAATATATTTCTAAATATACAAAGTTCCCATATTCACATAACAATTATAAAAATAAAAATTCATAGAAAAAACTTGTTTCTCTCAAATTTGAAAAAAAAAAAATCTTTTTAGGATATATAATTGAATAAGTAAGATATTTCCTAAATATAGATATCAAGTTTTGTTATAATGTTACAACTTACAACCAAAAGTATGAATAATTTTAGTTTTTTTTATTACAACACATTTTATTCCTAGTCTTAATGATTAATTACCTATCTGGTTGTAATCTCCATTTTGTGTACTAAACGTGCCCTAAGTTTATATAAAGCAAATTTGAATATTCATGCAATAAAATAAGTCATTTAGATCAAGTAACTGATCAAGAAAATATTCCTTATAAAAACAATGATTAAATTTTGAACTTCTTTCATAAAATCTATAATTCTTATGAATATCATGAGAGAAATCATTATTACCAATAAGTTGCCTACGAGTGATATCTCCATGACAGTTATGCACATTGTTAGCACGATTTTCTTTGGTATTCAAATCAAATCAATGAGCATGTCATCAATTTGTTGAAATCCATGAGTCACCCCTTGTCATGAGTTTGAATCACCACCTTGAGGGCCCAAACCCCACAATCACCGTCAAATAGGGTAATTGTTTTTGTCATTGTCTTTTCCTACATCGGGATGCTAACGAGCTCTAATATCAATAATTAATGCAGAACGAAAACGTGAAATGAGTTAGATCTTGTTCTAGCTTAATGAAACATTTAAATCCATAAGGGAATTCTTAAATCCACAAAGAAAAAGTGAAATCTACGAAAAATAAATAAAAACCTCTTTGAATTTTCATTTTACATATTGCAGGCCTATTAAAGGTTCTAGAAAACTTATTCCTCAAGTAGAAATATTCTAAAACTAATCCTAATTGATACCCTGCCATACTCTAATTTAACCAGGAAAGCTTTAAAAATACCCAAAATTAAGGGAATAAAATTCTAAATACTAAAATAATGAAAACTAAATAAAAATTCAAAAACCAACAAATGATAAAAATCAAACCCCACATCATGTTACACCATTTAGAGTATGTTTGTAATAGAGGGAGATGAGGGTGTAGGAGAGTAGAGGTGGCTAGAATATTAGTTAGGGTATGTTCACAGCGAGTCTCTTATATCTGAACTATTGTGGGCTTAAGTGTCTGACTTTGAGTTGATTGTGAGCTATAATAAGTAAAGAATTGATCTTATTGTTCTCCATTTAGGTATTGCCTAGGTGTGCAAGTGATCCCTACGAGGCTGTGATTGTGAGCAATAATAACATGGGATAGCATGCGGAAGCAAAGTCGTTTTTATTTTTTATTTTTAAATGGACATACACTCTTTCACACACTTTGCCATAATTTGTACTGATTTATCAATTATCAACGTGGATTGGATTACATTACTTGTATATTAGTCTACCATTGATACTTAATCAAAAAAATATTCAATCACTGCTTACCATATATTTAAGCTATGTCAAAGTGAACAAACAAGTGTGCGATCCCAAGTGAGTTCTAATTAACTCAAATGATAAAATATTTTATTGCCGAGTAAAATATTTGAAGTTCTATTTCAGCGTACACCAAAAAACCAATTAATGTTTTTGTTTAATAATAAAAATCAATTACCAAGAGCGGACATAGTAGGAAAACTATATTGAACGTGACATGGCCTACTCCCTGCTATCTAACAACACGTCAACAGCTTGGCAAGCACTTCAAATGATAAGGACTTAGTTTAGGTCCAGTGCATTTAGTGCACTAGACCCGGTCAGATGGTGACACATATTCAAAAGTGAATACATGTCATCATTTTAACGAGTCCAGTACTATTGGACACTGGACCTAAGTCTGATCCAAATGATAAATAGGGATTAGGTATTAACAAGTCTATGCCCCATTAATGACAAATAGGGGTTATATATTCACATTTTTTTTTTTTTTTGAGAACCCGATCACTGAATATTATTAAGGTAGTCTACCTTATATATTCACAAGTTTGTGCTCCAAATTTAAGTATATTTGGGTCTTTGTTTTCAAGTTTTCAAATTTTCCTTTAAATAGATGTCATGTTTTTATTATTATTTCCAAACTTCCATGTCTTGGAAGGATCTCCACCCTTTATGGTAATATTAGGGAAATATTAACTGATTACTCTTTTATGAACTATTTTTAGAAATATTTAATTGGGAAAATGATAAAATAATAAATGTTATTGACAACTTTTTATATTTCTCATGAAAATAGTGTTCAAACGTTTATATTGTGGTTTATTAACAATTGCCTTAAGGGTATCTATTAACATGACCTTTACTAATTTAGTGATTGACATTAATGAGAGAAATTAAAAACAATGGTTTTGTACTTCTCTTTCCATCTTGTCTCTCTGTGAGGAACATTGCTTATATAATATGGTTTATATTGATTTTGTGTTTGGGATATTCACTCACAGTGGAGAAATCAGAAAGTCACTTACTATATTCTTTTTGACCATCCGTTTGAGACAATGATTACAAATAATGAACTAATGCATTGTTCCATACGATGACCCTTGAATTTATGGTAATTCCAACATAGTCCTGTGATGCACAATGGAGCTTGTGAGGAAAAATTTCAACCAGGTCTTTTATATAAAAATAAGGGACATGATCAGAAGAATTATCATCTCCATTCAGCTTTTCATATTTTAATGTGGAAGAGAATTAAAAGTAATGTGAGATGTGATTTGGAATAAAATATATAACTCTAGGTCAACTAAACAACTTGCGATGTGAGATTGCAACATGGAGTTTATCTTATCCTTTTTTTGTTTTATTATTATTTTTTTATAATTGAAGGCTATCTTTTCTAGTAAAAAGAAATAAGTATCAAGAAATGCATTAGTGACTTCATTCATTCATAATTGAACATGTGAATATTTGGAGGCAAAATTTGCATACCTTAAAAATATCTTTTGGTCATTATATTTTCTTTTGTATGCAGAAATTTGTTTTAGATCGATTTAATTCTTATAAATCATTGATTGAAAATTGTTATATGTAATCTCTTTTAGGCGTTAAGGAATTAGGATGCTAGTCACATTTAAATTCATTTTAAATATTCTTCATTCTCTTTGTTTGGCTATATTTTTATGTAATTTGGAATACCTAATCACTCTGGAAGAGTTACCTTTTAATTCTTTAATTCTTTAGTTTTCCTTTGTTTAAATATTGTTTGGGGTGATTGAAATCTCCTCTCTGCTCCCTCTAGTTCTTATTAATTTTCTTACAGATGATTCGGTATACATTGCGACTTGTTGCTGAGTGCTTGCTCTCTGGGGACCTGGGTCTACTGGTTTGTTGGTGTCAATCACATCTTGAGGGTTCAAGGTATGTTAGAGAAAGACTTACTTCCTATGATGTGAAGACAATATCGGGGAGCTGATTTGTATTCAATGTCAAAGAATGGATGATTTTTCTTTATAAGATTCGCTCCAAACAATCTGTATCTTAAAAAATAATAATAATAATAATAATAAAAAAAAAAAAAACTGGAAAAAAAATTGAGATGTTATTAAAAAACCTGACATGGAAGGTTTCTGAAAGTTGTACTCGAATTCTTGAAGCAATCTTTGTTACCAAACTTTCAATAGTAAATTTTAGGTACTCCCAGAGCACGGAGAATGGTGCTCTCTCCTCTCACATTTATGGTGGGATCCGCTCATTAAATTCATGGTGTGGTCTACCATGAACATGAGAGAAAGGAGCACTATTTCATTATACTCCGGGACTACCTAAGAATTTTTCAACTTTCAAAGGTATAAACATTTTACAACTTTTATAAAGGATTTTATGGTTAATGAAACATATTTTTTGACAGATTTGATTATATTTTACCTACAAACAAACCCTTGAAAATGGGAAAACATTAAATAAATGAAGCATAAATTGACTTGGATAAAGTAGATATGCAAGCGAAAGACTTCACCATTCAAATGCATTAGAAAACACATAAGATGTTATACAGAGAAATTTTTGAGGTAGATATGTCCCTTTCGAAATTAATCAAGAGTTGTATTTTCACAATAATATCTTGGTACTATTTATTGGAAATGATCAAGATAAAATTGCCATTTTATAAAATAAAAAAAAATTGAAGTGATGAAAAAAAAACTAATATTATAAGAATTGAATCGTAGGGCCATTAAATTTACTACGTTCTTAGCGTTGTAGATGATTTTATTAGTCATATTTCTGCAATTTGGCATCCTTAGTTTGGTCAAGTGGCTTTGTGGAACCTTTTACTTGCCATGAGCTCTTGGACTCGTATCACTTATTTCAGGTGTTTATCATTTCACTTTTAAAGATGTGGAAAAATTAGAGATTCGATTAAATGCGTGTTTTTTAGTAGATCATAGTTTAAATTGTCTCATGCTTTGGGTTATTGCGACATGTATCTCTCTATAGGTTCATTCATTCTGTCTCACTTCATTTATTGCAATTATTTAGGTTGTTTTATTTATATATTCTGTATTAATATTACTTATTGTTAAAACAGTAGGTATATCCTAGCCGGTGGGATTGAGCACAGTTCGGGTCAGTTTGGGTTCAGACCTAACTCGCACCCCTATCTGATATAAGTGATCCGAAATCCTTCTCACTCTTGCATTCAGGTTGGGTCGGGTCAGATCTTGGGCGGGTATATCAGGTCTCGTTTGGGTCTCTCTTGTAATATTTAAATAATTTTTAAAAGGGTGTATTAACAAATTCTATGAAGTTATTTTTTAAAAGATATAAAATAATATCATTAAAAAGCTGGTAAATTAGCGACAACAACAAAGGTGATATCTAGATGGACAGGCTTCATCCAAACGAAAAGCGGAAAAGATAATTTTGCCCTCTTGCCTAAGGTATGATCAACAATATTACTATGCTTTACTGAATGAGAAAAAGAAAAACTCTTAAGCGATCTAACAAAAAACAAAATGTCTATAATTAAGTGACCAAAGGAAGAGGAGAGATTGTCACCATGTTGCAAAGAATTGATAACAATCTCATAATCCCTTCAATAGAAGAGTGAGTAACTCCTACCTCATGAGCGAATAACACAGTTATCCTGGCAGTTAGAGATTCCAGTATAATTCCTACCTCAGGGAGGCAATGAAATTTTCTCTGTGTTAGAAATACTGAATGACTGTATTGTATTTCTCATCGAAAGAATATACATGAGTGCCTTTATATAGGAGGCATATGAGTGTAGTACAAGTAAATATGAGTGCAGTACAAGTAAGAGTGTAGTGCAAGAATGTGTGCTATACAAGTAAACTAGTTGGGCCTAAAGTCCATAACACTATATACATTAATAGCCCCCCTCAAACTCAAGGTGGAACTTGAGGTTGTCAACCAAAGTACAAAGACGTCCCTTAGGATGTGACTTGGTGAAGATATCTGCAAGTTGATCTGTAGAGGAGATTGAGATTAGCTTGAGAGCACCATGGACAAGATGATAACGGATAAAATGACAATCGATCTAGATGTGTTTAGTCTGTTCATGGAAGACATCATTGTGAGCAATATGAATGGCACTCTTATTGTCACAATAAAGAGGAGTAGCAGAGGATATAGACACACCAAAGTCTTTGAGAAGCTATTGTAGCCAAAGAAGCTCAGATGTGGTATCAGCAAGGGCACAATATTTTGCTTCAGTACTGGAACGGGCCACATGAATTTGTTTCTTGATTCGCCAAGAAATTAAAGAAGAACCAAGAAGAAAGCAATAACCAGTGGTGGACCTACGATCAGTTGGATCTCCTGCTTAATTAGCATTAGAAAATGCACGAAGAATAAGAGGAGACTGAGCAGAGTAAAAAATACCATGGAAGAGAGTGCCCTTTAGGTACCGAAGAATGCGCAGAACAGCAGCATAGTGAGTCGATCGTGGAGCAGATAGATACTGGCTCACCTGGTGAACAGCATAGAAAATGTCTGGACGAGTAACTGTGAGATAAACTAGGCTGCTAACTAAGCGTCAGTAAAGAGAGGGATTAGCCAATGGTTTCCCTCTTGAGGGAGTCAAATGCGTATTAAGCTCAACTAAAATGTCAACGGTCTTGCTATCAGTGAGTTCAGCTCTAGACAAAAGTTCAAAGGCATACTTGGCTTGAGTAATGTAAAGTCCATCTGTAAAATGAGTGATTTCAAGACCCAAGAAGTAGCTGAGATGTCCAAGATCTTTCATCTCAAACTGCTGACTGAGAAAATCCTTGAGTTCTTGAATGCCACTGAGATTATCACCAGTTATGATCATATCATCCACATACAAGAGAAGTAAAATAGTGCCTCTGTCAGTGCGACGAAGAAATAAGGCAGAATCATAATGCATGGCCATGTAACTCAAGCGAGAAATGGTAGAGCTAAATTTGGCAAACCAAGCTCGTGAAGCTTGTTTAAGGCCATAAAGTGCACGTCGAAGGTGACAAATCTTGTTTGATTCAACAGAGAGACCAGGAGGAGGTTGTATATAAACTTCTTCACTTAAATCCCCATTAAGGAATGCATTTTTGACATCCATTTGGAAAAGGTGCCATTTACCAGTAGCAGTAACAGCTAAGAGGGTAAGAACAGATGAGATACGAGCAACCGGAGCGAAGGTCTTTGCTTAATCAATCTCATACTCTTGTGTAAAACCTTTTGCAACAAGATGAGCTTTGTAGCGCTCAATGGACCCATCAGAGTGAGTTTTAATCTTGTAAATCCACTTACAACCAACCACAGATTTTCCAGGGGGGAGAGTGACCAAGTCCCAAGTATGGTTTTTAGATAATGCATTAAGTTCCTCTTTCATTGAAATCTGTCATAAAGGGTCAGTGGAAGCCTCACGATAGGTGTGAGACTCGTGCAGTGTAGCAAGGGCAGTGTAATAGTGATAGTCAAGCAAATGTGCAGGAATGGACCTTACCCGAATTGAGTGACAAGGTGGAATGTCTTGTACAAGATCTTTAGGCGGAGCAGGAGCAGGAGCAGGAGACCCAGGATCAGGGTTGGTAGCTTGTTTTCGACCTGTTCATCTTCCACCTGTTCATTAAAGGGGGAACTAGGAAAGGGATCAAGGATATTTGGTGGTTGGATAGAGAAGTCTATAGTAGAATCAAGAGCAGTTACAGGAGGATCAGGAGCAGCTACAAGAGGGTCAGGAGCAGGAATGACAGGACTGGGAATGCGCTCATATGGAGTTTAATTTTGGATGATAGGAATGGAAATGCGATTAATAATATGAACAGCATGAAGAGCGGCTTCGCCTAAAAAAGGAGCAGGAACTTTGGCAAAGAGAAGGAGAGCATGAACATTGTCAAGAATATGACGAAGTTTTCGTTCGGCTCTACCATTTTGCTGAGAGGTACCTGGACAAGTTAGTTGATAAACAATACCATAGGAAAGCAAAACAGCTTGGAAAGCATATTGAGTGTACTCAAGAGCATTATCAGATCGAAAAATTTTGATATGTTTGGAAAATTGAGTTTCAGCCATTTTTGCAAAATTAGAATATACTTGCAATAATTCAGAACGATGTTTCATATTAAAAATCCAGCTATAGCAAAAGTAATCATCAACAAAAACAACAAAATATCGAGATCCACCAATACTAGAGACAAAGGAAAGTCCCCAAACATCAGAATGAATAAAATCAAAGATATCAGTGGATATTGATTCACTAGTATTGAAAGGCAAAGCTGGTTGTTTTCCTAACTGACATGAGACAATCAAAATTTTTTGTAGACACTGAACCTAACAAGCCTCTTGAAGCCAACTATTGTACCCGAGAAGAAAATGCATGACCAAGTCGAGCATGCCAAAGTGCAAGGGAAGGAATAGAAGATACTGCAACAGCTAGGGCAATAGAAACAAGAACAACAAGTGGAAGACGAAGGTTGTCTATGGGAAACATGCGCCCAACTCTGGGACCGGTCTCAAGCTCCTGTCCAGTCCTTAAATTCTGCACAATACACCAAGAATAATCAAATATAATGCGATAACCCAACTCAGCTCATTGTCCCACAGAAAACAAATTGTAAGAAAGGTCAGGAACATTAAAGACCCTAGGAACTGAGAGTTTGGAGGTCGAAATGGAACCCATATTATGACCAGACATTGTAGAACCATTTGCTATGTGTATATTAAGAGAGTATGGTGCAGGTTTAAGTTCAAAAAATAAGGACGAGTGAGGTGTCATATGATTGCAACAAGCAGAATCCACAAGCCAAAATTAAGGAGACATACCAGATAAAGCTGAGAGAGAAGAGGAATAAGATGCATTACCAACCATACGAATGACATTGGCGATGATGTTTTTAAGGTCATCTGTGGACATGGTGAAAGTGCAACCTGAAGATATAGACTGTGCAGAGACGGAAGCCATTGGTTGGACACTCTCAGTGTTAGCAACAGCGACAGTAGAATTTGAAACAGCTGATTTATTGCGCTGAGAGCAAGTCTTAATATTATAGCCAAAACGTTTACAAAAATTGCAAAAACGTTTGCTGGGCTGCAAAAGTCAACGCTGGTCAACGGTTAAAGTCTATGGTCAAAGTCAACTGTCAACAATGATGACGTCAGCAGATGACGTGGCGATGACGTCAGTAGAGACTGGATGCTGATGTAAGCTAGGAATGACGTGTACTGATGACGTCACGGATGACGTCAGCTTGGAAGGTTGATGGCGCATGGGGCAAGTGAGCTGCAACGCAGGTTCTTTGGGCGGCGCATGAGGGCACGTGCAGTCTCTGATGGTGTCGTGGTTTCCACGAACGTGTAGATTGGTG
Source organism: Castanopsis chinensis (assembly GCA_032878915.1). NCBI lineage: Eukaryota > Viridiplantae > Streptophyta > Magnoliopsida > Fagales > Fagaceae > Castanopsis > Castanopsis chinensis. The sequence goes on along the minus strand of JAVQMG010000131.1, from coordinate 954,080 downwards.
CAAGATGATCCTAGTGGTACCTGTAGAAAGTTGATTGGAGCAAGATTTGCGATGGTGCGAAAAAGGCAGTGGTCTGTGTGGAACTCCTTAACGGCGGCTACGACAGGTTCGGAACCAAAGGACGATGTCTGGAAGACGTCGAACGTTCAAAGGCGAAAGGCTGTGGCAGTTGCTGTGACGGCGAAAGCGAGAATGGAGTAACACTAATAAAGATAAGACTGCTAAGAAAAAGGTCAGAGCAGTGGCTCTGATACCATGTTAGAAATACTGAATGACTGTATTGTATTTCTCACCGAAAGAATATACATGAGTGTCTTTATATAGGAGGCATATGAGTGTAGTAGAAGTAAATATGAGTACAGTACAAGTAAGAGTGTAGTGCAAGAATGTGTGCTATACAAGTAAACTAGTTGGGCCTAAAGCCCATAACACTATATACGTTAACACTCTGACATAGCTGCTATAATTCAAATAAGCACACCAATTCCAGCTTCATTCGTATCTTCAAACAAGGTACCATCGAAGTTTGTTTTAAAAGAATTTGGATTTGGGGGAGTCCAAGATTTCTTACCTCTGCATGTCTTCAGCTTCGGCCTTATGACTTGATTTTGATGAAAGCGTCAACGATAAGTTTTAACCGAATCAACAATTCTATCCAGGGGAATCAAGCTTTCATTTAGGCGGGATTTATTTCGGTGAGTCCAAATATACCAAGCTGTGACAGCGCAAAGGACTCCACCAACTGAGCCTTGTCTCAAATAATCATGGTTAACTCCAAGAAAGAACCCATAGAAGTTTTTGAGCAATCAACTTAGCTGAATTCCTTATCCCAGACTTGACAAAGTTTGTCACATTCCAATAGTGCATGCATACCAATTTCCTCACCCTTATCACACAAATGGCAGGTAGTGTCCCAACAGATTTTCCTCTTGAGCAAATTCATTTTAGTTGGTAGAGGATTTGGACAAGCTCTCCACTTGAAATGTTTGATCTTCCCCGGAACTTTGAGTTTCCAAATACTTACCCAAATATTTTTTAGAATCTCAGGACTACAAGCCGAAGGTTTATCTCTCTGATCCTTTTCACATGATAGTTTGTTACCGGTTTTGACAAACTAATCTCCATTACACAAGCCCACTAAAAGTTTAAAACAACTCATTGCGAATTTCAGAATGGCTTAAACCACAGCTTTCAGCAACACCTCCTTCCCCCCTTGAGATAAGAGTTCTTCTTTCCCACCTTGAAGCTTTCTCCAAACTCTGTCTTTGATATTATTCAAGTTGGCCTCCTTATTTTTCACCACCACAGCTGATAGACCAAAGGTACTTTTCATATCGTTTTATCTCATGAACTCCAAGCAAATCTTTAATAGCATCCTTTGAGGCTTTTGAAACAAATTTACTAAAGAGCATATGTAACACCCCAGCCCAAGTCAAGTAAAAAAAAAAAAAAAAAGGTGGTCAGAATTTTGACTCATGTGATCCCCACCCACCTACCCCTTAATTCCCCGCCACTTCTTTTCTCTCATAATATCTCCACTTGGCTGGCTAGCTCTCCTCTCTTCTCACTTTGCTCTCTTTCTCTTTTTCATTTTGTCTCAAACACCCACAATCCTCTCTCACACTCCCTCACTCTCCCACCGGTGAATCACTCCGCCTCCACCATTATTTCCAGCAAAAAATCTCCATAAAAACTTCTTAAGCTTCTACATCTCATCTTATTTAAGGTAAGAGCTTCTATACGTTTTGTGGGTTTTCATATTATGCTAGAGGTTTTTGTAATCTAAGTTTTGGAAGTGATATTCTTGTGATAATGTTTATGGGTTTTGCTTTGGTGGACCTATTTGGGTGAGTGGTTGTGAATTTTGTACAATGGTAGCCATTTGAGATTTACCCATAGTAAAGATTTGGGGGTTTTGACTCTCTAATGTGAAACAATTAATAAATCTAATTTTTATTGTTTATTTGGAGCTAGTGAAGGATTTACATTTGGGTTTTGTAATGGTGGATATTGTTATATATGTTGTTTTGTGAGTCGCTTGAAATGACATGTATATTGAGGAAGAAATTCATAAAGTTTTAGAATCTCTTATGGTAGAGGTGAAGCTTGCAATGACATGATGATAAGTTGGAGTCTATGCCTTGTAATGAAATTGTTGACAATTCTAATTTGTAACTAGACACAGTTTCAAGCTTTATGCTTATTGTGATAGATTTGCCTGATATTGTTTAGGTTCTAACTAATCTTCTTTGGAGCTTGGAGAGTTAAGCTTTTTGAGGATTGCAAGGTAAGTAGTTTTTAATGGGATTTTTAAAAAAATTACCATGTTGCATAAAGCATTATTTTTGGGTTAAACACCTTTTGGGAAGTTGTTATGGAAATTATATTTTCTTAGAAAACTTTACGTGGTAACTTTAATGTATAAGATTATTTGTGAAAATGTTATCATATTTGGCAATGCATATAGGAAAATGCATGATTTGTTAACATGGAAAATATTAGCATCTTTGATTAAATTCTTGAGAATGGATTTTATTGATTTATTACATTATTTGAAAATTTAAAGATGCTTTGATAATTAGGAAAGTTAATGCAAAATATTATTGACAAGAAATGATTTTGGAAAACTTGAGAACCTTGTGAATATATTAGGTATTTCAAAGGTTTTTGTAAAACTACTTAAAAACTGCGAACTCTTTATATTTTTACCCTTGGGCTATGACATGTAATTACCCGGTGATTACCCAGCTAAATGCCGTAGTCTTTGTGACATTGGTATCTTGGCACCCTGTCTTTGTGATGGATTGATGTCTTTGTGGTATAATTGATGTCTTCGTGGTATAACTAATGTCTTCGTGGCATAACTCGATGTCTTCGTGGCATAACTTGATGTCTTTGTGGCATACCTAACGTCTTTAAGGCGGCTTGCCATATGGCCTTGGGTTGGATTTCTAGATTTTAAAAATGGTATTTTGATAGCTCACAGTAAATAGTATGTAGTTTCATGTTGAAATAATTGGAGAAAGTTTGGTGCTATATTCTTTTAATCATTCTTGTCAAATTAGGACGAAACATGGATTTGCAGGATCCTAACGGAAATTCCCATATTATAACATGTTTTGTAACTTGCTCATTGTTATGAAACTTGTATTTCCTCCGCTCCCATTAATTTTGCTACTTACTGGGCTTTGTCTCATCTCATTATTTTATAAACTTTTCAGAGTATGCAACAATCTTTTGAGACAGCTTTTTGGTGGCTAATAGTCGTTAGACTAACTACTGATGAAGGTTGAACTGTTTGAAGTGGAGATATTGGATGACGTACATCTTAGAATAGGCATGACTCATTTTTTTGTATATTATTGTGGTTGTGACGTTATTCCCACTGACAGGACAAGCTGATGATATGTAATTATTTATTCAGATCTCTATTTTTTTTGTGGCCAATGGTGCTTGTAATTATTGTTTAGAATTCTGACTTACTTTGAGAGTATATTTAATGAAATTATTATGATAATTCTTGATGTTAGTGTTTGATATAATTTATGTGTATTGAATTGTTAAAAAGGAAAAATCTACAGGTACTTTGAGACGTCCTTTGCATGCTTTCGACCCCTTGGGATTTGAGGCATAACAGCATAGTAGTTTTTTCTTTATTAATTTGTTGACTGGAGACTTTCTCATACACTACTAATATTTTTCGAATAGCTTCAATGTCTCTGTGTTTGCTTGGCTAAAGAGGAGGCTATCGCCTGAAAAAATAAAAATAAAAATAAAAATAGGTGAAATTTTTTTGAACATTCCTGCACAAAGAAAAACCTTGGATATCACCTAAATTAATAGCCTATTGAATAAGGCCATTTAAGCCTTCAGAACAAAAAATATAATGGGACAAATGATCTCCTTGCCTAGCCTTGGACATAAAAAAGTCACTAATTATAGCAAAATTTAATATTGATCATGCCACTCTATTTTCAAATGCGACCATTTTATTTATGTAATGTTGTAACATACTGCCAATATTATGCAATTTGCAATGATATCAAAAAAGTCTAAACACTTTTTTTTCTTCTAAAACAAACTTTGGATTAAAAAATGGGATTCAAATTTGGAATTAAGGTCTAATGGAGGAAGACTAGTTATAGAAACTTCAATTTTGACTTTCCTCATTATTTCTTATTTTGAGAACACAGATACATCATTTATTCATTTCTAACCATATAATTGTACATGTCAATCTGGAAAAAAGAAAAAATGGAGTTTGAATAAAAGACAAATTTCACCTTTTGACCTTAAACGACTTTAGAGAGTAAATAGAAAAAAGAAAAATAGTACTTGAAGGAAAGACAAATTCTCAGCTTTTGATCTTAAACAACTTTAGAGAGCAAATAGAAAGAAGTGTTTCTTTAAGGACAAAATTTAGTTATAAAATAAGTAGCTAAAACATCAAAATAGGTTTAGATTCTTCGTGACTATTAGGACCCATCATGGCCAGATTTTCTCATTAAATACCAAACTTTTAACGTGATTTCATTTCTCTATCCTCTCTCTTTATTCTTTTTTTTTTTAATTGAAATATATTCGGGTATTTGTTTTGAAATTTTCCCTTTAAGAGATGTCATATTTTTATTATTATTTGAGTAAATTGTAAAGCACACCCCTGAAGTTTTGAATTGTTTAGATTTTACACCATGAAATTTAAAAAATTGAATTTTACACCTTAAAATTTCTTTATATTAGCAAAACTCACCCTTCCATTAGTGACTTACCTATGTGTTAGTGACATGCTGGCATTTGAAGTGTATTTTTTATTTTCCAAATCAGCCTCCCAAAACTATGTCGTTTCACACAACAAAGAGCACAAAATACAAAATCATCTGCGACGACCCTGCTCCACCAAAACTCATAACATTCGAAGGCATCTGCCAACATTTGATGTTCACCCGCAAACTTGAAAGTTGAAATATTCCGCCTTCTTTATCAGTGAATCCAAGTGATAAGGAGGGTTTAACAAAATACTCGCAATACCATTGAGATCATGAATAGCCTTGGCAGCTTCAAGTGCTCTCTGAGCTTGACCATAGGACGACGAGTGTACACTTTTGTAGTAAGTTGAAGGTTGGACTCGGGAGTTTTTAAATGCTTTTATTCTGCCATGTTTAAGTACTAGATCTTATTTACAGTGAAAACAAGGCTGACTAGTTTTTTCTTTGCTGGGAGTGCTACTGTTGGTTCCGTTCAAAGTTGCACACAAATTTTCCTGTGTCACTCTATCAGGGCTCGTTGTAATCGATTGCACCCATCCAAATTCGACATCTTAAGCCTCTTCTTCTTGTTCTTATTTGTGGGTCCCAAACATTTTGATGATAAAAGTGGATCAGATCAAGCGGTGCAGATCAACAAGGCCGGCCTTTCTGGTAGGCCAATGAGGCCATTGCTTAAGCCCCCAAGTGGAAAGGGGCCTCACAATTTTGAAAAAGAAGGGGTAATAAAAAAAAAATTTTAATTTTAGAAGAAATTCCAAAAAATCTGATACATCTTTGTGACCAAAGAACAAAATATCTAAAACACCTTTGTAAACATTGGTAACTCAAAAAATTTTTGGGTCTAAAAAAAATCAATTATGCCAAAAATATCATCCTTAACCTCAAGAGAAATCAAAATTTAACGGGATAAAATATAAATCCGGTCTAAAAAATTACCCACAAAACAATCTCAAATCATAACAAATCAAAAATCTTAAATCCCTAAAATTTACTCATACCTCTTCTCTCTCTCACTTTTGCTCTCCACCTCTCTCTATCAACTCTTGCTCTCTACCTCTCTCATTTTTTTTCTCTCCACTAGTTCTACTCTTAAATCCTTTTGTTGGTGGCTCATGCTTCCTTTGATTTGAGGAGCGATTTGTCTGAACTCTGTGCTCATGATAGTTTGCAAAAATACTCTTTTAAACTTAAATCTTTTCTCAAAATTGATGTTTATTATGATATTAATGGTTTAGATTTATTTTCAGAGTTAAAAGTTTTAAAAGAAATTTTACAAATAAAAGAAAACCTTTACAAATAAAAGAATATACTCCAATTGACATACTACATTATATAAAATGTTAGATTCATTTCCAAATACATGCATTGCTTATAGAATTTTACTAAAAATACTTGATACAGTTGCTTTAGCCGAAAGAAGTTTTTCATAATTAAAATTAATTAAACCATATCTAAGATCGAAAATGTCCAAGAAATATTAAGTGAATTAGCTATATTATTTAAATGAGATGTTAGAAGAACATCTCAAAGGGCAAGACAATAAAATTTAAAATGAAATATATTATAATATAAAAATATTAAATAAATATTAATTTAATTAATACATAAATATAAAAATGACCTATTTTAGTTCCTACCTTAGGTCTCAAAATGTCTAGGGCTAGCCTTGCAAATCAATCACTCTCACCTCTTCTATTTCCAACTAGAGAGAGAGAGAGAGAGAGAGAAAATTCCATTGTCGTTGTCGCCTTGGACCTTGATCTAGTTGAGTTGGAGCCATCAACAATGGAATTAGGGGCTGGGTTTTGAGATGAATGGGTTTGTAGTTGTAAGTTTCGTGATCCGTACCCCTTTAGATGACATATTAGCATGTCAGTTCCTTCTCACGAAGGTGGGGTGCACGGTACTTAATCTCCCTTAAGGTAGATTAGGATCAAATCAAGCATGAACCTAAGATTCGCCACCTGGTTATAGGTCTAGGAACCAAAGAAATGACTCCATGAAGGTTTTTCTACCAAACAAGATCCGGAGTTAGAGTATAGGATGGGAAAAGGTTAGGCATCTCAAGCTTGCCCAACAGCCCAACCATAGTTAGCCTTCATATATTGTTGCTTGATTTGGACAAGAGGTAGATTTATCCTAGAAGTTCAAAAATGTGTGTTTACGTCTAGACGTAGGTGTAGTTTACAGGTCATGTGAGACAAGATATGGAAAGCGATGTAGACATGAAAGCATAGAGGTAGTCATGGAAAAGAAAACTGATTCATGGCAATGTGTACTCAAAGAAACAAGGCATGACATGGAGGACAACATGATAAGACAAACAAATGTATATTTGTATATTCAATAATGCATGTACATGAGTACGTGCATGTGAATACCAAATAGAGTTATGAGTCTTACTCCAAAGGATGTGTAAGTTTTATAAGGAAAGATTATTAATTGAAGTAGAATCTTCATTAATTCATGTGTGTTTTCCCTTTATTAGACTTGAGTTGTCTTGATTTGACATTAAGGTTTGATTAACTTCACTTCCGATGTTACCAATTAAGTTCAAATCAATTACCTTAATTAAAATCTTCCTTGAAATGCTTCCTTATATGTGAATAGCTAATTAGGTTCAAGTTAATTGAATGCTAAATAACTATTTTCTATTGACTTCAAGTTTAGAAAGTATTTAAGTCTTTTATATTTGAAATGTTTGCCTTATTTATCTTTAAGACTTTTAGTTGCCTTATGGAGTTTGAATTATAATTAAAGATTGGATGAGAGAGAAGAAAGAGAGTCAATTAGGGTTCAGAGACGAAAAAAGAAAGAAAAAAGAAATGTTTTTGGTATTTTACAATTAATGTCAAACAAAAAAGGAAACAAAGACAAACAGAATATACACATTAAAGGTGGATAAAAGCAAATAAGGAAAGATAATAAAACATGACATTAATGACAAATGAAACAAAAAGGCCAAGAAATTTGATTGAGCTCAAATTTGCGTACGCACCTACGCTGTACGAAAGGTGTGTACGCATTTTTCTACTAGCGTACACATGTAAGACTCAAGGCAAATTTCCAAAAAAAAAAACTAAAACAAGAACCCTAGCCACATGAAAAGTGCGTACGCCAGGATATCAATGTGCACACGTCTTATCCTGTTCATACACATCTTGAGGCAGATTAGGGTTCTTCCATGTTTCACACAAATAATAGAAATGAACAAATTAAAGACATTGAGTGAAATATATACATGCAAAACAACAAAAACCATAATAGAAACAAAAATCAAGGACGAAAACGTGGGTCATGGAAAAGATCCACATCTCCTCCTCATAGCACTTACAGTGATGTAGTTTTAACTAGCCCCTCAGGCAAAATCTACTACTGCAGTTGTGTATGTGGGACGATGAGTTGAGTAACTTGATTAGGGTTTGCTTAAAGGTGCTAAGTGATGGTATTTGGAAGCTTGAACCAAACTATAATTTGAATGTGGATGAGAAAGAGATTATCTTCAAATCAACAAGGATCTAAAGATCAATCTAACGCTAAGCCATTTTGCCCTTCTAGCCTTAAAACTCTAGGTGTATGTATTATCTAAGAATTTTGGCAGAGTTTTAATAAGACATAATTTTTTGACCCCTTTGGATGTTGAAAATGGGGATATTTATAGGGTAAATGGATAGCTAGGTTTGATGACATGTTTGGGCAGCCTATTGATCAGGCTAGTTGCCCTAGAATCTCATCAAAATGAAAATTTAGTGATTTTAGGCTTTTTTTTCCACAGAGTGCATACACCACCAATTGGGTGTGTATGTAAATCAAAATTGTCTTTTGGAAGCTTAAACCAGACTAGAATTGAAATATGAATGAGGAAGAGATTACCTTCAAATCAACAAGGATCTAAAGATAAATCTAATGCTCAGTCATTTTGCCCTTCTAGCCTTAAAACTCTAGGGTTACGTATTATCTGGGAATTTTGGTAGAGTTTTGGTAAGACATAATTTTCTGCCTCTTTTGGATGTTGAAAATGGAGATATTTATAGGGGAAATGGGTAGCTAGGGTTTGATGACATGTTTGGGCAGCCTGTTAATCAGGCTAGTTGCCCTAAAATCTCATAAAAATGGAAATTTAGTGATTTTAGGCTTTCTGTCTAGAGAGTGCATACGCTGCAAATTGGGTGCATATGCATTAAATACCCAGCGTACGCACTCTTTGTAAGCCTAGGCCAAATTAAGTTAAAATTGGCTTTTGGGCTTTGGGCTACCTACATATTTTCATAATTAGGCTTGAGCTAGGACAGTATTAGGTCATGTTTAAGCTTATCATTCTCATTAGGTTCCTTCCACACATGGTGCTGAACATTTTGGTAGCAATTGATTTCTTGTCATTGGGACCGAGGGACTAGGATTTAGGTCAGAACGAAATGAGATGTCTACAGTAGTAAGCATCAACAAGTCTGGGTATGTGAGTTGGGAAAGAGTTTAGAGTTTTGGTGAAACAAGGTCATTGCAGATGATTTTGTATTTTGAGTTTTGGAAAAACAATATCTTTACATGGGCTGCCAGCATTGCTCTTCATTTTATGTGAAAGTAAATACTTTTGGGAGGTTGATTTGGAAAATAAAAAAATACACATCACTAACAAAAGGGTTGGTTTCGCAAATAGAAAGAAACTTCATGATGTAAAATTCACATTTTCAAATTTCAGGATTTAAAATTCGAGCAACCCCAAACTTTAGAGGTGTACTTTGCAATTGACCCTTATTATTTCCAAACTTCCATATCTTGGAAAGATCTCGACCCTTTATGGTAATAAATATGAATGCACTTTTTCTTTATCAATTTAATGCTTGACCGTGATTAGGCAATTTTTTGGGGTTATTTTATTAATTTAGTTATTGACATTAATGAGAGATATTAAATCCAATAATTATGAGCATTTAAAATTTAATGCTCAAGTGCAAGACCTGGGGGTAAAACAAATTAGGGAATGGATGACAACATATCCCATTAGTATTGGGATTAATTTCGAAAAAGGGAAAGGGGATTTTCTGTGGGTATCAGTTTAAATTGCTGATTTTCTCATTAACTAATGAATTTAGGTTTGACTTGTACGTTGACAATCTAATTTAGCTAAATTCCTAATCTGTCATAGATGATCAAATTCAAATTGAGATTTAAATTTGGAATAATTTGAATATGTAGGAAATCTATATTAGGGATAATTCTTTTACCATTTTCATGTCAAACAATTTAATGCATATGTCCATAAATGAGCAATATTATTCCTTAACTTACTCCTACCATTTTTTGACCATGCTTTATACGTTGAAACAAATATCATATATCTTTAAATACACTAATTTCTTTCCATTTGAACAATTTTATTTAACATTTATTATTGATTATTATAGTTTTGATTCTTTGTATCTTGGTCAAGACCACATACAACTCATGGTTGAATAATAAAGCCGCAATATAAATGTAGTTATGTAACTCAAGGAGTCAAGGACTATGATTGACTTAAAAAAATTAAAAGAAAGGTAAATAATTCTACATATATTATTTTATTTTATTTTTATCAAATTTCTCTCTTTTTAATTATCCGTTTACGAATTTATGCTACTATAAACCAATTAATGACTTTTCAAATTTCAATTGTTTCTATATCAAATTACTCTCTTTTTAATGGTCCATTTAGGAATTTTAAGTTTTGTATAATCACAATTAAATTTATTGTCTAGCACTTGCGTACCATGATTCTATTTCTACCTCTTCATCTCCCACACTCATTCTTGGGATCCATTTGTTTTACTCAATTATACTTTCATGAGAAAGCAAAGCAAAACACAAGGATTGGAGAAGGAAGAAGGAAAAGAACAAGGATTCTATTTGTTCCACTTTGTGTTTTTTTTTTCCTTGACAACTCTTTTTCTCTCCTCCCCCCCCCCCCCCCCACCCCGGCCCCCAATTCACTCTAACCTAAAAACTTATTAGTTAGTATCCAAGCTCTTAGATTTGTTAGGTCAGTTGGACCCAATCTAACCTGAACTTCCATTCAACCCACTCAATACACTTTGGGTTAGGTCAGGCGAGTGGGTTAGGTTCGTGCTCAGCCCTAATCCAAAAGGTATATTGGAACGAAAGAAGATTATGGAGGGAGAGAGGAGAAAAGGCAAGGTGATTGGAATGTGGTAATTGGTAAACCACTAATTGTGTAACTCCTAAGGTATTGTTCTATGTGTAAACCACTAATCGTGTAACATTCATGACAGTTTTAAGTGTGCCAAAAAAAAAATCCCTTATGATATTTTTCTATGTGAAAATGTTGTTCTAAATTTTCACATAGAACAAAACCATATTGGGGAGTTTTGTGTTACACTCAAAAACTCTAGGGGATTAGGTGTGATATAATTAATAGTTTTCACATAAATAAAGCAATACCACGGGTTATACTCAAAACTTTTGGAGGGTTGTGTTTTGTGGATTTTTGTGTTACACTTAAATTATTATAGAAAATGAGTGAGTAGGACAATAGCTTACCAAGCATTATAAGTAACAATTTTTTATTACAAACACGTACAAATTATTGTTTTATGATTATGCTGATTAAGGCTTCATTTGGGAGTTTATAAGGGAATGAAATAGAATGATCATAAAAGAATGGAAATGAATGAACTAGAATGGAATGAAGTGAATTTAAGTAAGAGAAAGGAATGGAAAAGAATGAAATGGAATTAAGTAACCTTGATTGGATGTTTTAAAATAAATGAATAGAAAGGAATGAAAATGAATGAAATGTAAATAATCTTGTTTGGAAGTAACATGGAGGGAATGGAATGGAATCATTTTATGACAATATTACTATTAGACCCCTATTTTAAAATAAAGAGTTGAATATATAGGGGTATTTTGGGAGTTTTAGTAAAAATTCATTAAATCTAATTTCATTCGCTCTCATTCCTCTTAATTTCAGGGCGAATGAAAATTTGAGATTTTAAGGGAATAAAGAGGAATGAGTGTTCCCTCCTACCTATTCCGTTTCCTCCCACTTAAACTTTCAACCAAGGAAATGTACTTTTCATTCCCTCCATTAAAACTCCCAAACAAGGAAAGGGAAGAATATTATAAAATTATTTTTTTCATTCCTTTCCATTCCATTCCATTCCATTCCATTCCATTCCATTCCTTCCTCCCAAACGAGGCCTAGCAGCAAATGTTCTAAAAATAATCCATTTTAAGTTTTTAACACATTAAAACTTACCTTTTCTACTTTAATATAGCATTTGACAATACACTATACATCTTATGTTCTACTTTTTTTACTAAATCTCATTTTTTTCTCTTTCTCTCTCTTCCTCTTCGTCTCTCTTCTTTGAAGTTCGCTACTCTCTCTCTTCCTCTTATTCTATCTCTATGTGTGACTAAAATTCACCACCATCAGAAAAAAGAAAAAAAGAAAACCATCACCAATCACCACCTCAAACCCACAACCCACAACACTTTTGTAAACACCCCATTTTGTTCTGACTTATACCCGAACCCCTTGATCCCAATGACAAGACAATCTTTTGTTACCAAAATGATCAACATTGTGTGTGAAGCCCAATAAGGATACAAACCCCATTAATGCAATTTAAGCCCAACCCCAACTATGACCTAAAAACCAAGCCCAAAAGCCTAAAAGCTTGTTTTTGATTTAATCTAGCCGATTCGTACAAAAGGTGCATACGATAAGTATATAATGTGTGCAGACCCAATCTGTGGCATACATACCTTCTAGATAGAAGTCTCAAATTACTCCATTTCTATTTTGGTGAGATTCTAGGGCAACTGGCTGCCCAAATGTCTAACCTAACCCTAGACCTCCATTTTTCATATATAACGCCTCATTTTCCATCAAAAGAACCAAACTTTTTACACCTATAGAAGCTCTATCAAAATACCTCTAGAATACTAAAACCTAAGAGTTTAGGCTAGAAGGGCAAAAAGGGTGATTATGGTTTAATCTTTAGCCATCTTTTATTAGAAGATAATCTCCTACTCATTTGAGTTCAAAACTTCTAGTTGGTTCAAGCTTGCAAGCACACCATTTAGGGTCATTCAGCCAATCCTAACCGAATCGTTCAAATCACCCCTCGATCTACACACACATTGCAGTAGTCGATTTCAATCGAGGGGTTGATAATCATTATTATTGTAAGTGCCATGAGAAGGAGATGTTGATTTTTTTCCATGATCCACACTCTCCTCCTCGATTCTTGTTTCTTTTTAATCCTTTAATATATATATATATATATATATATATATATATATATATGTAAAATAACATGCTTTGTGTTAGTTGTTTGATTCATTTCTTTCATCTTCACAAAGAATATGTTGAAATCCTAATCTGCCTCATGTGCGTATGCATGGGATAAGATGCGTACGCACCAACATCCCTGTGTACGCATGGTTTAGACAGCTAGGATTTATGTTTTTTTTTTCTTTGAGAATCTATTTGAAGCCCAGATGTTTCCTTTTATATCATGTAATAAATTCAAAATAAACAAAAGATTTTCTTTTTCTTTCCTTCTTTATATTAAACCCTAATACACTATCTCTCCTATCTCTCATCCAATCTATAATTCTTACTTGAATCCAATAAGGCAACTAAAAAATTTAGAGATAATCAAGGAAAGTCTTTCAACTCATAAAATATTAAATATTTTCTAAAAACTCAAAGTCAACAGTCAATTAATATTCAATTTCTTTTGGAAATTGGTTGACTATTCAAACATAAGAAAAGTATCTTGACGAGCTTTAATGTAATTAAGGTCATCAATTTGAACGTAAATGGTAAAATAAAAGTCAAATTAATTATGTCTTAATTAATCAATCATCAGTCAAGCCTTAAAAGATGCAGGATCGTTAATGGTGAATCAATATAATCTAAGTTTAATAAAGGGAATATATCTACAAATCAATGAAGACTTCATTTCAATTAATGATCCCCTTTTCTTAATAATTAATCATCTATTGGAGAAAAACTTGAAATCTTGGTTGGTATCCACATGCTTGTGCCCGTGTACATGAATAATTGGTATACAAATACACACACTCAGATGATGTTTTTTAGATCTTCATCATGTCTATATGTTGATGCCATGAGTTGTTTCATTCTCTATATGCCTATTCTTCCATGATCACATGTTTTATCTACTTTCCTTTGCTTGTCTCACATGACATGTAGACTTACACCTAGGCCTTAGATACAAGTGCACACCTGCTTAAGCCTTTAGGATAGCTTACTTTCCATCTAGTTGAGCAACGATATATGAAGGCTAGCTATGGTTGGACAGATTGAGGCGCCTAACCTCTTTCCCATCTGGTACCCCTAACTTTGGACCTAGTCTAGTAGAAAGACATTCATGGAATCATGTTTCGGTTTTTGGACCTATAACTGGGTGGCGACTCCATTGTTTCTTTTTAAGAGACTATACGTACTCCCAGGCTCGTGTTGCCTTTGAGTCTAAAATTGCTTTCAGGGAAATTGAGTACCACGCATTTGGCTTTTGTGAGAAGGAATTGACACACTGATATGTCATAAAAGGGGATACAAATCACAGAACTTACACCGACACTGCCAAAACCAATCTCAATCACATGCAATCCACAATCAAAGAAACATAAAACCCCGAGCAATCTTTCAAAACCATTCACAATCCTTCATTTCCATAACCCATTCACAATCACAATTACAAAACCCATTCACAATTGCAATTACAAAACCCATTCCAAAAACAAACAAAATCAACAATCCACCTTGTCGATCTCCACCAACGGATCTCACCACGCTGATCTTGATCTCCTCTAGCCGATCTTACCATGGTGAGGACTAGACTTAGTAAAAAGCGCACACCTTGAGCTCTTGATTGTGAGGTAATGTGATGGATTTGAATGGATGAGAGAGAGAGAGGGGACAAAGAGTGAGAGAGAAGAACTAAGAGAAGAAAGAGGCAAGAGAGAGAAGACAGATAGTCAGTAAAGACAAGAGAGAAATTGAATTAAAAATGATATTTTTAGCATTTGTGTCCTTACACTTCTACTAATAGAAGCCGTATAGACACAAATGCTAATTTTTTTTGGCATTTGACACATTTGATGTAGGGGTGTTTTTTATGTTTGGTGTGCTAGAATTTAGCACAAATTTGTCTCGATGTCTAAAAATTTAACAAATGATTATTCTTTTGATTGATTTTTTTTTCTAATAAAGGAAAATATTTAGTGAGAATTAGGGATAATGCATGCATAAAGGAAAAAAAAAATTTTAAATCAAATTTAAAAAAATGCACTTGAACATAAACTTTTTTTTCAACATATGAAAGAAATTAAATAATTTTTACTTTCATCCCAAATGTGCATATTTTTCATACCAGGCAAGTTGATATTTATTTAATTTTGATGTGTTCTATATAGCTTTTAAATTTTTTGGAGTACTTTCATTTGTTTAATACATAAGTTTATGTTTAAGTTAAAAAAAATGGTTAGTAAATAATTAATTGCAAGTTGATATATAAGGATCCGTCTTTTTTCGTTGTACAATGTTGTTTGATGTGAATATATTTAACTTAATTTTTTTGAAAAAAAAAAAATTTTTCCGGTGTTTGTTTTTATTCCTTAAACTGATACATATAACACATTTCATATGTTTGGTGCAATGTGAAGTGAAAAAAAAAAGTGTGATGTCTTACAACCTATTCACCACCATGTACACAATCCATCAAATCCAAACAAATACACAACCCACTAGATCTTTTTTCTTTTCTTTTTTAAATGTCTCTTAGCATCTTGTTATACTTCATTTTCTACTGCCCAATCAAGAACCACCAGAACCATCTTTCGATTTTTTAAACTTCTTTGATTTAATGATGAAATATTATAATATTACTCTTCTACTACCAATTAGTGACACAATCTCTCCATAATAAATTGAAGCGATTAGTGAAAATTATTCGTTATGTATCATGGAAGAGGAACAAAAAAGTAAAAAGTAACACCATCTCTATCCTTATTTGCTGTCAACCAAAATCTTTTTTTCCTAGTTCGTTCTCTATGAAATATAATGAATTCAAGGTGAGTTTCTGAATTATGTGCCTTTTAAGTTTTGTGATTTGAAATCCTCATTAGAAACTATTCCTAAACAAACAAAGCTCTAGTTTAACCAATTTTCTCATAATTATTTAATTTCTTTCAAAAGTTTAACATGTATGCTTAAGTATATGTATGTTAAAAATTTTCGTTAAATTCCTTTAGACTAACAAAAAATTAAATGCAGGCTAATTCTTTTATAGTTTGATTCATATTACATGTAAAATTCTAAATTCATGAGTGTAAATTTAATATCATTTGTTGTAATATTTGTCTAGATTTTTAAACATTTACCTAATGAAGGGACATTTAGTGAGCGTTAGGAATAAAATGCTCTAACACATGTGTAGAGAATTGTGTACAAAGAAAAGTAGATCTAAAATCAATTTTAAAAAAATATACATGAACGTAAACATAAACATGTTTTTAAGCATATTAAATAAATTAAATAAGTTTTTACTTTCTTCACATTTGTGCATATATTTTATATATACCACACAAGTTGAAACTTATTTAATTTGATTTAATCTATAAAACATTTAAATTCATTGGAGTATTTTCATTTTTTAGAGTACTTTTATTTATTTAAATTCTTTGGAGTACTTTCATTTGTTTATAGTACCAGTTTATGCAAGTTATGTTTGTGTTTTAAAAAATGGTAAATAAATAAAATACAAGTTTATATATAAGAATTCCTTCGTATTGTTGATTTTTTATGTAAAATATTTTAAGCTTAATTTATTTTAAATGTTTTCTTTTTCGATATTTGGTTTCATTCCTTAAAATGATACATAAAACATTTTTCATATGTTTGATGCAACAAAAAATCAAAACAATTTGTGATGTCTCACAACCTATTCACCACCACGTAAAACCCACCAAATCTACACTCATAACTCACTAGATCTTTTTTTTTTTTTTTTTTAATTTCTATTAGCATCTTGGCATGTTTCTTTTTTGTATACTCCTACCATCCAAAGATGAAAAGTTGTAATATTATTCTTCCACTACAAAAGTGAAATCACAAGGATTGAAGTTTAGAACTGCGGAATATATGTCAATATCCTTCTGTGATAGAAAATTTTTTAGATGACCAATGCCAAAGCAAAAGCAAATCTGCATAACCAAATTTGATACGGACAAAAATCATGTATAGCATGATACCAAAAAATGTGCACATGTATAATGAATGAATGAAAAATGGTTTAAATTATTCCATATATTTAAAATACAAGTTCATGTATAGTTTCATAAAAATTCTTTCTTTACATGTCAAATTTCAAAAGATATATTGTGTAACTTAAATAAATTTTGGTTCCATCATTGAAAGGTAGCAATTTGGTTCCATGCAAATTGGTACTTATATAATTTGATGTAATATGTAAGAAATTAAATTATTTAAAGATTGAACATCATTTATTATTTATTGTAATACTCATGCTAGTTTCAAAAAATGATAGCCAGTAAATTTCTTTTAATTGATTATTTTTCTAATGGACATTTTTATGAGCGTTAGGGAAATGAGCTAAATCTCGTTCTAGATTAACAAAATCCTTAAATCTAAAATAAAAAAAATAAAAAAAAAAGAGGCTGGAAAACACTTAAATTTGCTAATGAAATCTTGAACTTTTGTAATTTAATTTTCGTTTTATATATTACAGACCTATTTAAGGCTCTAGAAAACTTATTTCTTAAGTAAAAATATTTCTAAACTGATCCTAATTGATACCCTAGCATAATAAGAATCTTATTTGACTAAAAAAACCTTTAAAACACCTAAAATCAAGGAGATAAAATCTTAAATGCTAAAACAATGGAAATTACATAAAAATTAAAAAAAATTAAAAAATGATAAAATTAAGGCGAAAACACCATTTTGGTCCTTACATTTTGGAGTCACAATCAATTTGGTTTCTATATTTTGGTAACAATCAATTTGATCTGTGTTTTTTTCGATTTGCAGTCAATCTGGTTCTTACCGTCAACTCACTAACGAAAAATACTGACATGGCTAATTGATTGCATAGTTGGCATACTTGAAGCTTATGGCTAATAAAATGATATTTAAAAAGTCACCTTAACATTTTAATAATTAAAAAAAGGCATGCAGGAAAAAAAAAAAAAAAAAAGCACAAAAAACTCAAAAATCTGGTTGAAAAAATAAAATGAATAAGGGTCTGTTCGGTAAGAGTATTTAAATATAGTTTTTTGTTTTACAATCCAAAAAATTGTGGGTCTTTGGCCAATATTTTCTAAGTATAGTTTATCAAAAACTGTATCCTATTTTCTTAGTTTTGAACAGGATTTTGGAAATGATTAAAAGGGTGTTTTCAGAATACAGAAAATGTTTTTAATAACATAATTGTAAATAAATTAAAAATAGTAGATCCCACATATTTGTCCGCTCTTTTATCTCTTAAATAGAGTTATATAGCAATAGCTGTAGAAACTGCAGCTTCAATTCCTCTATAAGCCCTTATAACCAATCCATTCATAAAGTATTGCTTGTAATCCTTTCATACAGGATTGCTTGTACAAACCCTTCAAGGAATTCTTCCCTTATAAAAATCATTTCTCCATGGATTGAAGAATGGGAATTTTTTTTAGTGTTTTCTGAGAATCTAAATGAGAATTTGCACTTCCTAAAGCCCTTAAATAGATGTATACAAATCTAAGTCTTTGGTAGAGTGAACTTCTCTCCAAAGTATGGCCAAGCATTTCTTCCAATTACTTCGATTTGTTGAGGAGAGATTGTGTGTGTAACTAATTAATAACTAAATTACTACTATTACGTATTAGAAGAAAGGATATCAACATGTGTTCCATAGTTCTTGAGTTCAATTCTTGCGATTTCACTTTTGTAGTTGAAGAAGAATATTATGACATTTCAGTGTTAGATCAAAGAAGTTTACAAAATAGAAAGATGGTTCTTGTAATCCATGATTGGTTAGTTGAATATGAAACATGCCAAAATGCTAAGAGACATTTAAAAATGAAAAAAAAAAAAAAAAAAAAAAATCCAGTGGGTTGTGTGTGGATCAGCTGGGTTGTACATGGTGGTGAATAGGTTATAAGACATTACACTTTTTTTTTTTTGTTGCATTGAACATATGAAACAAGTTTTATGTATCATTTTAAGGAATGGAATCAAACACCAGGAAATTTTTTATTAAAAAAAATTAAGCTAAAAATATTTACATCAAACAACATTGTACAACTAAATAAATGGATCCTTACATATCAACTTGCATTTAATTATTTATTTAACATTTCTTTAACATAAACATAACTTAAACATAAACGTGGATGTTAAACAAATGAAAATACTCCAAAGAATTTAAACATTTTATAGAGTACATCAATTTAAATAAGTACCAACTTACATGGTATCAAAAATATGCACATATGGATGAAAGCAAAAAATTATTTAATTTGTTACATGTGTTGAAAAACAAGTTTATGTTTAAGTGCATATTTTTTCAATTGATTTTCATATCTCCTCTTCCTTGTACACAACTCTCTACGCATGTGTTAGAGCATTTTAACCCTAATGCTCACTAAATATGTCCCTTTATTAGGAAAAAAAAAACTTAATCATAAGAATAATCATTAGCTAAATATGCTAGAAATCGAGACATATATTACAAAATATGATGATTAATTTACACTCATGAATTTAGACTTTTACATGTAATATGAATCAAACTATAAAAGTAACTTCAATTTAATTATCTGTTAATCTAAATGAATTTAACAAATATTTACTTAAACATATATTTTAAATTGATGAAAGAAATTAAATAGTTTTTTACGTTTATTTCATATGAGCATATTTGTTATAGTATGCTATACACCTAAAAGATAATAAAAAATTGATACCTTTTTATGATAAAACCAAAATTTAAGTTACATAATGTATATTTGTTTCAAATTTGACAAGTAAAGAAAGAAGTTCTAAGAAACTTCCACTTTAAATATTTATATCAAAGAAATTAAACTATTTTTTACATTGATTCCATATGTACACCATTTTTGTACGACACTATACATTTTTTTTTTCATTAACACCAAATGTTTCTCTTGCCTTGGAATCGATTGTAGTCGAGAGATTTTTAAAACGCTTGTTTCCAGTGTGCTTGATTAGACAGTTGCAAATGATACATATATTCCAAAATGCTAAGAGAAATTTAGGAACGAAAATAAAAAAGAAAGAAAGAAGATCTAGTGAGTTGGTCACATCTATGCTAGTAAGTTGTGTATGTAGATCTGGTAGTGGATAGGTTGTGAGACATCACAAAATTTTTCATTTTACGTTGTAATCAAAATATCTGAAATGTTTTTCGTATCATTTTTTGGAAAGAAACATAGGAAATAAACATTTTCTCTCATATATTTACAACTGAAAACACTTTACATAAAAAAATAAAAAATAAGTAAATAAATTGTAACGAAACCACCAGAGACTTATATACTAAAGAATTTAACTTTTACTAGTAACATAAAACTAGGAAATCATCAACTAGCATTTAATTATTGTTAATATTTAATGAATTTATTTTTATTTTTAACAAAAACACGTACTTAAGCATAAAGTTGTATTTTATACCTATGAAAGAAAGAATATAATAATAATAATAATTATTATTATTATTATTATTATTATTCATTTGATATACATGAAATATATACAATAAAGTACTCTCATATTTGCATATTTTGCCATATTTTTATGTTAATCTGTGATTGATTATAAACTTCTTTGTTTTATAGGTAATAAAAGCTATACATACTAATGAGGATTAGCTGAAGACAAGAACAAAGGAGGAAAAAAAAAATCTATTCCTTACAGTTTAAGTGAATGTCTCCATGTGCAATTATAAAGTGGGCCGATTGTCAAGCCCACTTAAGAGATCCAAGAGCTGTGCGCGAAGCAAAGAAAAAGTGAAAACAAAGATTAAACCAAAGAAAAGAAGAGATAGGCCGAGGAAGCAAAACCCCAAAAATTCAAAACTCAAACAATTATTCGGCAAAGTCAACGTCGTGGGCTTTAGAGTCGTCATTCTTAATTGCATGTTTGTTGGAGACTGCAAGGGCTGAACGCCTGAACTTTTAGAAAGGCCGTGGTTTTCCTCCATGACAATTATTTTTTATTTATTTTTTAATATAATACTTAGTATTTTATTTTTATGTTTTCATTTAAATGCTATGAGGAGCTACATTTTTAATTAAGGTTGAGGATGAATCTTTGTTAAAAATTGTCAATATTATTTTATGTGATTTAATTTTTCTTAGAGTAATTGTTCATTAACGATTTAAATTGTTCTTACTTGATTTCAATCGACAAAGATAGGATTCTTAGTATGAGTTCAATCATTTTTTTTTCTTGATTTTAGATTTATTGCTTGATTTATTATTTTTTGATTTTAAAATTGGATATCTATTGTGATTTGTTTTTCAACTTATACAATTGATGATTTGATTTTGAAACTGGACTTCTTTTATGATTTGTTTACCAATGGATATATTCATGACCATTAATTTTTCAACCAATCACAAATTGTGCACAATCATAACAAAATAAATTATAAAGTCTTGTTTGTTTCAGAATTTTTTTTTAATTTTAAATAAATATTATAGAATTTCAACTTATAACGTCTGCTCCATAAAAATTATTCTTTATTATCAAATCAAGACACTAATTGGTTTTTGGCAA
Source organism: Castanopsis chinensis (assembly GCA_032878915.1). Classification (NCBI taxonomy): domain Eukaryota; kingdom Viridiplantae; phylum Streptophyta; class Magnoliopsida; order Fagales; family Fagaceae; genus Castanopsis; species Castanopsis chinensis. The sequence goes on along the minus strand of JAVQMG010000131.1, from coordinate 932,477 downwards.
ATGATCATATCCACTTTGTCATCGATACAAATTTACATTTGTGAATCCTTTTCTACAAACTAAAAATGTTGAGTTAACAAATTTCTTAAAAGGGAGGAAAATTGTCAGCCAATCACAAATTGTGGACATCATAATAAAGGGAATTAGTCTTGTTTGTTTTAGAATTTTTTATTTTAATTTAAATAAGTATGATAAAACTCCAACTTATAGCATCTGTAAGGGTGTAAAGAGGGGGAGGCCCATCCGAGGTCAAGCCAAACCATGGCTCACATCAGCCAGGTGAAACCTGGGTATAGCACCTCAAGAGTACTAGCTAACAAGAGGCAACCCTTGCCGATGATACACACTAACGTCTGAAGATGCCTGCAGGCCGAGCATAAAATCTAGCATCAAGTACAAGTTACCAAGTGAATCATTTTTTGACAAAGTTGTTATGCCCACCACTGTAGAATAATTTGACGTTACAAATCGTAACACAGACCCAAGACCCCACTAGGATCCTAAAAGCAGGAGGTCCCACACAAGAATAGAGGGGACCTTTTAATGATAAGGGCTCCACTAGGAAGGGTGTATATAAGGCTGGAGAAGATTCAAAGAGGGGGTTGGAACAAAATTTAAGGGAGAGATACACAAGAGAAAAGTGGTACACAATCTAGGGATTAGAGAGGTCTTGCTCGAACCTCAAGTAGAAAGCTCATCTGCTCAGGAGTCTTCTCGGCTAAGTCTAAGTAGGAGTAGTCCAACAATAAATAGAATTAGGGTACAATCCATCATTCGGAGAACCACCCTTGAGGTCCAATCAAGAATATAAGTAAATTAGGGGCCTAAATCCCAAAAAGCCCAAGGGTTTTTGGAGTAAGGGCACCATAGCGTCCACTCCTAAATAATCATTCTTTATCATCTGATCAAGACACCAATTGGCTTTTGACAAATGATCATATCCACTTTATTGTCAACACAAATTTACATTTATGAATCGTTTTTGACTTTGCAAACTAAAAATTTTGAGTTTACAAATTTCTTAATTGGGAGGAAAATTTTCGACAAATCACAATAGTGCACATCATAACAAAAGTAATTATAAAGTCTTGTTTCAGAACTTTTTTTTTTTATATTTTAAATAAGTGCGATATAATTTCAACCTATAATATCTGCTCTATGATAATTGTTTGTTATCATTACATCAAAACACCAATTAGTTTTGGCAAATGATCATACCCACTATGTCATCAATACAAATTTACATTTGTGAATCATTGTCAAATTTGTAAACTCATAATAATTTTGCAAACTAAAAATTTTGAGTTTAGAAATTTCTTAATAGGGTGAAAAATTTTCAACCAATCACAAATTGTTCACATCATAACAAAAGAAATTATAAAGTCTTGTTTGTTTCAACATTTTTTTTAGTTTAAATAAGTATGATAGAATTTCAACCTATAGCATCTACTTCATGATAATCATTTTCTACAATTTGGTCGAAGACACCAATTACTTTTTGGTGTAGGCTATATTTGAATCCAAAATCTCTTATTTAATGACAATAGAATTTACAAGTTGAGGTAATTGAAATCCACATAAATTTTCAATTGAACCAAACTCCATGACATGCTTTTGCATTTAGAGATCTTTTACAACATGCCAAACATGGAAAATAATTCTTTAAAAAATTCAAGAATGCAACCAAACAAAATAAAAAAAATATTTTTTTCAAGTGAAAGAAAAGCCATAGAAATAGAAATTATAGTTTTCAGACTCGAAATATTCAAAGAACTGGTAAAAGAAGAAGTTCAAGGATTTTAAAGTCAAACTTAGGTTTGACTGAGGTCGAAACATAATAATGTCGTTATTAATTTAGTAATAAATTAATATGAAATAATATATAAATATACACAAATTAAAAATCTTGATTAAAATTTAAAAATATCTAAAGGGATTCAAGTATAAGAGCATTCACATTGGTGAATGTAAAAATTTTAGCTTTTAGCAACTTAAACACCTACTTTTATCTATCTTATCACCCCACTTTACAATACACTCCACATCAATGTTTTTTTTTTTTTTTCCCACTTTCATTTAAATATCATTTCTTTATTATTTTTTATCTCTCTCTCTCTCTCTCTCTCTCTCTCTCTCTCTCTCTGAAGCAAGAACCATGAACAAGCCCACAAACCTTACAAACCAACAGCCACCAACCTACTGCCACAACCACCTATCCAACCTAGCCATAGCCACCCAAACAACAACCAACACCACAACCAAAAAAAAAAAAAAAAAAGTAGCCACAAAACAACAACCACCACCACCAAAAAAAACACGCAACAACCATCACCACAAACTCATCTCAACAATTACCACAAACAGTCACAAAACCACGCAACCCACCACCCTTGCAACCCACCATTGGCGCCATAAACACCCAAAGCACTGCCACCACAACCGAATCTAACCAAGCAACCCACCATGGATCTTGACTAGGCCTGGTTGAGTGGGAGCGGTCCGGTTGAGAGAGAGAAGACAAAAAGAGAGAGGTTCGGTTGAGAGAGAGAAGAGAGAAGGAGAGAGGTCCACTTGAGAGAGAGAAAGGAGAAAGAAAGAAAAAAAAATGAAAGGGAGAAAACTAAAACAATGAAGAGATATAGAAAGAAAAAAATTTTGTGAGGAGAGAGAAAAGAGTATTTAATTAAAGGGGAAAAAAGTGAAATAAAATATTTTTTTTTGGATTTTATTATGAACTATAGTGATCTGCCATAGATGGCAATTGGTAAATTTTTTACCAATAGCTACACCAATGCAGCACCATTTTTGTGATGTTAATAGCTAAAATTAGTAAAATAGTTTTTTAACACCACCAATGTTAATACTCATAGGCTTAAAAACAAAATGACATTTCTAGCAATTTATTATATATTTTAAATAAATATTTATCATTTAAAATATTTTTGAGTACAATAATCAATAAAAAGAATTTTATGGTTAGTGAAAAATATTTTTTTACAAGTTTGATTATATTTTATTTACAAACAAACACTTGAAAATGGGGAAAAATTAAATAAAAAGCAAGACTTAGGTACAATATTTAAGTGTCATTACTTAGGTTCCCTTTTTAAGATTCTGGTATATGGATTTTTTCTTATGTGATGGAAGTGGTTTTTCTTTTTAGTTAGATAGCCAAATAGCTGAATCTTAAGAAAAAAACTTAAGGAATAGCACTTAAAATACTGTACCTAAATTTTGTCCTTAAATAAATAGAGATTAAATTGACTTGGATAAAGTAGATATGCAAGCGGAAGACTTCACCATTCAAATGTATTAGATAACACATAAGATGTTAATGTATTAGAAAACACATAAGATGTTGTAGAGAGAATTTTTTGAGGCCGATGTGTCCCTTTCTAAACTAATCAAGAGTCTTATTTTCACAATAATATCTTGGTACTATTTATTGGAAATGATCAAGATACAATTGCCAAATTATAAAATAAAATAAAATAAATTGAAGTGATGAAAAAAATACTAATGTCATAAGAATTGAATCGTGGGGCCATAAAATTTGCTACGTTCTTAGTTTTGTAGATGATTTTATTAGTCATATATATCCTTATAGTTTGGTCAAGTGGGTTTGTGGAAGCTTTTACTTGCCATGTGCTCTTGGACTCGTATCACTTATTTTAGGTTTTTATAATTTTACTTTTAGACTCCGTTTGGAAGTTCTTAGGGGAATGGAATGGAATGATTATAAGGGAATGAAAAGGAATTGAATGGAATGGAATAAAATGGAATGTATTTAAGTAAGGGAAATGAATGAAAAAGAATGGAAGGAAAAGGAATTAAGTAACCTTAATTGAATGTTTTAAAATAAAGGAATAGAAAAGAATGAAAATGAATGGAATGTAAGTAATCTTGTTTGAGAGCAACATAGAGGGAATGAAATTGAATTATTTTATGATAATATTACTATTAAACCCCTATTTTAAAATAAACGGTTAAATATATAGGGGCATTTTGGGAGTTTTAGTAAAAAAATTATTAAATCTAATTTCATTCACTCCCATTCCTCCCAATTTCGAACGGAATGAATTTGAGGTTTTAAGGGAATAGAGAGGAATAAGTATTCTCTCCTACCCATTCCATTCCCTCCCACTTAAACTCCAAAACAAGAAAATAGGATTTTCATTCCCTTTATTAAAACTCCCAAACAAGGGAATGGAAGAATATTATAAAATTATTCTTTTCATTCATTTCCATTTCATTCTATGCTCACCTCCTAAACGAAACCTTAAAGATGTGTAAAAATTAGAAATTCGATTAAATGCGTTTTTTAGTAGATCATTGTTTAAATTGTCTCATGCTTTGGGTTATTGCGACATGTATCTCTCTATAGGTTCATTAATTCTGTCTTACTTCATTTATTGCAATTATTGAAGCTATTTTATGTCTTAATTCTGTCTGAGGTAGATCCTTTTTTCTTTTTCTTTTTTTTTTAAAATTACTTATTGCTAAAACGATATATCCTAACTGGAAGGATTGAACACAGTTCGCGTTGGGTTGGGTTCAAACCCATCCCACACCCCTATCCGATATAATTGACCTGAAATCCTTCTCACCCACGCATTCAGGTTGGGTTGAGTCAGATCTCGGGCGGGCATATTAGTTCTCCGTTTGGGTCTCTCTCGTAATATTTAAATAATTTTTTAAAGGACGTGTTAACAAATTCTATGAAGTTATTTTATAAAAGATATAAAAAAATATCATTAAAAAGCTGGTAAATTAGCCACAACAGCAAAAGTAATATCTGGATAGACAGGCTCCATCTAATCCAAAAGCAAAAAAGATAATTTTGCCCTCTTGAGTAAGGCATGAGCAACAAAATTTCCTCGCTTTATTGAATTAGTGCCCGTTTGGTTCCACTTTTTAGACTCAAAAGCTGACTTTTTCTAAAAGTTGGGCCTTTATTTCTGTTTGGTTAGAGTAAAACGCAACTTTTTAAAGAAAGTTGCGTTTTACTCCAACAAGGAAACGCGGAAGAGCACTTATGGAGCATTTTCGGTCCATAATACAAAAGCTACTGAGCTTTTCAAAAGATCCGTTGGAAACGCCTTTGATTGACGAATTTGCCCTTCGATTTCCTCATCTCAAACCCATCCGATTTCCTCAAAATCCATCCGATTTCCACAAAAACAACTCAAAATCCATCCGATTTCCTCATCTCAAACCCATCCGATTTCCTCATCTCTTCCTCTGTATTTTTTTTAAAAAAAATTTATTTGTCTAATTTGATCAACACAAAACAACTTAAAATCAACTCAAACCCCATTGGAAAACCCATCCCAAACCCAACTCAAAATCAACCCAAAACAAAAACAACTCAAAATCAAACCCAAAATCCACAGGAAAAAAAAAAAAAAAAACCGAAAGAGCTAGAGAGGGCTCAGTGAAGGAAAGTAAGGACGAAAGAGATGGAGACATGAAGTAGAGAGAGGGAGCTCGAGAGAGATGGAGACATGGAGATGGCGTAGAGAGAAAGAGCTAGAGAGGGCTCAGTGAAAGAAAGTTAAAAGAAAAAAAAGATAAGGACGAAACATGTGGAGGAAAGTAAAAAGAAAAGCATGAGAAGAAGATAAGAAAAGGGACTTGTGGAGGAGAAAAAACGTGAGAAAAAAAAATAGAAAAATCAAAAAAATTTTGAGTTTGGTAGAAAAAACGTGACAAAAAGTTTTTGGGTTTGTAGAAAATATAAAGATTATGAACACAAATTATTTTACAATTTTTTTTTATAATTGTGATGTTATAGAGTATGTAGTGGAGAAAAAATTGTGAGTACTAGAACAATTCGTTTAAAAGATAAGTGTTAATAAAATTTTATTTTACAAAGATTAATTTTAAATTAGTATTATAAAAATATTGTGACATTTTATTATATCTCTAAACTTTTTAAGTTAATACTATTTTTTTTAGAAAAAAAATAGTATTACAAAATATTTTTATAACAATTTCATAATAAAGTTTACGTAGTAAGTTATTATTAGTTCTCATCTAGACCTATTAGTGACATTTTTTTTTCCTATCATTAACAACTTGTTATATAGACTTTATTGTGAAATTTTTGTAAAAATATTGTGTCCATAACTTGCATTAAAAGATGTAATTAAAACAAAGAATTCTCTTTATATAGACATTGTCCTTTTTAGTAATTTACCCCTCAAACTGCCACTTTTATAAATGCTAGCCAAACACTCAGCTTTTTCAAAAATCACTTTTTAACAGTTTTTACCAAACACTCAGCTTTTTAAAAAAACACTTTTTCATTATGCACTTTTTCAAAAAGTCCAACCAAACTCACCCTGAGAAAAAGAAAAACTCTTTAGTGAGCTAACAAAAAACAAAATGGCTATAATTAGGTGACCAAAGGAAGAGGAGAGCTTGACACCATGTTGCAAAGAATTAATAACGATCTCATAATCCCTTCAAAAGAAGAGTGAGTATTTCCTTCCTTAAGTCATAAGCGAATAACACAGTTCTCCAGGCAGTTAGAGATTCCAGTATAACCACGTAGGGAGGCAAGGAAATTTTCTCTAACACAGCTGCTATAATTCAAATAAGCACACCAATTCCAGCTTCATTCGTATCTTCAAACAAGGTACCATTGAAGTTTGTTTTAAAAGAATTCGGATGTGGGGATGTCCAAGATTTCTTACCTGTGCATGTCTTCAGCTTCGGCCTTATACGAAAGCATCAAAGATAAGTTTTAACCGAATCAACAATTCTGTCCAGGGGAATCAAGTTTATTTCGTTGAGTCCAAATATACCGAGTTATGACAGAAAAGGACTCCACCAACTGAGTCTTTTCTCGAATCATCATGGTTAAATCTAAGAAAGAACCCATAGAAGTTTTTGAGCAATCAACGTAGCTGAATTCCTTATAGCAGACTTGACAAAGTTTGTCACATTCCCATAGTGCATGCATGCCAGTTTCCTCACCCTTATCACACAAATGGCAGGTAGTGTCCCAACAGATTTTCCTCTTGAGCAAATTCATTTTAGTTGGAAGAGAATTTTGACAGGCCACAAATGCGTTGACCCCTTGTGATAACTTAGATTAATTAAATTAGCCCAGTTATTAATTAATCAAATTAACAGATAATATCACGTGGCAGCACAAACAAATCACCAAACTAAGATATGCAGCGGAAAATAAATAACACGGTGATTTGTTCACGAATGGGGAAAACCCTAAGGCAAAAACCCCACCGGGTGATTTAAGGTCACCACTCCCGAAACTCCACTATTATCACAACAAGCAGTTACAAGTAAGGAATCCCAGTACCTCACCAACCTACAGTTGAACTCTTACCTCAATACCCAATTGGACTTGTTCTGTAGTGACAATTTCTCCAGTTTAATGCACGGCTCCCAGTAGGTGACTAACCAATGTGATGCGCGGATCCCAGTACGCGGCTTACTCCTTTGCACGAATCCCAGTACGTGACTCACTCACCAACTTGAGGAAGAAAGAATGTTGGCTGCAAAGTTCTTCAAATCATCAGAGATGAACTAAGGCACGAACTTTGTCTCACAGATCACAATTTGCATGAAAGAGAAAAAGCAACTTGTATCTTGTGAATTCTGCTTGTTGCTTGCTTTGACGGCCCTTAAAATAATCCTTTTATATGTCTAGGGTTAGGAGAAAAGAAGTCCCAAAGACACACACACGGATTGGACTTGAAACAGACCTGGAAATCTGTTTTCTTTAATTCTCGACAGATAGAGGTGTCGAGAGGTGTCGAGACAGCTGTCGAGGCTCGGGCTTAACAGCTTCTTTAAATCTCGATAGATGTATCTGTCGAGGTATCTATCGAGCTTTAAAATCTTGCACTTCCTTGCTTGTATCTTGGACAGACTTTGACGGCTTCAACACTTAATCTTGAACCACTGTTTCTTGAAGTGTTTAACACATCCTAGATCTACCCAATTACAAGTAAAGTGCGTTTTGTCTAAGGATAAGCCAATTACATAAAATAGCGACATATGTTCACAAGCTTGAACAACTACATATGTCCTAACAATCTCCCCCTTTGGCAATCCGTGACAAAACCACAACACACAAATGAAGATATGAGAGAAGTCATAAATCACTCAACTCATATTCACTTGATACATACAATAAAATCTATCCTAACACAAACTCTTGAAAAACTTTGCAAGAAGAGAGTTTATGGCAAGAAGACTTTGACAACCTGTATTTCTGAAACACTTGTAAACAAAACACATCAAGGCATCTTTGTGTAAAACAGAAATAATAGATTGCATACAAGTAAAGAAACATGTGTATAAAGACAGAAAAGAAACAACATATGTAGAGGTAGGTGAAAAAGAAAACATACATCATCATATAGATAAAGAGAATAAGTACAATGTATGTAAGTGCATGATCAATGTATCTCTAAAAGATAAGAAAAGAAAAAAAATACATAGATCACCTCACTACATCCCTCAATCCACACTCCCCCTAACAAAAATGTCCTATGCTAACACTCCCCCTAAGTATGACTACTCTCATACAAAACTACTCCCCCTTTTTGTCACGAGTGACAAAGGGTAGAGTGTCAAGTAGACATCTCATCCGATGAGCTAGCATCTCCATCATCATCATCGTCGGAAGCATCATCATCATCGCCATCATCATCACCCTCGGTCTCAGTCGACACATGAGGTGGCGGAGGAGAAACCTCTGAGGCAAAGCCGCCCATGGTCGCCTGTCGCCTGGCGATGCGACCAACACGGACATTCACCTGATACAACTCTGTGGAGAGAGTATCGAGGCGAGCATCCATGCGCTGTAGCTACGCCATGATGTCTCCTAACCTGACGTCGCTAGAGGAGGAAGAAGCAGACGCACGAGCTGATCTGGAGGTGGTCGGACGGGTGGAAGGAGTGGCAGCATCCGGCTGTCGCGATCGGAACTGTGCCTCGCTACGTTTTACGGTAGCGGCGTCTATGGCAGACATGACATGGTAGTGATCGGACGAGGGGAAGGGAATGGAAAGACGACTCATGATCCTCGTGATAGCGGAAGGGAAAATGAGCTTATCACGGGTGGCCGTATCTCTATAGACATCTATGATAGAAAAGATGAAGTGAGAAGGAAAGTCTATAGAGAGATCCTCAAGGAGGGACAACAAGAACCGAGCTCGAGGCTCTGTGATCGAGTTGTAGTGAGAGAGTGGGTGCAAAACAAAAGTCATCACCATGTTAAGGAATCTAGGACCTTTAGCAAAAGGTCTACATGGTGTGTACATGTGATCTCCCCAAGAGGCAGGACGTTCACAGAACGCCGAGATCATCTCGTCTTTGGACACAGTCCAGAGACGCTCACAGCTAGGGTAATCGGGATGATCCACCCTAGGTACATGGAGAAACTCAGAGACTAGCTTTGGGGTGACACAGAAGCGCGTACCTCTAACGCAAGAATAGAAAGAAGGTACTGAAGAATCTATCCCGTGGATGTTGGAGTAAAACTCCTGAATCAACACGAGAGGAGATGTGACCGGGACGTCACACAGTGACTCCCAACCCCGAGTGTGAATGACATCGGGTAGGTCAGTGTCGGCAAAGTCTGCCAGGACGACGTGGCGTTCCGAATGAACACCGCGTTTAGAAAAGTTCTCCGAGAAGTCCTTATGGGCTTTCTCATCACGGAACCGGACAGAGATAGGGGTAGAGTCAAAAGAAGACTGTCCCTTAGAACGCAGAGGGTTCTGGGACGGAATGGACTTACGTTTAGGAGCCATAGACGCTACTAACGCAACCATAGAAGAGGGGGAAAGAAGAGACAAACAGAAAAGTCCCAAGCAAATCAATATTGATAGAATGAAATGTTGAAATGAAAAGAACGTATGCATGAAAATGCATGAGCATGTGATATGCAACTCAAAAACATCATGGGCTCAGCCCAATCCAAACCTAACAGCACACAATAGATTTGCACACATCTAAATGCATGAAAATACAATTAGAATGCTAATGTGATGCAATGCATGTGGTTTTGAAGATTAAAACTAGAAAACCAACCCAAAAATTTCATGAAAACCCCAACAATTTTGAAAACTCCCAAAAATTTTTCAAAAACACAAACCTAGGGTTTTAAAACAATGCAATGCATGAAAAAGAGGGATAAAATGCTTACCAAATGATGAAGAACACGAAGAATCACTTGAGAAAGCCTTGAGAGAGGTTTGGAGGGAGAGGGAAAAGATTTTGAGAGAGACCAGAGAGTTTTCGAGCGAGAGAGATCGAGAGAATGTCCTGAAAAATCGCGAAGGACCCTTTTATAGAGCATCAGTAATTCTCGACAGCTGTAGGTGTCGAGAGCTGTCAAGGTAGCTGTCGAGGGAAGCTATCGAGAAAAGCACGTGGACAGATGCAGCTATCGAGGTCAGCTATCGAGGGAGAAGAAACAAGCAAGTGGGAACCTCGATCGATCCAGCAGATATCGAGGAGTTATCGAGCAAACAGAAAGTTTCTCGATCGATCCAGATGCTGTCGAGGTATCTGTCGAGACTGCAATAAGAAAGAGTCTGAGGATCTCGACAGATAGCTATGTATCGAGAGGTATCGAGGAGGTGTCGAGATGCCTTTCAAAGCAGTTTTTCAAAAGAAGAAAAACACAGACATGAATGCAATCATGCATACAGCTCAACCAAAGATACAATCAACACATTAAGCTCTCAAAATCATCTCTCAACAAGAAATATGATGCACATGTATCTCAAAACACGCACACACACACTAAACAAGTCTAACCAATTTTATGTTTCAAAAACAAGTTATGACAGTTTAGTTATAATACATTAACGCATGTAAACCTTGTGATGGCCAAATCACATTGTACCTGCATATGTATCAAGAATTGCAAAGATTATTGCGTGTTGTGTGTGAAAACATCGCAAGATTGCATAAGTGTCTCAATGTCATGACGATTTGAGATATGAGAAAATCACTTTAACTTACACACAATCATAACTGTTTGATGGGGACTATCACCTTTGAGGTACATCCTATAACTCCCACATCTCCTAGAAAACACGCTTGCAACCATATTTTAAAGCATTTTTAATCCTTTTGCTTTTTATTTCTTTGCATATTTTCTTTTAAGAAGCATATCATGCATGGGCATACAAGAGAAAGAAAAGAAATACCCAATGATGTTAAGCTTTTGACACTGCACTTTTGCTATGCCGAAGCATACAGGTGTCTTATGACATTGCACTTTTGTTATGCCGAAGCATACAGATGTCATATTATGATTGGCGAGTAACAGTGGTGAGATGGTTATTTATGCCTTTCTCTTAGGATTTTCTAGTTCAACCCGTCAAAAGAGTGATACGAGTGTTAAGAAGAAGAGATTACTTAACCTTACTCATCACAAACAAAGAGCTACAAAGCTCACTCACTTAGTTGTGCAAAAAGAGTGCTCATCTAAGCTATAGATGATACAAAGTTTAGAAAACTCTGTTTCAATGGCCATTCCAAAAGTTTGCATGAACTAATGCACACAAACACACACTGTTTTTGTATTTTTCATTTTTCAATTTTTTTTTTTATTTTTATCAAAGAAGCAAAAATAAAACACAAAACTGAAAACACACAAACAAAAACATGTTAAAGAAAGCAAAAACAATGCATAAAACTAGACTGACTCAAAACAGTAAAGAAACACACAAGTAATGCAACACACGAAAACAGAGAAAGAAGAAGAAGTGACTGAAATCACTTAGATCCCTTTGGCTTCCACACCTTGGAAGATCCTTTCCTATTGGTCGACTCTTGAACCGGTAAAGAGGGAGAAAAATATGAACCGTTCAAGTTCGAAAGGAACATAAGAGCTTTTAGAATGTCTCCAAGAGGAGCGAGAGAAGACTGAAGCTGATTCTGGCTCCCAGATGCTATTTCGCCATTGCTCTGTTGAGTGGCAAGCCACTTGTAGCAATTTGGTCGAGTGTGACCGGCGAGACCACAATGATAACAGAGATGTGGCTTCTTCTGTTTGGCCTTTTGAGAGTTAGCCCTCTTATTCCTAGGGTTTCTAGATTCCCTTTTCTCAATTTTAGGGGGTGCTCCTAGGATGGACTTTTCCTTGTCTACGTTCTCACTAGCTAAATCAGTTTTAACATTATTTTCCTCAGTTTTAATGTTATTAGCCGGTGGAACAAAAACAGTAGTACTAGCAGAAGGAGTATTAGAGATAGAGAATTCATACCCCAATCCAGTACGATCCGAAGAAGATCTCTGAGCATCTAGCATCTTGTCAAGCTTGGCGCTTGACGTCCTCTCCAGTTGTGCTCTGACTTGAAACAGCTCTGCTTCAAGCTTCTTAGTCCTCTCAGCCAAGAAATTGTTCTCGAATCTCAGTGCTCCAATGGTTTGATTCGCTTGATCAACCTTTGTGGACAGCTCCTCACGGTCAAGTTCCACATCACTGAGCTTCTTGGTGGCTAGCCTATAGAGCTTCTCGTGTTTCTCAGAAAGCTTGTATAGCTTCTCATAGGCGGTATGGATATCATCTTGATCATCCATAATCTCAATCTTGGACTCCACCAATTCCTTCTCTTCATCCACATCTTCTGTAACCCCATCAGTAGGATTAACAGTGGCAGTGAAGGCACTCAAGATTCCGTCGTCCTCATCCTCGGAATCGTCCTCGGGCTCTGTGTCGCTTAAGGTAACAGCAAGTGCTTTGCTCTTCCCTATGCTCTTTAAGTACGTGGGACACTCTTGTTTCATGTGTCCAAAGCCTTGACACCCAAAGCACTTTGGTCCTATGGGAACAGTGTACTAACCGCCATCCTTGACATCCTTCTTCATTTTCTCCGGATTCCTAAATTGTGAAAAACTGGACTGTCTACGGTCTTTGTTGAAACCCTTTCCATTTGCATTCTTCATAAACTTCTTGAATTGCCTTGTGATGTAGGATTTCATCTTGGAATCTTCATCATCTGACGAGTCATCCGTATCACTGCTTTTGGCCTTCAGTGCCAAACTCTTGCCCTTGTTCGACTTGCCTAACCTAGTCAGCCCTAACTCATAGGTTTGCAAGTTTCCAACCAGCTCAGTCAAAGGAATTCTGTCAATATCCTTCGACTCTTCGATCGCCGTGATCTTAGCATGGAATCTTTCTGGCAGCGATCTGAGCACCTTCTTTACTATCTTGGGTTCTGGGATGGTCTCCCCAAGATTGAAGGCTGAGTTCACTATGTCCTTCAGCTTGGCATAGAACTCATCAAACGACTCATCCTCCTCCATCTTTATTTCTTCAAAGCGTGTGGTGAGCCTTTGCAGCTTTGAATCTTTGACAGCCTTGGTGCCCTCATAGGTTGTCTGGAGGATGGTCCATGCTTCCTTGGCAGTTTCAGTTGAGGAAATTTTCTTGAACTCCTCATTGGTGACTGCACTGAATAGGGCATTCAATGCTCTGCTGTTGAAGTTTGCCGCTTTGATCTTAGCTTCATCCCAGTCAGCCGGCGCCTCTGTAGGCTTGGTCCAGCCTATCTCCACAGCTTGCCACACTTTCTCATCTAAAGACTGCAAGAAAGCTCTCATGCGTACTTTCCAGTATGCATAGTTAGTGCCATCAAATAAAGGAGGTATAATTAAAGATTGTCCTCTATCCATGACAGCGGGGGTCAATGGATCACACACAATAGATTAAACCCTAATCAGAGTGTGCTTGCTCTGATACCACTTGACAGGCCACAAATGCGTTGACCCCTTGTGATAACTTAGATTAATTAAATTAGCCCAGTTATTAATCAATCAAATTAACAGATAATATCACGTGACAGCACAAACAAATCACCAAACTAAGATATGCAGCGGAAAATAAATAACACGGTGATTTGTTCACGAATGGGGAAAACCCTAAGGCAAAAACCCCACCGGGTGATTTAAGGTCACCACTCCCGAAACTCCACTATTATCACAACAAGCAGTTACAAGTAAGGAATCCCAGTACCTCACCAACCTACAGTTGAACTCTTACCCCAATACCCAATTGGACTTGTTCTGTAGTGACAATTTCTCCAGTTTAATGCACGGCTCCCAGTACGTGACTAACCAATGTGATGCGCGGATCCCAGTACGCGGCTTACTCCTTTGCACGAATCCCAGTACGCGGCTTACTCCTTTGCACGAATCCCAGTACGTGACTCACTCACCAACTTGAGGAAGAAAGAATGTTGGCTGCAAAGTTCTTCAAATCATCAGAGATGAACTAGGGCACGAACTTTGTCTCACAGATCACAATTTGCATGAAAGAGAAGAAGCAACTTGTATCTTGTGAATTCTGCTTGTTGCTTACTTTGACGGCCCTTAAAATAATCCTTTTATATGTCTAGGGTTAGGAGAAAAGAAGTCCCAAAGACACACACACGGATTGGACTTGAAACAGACCTGGAAATCTGTTTTCTTTAATTCTCGACAGATAGAGGTGTCGAGAGGTGTCGAGACAGCTGTCGAGGCTCGGGCTTAACAGCTTCTTTAAATCTCGATAGATGTATCTGTCGAGGTATCTATCGAGCTTTAAAATCTTGCACTTCCTTGCTTGTATCTTGGACAGACTTTGACGGCTTCAACACTTAATCTTGAACCACTGTTTCTTGAAGTGTTTAACACATCCTAGATCTACCCAATTACAAGTAAAGTGCGTTTTGTCTAAGGATAAGCCAATTACATAAAATAGCGACATATGTTCACAAGCTTGAACAACTACATATGTCCTAACAAATTTGTACAAGCTCTCCACGTGAAATGTTTGATCTTCCTTGGAACTTTGAGTTTCCAAATACTTGCCCAAATATGTTTTAGCATCTCAGGACTACAAGCCAATGTTTATCTCTCTGGTCCTCTTCACGTAATAGTTTGTAACCGGTTTTGACAGAATAATCTCCTTTACACATGCCCACTAAAAGTTTAAAACAACTCATTGCGTATGTCAGAATGGACTAAACCACAGCTTCCAGCAACACCTCCTTCCTCCCTTGAGATAAGAGTTCTTTCCAACCCTGAAACTTTCCCTAAACTCTGTCTTTGATATTATTCAAGTTGGCCTTCTTATTTTTCCCCACAACTGATAGACCAAGGTACTTTTTATATTATTTTATCTCATGAATTCCAAGCAGATCTTTGATAGCATTCTTTGAGGCTTCTGAAAAAAATTTACTAAAGAACAAAGTAGTTTTTTCTTTATTAATTTGTTAACTGGAGGCTTTCTCATACACCACTAATATTTTTTGGATAGCTTCAATGTCTCCCATGTTTGCTTGGCAAAAGAGAAGGCTATCGCCTGCAAAAAATATGTGAGAAATTTTTGGATCATTCTTGCACAAAGAAAAACCTTGGATATCACCCAAATTAATACCATGTTGAATAAGACCATTTAAACCTTTAGAGCAAAAACTCTAAGGGGATAAAGGATCTTCTTATCTAACCTTGAATATAAAAAAGTCTAAACTAATTATAGCTCAATTTAATATTAATCTTGCCGCATTATTATCAAATGCAACTATTTTATTTATGCAATGCAGTGGTATACTGCCAATATTTTGCAGTTTGCAATGATATCAAAAAACTCTAAATACTATATTTTCTTCTATAACAAAGTTTGGATAAAAAAATGGGATTCAAATTTGGAAATAAGGTCTAATGGAGGAAGACTAGTTATGGAAACTTCAATTTAGACTTTCCTCCTAATTTCTTATTTTGAGAACACAGACACATCATTTCCAACAATTTAACAATTGTACATGTCAATTTGGAAAAAATAAAAATGGAATTTGAATAAAAAACAAATTCTCAACTTTTGACCTTAAATAACTTTAGAAAGAAGTATTTCTTTAAAGAGCAAATAGAAAGAAGTATTTTTTTAAAGACAAAGTTTAGCTACAAAATAAGTAATTAAAACATCAAAATAGGTATAGATTCTTCATGACTATTAGGATCCACTATAGCCATATTTTCTCAATAAATTCCAAATTTTTAATGCGATTTCATATTTCTATCTTTTTTTTTTTTTTTTTTTTAATTTAAGTATATTCGGGCATTTGTTTTGAAACTTTTCCTTTAGTAGATGTCATATTTTTATTATTATCTGAGAAAGTTGCAAAGTAAACCTCTGAAATTTGGGATTATTTAAATTTTACACCCTGAAATTTCCATATGTCAGCAAAACTCACCCTTCCATTAGTGACTTGTCTACATGTTAGTTAAGTGACATGCTGGCATTTGATGTGTATTTTTTATTTTCCAAATCAGCCTCCCAAAACTATGTTGATTCACTCAACAAAGAGCACGGTTCGCAGCCCATGGAACAGTGTAGTTTTGACAAAACTCAAAATACAAAATCATCTGCGACAACCCTGTTCCACCAAAACTCATAACATTCGAAGGCATCTGCTAACATTTGATGTTCACCCACAAACTTGAAATATTCCGCCTACTTTATCAGTGAATCCAAGTGATAAGGATGGTGTAACAAAATACTCGCGATACCATTGAGATCATGAATAGCCTTGGCAGCTTCAAATGCTCTCTGAGCTTGACCATAAGACGACGAGTGTACACTTTTGTAGTAAATTGAAGGTTGGACTTGGGAGTTTTTAATGTTTTATCTTGCCATGTTTGGGTACCATATCTTATCTACAGTGAAAACAAGGCTGACTAGTTTTTTCTTTGCTGGGAGTGCAACTGTTGGTTCCTTCAAAGTTACACACAAATTTTCCTGTGTCACTCTATTGGGCCCGTTGTAATCGATCGCACCCATCCAAATTCGACAGCTTAAGCCTCTTCTTCTTGTTCTTATTTGTGGGCCACAAAAATTTTGATGATAAAAGTGGATTGGATCAAGTGGTGCAGATCAATCACTCCCACCTCTTCTATTTCCAGCTGGAAAGAGAAGAAAAGAGACTCCATTGTTGTTGTCGCCTTGGACCTCGATCTGGTTGAGTTGGAGCCGTCAACAATGGAGTTGAGGGCTGGGTTGTGAGATTAATGGGTTTGTAGTTGTAAGCTTCGTGATCTGTACCCCTTTATATGACATATCAGCATGTCGGATTGTCGGTTCCTTCTCACGAAGTCAGAGTGCGCGGTACTTAATTTCCCTTAAAGCAGTTTAGACTCAAATTGAGCATAAGCCTGGTTGTACATGGCTCATCTTGAAAAAAATCAAAGTAGTCGCCACCTAGTTATAGGTCTAGGAACCAAAGAAATGACTCCATGAAGGTTTTTGTACCAAAACAAGGTCCGGAGTTAGGGTAAAGATGAAAAGAGGTTAGAGACTCCAAGCCTATCCAATGACCCAATTGTAGCTGGCCTTCATATATCATTGCTTGATTTCGACAAGAGGTAGATTTATCCTAGAAATTCAAAAATTTGCGTTTGCATTTAGACCTAGGTGTAGTTTACAAGTCATGTGAGAAGATATGGAAAGCGATGTAAACATGTGAATAGGGGTGTAATCAGTCAATTTGGAGTGCGATTTGTCCACCGAACCAAAATTTTCAGTTTTTTCGAATTTGGTATCAACACTGAATCGTAAAGGAGGAACACTGACACTGAGCTAACTAGATTTCAATCGGCTCAGTTTGGTCGGCTTTCAGTTGCTTCCAATTTCTTAGAAATCAAATAGGAAAAAAAAACCTATTTCCCTTTGTTTTTCGACATTTTCTCAGCACCCAAACACCAAGCACCAAGCAAACACACCAAAAAAAAAAAAAAAAAAGAACTCAAAATCATGTATATATTTAGAGAACACACCAAAATAAAATAAAAAATAAAAAAACTATATTTCCCTTTACTTTCCCACGTTTACGCAGCACCCTAACACCAAGTACCAAGCAAAGTAGCAAACCAAAAAAATAAAAAATAAAAGAGAGAACTGTGAAGAAGCCCTGAAGTAGCATGAGAGAGAGAGAGAGAGAGAGAGAGAGAGAGGGGGGGAGAACGGTTGCTGCTGAAGTGAGAGAGAACTAAAAAATAGGGTTATAAAACAAACCTAAAATGACATAGTTTTGGTATAATAAGAAGAGAAAAAATAAAAAGGATTTGCCTTGGGTCGAACTTGGGTTTAGTTGTGGGGACATGAGTGTCCTTGCCACTATGATACCATGATCTTTCTTGATATAATTTTGTACATATTAATATTTAATATATTTCAATTCGGTTTTGGTCAGGTCAGTATATTTGTGTGGGACACCAAACCGAAACCGAAATATTTCAGTTTCAAGAAATTAAAATCGAAACCAAACCATACTGAAATTGAACTGAAATTTTGGACACGGTTCAGTCAGTTTCGGCCAATGTTTTTGGTTTTTTGGTTTATTACGCACCCCTACATCTGTACATGAAAGCAGAGAGGTAGTCATGGAAAAGAAAATTGATTTATGAAATTGTACTCAAAGAAACAAGGCATGAGATGAAAGACAACATGATAAAACAAACAAGTGTGTATTTGTATATCCAATAATGCATGTACACAAGTACGTGCATGTGAATACCAGATAGAGTTGCGAGTCTTACTCCAAAGGATGTTTAAGTCTTATAAGAGCTTTGTGACTTTTAAGGCTTAACAATGATTTGATTGATTAGGGTTTGATTAACTTCACTTCTGATGTTACCAATTAAGTTCAAATCAATTACCTTAATTAAAATCTTCCTTGAAATGCTTCCTTATATGTGAATAGATAAATAGGTTCAAGTTAATTGAATGCTAAATAACTATTCACTTTAAGTTTAGAAAGTATTTAAGTATTTTATATTTGAAATGTTTTCCTTATTTATCACTAAGACTTTTAGTTGCGTTATGGAGTTTGAATTAGAATTAAAGATTGGATGAAAGAGAAGAAAGAGAGTCAATTAGGGTTCGGAGATGGAAAAGCAAAGAAAAAAGAAATGTTTTTGGTATTTTACAATTAATGTAAAAAAAAAAAAAAAAAAGGAGACAAAGACAAATAGAATATACATATTAAAGATGGATAAAAGATAAGAAAAGATAATAAAACATGGCATTAATGATAAATGAAACAAAAAATGCAAGAAATCTGATTGAGCTCAAATTTGCGTACAAACCTACGCCGTAAGAAAGGTGTGTATGCATTCTTCTACTACCATATGCACTTAAGACTCAAGGAAAATTTTCATAAAACAAGTAAGACAAGAACCCTAGCCACATGAAAAGTGTGTATGCCAAGATATCGATGCGTACATGTCTTGTCCTTTTCATACGCATCTCGAGGAAAATTAGGGTTCTTATATGTTCTTCACACCAATAGTAGAAATGAACAAAATTAAAGACACAGTATGAAATATTTACATGAAAAACAACAAAAACATAATAGAAATAAGAATCAAGGAGGAAAATGTGGGCCATGGAAAAGATCCACATCTCCTCCTCTTAACACTTATAGTGATGTAGTTTTAACCGGCCCTTTAGGAGAAATCAACTATTGTAGTTGTGTATGTGGGAGGATGACATGAGTAACTTGATTAGGGTTTGCTAAGAGGCACTAAGTGATGGTATTTGGAACTTTAACCAAACTAGAATTTGAATATGGATGAGAAAAAGATTACCTTCAAATCAACAACGATTTGAAGATCAATCTAATGCTTAGCCATTTTGCCTTTTTAGCCTTAAAACTCTAGGTTTATGTATTATCTAGGAATTTTAGCAGAGTTTTGGTAATACATAATTTTCTAACCCCTTTAGATGTTGAAAATGGGGATATTTATAGGGGAAATGGGTAGCTAGGGTTTGATGACATGTTTGGGCTTCCTATTAATCATGTTAGTTGCCCTAAAATCTCATCAAAATGGAAATTTAGTGATTTTAGGCTTTTTGTTCAGAGAGTGCGTACACCACAAATTTATTTCTTTTAGGGTTGGCTTGTTTTAGGTTTGGTGCATTTCATGTAACGGGGTTGTATGGTCCTAGAATATGTGTGTCTGATCCTTGGTGTACACACTCTTTGTAAGCCTAGGCCAAATTAAGTTAGAATTGTCTTTTCAAAGCTTGAACCAAACTAGAATTTGAATGTGGATGAGAAAGAGATTACCTTTAAATCAACAAGGATCTAAAGATCAATCAAATGCTCTGTCATTTTGCCCTTCTAGCCTTAAAACTCTAGGTTTATGTATTATCTCGGAATTTTGGCAGAGTTTTGGTTAGATGTAATTTTTTGACCCCCTTGGATGTTGAAAATGGGGATATTTATAGGGGAAATGGGTAGCTAGGGTTTAATGACATGTTTGGGCAATCTGTTACTCAGGCTAGTTGCCCTAAAATCTTATCAAAATTGAAATTGAGTGATTTTAGGCTTTTTGTCCAAAGAGTGTGTACGCTGCAAATTGGGTATGTATGCATTAAATACCTGGTGTACGCACTCTTTGTAAGCCTACGCCAAATTAAGTTAGAATTGTCTTTTAGGCTTTGGGCTGCCTACATATTTTCATATTTGGGCTTGAGGTTGGACTGTATTGGGTCATGTTTAAGCTTATCATCCTCATTGGGTTCCACACACTGTGTTGATCATTTTGATAGCGATTTGATTTATGTCATTGGGACCAAGAGACTTGGATATAGGTTAGAACGAAATGGGATGTCTATAGTAGTGAGCATCAACAAGTCTAGGTATGTGAATTGGGAATGAGTTTAGAGATTTGGTGAAGCAGGGGTGTGCATGCCCAAAATTGTCTCCCATACAATAATGGGGCCACAATTTATTTTTATGTGGGCTTACGCTCTATCCTACCAATTTAGGCCCCAAACGTGTATTAGTCCCTTACCAAGTTTTCCAATGTATCCCAATGTCTTCTCCCTATATATCTTGCTCTCTTGCCTTACCCTTCTCCCCAAGAAATGTCCAACCCCTTGCACTCTAACCTCTACCCCTTCTTATAGTCCCTTCTTAGTGGTGCGGCCATCATTACCTTCTCCATTTACCCACACATTCCCATTCTCACCAAAATCCCAAAGAATCCTCACGAATTTAAAGGATTCCCTTAGAACTTGTTTCAGACGCCAAATAGTATTCGAGTGTAGATCCCTTCTAGAACCACTAGTTCTTGGTTACCAATCTTGCTGGGGTTGTGCCTTACCCAAATTTTTTTTGTGGTCGGTCTACTCCCTACCGACCTCTTAGGAAATCCTTGGGTGCTGCCGCCCCAACCCCCGATCCATAGAGATTAGGCCCATTATGACAAAGCCCGAGGTTACCCCCCGTGCGTATCTAGATTACATCACTTGATGGGCTTCATGCTTCATGTTGGGCCTTATCCAAGTGGGTTGACATGGTTCTTTGAGCCCAGCCACCCCCCCCCCCCCCCACAAGGGTCATTGCAGATGATTTTGTATTTTAAGTTATAGAAAAACAATATCATTACATGGGCTGCCAGTAATGCTCTTCATTTTATGTGAAAGGAAATACGTTTGGGAGGCTAATTTGGCAAATAAAAAATACACATCAAGTCATCACTAACAAAAGGGTGGGTTTTGCAAACAAAAAGAAACTTCAGGATGTAAAATTCAAATTTTCAAACTTTAGGATGTAAAATTCAAGCAACCCCAAATTAAGGGGTGTAGCAATTTACCCTTATTATTTTCAAACTTCCATGTCTTGGAAAGATCTCCACCTTTATGGTAGTAAATATTAATGCACTTTTTCTATATCAAGTTAACGTCTGACCGTGATTAGGCAAATTTTTCAGGTTATTTTACTAATTTAGTGATTGACTTTAATGAGAGAAATTAAATCCAATAATTATGAGCATTTAGAAATTAATGCTGGTTATCAAAAAAAAAAAAAATTTAATGCTGGATTGCAAGACTTTTTTTTTTTTTTTTTTTAGAATCAAGCTAAATCTGGTATTAAATTAAATCAACCAACATCAGCTGAAAGTACAGGTAAAATATGGGAGGGTACTTCCTCCATCCAAACTACAAAACCACTAACATGTCTAGCATGTCTAGCAAGGTTATGAGCAACAGAATTCCCTTTTCTTTTAACATGAGATACTTCAAAATTGAGAAAAGAGTCTGCGTGGAATTTAATCTCATCAATGAGATTGCCATATGAAGCCAGGGATGGCTCCTCTGCTTGGATTGCTCGAGTAATGATGTCGGAATCTCCTTCTAAAATTATAGAGCTAAGCTGAAGTTCTTTGGCTAGCAGGATAGCCCTTCTTGCTGCTGTTGCCTCTACCTCTGCCACAGTTTGTGGAAGAGGGATTGACTCTGATAATGAAGCTAACACGCCACCCTCGCAGTCACGAATCACAGCACCGATACCTGCTTTATTGGAGTCCTGAAAGAGCGCCCCATCGTAATTAATTTTCAGGAATGGAGCTTGTGGAGGGGTCCAACTTGCCGCTGTATGGGGAGTAGCATTTGAATGGGCTGGCTTCACTGGTTGCACCCGATGATAATCCTCTAGCTGCTGTTGAGCACGGGTCACTAAATGTGCAAGTGATGTAGGTGGAGTGCCTGTTCTGCTTTGATTTCTCCGTTGCCACAAGAGCCAAACAATCATGGAGAATAATTCTAAGTTTAGTCCCACATCGTGAACGTATAGTATGACCGACTTGAAGTCCTCCCAGCTTTGCACGTTACTGGTCCTCCAGTCAGCATTTGATTCCCAGACTTCGTTCAAGCATGGACACAGCCATAGTGCATGAACCACGTCCTCTGGCTGCAACTGACAGTGGTCACAGCTTGCGTCTTGAAGCACCTGAAGTGTAACTAAATTAGTTTTGACTGGTATAGCATTCTTGGCAGCCCTCCACATGAAGTTTCGAACTTTTGGTGGAACAGAGAGATTCCAAATAATCTTCGAAAGCTGCTGTGATGGAGCATGGTTAGTAGAGTCACTATTTAAGCTGTCCATTTCCTTTGACAAAAAATAATATCCGGATTTCACCGAGTAGGAGCCAGATTGTGTGTATGGCCAAAAGAATCTATCACTGGCAGTAGCATTACCAAGCTGAATACTCCTAATCAGGTTGACTTCTTCGGGCTTAAAAAGAGCTTGCAACAGTTCCATATCCCAACTTCGCGTGTGGACGTTGATTAAGGTGTCTACTTTCACTTCTGGAAAATCAATTCCCATTGGGTGGCTGACAGATGGAGTGGACAAAGAGGGCAGCCACGCATCACTCCAAATGCTGATATCCTTCCCATTACCCACCCTCCATCGGCCACCTTTCTTCAAAACCTCCCTACCCTTCAATATGCTACGCCAAGCAAATGAGCCTTTTGTGGAATCAGCAGCCTCTAGGATAGAGCAATCCGGAAAGAATTTTGCTTTGAATACCCGATAGAAGAGTGAATTTTGATTATGTAGAAGCCGCCAAGCCTGTTTAGCTAAGAGAGCATCATTGAATAAGGATAGGTCTTTGAAACCCATGCCTCCCTCTCCCTTCGGTTTACACATGGTGTTCCATTTTACCCAATGGATCTTACGTCTGTCTCCTCTTTGTCCCCACCAAAATTTGCGAATGAGGCTTTCAATTTCATTGCATAAGGTCATTGGAAGTTTGAAACAACTCATTGTGTATGTTGGAATGGCTTGGACCACAGCCTTGATGAGAATTTCCCTCCCGGCTTGAGAGAGTAGTTTTTCCCCCCACCCTTGAAGCTTCTTCCATACTCTTTCCTTGATATATTCGAAATTAGCTTTCTTCCTTCTCCCAATCAATGAGGGCAGCCCCAAATACTTTTCATAACTTCCAATTTCGGTGACTCCAAGTGCATTTTTGATGTGTTGTTTTCTCTCCGGATTGGTGGACTTGCTAAAGAAGATGGTGGTCTTATTTTTGTTGATGTGCTGCCCAGAGTATTTGCCATATGTGTCCAAAAGTTGTAAAATTTTGTCACATTCCTGGGGAGTGGATCTGCAAAACAACAAGCTATCGTCTGCAAAGAAAAGATGGGTTAGTTTTGGACCATTTTTGCAAAGTGAGAAGCCATGTATCTCTCCTTGGCTGGCTGCCTGTGAGATGAGGCCATGCAAACCTTCAGTGCATAGCAAAAATAGGAAAGGAGAGAGGGGATCTCCTTGTCTAATTCCTCGGGTTGGTTTGATTAGGCCTTTGGGCTCACCATTCACCAAGATGGAGTAGGACACCGTTTTTACACCCAACATCATCCATTGAATCCACCTCTCCGTGAAACCCATCCTTCTCATGACTGCTTCCAGAAATGGCCATTCCACTCTATCAAACGCTTTGCTCATGTCTAGTTTCACTGCCATATAGCCCTCCTTCTTTGATTTGTGATTCTGCATACTATGAAGACTTTCAAAAGCAACCAAAATGTTATCAGAGATAAGACGGCTTTTTGTGAAGGCACTCTGATGTTCTGTAATGAGGGAAGGTAATACTTTCTTCAACTTGTTAGCCAATACTTTAGAAAAAGTCTTATATAAGACATTACAAAGGCTTATAGGTCTAAACTTCGAAACGAGCTCTGGATTTTTTACTTTGGGAATTAGAGAGATGAAGGTGTGATTCAAGTGACATGGTAAAGTGGCTGAATTGAGGAATTGTAGAACAGAAGTTGTTACCTCATCTCCAACCAGTGGCCAGAAGTGTTGGAAAAAAATTGGAGGCATACCATCTGGACCAGGTGCCTTTAGAGGTGCCATTTGTTTCACTGCTTCATGTACTTCCCAGGCTTCAAAGGGCTGAGATAACCTGTTGTTCATTTGTGTAGTAACCCGAGTGTTGATGGTCAGGAGAATTTCTTCAGGGAACGCGGGTGTGGTTGATGTGAATAAATCTTTATAGTATTGGATAAAACTTTCTGCCATTTCCTCATCATTTGTGCTCCACTCCCCATCCGGCCTTCTTATCTTGTAGATTACATTCTTTCGGTACCTGCTGGTAGCTTTGCTGTGATAAAACCGTGTGTTACGGTCACCTTGAACCGCCAAGTGAATTTTTGAGCGTTGCAGCCACATCCTGTTTTCTCTATCCATAAGTATTTCTATCTCCTCCTTCAATTCCCTCACCATGGTGTTCTGCCCAGTGAGAATCGCGGCTCTCTCAGCTTCGTGTAATTGTTTTCTCTTTTTTTCCAGCTCCTTTCTCACATTGCCAAACTTCTCACGACTCCATTTTGAGAGTTCGTCACCACACTTCTCAATTTTTCTAAGGACCCGATTATCATTGAATTCGTAGTCACCCATCAACCACACGGCTTCAACTGTATCAGAGCAGCCTTTGTCAGCCACATTTCCTCGAATCGAAAAGTTTTCTTCCTTCGAACCTCCAAACCTGTGAAGTTGATCAAGATTGGTCGATGGTCAGAAGAATCCGAATGGAGGTGATACACTCTTGCTCCTGCAAATCGATTTAGCCATTCAAAGTTGGCTAGGCCTCGATCAAGTCTTTCCCATATTGAATGTCCTGTTGCGTAATGCTTACTCCAGGTGTACTGAGGACCCACAAATCCAAGATCAAGAAAACAACATTCGTCAACCACGCCTCGAAAAAGTTGCATTTGGGATTGTGCTCGCATGCTCCCCCCTTGCTTTTCAGTACTCCTCAAAATCTCATTAAAATCTCCCGTGCAAAGCCAAGGGAGATTATAACGAGAATTTAATTGTCTCAACTTTGACCACAATTCATGTCTCAAATGTGTTACTGGTTCTCCATAGAAACCTGTAAACCTCCATGCATCCTCCTTGCCTTTATTTATAATTGAGTCAATGTGATTTTTAGGGAAAGTATCCACATTGACATCAATAAAATTTTTCCAAAACAACGCTAGTCCTCCTCCCCTGTGTTCACGAGGCACAACAAACACTTGATCAAATTCCAATTTCTGCTTGATATCCTTTAGCCTTGCTTCATCTAACCATGTTTCGGCTAAAAACATGATAGAGGGATCTTTTGCCCAGACTAAGACACCAAGCTCCTTCTCTGTACGTAGGTTCCCAAGCCCACGACAGTTCCACACTAAACAACTCATTGCTCCTGGCGGGGCTGAGCATCAGCCTCCACCATTTGAAAAGAAAAATCATCTTCATTCATCAAAACCTGCTTTTTGCTGCAAGGTAAGTCAGAATGATCATCAATGCTTGAAAAGATTCGTTTGCATGGACCTGTACACTCTGCCTGAGATGTTTGCTGCATAATTCTGCCTCTGTCCAGCCTGGTCCACGTGCTTGATTTTTTGTTTACTCTAGCAACTTCCTGCCCCTCACGTGCCAAAGAGTTAATAGAGAAAACATTGCTATTGGAGTTTGTTATTGCCGCCTCCTTAGTGGGATTGTTACTAGATGATTTATTCAGCTCATTAATTGGAGTAATTCCAATTTGTGCCGTTGGGAGTAATGAGCCATTATCACCAGAAATTTCGGGAGCATTAATCCCTATAACTCCTGTCTTCAAGTTACCCGGATTTTGTGGAGAATTAATAGCTGCAGAAGATTCATGCCCTCTGTAACCGCCCTCTGAATAATTGGAAGCATTAATAGTGTCGGTTTTTTCATTTAATTGAGTATTAAGAATTCTGTCAGGTGTGTCCACGTCATGCACCACCGTAAGCTCCTCTCTTCTTCGTGAATCACCGTTGGTTTCCCCTCCACTCTCAGGTCTTCCTTCCGGCGTCTGTGTTTTTTGGGCTGCACGTTTTTGGCTGTAGAAACCTGGAACATGCATCACACTTTTCTTTGATGGGAAAAATGGCGGAGCACGTAATGACGGTCCGAATTGTTTTTGTGATTCCGCTAAGCTTCCTTCACTATCCAGCCAAAGTTCATAATCCCGATCCGAATGGTCCATTCTGCCACACCAGTAGCAGATATTAGGGAGGCGCTCGTATTTAAAGGTGATCCAAGATTTTTTGCCATTTTCTGTAGACACAACTCGGCCGCGACAAAGGGGTAAAGATATGTCCATCTCCACACGAATCCTCATAAAATTCCCCCCCTCTGTTTCGGCTAGATCCTCTGTGTGAATAACTTTTCCAACGACATCACAAATTTTTTCAGCCGCCTTGATATTCATGAACTTATAGGGGAGTCCATGAATTTGGACCCAAAATCGAGTCTTCTCAAATCTCAGTTCTTCCTTTGACATACTCTTATCATATTTCTGCATGACTACCAGGTGTTTATCAAAGCACCATGGTTCTGCATTGAGGACCCTCTCTACTTCATTTTCATCATCGAAGATGAAAAGAATCACGTGGTCTCCTAAATTTTTCATTTTGAAACCACTCCTTGAGCGCCATAGTGGAGTGAACGTTTTTGCAATGGCCTCCATGTTGAGAGCCCTTCTTGTGAGAAATTTTGCTGCTATGACATACTCTTGTGAACTTAATTCTTCCTCCAAACAACATTCTGGCCCTTCTCTCTCCGAGAGTGAGAGTTTCATCCAACTTTGTGACAATTCCTCCATAATCTAGATAAGGCCTAGGCAGTAGGAAAAATAGAGATGAAAAGTGTTTCCCAATTCCCTTGAAAGAAAACCAACTAGCCACCGAACTAACTCTGTTAGAACGTGGAGAACAAATGACCTTCTAAGAAGGTACTGCTATTCTACTGCCTAAGAAGAGTACAGGGGACTTTCTTAGCTACAGAGAAACCTAGATTTTGCCTATGTATTAATGTATTGAATGCACTATTAGACTTCAGTCTTATGAATGCACTATTAGTGTGTTGGATTGCAAGACTTGGAGGTAAAACAAATAAGGGAATGGATGACAACATATCTCACGAGTATTGGGAATTAATTTCGAAAAAAGGGAAGGGGATATCCTGTGGGTATAAGTTTAGATTGCTTGATTTTCTCATTAATTAATTAATTTAGGTTTGCATTGTACGTTGACAATCTAATTTAGTTATATTCCTAATCTATCATAGATGACCGAATTCAAAATGAGATTCAAATTTGGAATAATTTGAATATGTAGGAAATCTATGTTAGGGATAATTCTTTTACCATTTGCATGTCAAACAATTTTAAATGCATATGTTCATAAATGAGCAATATTATTCCTTAACTCACTCCTACCATTTTTTGACTATGCTTTATAAGTTGAAACAAATATCATATATCCTTAAATACATTAATTTCTTTCCATTTAAAAAAATTTATTTAACATTTAATATTGATTAGTATTGTTTTTATTCTTTGTAACTTGGTCAAGACCACGTACAACTCATGGTTGAATAATATAGCCGTAATATAAATGTAGTTATATAACTCAAGGAGTCAAGGACTGTGATTGACTTCAAAAAAAAAAAAAAAAATTGAAAGAAAGGTAAATAATTCTATAGATATTATTTTATTTTATTTTCATATCAAATTGCTCTCTTTTTAATTATCCGTTTAGGAATTTATGCTACTATAAACCAACTAATGACTTTTCAAATTTCAATTATTTCTATATCAAATTACTCTCTTTTTAATTGCCCGTTTAGGAATTTTAAGATTTGTATAATTACAATTAAATTTATTGTCTAGCATTTACATACCATGATTCTATTTCTACCTCTTCATTTCCCACTCATTCTTGGGATCCACTTGTTTTACTCAATTAGAGTTTCATGAGAAAGCAAAGCAAAACATATGAATTGGAGAAGGAAGAAGAAAAAGAACAAAGAGTCTCTTTGTTCCACTTTGTGTTTCTTTCTTTCTCTCTCTTTTGCCCCCCACACCCCCCCCCCCCCGCCCCCCCCCCCCCCCCCCCCCCCCCCCCCAATAACTCTAACCTAAAAACTTATTAGTCAGTATTGAAGCTCTTAGATTTGTTAGGTTGGTTGGACCCAATCTGACTTGAGCTTCCATTCAACCCACTCAATACACTTTGGTTCAGTTTAGGCAAGTGGGTCGAGTTTGTGCTCAGCCCTAAAACAGTTATGAGAGTTTTAAGTGTGACAAAAAAAATCCCTTATGATATTTTTTTATGTGAAAATGTTGTTCTAAATTTTCACATACAACAAAACCATATTGGGGGGGGAGGGGGGGGTGTGTTACACTCAAAAACTTTAGGGGATTAAGTGTGATATAATTAATAGTTTTCACATAAATAAAGCAATACCACGGGTTATACTCAAAACTTTTGGAGGGTTGTGTTTTGTGTATTTTTGTTATTAAGGACATATTTTACGTAATTGGCTAATCCTTTGACAAAACACATTTTACTTGTAATTAGGTAGATCTAGGATGGGTTTAGTACTTCAAGATACAAGTAATCAAGTTAAGTATTGAAGCCATGCAAATCTAACCAAGAAACAAGTGAAGAAAGTGCTGGTCATTAAAGCTCAACAAAAGTCTCAACAAAATCATTTCTATCGTGATTTAATGTTGAAACTCGACAGATTCTCGACACAAGTTGTTTCTATCGTGAATTATGAAATCAAACTTTTCAGATCTAATTACAAGCATATTCCTATGTATATGTGTAATGTTTCTTTTCTCACAACCTTAGACATATATAAGGATTATGTTAAAGGTCGTTGCATATGCATTGTGTGACCAAATGCAAAAAGTGGCCTAATTCATCATTCTCTCTGAAGAAGTTACTACGTTTTACACCAAGGGTTTTGTGACCAAGGAGCTTCCTGATCTTCATTGTTGATGAACTGAAGAACTTTGCAGCCAACATCTTCTTCAAGTTAGTGGAATTAGTCACGTATTGGGATCCATGCATCATTGGATAGTCACGTATTGGGATTCATGCATCAAATGGAAAAATTGCCGCTACAATACAAGTCCAATTGGGTATTGGAGTAAGGGTTCCACTGTAGGTTGGTATTTCAGGATAAGCCAAAGGGTTTGGTAAGATTCCTTATACTTGTAACCACTTTTAATTGATAATAGTGGATTCTTAGGAGTGGCTTAAAATCACCCGGTGGAGTTTTACCTCGGTGGTTTTCCCTATTAAAAAACAAATCACCTGTGTCAAATTTATTTTCCGTTGCACTTAGTATAATTGGTGATTTGTTTGTGCCTCCACGCTTTGCATATTAAATTGACTTAATTGATTAACTTGGGTAACTAATTAATTTGCAAGGGGTCAATTCATTTTTGCCCTTTGTGTTACACTTAAATTATTAAAAAAAATGAGCAGGCAGAACAATAGCTAACCAAGCATTATAGGTAACATTTTTTTATAGCAAACACGTAAAAATTATTATTTTATGATTATGCTGCTTTAGAACATTAACACCAAATGTTCTTAAAAAATCTATTTTAAGTTTTTAACACATTAAAACTTACCCTTTCTACTTTAATATAGCATTTGACAATACATTCTACATCTCATGTTCTACTTTTTCTACTAAATCTCTTCTTTTTTTCTCTCTCTCTCTTCCTCTCTTCTTTGAAGTTCTCCATTCTCTCTCTTCCTCTTATTCTATCTCTATGTCTATATGAAACTCACCACCATTAGGGAAAAAAAACCCATCACCAATCACCACCTCAAATTCACAACCCATAACACTTTTGTAGACACCCCATTTTGTTATGACCCATACCCAAAACCCCTGATCTCAATGACAAGGCAATGATTTGCTACTAAAATGATCAACATTGTGTGTGAAGCCTAATGAGGATACAAATCCCATTAATGTAGTTTAAGCCCAACCCCAACTATGACCCAAAAACCAAGCCTAAAAACCTAAAAACTTGTTTTCTACCTAATCTAGCCGAGGCTTACAAAAGGTGCGTACAACAGGTATATAATAATAACCGAATCTGTGGATACACATCTTCTAGACAGAAGTCTCAAATTACTCAATTTCCATTTTGGTGAGATTCTAGGGCAACCAGCTGCCCAAATGTCTGATCTAACCCTAGACCTCCATTTTTCCTATATAAACCCTCATTTTTTATCAAAAGGACCAGACTTTTTACACCTGTAGAACCTCTATCAAATTACCTCAATGCAGCCACAAGGGGAAGGGGGGAATCGTCACCTAGTTATATGGTCTAAGAACCATGAATATAATGTCCTTTCAAGGAAGGACCTTTGATTTTACTACCAGGGTTTGGGTTCGGAGTTTAGGTGTGCTCTTGGGAAGGTGTTAGGCACCCAAGATCGCCCAACCCTAAGGTTGGCCTCCCATCATTGTGTCCTATGTCTTAACCCTATTAAAAACTATTTAAATACTTGATTCTAAACTCACACACACACACACTAACATGCATCTAACAAACAACATGACACCTTTAACCCTAAACAAGCATACTTATCTATCCACAAAACAACAGTGAGCCAAACACATAAAAGAAAATCCTAACATTCATCTACATACTAGAAATCCTAATCATACATCTAAAAACCCTAACCTAATTTCATGGACATTGCTAACGCATGACTTACCCTTTACTTACCTCTGAGCAACACAACACCTATGGCATCAATGCATAAACATGTGAATAAATGACATAGCATTAAAATTAACAAAACCTAACCCTAATCTAGACATGTGATAACAGATAAACATGCTAAAAGGTAAACAAATAGTTATGGGGCTTCAAAAACATATGAAAAGGAGGCTATGCTGAAAAACATGGGAAGCCAAAGTCAAAACAAACAAAAAATTAAGGTTTCTGGGTAACGGCGTCATGCATGCTAGAACAGGTCTACATACGCATGAGTTCAGCCTGCGTGTACAGGCTAGATCATGCATACGCAGATCCTCACCTAGAAAACCTAATTTACACAAAAACAGAGCAGAAGAAAAATGAAAGATAAAACATAAAATCTACAACCTAACATGCTTAAAGATGTAGAGAAAACCTAAAACTAACCTAAACAAGCATAAACAAAACAAAGAAACAGATTAAAACAAAGATTAAAATAGAAAAAAAAAAAAAAAGAATAGCTTTAAAGCATACCTTAAAGCAAAAGTTCCTAGACTTGATTTTTGACCGTTCCCCTTAGACAAATTTATCACAATTTAATAAAATAGTGATTAGCAATCTTAAACTCAAAGGATTAGGGACAAAATATTTCTCAATCAAATAAAAATGACTTGAGGATGTTTTGTGAAAAACTTGTCTTTCTTATGCTTCTGAAACCCTAAATGCGTATGCTAGAACGAGCCTAGGTACGCATGCATTGGCTCGCGTACGCAGGCCATGACCCACGTGCGTAGGCCGAGGGCCACTTTTGTCAAATTATTTCCAAAAATAGATTTTTGCCCATTAAAAAGTTTATAGTTTCCATTTTAACACTCCTTAAGTCAATTTAATATCTGATTCAGCAATAAACTGGCCTTGGGCCTTAAAGTTCGAGCATCAATGGGGAACGGGAGCCCGAGTCGTAAGAGGTATAAAATGCGATGTCTATAAATGCCCCTTTTTTTATTCGTGAGCTTTGCTAACGAAATCAAAAGAATAAGAGAAAAACATTTTGTTTTGACATACGGCTCAGGCCTAACCCACGTACACGACACACATCACGCATACATGGGGTGGGATGCAACTTCGAAGAGTAGTGTGGGATTTGTATGTTCAAAGTTCCACTTTTATTACTCTGGCAACGAACAATGACAGGTTCACTATCCTAGAACCTGTTTTGCGAATTGCAAGCAAGGGCAAGTGACTCATTATCCTAGAGTCACTTAAAAAGAAAAGAAAACAAACAAAGTGTGCTCTTATGAGCTAACCCAACTAAAAAAAGGATGTAGTCTCTGTGATGTCCATCCGGGGCTCTTACCTCAAACTTCTCTTGGTGACTTGTTCCTCTTGTCTTCTTCATTTCTTTCTTTACCCTTTCAGGTAAGGCTCTTGTCTTGGGTTGGCCTTGACCTTTTCCTCTATCGCTATCTCTACCTTTTCCTCTATCGCTATCTCTACCTTTTTTACAGTTCCTGCATGTTCAATTCCTGGAGGATATGTATACGAGTAGGATCCACTAGGGATGGTGAAAAACTCTCTAAGGAGTGGATGTGCATGGGAAGAATCTTCTACCTCTCACGACTTGCTTAAAGTTGAGAAACTCGCTAAGGAGTAGTACGAATGGACTTGCTGGGGAGTAGCATATGATCCATTGGGGAAGAATCTTCTGCTTCCTTCATGGTTTACTGAGGATTTTAAGGAAGAATCTTTTACTTCCCTGTTAGGGATTTTGGTGTATTAGACTCACTGGGGATACTCTGGGGAAGAATTTTCTACTTCCTTACTGGAGAGTGCTTTAATGTACTTAAATCCATCAGGGAAGAATCTTCTGCCTCCTCCATGAAGACAATGCAGTTGAGGAATAATGCTTGAGATTCTTGAACCACTGGAAAATAATCTTCTGCTTCCTTACGGGGGTGATGCTTTGAGATGCTTGAAATATTGAAGTATTAAGGAAGATTCTTCTACTTCCTTACGAAGGATGGTGTTTGATATGTTTGATCTACTAAAGGAAGAATCTTCTGCTTCCTTTACTGGAGATATTACTTAAGATGCTTGAAACATTGAGGAAGAGTCTTCTGCTTCCTTACTGAGGATGATGTTTGGTAGGTTTGATCCTGCTGGGGAATGATTCTTGATATACTTAAACCACTAAGGATGATTCTTGATGCTCTTGATCCACTAGAGACTTTTAATATGTGCTTGATCCACTAGGGAATACTTTTCTTTTGATAATTTGTGTTTAATTGCGGGAGTCTTGAGATGTCCCTCTTTTGAAAGAAAGGAAATTTTTTTTCCATGACTAAACTACACGTAGTTTAGTGGTGAGGCCTAAACTACACGTAATTTAGCCATCAGGTGTGTTCCTGCCTTTTTATTTTCTCCAACGGTTACCAACCGTTTCTTTGCTTCTTTTTCATTCTCTTCATCTCCCTTACCTCTTCATATTCTTCATAACTCCTCTCTCTTTTCTCTCTACAAAAACCTCCATCCCCTCTTTCTTTTCCTCACACTTTCTAACTCTCTCATTTTCTTAAACTCTCTCATTTCCTCATTTTCTCTCTTTCTCTCATCATCTCTTCAAATGGCATCCAAGGCCAATAAATCCTCTTATGTCCTATCTTCTAATGCCTTCCATCTCACTTGCTAGAGTGGAGCCATGAGGTTAGTAGGGCCTCCACCATTGACATACCGGCCAGATAATCACATTCCATTGGTGAATCTGTAAGCTTTTCACCTTTTTTTTTTTCTCATTTTCAAGTTTCTCTCTAATCTTTGGTTTTAATGTGTTTCCGGCTATGTGAATTCTTGGGTTTTGTTGTGGGATGGGTTTAGATGAAAACATGATGAACATGTCTAGGATTGATTTTGGATGATGCCTCTTTGAAAATATCGAAGAACTACTTCTGTTTGTGTTCTTGCGTGCATGGGCTCGGGCCTGCGTACGTAGCTAGTATTCATGTGTATGCAGCTCTGTTCTTGCATACGCAAGTATGTTCATGAGATTCTATGTACATGGGAATAGACCTACATACACGGGGTCTTGTCTTCATGCATGGGCTTTGACCCACATACATGAAACGCACGATTGCTCTGCCCATTTTTACTCCTTTTTCACTCGTTTCACTTCCATATGCAATTCTATCACACCTTTTTGTCATTTTTGCATCTGAATATCATTATCATTCTTTTTATCTTTACTTGTGTGTCAAAACACCATATTCTTTGAATTTCATTTGAATCATGAATCTAACGATTTTCTCCTTTTTTGCAGTCATCAACCCTTTAGGAAGTACCAAGAAAGTGGTGGAATGGTTCAACTTGCTAGCCTCTGAAACTAGGGGCTATATCCAAGAGGCAGGCTTTGAGCCTATCATTAGTCTTCTTCTAAAGAAGCCCACGAGTGCCACTCTGGTATAGTGTCTCATCAAGAGGTGGTGGGATACTGTCCACACCTTTCACATCATCGAACAGGAGATAACGATAACTCCCTATGACTTCTATCGTATAACCGGCCTTAGTTTTGAGGGGGTCATTATCAGTTTAGACAGCGTGTCAGGTGTGTAACTAGGTATTGACATGCTGGGGAGGAAGTATTCCACTAAGACCATCCGTTATTTCGACCTGGTGTTGGATTACATGTTCCTCCCCCAGAGGACCATGGAGGAAGGTGTCTGCATGGCTAGAGCTTTCCTTCTCCACTTACGAGGGGCCTACCTCTTTGCCAATGGTGGGCAAACAGTGTCTTTAAGGTGGCTCACCCTCTTCCAAGATTTATGGGAGGCATGGAGGGCTAATTGGAGGCAAGCATGTCTTGCTTATCTTTACTCCACCCTTGACACTCTCAGCCGGGGCACTTTGCAGCAGCTTGTTGGGCCTTAGAAGCTCCTTGAGCTTAGGTCTCTTCTCAATATTTGCACTTTTATTTGTAGCTTGTATTCTTGAAAATTGTATTGCCTTGAAAACTGTCATCTTGCATCTATTATCTTGCATCTGCCTATCATCTTGTATCCAACCTGTGGTTTATGCTTCTTTTTTGTAGCGATGGGTGGTTAGGTACGATCTCATAACTCGAGTGGTAAGTTTTTTCTTTTGGTCCTTCCCCTTTTTGCCAATCTTCTCTTTTTGTTTCAGTCATAAACCTTTTATCTTCAAATTGCAGCCCACTATCCAAGAGCATGAGGAGTTGGTATGGCTGGCCGGGAATCTCAAGTTGGAGGTGAACAACTACTCGAGGGAGCTGGACAGTCCTGGAGGAACAGCCCACTCAGGTGGTAGTGATGATGATGATGACGATGGTGATGATAACGGTGGTAAGGAAAAGGACTTAGAGGTGACTCCTAACTACCAGCCAAGAAAAAGGCAACATTGTTGATTACCTACAGTTACAACACATATAGGCATACAAA
Source organism: Castanopsis chinensis (assembly GCA_032878915.1). Classification (NCBI taxonomy): domain Eukaryota; kingdom Viridiplantae; phylum Streptophyta; class Magnoliopsida; order Fagales; family Fagaceae; genus Castanopsis; species Castanopsis chinensis. The sequence continues at coordinate 896,667 of JAVQMG010000131.1, read as the reverse complement.
AAAATCTTTTTTCTTTTTTCCTTTTTGCTTTGAGGAAAAGGATTGTATTTAAGAACATCTCCATACACTTAGGCTTTTGATTGGAACTTAATACTTAATTTACAAAATAATGATAAATTGTATGTTCCTATACAACTTTGCTTCTTTGATGCTTGCAATCTTGTGCTTGGAATATATCTTGAATGATTCTTTAGGTCACAAGAACCCTAGGAATGCTTAGGAGTGGAAAAATTCTACTCAAAATAGGGGAACATGGGCCTTTGCAAAGCGCCATGAGTACGTGGAGATGAACTTGCATACGTAGCTTTGACTTTGCATACGCAAGGTTGATTCCAAGTATATGGACCATGAATCAGGAAAACCTTAACTGGCTTACTTAGGTATAAAAGTAGCCGTTTGGGTCCAACCCTCACCAACGTATTTCCAACCCAAAGAACACTTTTTTGAGGTCTCCCAATGGCAGAAAATTTTCCTTTTGATGTATCCACTTGGATTAGGCAACTTGGTCCCGATTTCAAGGATTATGTTGCTCCCTATGGCCTTTCTTGAATCTTCCCTTACCATCAAAATAGGGAGGATGAGCCTCTTTTTTGTGCTGCTACCAACTATTAGGTTCCTTCTTAGCATGTTTTCCACTTCAACGGCATAGAACTATGCCCCATTATTGAGGAATTTGCTGCTATCATGAATGAACTAGAGATTGATAACCTCATTTTTCCTACCATGGGTGGAGATCTTCCTTCCTTGCTGCAAGTTATGTTGGGCATCCTTGAAACCACAATTAATAGGTGGTGCATTTTTGGCAAACTCAACCTTAGGTTGGTCTATGATTACTTTTCCAGTTCGGGCCTTCTTGAGGGTGAGAGGCCACGATCGTACTAGCTTCGTGCCTTTTTTTTATGTGCCTTTGCAAGGTATTTCTTGGTTCAATAGTCATATTGTGTGGACCTACGGATGTGTGTGGTAGCTTATGAGTTAAAGAAGGGCAATCTGATGGGCTTGATCTTGGAGGAAACTTTCAATGGTTTGGATGCCTTCCAAAGGAGGGAAGCAAGCTTCTTTGTGGGAAGTCCTCTACTTCTTTAGGTATGATCCCTAACTTTTGCCTAAGTTCTCAACCTAGTGTGATCCCTCTAATTTTGTATGGATTGCCTTGCAGTTTTCAACCCATCGAGGCACCTTATATCGTCTTTCATTTTTTTTATCACTTATGCTCTCCACTCTTTTTTCTTTTCTTTCTCTTTTATGGTTTCTTTTATCCTCCCCTCCTCTTTTTTCATTCAGTTGCTTTATCCTTCTACTGTGTCCTTTAGCACCTACCTCCTTAGGAATCTTAAGGACTGCTAGCTTCGAGATGTCCTGGACTTTGAAGCGTATATGGAGCTTATGGGTCATCTTAAGAAGACCGACATTCAGTGGGTTGTGGAATGGTGGAATATCTCAAGCATGGTCCACAGTTGCTGCAAGGACCATTGTGTGACTCTAGTTAAGTTTCATTGCTGCTCTTACTATTCCACTTGTCATATCTCAAGGCAGTTTGGAGAGCGTCAAGGAGTTCCTGATGATGAGGGTGCCATCCATACCGTGGAGTTCACCAATAGGATCTTGGCCAGGATTAGTAAAGCTTGGCCACGCCATAGGGCGATGAAAAACACTATTCCTCCCAAATACTTCTATTCCACTACAAGCTACAAGCAATGGTTAGAGGATGACATGAAATGGATCTTGAAGGATGAGAAGGCTTACACGAAGACTAACAAGAAGATAAGGACTGAGTGACCAACTTTAAGGGGCCCCATGTTTTACTTTTCTACATTTTTAAGATTCTCATGTTTTTGTTTTCAAATTTAATAAAGGATTGGAAAGTTCCAAATCCCCTATGAAAACAAACTTATCATCTTTTAAATTAAGCAATGAAAGAATTTCCCTTTTTTATTATCTTTGCTTATTGTCATCTTATTTATTCTTTTTTTTTTTCTTTTTCCTTTGCCATGTAATTTTTGCCCACGACGTCCTTTGAGAAATTTTCGCCATGTCCATGGTCTTTTCTTATAACTTTTTCCTAGACTACCCATTTGGGTTTTCAATCTAGCGGAGCTCTTTTGCCTTAATTTTTGCATAGGTCGCCCTTTTGGGTTTTCAACCTAGCAGGCTTTTTTCTTTTCTTTTTTTTTTCTTTTAAATGTGGTATTTTTGGAGTCTATCCATGTTAATGGGGCGAAGCATCTCTTCCTCATCCAAATCTGTGATTCTTATAACAACTCCAAACATGATCTTCTTAATGATAAAAGGCCTAAACCACCTAGGCTTCATTTTTCCCCTGGGGACAAAAGTCTCATCTCTAAGCACCTTTAGGAGCAAGTCCCCTTTTTTTAAGGTTTCATGGTTTCACTTTCTTGTTGAATACTCTAGAAACCCTTTTTTGGTACCCTTATGCATGGTATTATGCCCTAGCCCTCTTCTCATCTATCAAGGCTAAATGTTCATATCTCGCCTTAGCCCAATCCTCTTCTAGAACCTTGGTTTCCACCAATACTCTCAAAGATTGTATCTCCACCTCAATAGGAAGCATCACCTCACTACCATAAATCAAAGAGTAAGGTGTTGCCCCAATCAATGCATAAATAAAAGTCCTATAACCCCATAAGGCAAATGGAAGCTTCTCGGCCCAATCCTTTTATGTCACTACCATCATGGCTAGGATATTCTTCACATTCATATTGGCTACTTCTACGGTCCCATCAACCTTTAGTCGATATGGAGAAGACTTGTGATGCTCTATGTCGTATTCTTCCATGACCTTTCGGACTTCAACTTCAAAGTGGGAACCATTATCGAAAATGATCTTTTGGGGAACCCTAAACCGATATATGATGTTGTTTTCTAAGAGCCAAGCCATATGCTTAGCCTTCAACACAGAATAGGAGGCCACTTCCACCCACTTAGTGAAATGGTCAATTTCCACTAAAATATACTCATGCCCGTTTGAAGCCTTAGGAGCTATTCTTCCAATCACATCTATGCCCCGAACTGAGAAAGGCCATAGAGAGGTCATGCTATCCAACTTGCTAGGTGGAACGTGGTTCAAGTTGGCGTGTGTCTAACAATCATGGCAACTCTTCACATAGTCCACAAAATCAGTCTCCATCATATTCCAATAGTACCCTATCCTTAGAATCTTCTTAGCTAAAATTCTTTCATTCATATGAGGATCACAAATTCCTTGATGAACTTCTTCCATTACCCTCTCAGCTTCTTTTCTCTTCAAACAATAAAGGTGTACACCAATATAAGACCTTCTATAGAGTTACCCTCCACATAAGATGCATTGGGTTGCCATCATCCTAACGGAACAACATTTCCTATTATTGGCACCATCAAAATATGCCCCTAGTTCCAAGAACTTCATGGTATCATAATACCATGGAACTTTCTCTTCCTTTATGGCCATTACTAAAGCTTCGGTCTTCCTTTTGTTCACTTCCTCGTTACTTTGTTCGATCTCTAAAGGTTGTGTCCATACTCCCTCGAGTATTTCAACCATGGAGGCTAAAGTAGCCAAGGCATCCACAAACTGATTTTGAGCTCTAGGGATGATTGTGTATTCAATCTTGTCAAAGGTCTTGGTCAAGTCCTCTAATTATTGTTGATAAGGCCTCAAGTGTTCTTCCTTCACTTTCCACAACTTTTGCGCTTGGACTATAACCAAAGTTGAATCTCCAAGAACTTTAGCCCCTTTTGCCCCCCAATTCTCGAAGAGCTTCCATTCTGGAAATGCAAGCCTTATATTCAGCCATGTTGGTAGTCGTTTCTAAGTTGATTGCCAAAGGTATGTGAGATCCCTCAAGAGTGATCAAGAGTATTCCTATCCCATTTCCATATTGGTTTACGGCTCTATCAAAGTATATCTTCCATGTTCCTACCTCAACATACAAAATATCTTCGTCTGAAAAGTCTTCTTTGCCATCTTCCCCCTCTATAGAATTCTCTGCACAGAAATCTGACACGACGCTTCCTTTGATAGCTTTCCTAGCCACATACTTCAAGTCAAATTCTGCCAGCAAAATCAACCATCTTGACAATCTTCTACTCAAGGTGGGCTTCTCAAAGAGGTACTTCAATGGGTCCATTCTTGCCACCACCCATATTTAAAAGGGTAAAATGATATGTCTCAATTTCTATACGACCTAAACAAGTGCAAAGCATGACTTTTCTATAGGAGTGTACCTAGTCTCATAATCATGGAATCTCTTGCTCAAGTAGTATATGACCCTTTCATTCTTCTCATCATCTTCTTGTGCAAGCATACTTCCAACCGCATCCCCTATGATGGAGAGGTATAGGAGTACGGGTTTCCCATGTTGTGGAGGCACTAGGATAGGTGGGTGGAGGAGATACTCCTTGACAAGCTCAAAGGCTTTTTGGTACTCATCATTCCATGTATATGGTTCATTCTTCCTTAAGTGTTTGAAGATGAGCTCACAAGTGGAAGTGAGCTTGGCAATGAATTGACTAATGTATTGTAGTTGACCCAAGGAACCTCTTATCTCTTTCTCACATTTAGGCGGCAACATCTCCAATATGGCTTTAATCTTGGATAGGTCATCTTCTATCCCTCTGTCACTCATTATAAAGCCTAGCAATTTTCCAGCGATTACTCCAAAGGTGCATTTTCGTGGGTTTAACCTTAATCTATATTCTTTAATTCTCTTGAAGAACTTCCTCAAGTTTATGGTATGGCTTTCTCTATCCTTGGATTTCACTATCATAATTTCCTATTTAGTAGTGAAGGTAGTTTTGGTCATGTCCTTGGGAGTTATCTTGATTTGATTGTACCCCGAAAAACCATCCATGAAAGACATCAAGGCAATTCCCGCCTTTTCATCTACCAAGACATCAATGTGAGGGAGAGGAAAGTCATCCTTAGGCCATGCCTTATTCAAGTCTCTAAAATCTACACACATCCTAACCTTTTCATCCTTCTTAGATACGGGCACAACATTGGCTATCCATTCAACTTCATGTATGGGTTTGATGAACCCTACCTTTAATTGCTTATGACTTTCTCTTTGATCTTTAAGAACCATTCAGTCCTCATTCTTCTCAATTTTTGCTTGACAGGCACCATGTGATCATGAGTATCAATGTGATGTTGAGCTATTTCGGGATCAATTCTAGGCATATCTTCATAGGACCACGTAAACACCTTGAAATTCCAAAAGGAGTTCTTAAAGATCTTTCTTTTCTTTTTCATTTAAAGTTAAGCCAATTTTAATTAAGCATGGATTTTCACCATTGATCAACTTAATAGTTTCAAGAGTTGGTTCCATAGGTTCAATTTTCTATTCCAATTGCTTATTAATTTCATTTTCAAACTCATTTGAATCATTTAAGCACAAAATTTCAATGTTATGGGACACATCAAAGTAAGCCACATCAAAATTAATCTTATTGAAAATATTGAAAAGAACAATGGAACTCGCATTACATAACTTTTTCCCCATGTTCTTAGAAAACCCAACCCAAATCCAATTATTAATAGGCCCCATGATAGGCATGATGAGTTTTGAAGGATCACTTAGCTCATCATTGGTGATGGCAAACACATCCCCATTCATCTTCATTATCGTTTTCATTACTTCAACATCCATGTAGTTCTCCCAATCGACCTCTTCTTGCACTTCTTTGATCACCAAGGTAGGTTTCTCCTTAAAAGTGAGTTTTTCATTGAAGAACATTTTCCAACCCAGATACACCCTTCCATCTTTACCTACCCAAGGTTCGAGAAAGCCACAATAAGGGAAGCCTCCTCTTTCTTTCACAAAATTCCCATTGAGAGTGCCATGGTTTTTCTTAATTCCATCGCAACCTTCAAGGAGTACTAAACCCTCCTTGGTCACTTGAGTCTTGATATTGATGAATTTGACCACACTTTTTCCCTCATTTCCAAGGCCCATACCAGACATGTATCCCATGTTTTTCATCATTGCGATCACCTTATGGCTAAAATATGGGAAAAATCAGTAGCATACTTTTCATTCTTCAATCCATAGTCGACCATATTCACAAACTCAAAGCCATTCATTTGAAGCTCACTCCCTCCTTGCTCGAGTCCATAAACTGGTGCTAGGATTTCACCATCTCCAAGTACTATGGCAATCCCTCCCTTCCATGGGATCTTCATCTTTTGGTGTAATGAATAGGGGATTGCCCTATTAGGATGAAGCCAAGCCCTTCCCAAGAGAAGGTTGTAATTTGGGGTCATATCTATGACATGAAACTCCACAATGGTTTCCATTAGCCCAATCTTGCAAGGAACCTTGAAAGTACCCATGGCCTTCCTTGAAGTGTTGTCATATGCCCTTACAGTCAAGTGAGAAGGAATGACGGTCTCTATGTCTAGGCCAATAGTGAGGGCAGTCTTAAAAGGACAAACATTCAAGGTGGATCCATTGTCAATAAGAACCATTGGAACCTTGTCACCCATGCATTCAATGGTGATTTACAAGGACCTAATGTGAGTTGCTCCTTCGGGAGGGAGATGTTCATTGAAAAAGGCAAGAAGAGGGTGTGAGGAACCTTTAACTCCCATGAGAGACAAGACTTATTGTGGTGTAGTTTCTGTAGGTACTTCTTTTCTATTCAAAGTGTCCAAGAGAGCCTTATGATGTTTTTGAGAGGCCATGTGCAAACCCTATATGGACACATGGGCTTGGGTCTTCTTCAATTTAATCAAAAACCTATCTTCTTCTTCTTCTTTTCCTCTAGGTTTCATGAGCTTGGATCCTTTCCCTAGATCCCTATCAAGATGATCATTTTCTAAAAAGGATGGCTTGTAGTGCTTCCCACTCCTAGTGATATTTGCTACATTGTCCTTCAAAACTCTTTTCGTCAATTCTGTCACTCCTTTGGGAAGTATTCCCCATATTGCTATCACTTCCTTTAGGACTTCATCTTCTTCATCCCATATTCCTTAGACTTCCACGGCATTGATATTGACATTTTTAGTTTCTATCAACTTCGAGCAATCCCATTTAACTTCATCTACTTCTACCCAATTTTGATATGGAGGAGGAGCCCTATGGTAATCGGGCAAAGGGTTCTTTCTAATGTTGGGTTTGGTGATGATATTAGGATTTAGGAGGTTTCCATTCTAAGAGATCTTATATCTCGTGTTTGAGGCGAAAGCAATTATCAGTCTTGTGGCCAGATTTTTTGTGGTAATGGCAATATTCATTGAGGTTCTAAAAGGGGTATGGACACAATGGAAAATTAAAGTCGCCACCTAGTTATATGGCCTAGAAATCATGAATATAACATCCTTTCGAGGAAGGACCTTTGATCTTACTACCAGATTTTGGGTTCGGAGTTTAGGTACACTCTTAAGAAGGTGTTAGGCACCCAAGATCGCTCAACCCTAAGGTTGGCTTTCCATCATTGTGTCCTACATCTTAACCCTATTAAAAACTATTTAAACACTTGTATTCTAGAATCACACATGCACTAACATGCATTTAACGAACAACATGGCATCTTTCATCCCAAACAAAACATGCTTATCCATCTATACAAACAAATGAGAGCCAAACACACAAAAGAAAACCCTATCATACATCTAAACAAGGCAACAACCTCGAACATGACAACAAACATATCATCATACAAAACATATCAAAACAAAAAGAAAACATTAATATATTAGAAACCCTAATCAAACATAAAGGCATGCTCATTGTTGATGCATGACTTACCCTCTACTCACCTCTCAGCAACACAGCACCAATAGCATCAATGCATGAGCATGTGAATGAATGTCATGTCATCAAAACAAGGAAAAAAACTAAACAAACCCTAATTGAAACATTTGATAACAAACAAGCATGTTAACAAGGTGAGCAAACACTCTATAAGGCTTAAAACTTTTAAAATGAGGGTATGCAGATAAACATATGATGACAAAAACAAAACAAGCTAAAATTAGGGTTTTCTAGGTAATGGCATCATGCACACTAGAACAGGTCTGCGTACACATGAGTTCAGTCTACGTGCACAAGCTAGATCATGCATATACTGATCCTTACCTAGAAACCCTAATCAACACAAAAACAGAGCAACAAACAAAAATATAAAATCTAACAACCTAGCATGCTTAAGAGCATAAAAAAACCCTAAAACTAACCTAGACAAACATATATAAACAAAAACTAAACACAAAAGTAGATTAAAACATAGATTAAAGAAAGAAAAGAAAAAGAAAAGGTTAAAAGAGTACCTCAAAGCAAAAGCTCCTATACTTGATTTTTTACCATTTCCCTTAGTCAAATCTATCACAATTCAATGAAAAAGTGATTAGTAATCTTAAACTCAAAATATTAGGGCCAAAAAAGGTCCCAATCAAATAAAAATGACTTGAGGGTGTTTTATGAAAAACTCCCTTTTGATTCGCTATTTTCTAATGAATCTTAGCTTTTTCTTGTGAGATTTCTATGTGTTTTGAAAATGTACCATGTAAGGCTTTATATAGTGAAAAAATGGGGTTTGTAATGGCTCCCAGACGATGTGGGATTCGTTCCAAACCTCAACCTTTATTGTAGAAACTTGTCTTTTTTATGCTTCTGAAACCCTAACTGCGTGCGCAGAATCATGCTTGTGTACATATGCAGTGGCTCACGTACATAGACCACAACCCACATACGCACGCTAAGGGTTACTTTGGTCAATTTATTTCCAATAAATAGATTTTTGCTCATTAAAAAGGTTATATTTTCCATTTTAACACTCTTCAAGTCAAATTAATATCTTATTAGGCTCTAAACTGGCCTTAGGCCTTAAAGTTTGATAATCATTGGATAATAAGGGCCCAAGTTGTAAGGGGTACAAAATGCAATGTCTACAAAGAGAGTATGGGATTAGGCATGGGTGTGGGTTCTAAAGGCTTGATGAATCGTTTGGGGGATAGGTTTTCATATACTTGGGTGAGGGTCATTACTAGGTCAGAGGATTCTCAGCGAGCTTTCTTTGGGTAAGCTAGTGTTTGTTGGGGTATGATGGCACTTACATTTATGGGATTGGGTGCTTTAGTAGTGGTTCCTCCTCCATATGTCTTCTTGGTTAGAGGCGTGCTTTCTCTTTTCTCCAATTATCCATTGTTGAGAGTATCTTCAATTCTTGTCCCATAATCACAAGATTCTCCAAATGAACTAATAGGTGATAACAAATGCCTACTATTATAAACCAAAAGCAAGTTCTTGATGATCATGTCGATTTGGTCCTTCTTGTTTGGCCTATTGACCATTCTAGATGCCTTGTTCTTCGCCTTGTTCTTCCATTAAGTCATGTACTCAGAAAATGTCTCCTCGACGCCTTGCTTGGTAGTCTCTAAATCCCTTAGAGTCACATCAATCATGGTGTTAAAGATGAATTGGTCCACAAACAACTCCACTAGCTCATTCCATACCTTAGTTTTGCTTGGATCAAGACTATAGTACCACCTTGATGCACCTTTTGTGAGTAAGAGAGGAAACGCATGCAAAGCTTGCTTCTCATCTAGCCCTTTCATTTCTACAATGCTTAGGTATCTTCTTATTTGTTGTTTTGGATCCCCAGTACCATCAAGTTTTTCCACATCAGAGATCTTAAACTTAGGAGGCAACGTGATAGAAGTCTTTGAGCTTACTCCCCCCATGTTATAGAGGTAGTCATCCATTCCTTGTGCCTTATGGAAGGCAAGTTTCATCTTCACTATCTTTTTCCTCATAGCTATGGTTTATGTGGTGAGCTTCTCAAATTTCTTGTTTCTTTCATACTCCAATTTGTCTTTTTCATCCTATTCTTCATCTTCCTCTTCATCATCGTGGATTTCCACATGTGTGGATTTCTTAGATTTCTAACCTAGTGAGGCATCCTCCCATTTTCTTAAGAGCATCTCCATGTTTTTCCAAAGCCTTAAGGATCCTTTGTGCCAATGGGTCTTCCGTGGAGGTAACCATTGTCTCTTGGGGGTTTTCTTCTTCTTGGTATGTATCTTTTATCTTGATCAAGTGCCTTCCTTTCTCTTAAATCCAGATGGGAGTGGGGACGTGTTTTCTTGACTTGAGCAATGCAATGATTCTTGAAAAGAAGCCCCATTTTCATTAAGTTCATGTCCCAATTAAAAGGTTCCTTTTACTCTTTAGATATTCTTGGAAAATTCTGAAGTTCATTTTAATGGAGGCCCAATTACAGCATCACTCCGTTCCCTCCCATGGTCCTTGCCCCTTGTTTCATTAGACTTTGATCCATTTACACTAAAGCTCTCATCTTACTCTCGTGGGCTTTCATTAAAATGTACTTTGGAATTTTCAACCCTTTGTCTCAAACTTGGGCCTACAATATATTCGTCACTCTTGGGCTTTTCATATCTTTATTATTTCATCATTTTTTTCCATGGAATAGCCCTCTAGCTAGAATAATTTGTGGCCTTCCTTTCAAAATCTATGAAATTCTCATCATTTTGGCCTAGGCATACAACAAGGAGGCCCAAAGATTAGGGAGTTTCATTTTGGATTTGAAGGATACTAGATGCTAAGTTCATTGCATACTTGTTATCTTAGGCCCAAAGTCCTCTTTTTCAAAAGGGTTTTTTCCACTTAGGCCTACGATATCAATTAAGCTATGGTCTTCTAAACCTTTCAAGTTAAGATATGCCTTTGGATTTAGGGACAAACCTATTATATGTGAGAGAACTTCTTTTCTTTTGTCCCAAAACATCTTAAGGTATTCCATAACTTTAGGGCTATCCTTTCCATTTTTATACCTTTATTTGTCCTATAGGATTAGGTGAGCACATGATATATGGTTGAGCAAACATGAGATATATAAAGGGTACCCTTCATGGTAGGATCTAGGCTCTCTATAGTGTGAGTAGGTTCCCTAAGCCTATAGGGATAGATAAGTAAGTCACTCATAACTAGGTAGGCAAACCTTTAATGTACTCAAGGCCTATTGTAGGCAATAGCACTGATTGTGAGTTGGTGGGATGAACTTTAGAAAATTTAGGCCTAAATGGAGCCTTCCATCTTCCCACTCATCACTAACCAAGATTAAAGGACAAAAGAAAGCAAGTGATGTGAATGCAAAACAAGTATTGAAGCAATTTTTATTAAAGTTAACACATGGGACACATAGGAATTAAACTCACTATCCCCACTAGAGTCACCATGGTGGGCACAAGGGGGGTGGGGGTGTTGCCACCTAGTTATGTGATCTAGGAACCATGAATATAGCATTCTTTTAAGAAATAAACTTTGATCTTACTACCAAATTTTGGGTTCAAAGTTTCGGTAGACTCTTAGGAAGGTGTTAGGCACCCAAGATCACCCAACCTTAAGGTTGGCCTCCTTTCATTATGTCTTATGTCTTAACCCTATTAAAAACTATTTAAATACTTGCATTCTAAACTCACACACACACTAACATGCATCTAACAAACAACATGACACCTTGAACCCTAAACAAGCATACTTATCTATCTACAAAACAAAAGAGAGCCAAACACACAAAAGAAAACCCTAACATTCATCAAACATGCTTCAATATATATCTAAACAAGGCAGCAGCCCCAAACATGGTAGCAAGCATATCATCAACCAAAACAAAAACATCAACAAACTAAAAACCCTAATCATACATCTAAAAACCATATCCTAAATGCATGGACATTGTAAATGCATAAGTTACCCTTTACTTACCTCTCAATAGCACAACACCTATGGCATCAATGCATGAACATGCGAATAAATGACATAGCTTTAAAACTAAGAAAACCCTAACCTAAACCCTAATCTAGACATGTGATAACAAATAAACATGCTAAAAGGTAAACAGACAGTTATAGGGCTTAAAAAAATGTGAAAAGGAGACTATGTAGACAAACATGTGAAGGCAAAGTCAAAACAAACAAAAAAATAGGGTTTTTGGGTAACAGCATCACGCACACTAAAATAGGTCTACGTACGCATAAGTTTAGCCTGCGTGCGCAAGCTAGATCATGCGTACGCAGATCCTTACCTAGAAAACCTAATTTACACAGAAACAGAGCAGAAGAAAAAAGAAAGATAAAACATAAAATCTAACCTAACATGCTTAAAGATGTAGAGAAAACCAAAAATTAACCTAAACAAGCAAAAACTAAACAAAGAAACAGATTACAAAAAATAAAATAATAATAAAAACTTTAAAGCATACCTTAAATAAAAAGCTCCTAGGCTTGATTTTTTACCATTCCCCTCAATCATATCTATCATGATTCAATAAAATAGTGATTAGCAATCTTAAACTCAAAGGATTGGGGCCAGAAAAGGTCTCAATCAAATAAAAATGACTTAAGGATGTTTTGTAAAAAACTCCCTTTTGATTCACTATTTTCTAGAGAATCTTAGGTTTTTCCTGTGAGATTTTTATGTGTTTTGAAAATGTACCATATAAGACTTTTTATAGTGGAAAAAATGGATTTTGGAATAGCTCTCAGATGATGTGGGATTCGTTCCAAACCTCAACCATTATTACAAAAAACTTGTCTTTCTTATGCTTCTAAAACCCTAGTAACGTACTCAAGAACGAGCCTGCGTACGCATGCATTATCTCCCGTACGCAAGCCACAATCCACGTGTGCAGGCCGAGGGCCGCTTTGGTCAAATTATTTCCAAAAATAAATTTTTTCTCATTAAAAAGGTTATATTTTCCATTTTTACACTCCTTACATTAATTTAATATCTGATTGGGCTCTAAAGTGGTCTTGGGCCTTAAAGTTCGAGCATCATTAAGGAACGGGGGCTCAAGTCGTAAGGGGTGCAAAATGCAGCGTCTACACTCCAAAAAACTAATACCTAAGAGTTTAGGTTAGAATGGTAGAAAGGGTGAGTATTGGATTAATCTTTAGCCATCTTTGGTTAGAAGATAATCTCCTACTCAAATGAGTTCAAAACTTCTAGTTTGTTCAAGCTTGCTAGCACACCATTTAGGGTCATTTAGCTAATTTTAACCGAACCGTTCAAATCATTCTTCAATCTACACACACAACTATGATAGTCAATTTCAACTGAGGGGCTGATAATCAATATTACTGTAAGTGTCATGAGAAGGATATGTTGATTTTTTCCATGATCCATACTGTCCTCCTCGATTCTTGTTTCTTTTAAATCCTTTAATATATATTTTTTTTTATTTAAAATAACATGTTTTGTTTTAGTTGTTTGATTCATTACTTTCGTCTTCACTAACAATATGTTGAAACCCTCATCGGCCTGAGGATGTGTACGAATGGGATAAGATGCGTAAGCACCAATATCCATGTGTATGCATGTTTTAGACAGCTAGGATTTATGTTTTGGTTTTTTTTTTTTTTTTTTTTTTTGTTATGGGAATTTGTTTGAAGCTCAAATGTTTCCTTTTATATCATGTAATAAATTCAAAATGCACAAAAGATTTTTTTTTTTTTCCTTCTTTATATCAAACCCTAATGAACTATCTCTCCCATCTCTCATCAGTCTATAATTCTGACTTGAATCCAATAAGGCAACTAAAAAATTTAGAGATAATCAAGGAAAGTCTTTTAGCTCATAAAATATTAAATATTTTCTAAAAAATCAAAGTCAACAGTTAATTAATATTCAATTTCTTTTGGAAATTGGTTAACTATTCAAACATAAGGAAAGTATCTGGACTAGCTTTAATGTAATTAAGGTCGTCAATTTGAACTTAAATGGTAATATAAAAGTCAAAATAATTCTGCCTTAACTAATCAATCATCAATCAAGCCTTAAAAGATGCTAGAACGTTAGTGGTGAATCAAGATAATCTAAGTTTAAAAGAGGGAAGATATCTACAAATCAATGAAGACTTCATTTCAATTAATGATCCCCTTTTCATACGACTCAATCATCCTTACGAGAAAAACTCAAAATCTTGGTTGGTATCCACATTCGGGGCGGCTTGATGCATTTGGGGGCCTAAAGCAAAAATTGATTATCTTGTTTTAGATAGAAAATTACTACTAATTAACATGAACTATGTAGATTTTTTTTTTTTTAAGAAATTTTATACACAAAAAAAAAAAAAGTTTGAAAAAATTTTTCATACTTGTTGATGTGGCAAATGGACAGTGGAAAGTAAAAGAGTGGTGTTAGTGGTAGACTTAGATGAGAACTAGTAAAAGTTTTATAGCTAAACACTTATTCTTATTCTTATTTTTTTTAGAAGTGCAATATTCACAGTACTTTTTATAAAAATCCTAGGTTTTAAGTTGCTCGTTGTTTTCTATATGAAAAGATCACTATAATTACTTTTTTGCCATCAATAACAGGCTGTAGCAACCTGCTACTTAGCATTAGTTGTAAAAGTGTTGTGAAAAATATTGTAAACATTGCATTTTTCTCTAATTTTATTTGTTTTTCATCTGGTAAAAGTGTTTTTAGCCAGCCCTGATCCACATGCATGTGACCGTGTGCATGCATAATTAGGTATACACATACACACACTCAGATGATGTTGTTTTAAGCTTCATCATGTCTACATGTTGATGCCATGAGTTGTTTCATTCTCTGCATGCCTATTCCTCCTCGATCACATGTTTTATCCACTTTCCTTTGCTTGTCTCACATGACATGTAGACTTACACCTAGGCCTTAGATACAAGTGCACACCTTTTTAAGCCTTTAAGATAGCTTACGTTCCATCTAGTTGAGCAACAATATATGAAGGCTTGCTATAGTTGGACAGGTTGAGGCACCTAACCTCTTTCCCATTTGGTACCCCTAACTTTGGACCTAGTCTAGTAGAAAGACATTCATGGAGTCATGTTTTGGTTCTCGAACCTATAATCAGGTGGTGACTCCTTCATTTAAGAGACTCTGCATACTCTTTTGAGTGTAAAACTACTTTCATGGAAATTGAGTACCACGCATCTAGCTTTTGTAAGAAGGAACTGACAAATCACAAACCTTACACCGACACCACCAAAACCAATCTAATCACATGCCATCCACAATTAGAGAAATATAAAACCCCGAGCAAACTCTCAAAACCATTCACAATCCTTCATTTCCATAACCCATTCACAATCACAATTACAAAACCCTTTCACAATTACGATTACAAAACCCGTTCCAAAACCAAACAAAATCAACAATCCACTGTGTTGATCTCCACCAATGGATCTCACCACACCGATCTTAATCTCCACTAGCCGATCTTGCCATGGCAAGGGCTAGACTTAGAAAAAAGTGCACACCTCGAGCTCTTGATTGTGAGGTATTGTGATGGATTTGAATGGTTGAGAGAGAGAGAGAGAGAGGACAAATAGTCAGTAAAGACAAGAGAAATTGAATTAAAAATGATACTTTTAGCATATTTGTCCATACACTTCTACTAATAGAAGCATATAGACACAAATGCTAAATTTTTTTTGACATTTAACACATTTGATGTAGGGGTGTTTTTGATGTTTGGTGTGCTAGAATTTAGCACAAATTTGTCTCGATGTCTAAAAAATTTCACAAATGATTATTCGTTTGATTGAGTTTTTTGCTAATAAGGGAAAATATTTAGTGAGCATTAGGGATAAAATGCTCTAATGCATGCATAAAGGAAAAAAAAATCAAAAAACCAATTTTAAAAAAATGCACTTAAACATAAACTTGTTTTTCAACATATGATTGAAATTAAATAATTTTTACTTTCATCCCATATTTGCATATTTTTTATACCATGCAAGTCGATAGTTATTTAATTTGATGTATTCTATAAAACGTTTAAATTCTTTGGAGTACTTTCATTTGTTTAACGCATAAGTTTATGTTTAAGTTAAAAAAAATGGTTAATAAATAATTAATTGCAAGTTGATATATAAGGATCCGTTTTTTCGTTGTACAATGTTGGTTGATATGAATATTTTTAACTTAATTTTTTTTTAAGTTTTTTTTTCCAATGTTTGTTTTTATTCCTTGAAATGATACATATAAAATTTTTCATATGTTTGGTGCAATGTAAAGTGAAAAAAAAAAGTGCGATGTCTCACAACCTATTCACCACCATGTACACAATCCACCAAATCCAAACAAATATACAATGCACTAGATCTTTTTTCTTTTCTTTTTTTCTTTTCATTTTTAAATGTCTCTTGGCATCTTGGCATACTTATTATCAACTGCCCAATCAAGAACTACCAAAACCATCTTTCGATTGTTTTAACTTCTTCTATCCAATGATGAAATGTCATAATATTCTTCTTTAGCTACAACAATAGAATATATCAATATCCCTTCACTTAATAAGTAAAAGTAGTAATGTAGTTACCAATTAGTGTCACAATCTCTCTAAACAAATTGAAGCAATTGGTGAAAATTATTTGTTGAATATCATGGAGAAGGGGCAGGAAGAAAATTTTGTTGCTAATAGAGCAAAGGATTTAAAATGGGGAAAAGAGTTACATTCTTTTATTAATCCATCAATAGCAGCATTATCTTGCCATACCTTCTTTATGAAATATAATGAACTCAAGGTGAACTTAAGAATTATGTGCCTTTTAAGTTTTGTAATCCAAAAGGAACTGTTCCTAAACAAACAAAGCTCTAGTTTAACCAGTTCTCTCATCAATATTTAATTTCTTTCAAAACTTTAAAATGTATGCTCAAGTATATGTATGTTAAAAATGTTTGAAAATTTATTTAGATTAACAAATAATTAAATGCAAGTTAATACTTTTATAGTTTGATTCATATTACATGTAAAATTCTAAATTCATGAGTGTAAATTGAATATCATTTGTTGTAATATTTGTCTAGATTTTTAAATATTTAGCTAATGAAGGGACATTTAGTGAGCGTTAGGAATAAAATGCTCTAATGCATGAGTAGAGAACTGTGTACAAAGAAAACTAAATCTAAAAATCAATTTTAAAACATATACATGAACTTAAACATAAACATGTTTTTAAACATATTAAATAAAAGAAATAATTTTTTTTTTTTTTTACTACCATGCAAGTTGAAACTTATTTAATTTGATTTAATCTATAAAACATTTAAATTCTTTGGAGAACTTTCATCTTTTTAGAGTACTTTTATTTATTTAGATTCTTTGGAGTACTTTCATTTCTTTACACTAACAATTTATGAGTTATGTTTATGTTTTAAAAAATGGTAAATAAATAAAATACAAGTTCATATATAAGGATTCATTTTTATTGTTGATTTTTTATGTAAAATATTTTTACCTTAATTTTTCTAAAATATTTTCTTTTCTAATATCTGGTTCCATTCCTTAAAATGATACATAAAACATTTTTCATATGTTTGATGCAAGATAAAATAAAGAATAAAAAAATAAAAAAAAAATTGTGATGTCTCACAACCTATTCACCACCATGCCCACCAAATTTACACACAACTCACTAGATCGTTCTTCTTTCTTTCCTTTTTACTTTTCTTTTTTAAATTTCTATTAGCATCTTGGCATGTATACTTTTCAACTACCCAATCAAAGACCACAAGAACCATCTTTCTATTCGTAAACCTCTACTATCCAAAAATGAAAAGTTATATTATTGTTCTTCCATTACGAAAGTGAAATCGCAAGGGTTGAAGTTCAAAACTGGGGAATATATGTCGATATCCTTCCATGATAGAAAATTTTTGAGATGACCAATGCCAAACCAAAAGCAAATCCGAATAACCAAATTTGCTATGGACAAAAGTCATGTATAGCATGATACTAAAAAATGTGTATATCATAGTACAAAAATTGTGCACAATTCAATATGTCATAT
The DNA here is from genome assembly GCA_032878915.1 of Castanopsis chinensis. Taxonomy (NCBI): domain Eukaryota; kingdom Viridiplantae; phylum Streptophyta; class Magnoliopsida; order Fagales; family Fagaceae; genus Castanopsis; species Castanopsis chinensis. The sequence continues at coordinate 878,864 of JAVQMG010000131.1, read as the reverse complement.
GGAAAGTCGTGAGTTTATTATTCATTTAATAGTCGTTAGGAGAATAATAAATCTCACAGGGGTCCAATTCGGTATGTCTTAACTCTTAAAACACATCAATATGCCCAATTTCATCATCAACTACGAACTACAATTCTGAGTTTATAAAGAACTTATGGTTTGTATCTATTATGGATTTTCACGTAAATCACATACTATGCATCTCATGAACTATATTATAATATCCGAATATTCATGTTACCATTATTTTAGATAATAATAAAACAACTCTATTAAATTAAGTCATACTTAATGTCATACATAGCATCATGCAATGGGATTTAAGGGCGCGCGTCCTAACGAGAGAGATACAAGGGTTGGATCTCATGACCTCCATTTTCGGTTCATAGTAGTTTGGGTGAGCACCTCGTTTTGGCGTATATGCCTTGCAATCCTAAAGGAGGGTGTTTACTTCATGGTACTATAATATTGAACTTACCTGTTTAAAGTAGTGTGAACAAGCACCTCGTCTTAGCGTATATGTCTCGCGATCCCAAAGGAAGGTGTTTTGTTTCATGGTACTACGAGTTTAAACACTATAAGGGAGATGAAATGTGGCTACACATGATTCTAGATAATGGTATACTCTAGGTCAAGTGTAATGTTAACCTCCTAAATGAGCTATGTCATTATTACTTAGAGGCTAAAGGTAGTATTTGATAAGAGTTATCATGATAGTACTAATAATGAGAATAGTTCTCAATCAATCATGGTGTTTAATAAACTTGCCACCAAGGAATTATAGACATGAGATTGGGCTGTCATTACATATATTATATTGTGGTTTTATTAAGGTTTCATACTATATGCTAAATTGATAATGTCCGGTTTACTTATTATATTCATGTTTGTTATTTTTAAATTTAATCATGGCATCATTTAGCCTACTTGTTGTTATTCTTAATCAAAACAAACTGACTAAATCCAACTGTGTTAACTAAAAAAGAAATTTGGGCATTGTTTTTACAGCCGAAGAGCACAACTATGTGCTTAGTCAACCTTGCCCTAACTTTCCATCATTAGATGCTCCTCCTAATGGAAAACAGCGATATGATCGTTGGCAGAAATCTAATGAGATGGCTAAGTGCTATATCCTAGCATCTATCTCAAATGTTCTACAGCGTCAAATGCAGGATGTATAACTAGCTTCAAACATAATGTTAAGTCTATAGGAGATGTTTAGTAAGCAAGGCCGTAATGCATGGCAAGAAACTATAAGACAAATTTATAATACCAAAATGGCTGAAGGTATTTCAATGAGGGATCATTGTCTTAGGATGATCTCTAATCTGAATACACTAGAAGTTTTGGATGTCGATATTGATGGAGAATCCCAAGTGGATATGATACTTCAGTCACTACCAGAATCATTGAAAGAATTAAGACTTAATTATAATATAAACAAAAAGATTTATTCATTTTCTGAATTAATGAATGAATTGGTAGCGGTGAAAGGTATTCTTGGTACATCCAGTGTTGAAGCTAATATAGTTTAAGCTTCTTCTTATCAACCTAAGTCGAAAGGCAAGGGTAAGAAGAAGAAGTATTTCACCAAGCAAGATGGTAAACAAATTATCTTAGGAGTTGTCAACAAGGGAAAGAAAAAGGACTATGCCAAAGGAAGTGTTTCCATTGTGGCGAAAAAGGTCATTGGAAAAAAAATTGTCCAAAATTCAAAGCTGCTAATGAGAGGCCAAAATTGTATTAACCCCTTGCAATGAATTGATTGATTAATCACTCAAAGTTATTAATTAATTAAATTAACATGTAATGTACGTGGCAGCACAAACAAATCACTAGCTAAATTATAATGCAGTAAAAAATAAAAGTTGACAAGGTAGTTTGTTTATGAATAAGGAAAACCTCCGAGGCAAAAACCCCACCGGGTAATTTTAAGGTCACCACTCCCGATAATCCACTATTATCAAAACAAACGGTTACAAATAAAGGAATCTCAGTACCTTATGCCAACTTACAGTTAAACCCTTACCCCAATATACAATTGGACTTGTTCTGTAGTGACAATCTCTCCTTGTATTACACACCTCCTAGTACGTGACTAACACCTTTGCACGAATCCCAATACGTGACTCACTCACCAACTTAAAGAAGAAGAATGTTGGCTACAAAGTTCTTCACTTCATCAACAATGAAGATCAAGAAGCACTTGGTCACAAAACCCTAAGGTGCAAAGATGCAGTAGCTTCTTTCAAAGAGAATAAGGCATCAATCACCTTTTGCATATGCTCTCCTTGTATTCTCCTATGTGACAGCCTTTAAAATAAGCCTTATACATACATGTCAGCATGGACCAAAATTAGATCTAAAAATCTAAATTTCATAATTCTCGATAGATACAGTATTTGTAAGCAGCTGTCGAGACCTCAATAGATAGAATCTATCGAGAGCTATCAAGACTCATTGAACCTCGATAGATAGCTATCTATCAAAAGCTGTCAAGAATTTGTCCAACTTTAATGAACAGCTTTTCTTCACTTGTTTCTTGGTCCAATCTTCATGACTTTAATACTTGGCTTGAACAACATGTTTCTTGAAGTATTAAACACATTCTACATCTACCCAAGTACAAGTAAAGTGCATTTTGTCAAAAGATTAGCCAACTACATAAAATATTGACATATTTTCCTAACATGAATCACATATATCCTAATAGCTAGGAATAAGGGTATGAAAAGTTCATTCTTTCTTGAAATATGTTTAGTACAAAATCCCACGGATTCCTGGTGTATGGATTCAGATTGTACTAATCATATCTACAATACTTTGCATGGGTTCCAAGAGACAAGAAAGCTGAATGAAGGAGAATTGTTTCTTACTTTGGGTGATGGGAGCAGGATTCCAGTTGTAGCTGTTGGAGTGTTTAATTTGTGCTATGATTCTAGAGTTTTAATTTTGAAAGACTGTCTATATGTACCTAATGTTCGGAGAAATTTAATTTCTACAACTTGTTCAGGTAAACAATGATCTTATGTTATCTTAAAAGACAATGTTGTAATCCAGAAAGATAAAGTGTTTATCTATTCTGGCAATATTGTTGATGGTCTTTATATTTTAACTCCTAATAAGCATGAAATATACAATTCTGAATTAGATAATAACTATCATGTAAAATGATTAAAGAGAAAGTTTCCTTCTACTAATGATGCATACCTTTAGCACTTGCGTTTAGGTCATATTAATTTAAACAGAATTCAAAGACTGATCAAAGATAGACTCTTAGAGACATTGGACTTTGATGGATTTCTAGTTTATGAATCTCGTTTGGAGGGTAAAATGACCAAACGACCTTTTAATGTAAAAGGTAGAAAAGCCCAAGAGTTACTTAAATTAGTTCATATGGATGTATGTGGTCCTATATCAACCCAAGCAAAAGGAGGTTATGAGTACTTCATTACTTTTACGAATGATTACTCAAGATATGGTTATATGTACCTAATGAGACAGAAGTCCGAAGCCTTTGAAAAGTTCAAAGAGTTTAGGGCTGAAGTTGAGAATCAATTGGATAAACGCATAAAGGTCGTTCGATCTAATCGAGGTGGCGAATACTTTCTTAGGGATTTCAAGGATTACTTAATTCAAAATGGAATTGTATCCCAATTGACTACACCTAAAACTTCTCAACAAAATGGTGTAACAGAGAGAAAGAATAAGACTTTTTTAGAAATGTTTAGATCCATGATGAGTTATTCAACTTTACCAATTTCTTTTTGGGGATATACACTAAAAATTGCAATGCATATTTTGAATTCAGTTCCATAAAAATCTGTTCTCAACACACCTAAGGAATTGTGGAGTGAGCGCAAGCCTAGTATGAAATATCTCCACATTTGAGAATGTCCAGCACATGTGTTGAAAGCAAATTCTGATAAGTTGAAAGCAAAAATGGAAGTATGCATGTTTTAGGATATTCAAAGGAACCTAAGAGTTATTTATTCTATAATCATAAGGATAACAAAGTGTTTGTTAGTACCAATGCCAAGTTTTTGGAAGATGATTATGTGAATAATTTTAATCTTAGAAGTAAGGTTGTTTTAGCTGAAATAGATGAACTTGTAGTTGAACAATCAATGAATGAAACTAGGGATGATGTGGTTGTATTAAATACACCACAAGATACTTCTCATGAGATGTCTAGTATACAGGTGTCTCGTCGTAGTGGGAGGGATGTAAGGCCACCAATAAGATTTATAGGTTTGAAAGAAACTTATGAAGTTATCTCAGAAAAAGCCAAATCTGATCCTTACACTTATGAAGAGACAATGAATGATATAGATGCACATCATTGGGTCAAAGTTATGAAATCTGAATTGGATTCAATATATTCCAATCAAGTTTGGATCTTGTAAAGGCACCTAACGGCATTAAATATGTTGGTTGCAAATGGGTTTACAAAAGGAAAAGAGGAATAGATGAAAAGATTAAAACCTTTAAAATAAGGCTAGTGGCGAAAGGGTATACACAAAAAGAAGGTATTGATTATGGGAAACCTTTTCACCAATAGCAATGCTTAAATCTATCAGAATTCTCTTATCCATTGATGTTCATTATGATTATGAGATTTAGCAAATGGATGTCAAAACTATATTTCTTAATGGCAATCTTGAAGAAGAAATCTCTATGATGCAACCAAAGGTTTCATAGCAAAGAACTAAGAGCATATGGTATGCAAGATGAAAAGGTCAACTTATGGACTTAAGCAAGCATCTAGGTCATGGAACATCAGATTTGATTAAGCAATCAAGTCATTTGGTTTTGAATAAAATCTAGATGAATCATGTGTGTACAAAAGACATCAAGATAAAGTAGTAATGTTCCTAGTTCTCTATGTTGATGATACTCTACTCATTCGAAATGATGGAGGGGTAATGTCATCAGTAAAGGTTTGGTTGTCAAGCCAATTTGATATGAAGGACTTAAGCAAAGCTAACTATATTCTATGGATCAAACTTTGGCGAGATCAAAAGAATAGAATGTTAGGTTTGTCACAAGTTAGATATATAGATAAGGTTCTAGAACGATTTAACATGCAAAACTCCAAGAAACGATTGCTTCCTTTTAGACATGGAGTTCCTCTGTCTGATGACCAAATGCCTAAGACTCTTGAGGAAGGAAATATAATAAGACAAGTTTTCTATGCTTCTACAGTGGAAAGTCTCATGTATATCATACTTTGTATTAGACCAAATATCTGTTATTCAGTGGACATGGTCAGCCGATGTCAATCAAATCCAGGACTTAAACATTAGCAAGCTATAAAACATGTTCTCAAGTATTTAAGGAGAACGAGAGATTATATGCTTGTTTACCATAGTAAGGATTTGATTCCCATTGCTATACAGATTCAAATTCTCAATCAGATCTTGAATTCTGAAAATCCATTTCAGGTTGTGTGTTCACCTTGGGAGGTGGAGCCATAAGTTGGAGGACTGTTAAGCAATCTTGCACTGCAAACTCCAAAGGTAAATATGTTGCTGCTTGTGAAGCAGCAAAGGAAGCTGTTTAACTCAGGAAATTCCTTTCTGATCTTGGTGTTGTGAGAATTAAGCAAGTTTTTATCACATTGTTCTACGACAATAATGGAGCAGTTGCACAATCCAAAGATCAAAGCAATCACAAAAAATGAAAGCACATAGAAAGAAAGTACCACATCATTCGAGACATTGTTGCTCGAGGAGATATAGTAATAGCAAAGACTAATAGTGCAAGTAATCTAACGGATCTCTTTACCAAAGCCTTGCCCCAAAGGACTTTTAAGTTACATTTGGAGGGAATGAGAGTTAGATTAGTGCACAATAGTCTTTAGGGCAAGTGGAAGATTGTTAGGATATGTGCCCTTAAATCCTATTATATGATACTATGTATGACTTAATATTGTGATTAATAAAGTTATTTTATTATTATCTAAAATAATGGTAACATGAATATTTGGACATTATCATATAGTCCATGAGATACATAGTATGCAATTTATGTGATTTAGTCACAGAAAATATAAATCACAAGTTCTTTGAAAACTCAAAATTTTAGTTCGTAGTCGGTGATGAAATTGAGTATTTCATCTACAAAGAATATAATATATCAACTAAGCTAATTGTCTTGATCATGGAAGTGGAGACTTCTAGTTGGTATGTTGATATGTTTTAAGAGTTAAGACATATTGAGCTGGACCGCTGTGAGATTTATTATTCTCCTAACGACTTTTAAATGAATAATAAATCTCATGACTTCTATTTACATGAACTCTTAATCCTAAGAAAATAATGAACCTGATCATGAAGTGTAGGTTGCTTTGATATATCAAGAGTGAGATCTAAGGTCGCAATCAAAACCTCAGTATGTTGGGCAGCCATATTTAGTGCTGAGGGAACACATATTCTCAAGATGGAATTCATATTCTCAAGATGGAATTCATAATCTCTTAACTAAGATATAAAATATTCCCCTGAGATATAAAATATTCCCTTGAGATAAGTTTAATGAGTTTGATTATTCAGATTGTTAGGGCTAACCACTTTAGTAAGGTGTTGCTAAAGTATATATTTATGAAATTTGATTTCATAAATATATGATGAATAACTTAAAGGATTAAACCGGGTACTCAAGTGTTAAAATGTATTAATCTTCAAACTAGTAGTCTACATTCATCATAACTTTGTATTACTATGAATATTTAATGAAAGAGTTGGGATATACGTCTTAATAAGGCCTAGAGTGAAATTATATTTATATAATGGTATTCAATATAATTAATGGTAATTTTGGACTTGTCAAGAGTTGACAGAAAAGCCCAAGGCCTATTGAAGCTAGAATCTTATTTGTTCCTTTTTGGTCCCACTCCAAACCACATACTTAAACCCAATTAGAAAGGCTCAAAAGGCTAGCCTAATTAAATAATCAATTAGATATAAGAAAGAAACATACAAAATTTTGTATGACACTATTGTGAAATGAAATGATATGTATGTGAGTATAAGCCACTCTCTTATTCTCCCTTAAACTGATTGAGAGACCACACTTCTTAAGCGTTAGTGGAATTGGAGTGAAGATTAAAAGTATGCTCTCTTGTTCTTAAATTCTGAAATTTACATAGTACATATTATCGATTGCGAGTGATGGTCCAATCTCAAGGAGGCTATCCCAGAACCAAAGCATGAAGGATCCAAAAGAATTGCACGAACCTACAATCTTGAATAGCTTGTGAGCAAAAACACAAACAGAAGATAGTGTGATTTTGTAGGTGCAATAAAGGGACTTTGGGAAATTTCATGACAAAATCTGGCCAGAATTATTTTAGTCAAAACCAAGTGGAGCATTAGAGGTGAAAACCAACTTATTGGTGGTATAAAAAAGTAGCAATATAGGTGTTTCTTTGTCAGAGTCCAAGCCTAATGTTTACAGAAGCATAAACCAAGAAGATGCCAAGATGTACCTTTTTTTTTTTTTTTTTTAAGAATGGATGCCAAGATGTACTTGAAATGGGAGGATGGAGGCGGGTCAATACAATAGGTTCAAAATACTTTTTTTCTTTTTTTTGGCTAATTACAACTTATCCACCTATAGTTTGGCTGAAATTTAATTTGCCTACCTGTGGTTTGAAATTTGGCATTTTACCTACCTGAGGTTAGCTTAGTTAGGGGTTCATTACCCACCTCTATTAAAAATGAGGCCAAATATGTATTTTTGATCTCTTTTATATCTCTCTCCTCTCAAAACATTAAAAAAATAAAAGAATAAGAGAAAACAAGATCAAAAAATGAGGGTTTGTAAAAATTATGAACAAACATTACCAAGCATCTGTCAAGAGTCATATCCAGCAAAAACAAATTCCTTCATTCATTTCTAAGCAACCAACAAAGCCATAACATCTAAAACTTAAATCAAACCATAAAATACCCACAAAAGTTGCTGACTCAACTAATTTGGAGTTGATACTTTTCTTTTTCTTTCTCTAATTAATTAAATCTATGATTATATTCACTGCTAATATATGAAGACATGGTATTAGTGAGTATAATAATTTTCTGTGTACGTTTGTGTTGCCTTTGTTTGTTGTGGTGTCCTGCTTCTTTTGGCACTTGGTAAATGGGGGCATCGGGACAATGGAGCACAACTTTTCTATGTTTGGTAGCAAACCATGTTCCAACTGTTGTGGGGATCAATAAAAAGGGTTAGTGCTGATTTTTAAATAATTGTCTAATGAGGAATGTGAATTTTATGGGGAAATTTTTAACAGTGAATGTATGCGTAAAAGTATGATTGCTATTATTAGATTTTGACCCACCTAATTTGTTATGGCTTGTTAATTCATTTTGATGGTGATGATGGTGTCGAATACTATCTCTCTAGGAACAAACCCGGCCAGCCATCTCCTTAGATCAGCTATGGGGTTTCAACAAATTTGAAGTTTGATTTTTTTTTTTTTATTGGGTATTTTTTGGTTTGATTTAAGCTTTTAGATACTATGGCTTTGTTGATTGCTTAAAAATGAATGAAGGAATTTGTTTTTGCTGGAGATGATTCTTGACAGAAGCCCCTATGGCGGTGGTAACGTTTGTTCATAATTTTTACAAAACCCTCTCTTTTTGATCTTGTTTTCTCCTATTCTTTTATGTTTTTTTTTATGTTTTGAGAGGAGAGATAGAAAAGAGAGCAAAAATACATATTTAACCTCATTTTTAACAGAGATAGCTAATGGAACCCTAACTGAGCTAACCAGGTAGGTAAAGTATCAAATTTCAAACCACAAATAGGCAAATTAAATTTCAGCCAAATCACAAGTGGATAAGTTGTAATTATCCATTTTTTAAAAAAAAAAAATTGTTAGTACCAACTTCAAAATACTTTGAATTTTGTTGGTACTAGGTAAGTACAATAGGTTCAAAATAATTTTTTAAATTAAAAACATGTCACATCATTAAAAAAAATGCCAAGTCATTGTTTCGTTAGCCACGTAAGTAACTCTATAGTAGCAATTAGTAAAAGAACTAATACAATTCAGTTTTAAAACTTGAGAGACCAATTATGCTTGATTCAAACTTAAGGGGCTAATTGCACATACAGGGCAAACTTTAGGAACTAATAGTGTAGTTTCACTTATAATGAATAAATAAAAAATGGTTTAATTTATTCCATATATTTAAAATACGAGTTCATGTATAATTTTTTAAAAATTCTTTCTTTACATTTCAAATTTCAAAAGATATATTTTAGTAACTATAAATAATTTTTGGTTCCATCATTGAAAGGTAGCAATTTGGTTCCATTCAAATTGGTACTTATATAATTTTATGTAATATGTAAGAATTAAATTCTTTAAAGATTTGAACATCATTTATTATTTATTGTAATACTCATGAATTTTTTTTTTTTTTTTTTTTTTTGAGGAACTGTAAAACTCATGCTAGTTTCAAAAAATGATAGCCAATAAATTTCTTTTACTTGATTATTTTCTAATGGACATTTTTATATATGAGCGTTAGTGAAATGAGCTAAATCTTGTTCTAGATTAACAAAACTCTTAAATCTAAAAAAAAAAAAAAAATGCTGGAAAACACTTAAATTTGTTAATGAAATCCTGCACTTTTGTAATTGAATTTTCGTGTTATATATTACAGACCTATTTAAAGGCTCTAGAAAACTTATTTCTCAAGTAAAAATATTTCTAAACTGACCTAATTGATACCCTACCATAATAAGAATCTTATTTGACTAGGATAACCTTTAAAACACCTAAAATCAAGGAGATAAAATCCTAAATGCTAAAACAAAGGAAATTACATAAAAAATCAAAAATTAACAAAAACAATAAAATTAAGGTGAAAACACCATTTTGGTTACAATCAATTTGGTTCATATATTTTAATAGCAATCAATCTGGTCCTTGTTAACTTGTATCATGTTGATCAGGTTATGCATTGATCCTTATTTTTTTCATATGCAAAATATATATATACATATATATGATTTATATCATCTTTTTTTTTTCCTTATAATACAAATAAAAGAATAAATAACAAAATATTTTAAAAAAAAGTTAAACAATATTTTGTTTTGTAGAAAATTTTAACCTATAGCGTTTGCTCTTACAATATATAAATTTTTAAGTTTATACAATTCATAATTCACTAATAATATCATCATCATAAAAAGAACAAAAAAGAATACTAAATATTGTGGACCATAAAATGATTTTAGTATAGCATATTATCACCATAATCAGTATTATAATGTGCTTGTGAAACTATGAAGAATTAATATATTGTACCGTTCCCATTTGAATTTGAATTGTGAAAAAAAAAAAAAAAAAAAAAAAAAAACACTTTACAAATAGATTAACTTTAGGTCAAGTACGGGTTGACCGAACCCAAAATCAATCAAGTTGGATATGGGTTGACCCGATATATTTTCTTTATTTTGGGTCTGAAAATTATGGGTTGGGTTTTCATGTCCAATTTGGTCAGGTCCGCTTTCGGTTTTTTTTTTTTTTAATCGTAGTTGTAAAGGTCATTAGTCATGAATAAAACTACATCGCTTATATTCCAAAAAAAATTCACAGCATATCAAGTTCAGTTCGTGAAAATGTTATGTCATTGATCTTATTGTTCTGCATTTGATATTGCCAGGGTGTGCAAGTGATCCCTACGAGTCTACGACGCTGTGATTGTGAGCCATAATGACATGGGATAGCTTGTGGAAGCAAAGTCTTTTTTTTTTTTTTAATGGATATACACTCTTTCACACACTTGGCCATAATTTGTACTAATTTATCAATTATCAATGTGGATCGAATTACATTACTGATATATGAGTCTACCATTGGTACTTAATAAAAAGAAATTCAATCACTGCTTATCTTATATTTAAGTTGTGTCAAAGTGAATGAACAAGTGTGTGGTCCCAAGTGGATTCTAATTAGCTCAAATGATAAAATATTTTATTCTCAACTAAAAGACCTAGGGTTCTATTCCAGCATACACCAAAAAACCAATTAGTGTTTTTGTCTAATGATAAAAATCAATTATTATGAGCAAACAAGATATGGCAATTTTGCCCGTGTGGGTTTTCTCTGCCCTACAAAAATGGTGGAGCGGGGATGGAGCAATATTTTAATCCCGCATCACAAGACAAGGCAGTGATGGATTTAAACTTTTTAGACCCACCCCACCTCACTCTGATAATGATTATAATTGTAACTTTTTCATACTCTAAAACTCTACTATTTAAACAAACATATCAATATTAGCGTATTTTATTCTACCCGACATGGCTCTCTACCTTTATTTTATTATGTGTTATACTATGAGTTTTTTTCTTTTATTATATTATTAAATTTTTACTAAAAATTAGTTTGATTTGATGAAATAAATTTAGTTATAATATAAACTATATTTTTATTAATGAAACAAGTTTCATTAAAAAAAATTGTAACAGTTGTAAGGCAAGTTAACAAAAAGTAGAGTTTTACAGGATGAGAAAGAGTTTTGTAAGGCCCTAAGGGACGAGGATGAAGCAAAACAAAACCTTGTAGGGCAGGAGTAAAAATCCCATCCTTTGGCCCTGTCCCGTCCACCCTTTGCCATCCCTGCCAATAGGAAAAACTGTCTCAAAAAATATATTAAAAAAAAAAGTGTGTTCCTAAACTTTTTACTGCCCTTCATTCAGGTCAACTATATTGTACATTACATGGCCTAATCCTTGCTATCCAACAACACGTCACCGGCCAGCCTAACAAGCACTTCAAATGCTCCTTCCAAATATCCGTGTCGTGATTGTGTTACATTGGGGACAAGGAAACAGATAAAAGAACTCGTCGAGTCTTCTTGGGGCTGCATGTATAGTTGATGCTAGTGTTCTTAGATAAGGCGAGGGGTAAAAAAGATTTTAAAGTTTGAGTTAAGGTCTGGCATTTTTAAGCCTCATCTAGGTGAAGATGGGCTTTTGCCCATTTCGTGCAAAAAAATTAGCGTGTTACCCCCTTTCTCAAACTAATTAGGAAAATATCTCTCTTTCAAAACTCGATTTTCTCAAAATCGAGTTTCTAAAAAAAAAAAAATTCTGGAGCTTTATAGTGGCATTTTAAGGAACCTATAGTCACGTTTTAAGAACTTATAGTGGCATTTTGGAACTCGAGCTCCATAAACTAGTGTTCCATGCAAGTTTTTCATTTTTTTTTTACCTATAACTCAAGTTCATGGAGCTCGAGTTTCAAAACGCCACTATAAGCTCTTTAAAACGTCACTATATGCTCCTTAAAACGCCATTATAGGACTTAACTCGATTTTGAGGAAATCGAGTTCCAAAATATGGGCATTTCTCTAATTAGTTTGAGAAAGGGAGCAACAAACTAATTTTTTTGCACGAAATGGGCAAAAGCCCAATTTTGCCGCCTCATCTCATATAAGCAACGTAATCATAAAACATGTCTAGGAGTTCAACTCACCCAACAAGGCCTGTTTGTGCAATTATGTAGCTCACATAATTTATCAAAATAAATAAATAAAACATGTCTAGGCGTTTGATTCAATTCTAAGTTAAATTACAAATTGCACCTTTTAACTTTGCTTAAAATTCAATTCAGCCCTGTAACCTCATTTTCGTTCAATTCATTTATCTAAGTTTCAACTTTATTCAATTTAGTCTTTCCGTTTAAGAATAGTTGTCAAATTTATTCAATTCAGTCATCCCGTCCACCTCCGGTAACTTTTCTTAAAATTCAAATTAGTCTTATATAAGATTATCTTAAGCAAAAATACCATTTTGGTCCCTACATTTTAGGGTCATAGTCAATTTGGTTCTACGTTTTGGTAGAAATCAATTTGGTCTTTACCGTTAGCCCACTAACGGAAAGTGCTTACATGGCTAATAGTGTGCATAGTTGGCACACTTCACGCCTACGGGGCTTATAAAATATTATTAAAAAATGACATGTAAGTGATTGAACTGGAAAAAAAAAAATCGAAATTAAAAAGATAGAAAGACAAAAATGAAAGATCATTTTCAGATTTTCTTGTACTTTCTTGTCAACTAGACACCAAGCTCAAACCCAGATTTGAACAAACAACAAACCCAAAGGTTTCGTCTTCCTCCTCTCACCATATCTTTCTCTTTCTTTATCTCACTAATCTCTCTTCCTCACTTGCAAACCCAAAGCTCTCACTCTATAATCCACAATTGAACCCTCTAATGTTGAAGCACAAATCGGCCTCCATAGCCAAAGTCCTTACTCTCTTCGCTTCTTTGCTTCTCACCCTCTCAATCTCGATCTCTACATGGTCCGGAGCTCACCAAGCAAGTCAAAGATTTGAACCCAACAGTGGTGGGATGTCATCCGTTTTAGAATATATAGCTTTTACAAAGGGTTTGAGAGAGATACGTTGGAGGGAAGCCATATGTGCTTATGCCAAAGAAAGAAGAAGAAAATCTTTTTTTTGCCTTGGGTAAAGACAGACCTAGTTAGATAGATATGGTTTCGTTCAAAATTGCTTGTGTTTTTGGTAAATTTGATTTAGTTGCTAGTTGATTTTTGTGTCTGAGATTTATAAATTTAATTTGTTTTAGCGATAAATTTGATTGGTTGTATATTTGTATGAGCAAAACATATGAGAGTGACTGTTAATTGCGAAGTTCATTCCGATCTAGTCCAAATCTTAGTTTGAGTTTTTTTTTTTTTTTTTTGTGTTTGGTTAGCAAGAAATTGTAAGAAAATTTGGGATTGATCTTTCATTCTTGTTTTTCTATATTTTAAATACATAAATAAATAAATAAAATTGTTTTTGTTATTTTTTTCAATTTAAATGCTTGCATGGAATTTTTTAATGTTTATTAAAATTTTGAATAATATTTTATAAGCCACGTAGGCGTGAAGTGTGCCAACTATGCACATTGTTAGCCACGTAATCATTTTCCGTTAGTGAGTTGGCCGTAAGGACCAAATTAACTATTGGTTAAAAATAAAAGAAACAAAATTAACTGCTACCAAAATGTAGGGACTAAATTGATCATAACCTCAAAATATAGGGACTAAAATAGTGTTTCTACCATTATCTTAAACACTATTTTGTGTGTGTGTGTGTGTGTGTGTTTGGGGGGGGGGGGGGGGGGTGATAAATAGGGATTAGGTATTCACAAGTTTGTGCCCCACTAATGACAAATAGGGGTTACGTATTCACAAGTTTGTGCCCCATTTAAATTTAAGTATATTTGGGTCTTTGTTTTCAAACTTTCCCTTTAATAGATGTCATGTTTTTATTATTATTTTCAAACTTCCATATCTTGGAAGGATCTCCACCCATTATGGTAATAAATATTGATGCATTTTTTCTTTACCAAGTTAATGCCTGGCCGTGATTAGGCAATTATTTTTGGGGCTATTTCATTAGTTTAGTGATTGACATTAATGAGAGAAAATAAATCCAATAAATATGAACTTTTAAAAATTAATGCTGGAGTGCTATACTTTGGAGGTAATTACACAATACTCTCGGAATACCATAAATGCCACTAATTAAATTTATGATGAGACCCACAATTTTTGTAAGAGGAGAGAGTATTCATTTATGGTACTCCTGAAATATACAATAATTTTTCGTACTTTGGGAGGAGGGGGGGGGGGAACAAATAAGTAAATGAATGACAATATATCCAATGAATGTAGGGAATTAATTTTGGAAAAAGGGGAGAGGGATTTTTTCATGGACATAAATTTAAATTGTTTGATTTTCTCATTAATTAATGAATTTAGATTTGACTTGTTCGTGTGAGTTCTAGTTAGCTTAATCGGTAAAAATTTTTATGGTTGAATAAAAGATCTTAGGTTCAATCCCTACTTACACCAAAAACCAACTGGCATCTTGTCTTAATTTATTTCAAATAAGAGATCTTGGGTTCGATTCCAAATTTTTAACTCGATTTCATCTCTGTATCATTTTTATCTTATTTTATTTAAATTTGTGTATATTTGGGCCTTTGTTTTAGAAATTTCTCTTCAATAGCTATGTCTTTATTATTATTTTCAAACTTCCATGTCCTGGAAGGATCTCCTCTCTTTATGGTAATAAATATTAATGTATTTTTTTCTTCATCAAGTTAATGCCTTATCCTAATAGGCAATATTTTTTTGGGCTACTTTACCAATTTAGTGATTGACATTAATGAGATAAATTAAATCCAAAAATTATGAGTGTTCAAAAATTAATGCTAAAGTGCAAGACTTTGGGGGGGGGGGGGGGGGGACCATTTCATAAAGGGGAGGAGTTAGGGGTGGGGTCCAAACTTGTAAATACAAGAAAAATACTTAAATAGTCTCGATTTAATTCTCGGGACCATTTCATGAAGAAGGGGAGTTAGGGGTGGGGCGTAAACTTGTAAATACAAGAAAAATAGGGCTTTAGGACAATGTAAGTTTTTTTTTTGTATTCAATTAAGTTTTGTAACTTCACTTTTGTTCAATTCATGGACAATTCTTGAAATAGTTCTAAATTAGTGCTCCAGACTCTCACATAAGGGGTGGGTCCCATAGTGAATTCTACTTATAGGGCCCATCCCCTGTATGAGAGCCCAAAGCACTAAAACAATTTAATTCTCAAGACCATTTCATGAAGGAAAGGAGCTAGGGGTGGGGCTTAAACTTGTGAACATAGGAAAAAAACTTATATAGTGTTGGAGCACTAGGGAGGAGTTAGAGGTGGGGCTTCGAAACTATTGAACGCTCCGTTTGTTTCGTTGGAAAATTTTGTGTAAAGATAGTTTTTCGTATTTTCCATCATTTGGCAGCATAAAAAAAAATGAGTCAAAGAAAAATAATCTTTAGTCAACATAAAAAGTATGACTTATTTTTGAGATTGTTTTCCATTAAATTTTTTTGGAAAACAACTCTATCTCACAGCAAGCTAAATAAGAGAAGTTAGGAAGTTTTTTTTCAACTTATTTAAAGTTGCTACCAAACATTAGAAAATGAGATAGTTTTATAGAAAATGCTTCTTGAAAAATGACTCATTTTCTAGAAAATAGCATTGCCGAAACAAACAAAGCAAAAGTTTTTTCTAAATTCACCGGTTGGTCTCCCACCTCTAGCTCCTCCTCCCCTTCATGAAATGTTCTTGAGAATTAAATTGATTTAGACAATTAGACTTCCTAGTCCTCTCTTTTCTTTATTTAGTCCCTTATTCTCCTTCATTATATCTCAATCAACCACTTCTAATTCTGTACTCTCTCTCTCTCTTATCATAGAGCAGTCAGTTAAGAAAAACACCAACACTCAAACATGGAATTCCATATCTCAAACATGGATAGCCTCAAGTTTGATCATGATCATGAAAACAATTCTCACGTCATCACTAACCCTTTAGACCCACAAGAATTTAGGAGGCATGGCCACTTGATCATAGACTTCATTGCAGATTATTACCAAAACATAGAAAAGTACAGAGTCCTAAGCCAAGTTGAGCCAGGTTACCTTCGAAAACTCTTGCCAAAATCTGCCCCCTACCATGCTGAACCAATTGAAGCCATCCTCCAAGATGTGAAAAAATATATTATGCCTGGGATCACACATTGGCAGAGTCCTAATTACTTTGCCTACTTCCCTTCAAGTGGTAGCATTGCTGGTTTTCTTGGAGAAATGCTTAGCACTGGCTTTAATGTAGTTGGGTTCAATTGGATGTCATCACCTGCAGCAACTGAACTAGAGTGCATTGTCGTGGATTGGCTTGGGGAAATGCTTAAACTACCCAAGTCTTTCCTTTTCTCTGGCAATGGTGGGGGTGTATTGCAGGGGACTACTTGTGAGGCAATTTTGTGTACACTAACTGCATCGAGGGATCAAATGCTAAGCCAATTTGGGAGAGATAAGATAGGCAATTTGGTGGTTTATGGGTCCAACCAGACTCATAGTGCACTTCAAAAGGCAGCTCAAATTGCTGGAATCTACCCAAAGAATTTCAGAGCCATTAAGACTACAAAGTCAACATTATATGGGTTATGCCCAAAGTCTCTAAGAGCTACAATTCCATCTGATGTTCAAGCTGGGCTATTACCTTTGTTTCTATGTGCCACAGTGGGGACAACTTCAACAAATGCCATTGATCCAATAAGGCCATTATGTGAAGTAGCAAAAGATTTTGGCATATGGGTCCACATTGATGCTGCGTATGCCGGAAGTGCTCTCATTTGCCCAGAGTTTCGGCATTTCATTGATGGGATTGAGGGTGCAAACTCATTTTCTTTGAATGCACATAAATGGTTCTTTACAACTTTGGACTGTTGCTGCCTTTGGGTGAAGGATCCAAGCGCCTTGATAGAATCGCTCTCAACTAATGCTGAGTTTTTGAGAAACAATGCCAGTGATTCAAAACAAGTGGTGGACTACAAAGACTGGCAAATAACCCTAAGCCGAAGATTCCGAACCATGAAACTGTGGCTTGTGATTAGAAACTATGGGGTGGAAAACCTTAGGAGCCTGTTAAGAAGCCATGTGAAAATGGCCAAGCTTTTTGAAGAACTTGTAGGCCTTGACAGTCGGTTTGAGATTATAGCCCTAGAAACTTTGCTTTGGTCTGCTTTAGGGTTGTGCCTTCGCCAAAGGGTATGGATGGATATGAGAAAGGTGAGGCTAAACAAGTAGAACGTGCAAATGAGCTAAACAAGAAGCTGCTTGAGTCAATCAATGGGTCAGGCGAAGTGTACATGTCTCCTACTGTGGTTGATGGAGCATAAATTATTCGGTGTGCCATAGGTGCGACACTGACAGAGGAAAGACATGTGATCATGGCATGGAAGATTGTTCAAGAGCATGCGGATACTTTACTCAGCAAATACTAACCACGTGTGTGTGGGTATATATATATGATATGAAAAAACCTATATGTCCTAAGTTTTCTTTAGTGCAACACTACAATACGTGCTTTTCATTCAAACTTGAAACAATAAGTGTGCAAGGAAGTGGCCATACGATGATATGCCCAGTCCTTGTCTTGGGGTGAAGTCCTGATCAGATATATGTATAATCTATGTTTACTATGTTCTAATATTGTTCTTCAATACTAGACTTTGAACAAGTGTAAGAAAACACTTGTTCAGTGGTTGCATCAGGATTTTTTTTTCGAAAGTGTCAATAGTGTCAAAGCTAGAAATTTGTTGTGGGAGGAATAAAAAATTAAATGATTATTTTTTTGTATATACAACTTTCATTTTATATAAAATAATCTAAAATAGTATTCTAAATACAATTTAGTATACAAACTATATTGTACAATAGTCTAAAAAATTATTAATAGTTTAAAGATCGATAAAACAACAACCATTGAAGGAATAAATAAATAACTAATTAAACATTTTTGTCAAATTAATAATGATTTATTATATTTAAATGTACTAACAATTATAAAAAAAAATGATAAAGAAGAATAGTAACACACATAAGATTTGGTTTGGGGTAAATGTGAAATTAAGGAAAAAAAATTGTAATTGATATAAGTTTTTGCTTTTAAAGTTTATGACTTTTTAACCATACGCATGATCATTCTCTTGGAATTAATTGGAGCAAGCATTAAAAGATTTCTTGGACTTGGAAATCTATAAAGCACTTATCAACCTACTTGATTAGATAGAAAGAAAATATAAAAGGGAGAATAAAAGAATGAGGTAAAAAATCACAGATGCTGATACAAATAGGTTTGTTGTAGAGATGCTGTAATTTTTTTTTTAATTGCAAAAAGTGGTGTAATTTTTTGCTGATGAGAAAGAAAAGTGCAAGGAAAAATAGTTTCATTCCACCATCAACCATAAAGTAAGCAAAAATTGGATAAGGTTTATTTATTTATTTTATAACGAATGAAAAATTTTAATAGTAGTGCTATTACACAACACCTTCATAAAAAAATCTAGGTGACAAGTTGTTAAAAATATGCAAAAAAGTGATGAAAATTGTGGGTTTAAATAAAATCAGTTACAACTTGCCATTTAACCTTTATTTTAAAATTATTATAAAAATATTGTGAAAGTAGCACTAAATTAAGCATATTCAAGCATATTTCAACTAGATTTAAACAAAATTTATGTTTAGGGTGTTCAAAATTTTATTTTAGGGGGTCAAAACAAAAAAAGATTTTAAAAATTTTATATATCATTTTTTTTTGCCTAAGTCAGGAGGTTCATTTGAGGCTGGCTATAGAGCAGCCACTGCACTTGTTCCACAATTTTTTTTTTTTTTTTTTTTTTTTTTGCAATCATCAATATATATATATATATAAATGCAGAAACCTCATGTGGGAACTAAGTGGCACATTCGATGCAAAGAGAATTAAAATATTCTCAAGTGCCATATAAAAAATAAGAACAAATTAAATATTGACTTTTTATTTTATTTGGTTCAATGTTTTAAGACTTTTCTAATTAAAGAATAAATATTCTTTATATCTCTTTTTTTTTTTTTTTTGAATTCTTTGTACCTTTTGATTTAATGTTTCAAGACTTTTCATCCCTCACACATACACACCAAACTCTTTATATTTTAATTCACCTCTTACGCTTCTACCCCTTTATATATACCTATCCATAGTCTTTCATGTCATCCCATATCAAATATATACAGACCAAAAACACTATCATTTACCTTTAATCTTTCGATACCTGGCACTAATATTGTTGTTTCATCTAAGCCTAACTTGTATGAGTTGGCTACAACCAAGGAAAAGAGGCTTGTATTTTATATTGAGAGATAACGACAATTAAGATTTTAATATTAAGGTCGAACGTTGTGGATTTATGGGTTTTGTAAATGATGTGATTGACCGTGAATGTTTGGAATTTGTATTTTATTTTAGAATTAAGAAGAAATAGGAAGACACATTCTCAACTTTTTTTCTATAATATTCCTCCAAGTTGTTTTTTTTTTTTTTTTCCCCTCATTGCTTCAATTAAATAATTATAATAGATATGTGTGCACAATTTATAATTTTTTTTTTACGATGAACTCAATACTAATAAAGTTCTATAACAATTATGCTATAATATATATACAACATTCTCTAAAACCATCTTATAGAAAACATTACAACATTATCCGTGCATCACACAAGTAACTTACTAATTTATTATAAAATTGTAGATTTTGAGTGAGAATAAAATAAGGGGAAAACTTCTTAGACACTTGTGTGGATGCACACAAGTATGTAATAGATATTAACAAAAAAAAAATAGTTGTGAATTTATATGAAAGTAACTATGATTTGTGCACCACTCACAACTTATGATGTAAACAAGTTAAAGCATTCACATACGGTATTCCAAAAAGTTTTATTTTTACACCCACAAAACCTACTTTATTTATTTTACCATCTGATTTTATAACTCACCCAACATTTTATTTTTTATTTTTCTATACAATTTGTTAAAATAAAATAAACTAAACAAATTTAAAAGATTATATTTCCCTTCGAGTTCTATTTTTCTATACAATTCGTTAATATAATATAAACTAAACAAATATAAAAGATTATATTTCCCTCCCATCTCTCTGTTCTACCCAACAAATCTTCTCACTACTACCCGCCAACGTTAACCATAACCCATACATTTGAACCACCGCCACAACCCCAGCACCACAGATTCAAACCCAACCCCTAGCATCGGTACTGCAATCAACCTTGAACCATCGATATTGAAACCAACCCACCGCCACCCAGCACCACCAAAACGATTCAACCCACAACTACCGTGACCCACGCCTCAACCACAACTATGAACTACACCGTGATGCACACCTCGACTATAATCATGAACCACACCATGACCCACCGAAACACTCACCTTGAACCATCGAACTTGAAATCAACCCACACCACATACCCAGCAACCACCGTGAACACAAACCTCAACCTCAACCCATTGCCGCCACCACTACCACTGAAGAGCATGATTGTGAGCAAAACCCACCACCAAAAAAAAAAAAAAAAACAGACCCACGACGAGCATATCCCAAACCCACAGCAGCAAACCCAAACCCACTGCGAGCACACCCTGATTTCATTCAACCACCCAAACTCCAACCCAATCACCACTCCAAAAGCCGACCCAAACACCACCCAAACTCCACCCAAATCTAACCCAAACACTGACCAAACTTCTATTACAATGAGCAAACTAGAATTTACAAGGAAAAAACAAAAAAGAAAGAAAGAAGGAATCTAGAGATGCAGAGAGTGAGAGGGGCTGAGGGAAAAGAGGGAAGGGAGAAGTGAGAAAGAGAGTTGTGTTTGCAGTGGGTTTGGGTTTGTTGTTGTTCATCAGAATTTACATCTGATGAACAGTGAGGTTGTATATATACAACCTCACTGTTCATGGACGTTAAGAACTTGTACATATACACACTCAGTTAGAGCATGTTTTTAAGAGCATCCACAGCCGGAATCCCAATTCTATTTTATTTTACCATCTCAAAAAACCACTTTATTATTAATACCATACCATTTTACAATATCTCCAGCAACCCAACTTCTATTTTCCTATTCTACTCATTAAAATAATATATCTACGTAATAAAATATATTTTTCATTTTTTATTTTTTTCCAATTTTCCCCTCCACATTCCGTCATCCTCCATCACCGCACCTCCACTGTCCAGTCACCACCACTGCGCCTCCACCATGCCCACCACGCCACCACTACCCACTGCCCACCAAAAATCCCACCGGAACAAAAACCCATATTAGGAAAAAAAAAAAAAAAAAAAAAAAACCCCACGCCATGACCCACGCCTACCAAAATGCAGACCTCGCTGACCAAGCACGACACGCCGTGACCCATGCCTACCAAAACGCAGAACCTAGACCTCACCGACCAAGCACGACACGCCATGACCCACGCAGATCTCCGTGACCCATGCCGTGACCCACTTCAACCATACCCGCAACCCACTTCAGCCCACTCCAATCTTCGATCTCCGTGACCCACAACCCACTTCAGCCATACCCACCTCTTCCTTTAAAAGCACTGGTCACAGCAAAAATAAATAAATAAAACCACAGACCCACCAGATCGCAACCCACTAGATGTGTGATGTTGATGTTGGGAGGAGGATGGTGTTGGGTCCGAAGAAAGGAGAGATCAGATGAGAAAGAGAGAAGGAAGAGAGAGAAGACAACAGAAATAATGAGGGAGAGGAGAGAGAAAATTCAGTAAAGTAGAATTAAATTTTTTTTTTTTTTTAACAATCCTGCTACAGTGCAATTCTACCTTTAGAATTGCACTGTAGCAGAATTTCAAATTTTTTTGCAATACCTGCATTTTACAAGCCCAGCTGTGGATAGTTTTTGTGCCTTCATTGCTAAATTGGTCTTGCATTTGGCATTTCCATGCCCAGTTGTGGATGCTCTAAGGAGTTTGTGGCTAAAATAGCAACTCAGGGATTTTTACACCCTTATTTCTAGTGCTCTTAGAGACAAAAAAGGTTCTGTCTAAGTCATTTAGCTTTATTATTATGGAAAATTTGATTTGCTTTTTAGCGGCTCCTCTGGCTCGCCAAAAGGGTTAGTTTGGGCTTGACCCACCAACTCTTTATTAAAATTGAATCAGACTTTTCCTAATAAATAAAATTTTATTATTATATGGTTGTACGTAAACTTGTTATAAGGTGAATATGAATTTCAACATTGTAGTAAGAGAGCCTACACCACCTTCTTTTAAAGGACTCAGTTATGCTAAAACCGAAAAGAATTTTATTTATTTTTTCGCTTATAGTAATTAGCAATTATTATAGATTGAATGTGATAAATTTTAAATTTTATTTTATCTATAAAAATAAATAAATAAAATGAGGCGAGATTGAAAATGAGTCTTGTCTCTCATTTGCTAGTAGCATGGCTATAAGAGCATCACCATCATCAAATCTTATAAGATTTGGCATGGAGCTACAGTACACTCTCAAATATGAGAGCATACGGACGACAATGCTAAAATTATATATGCTTATTTTATTTACTTTTCCTCTCTCCTCCAAACACAACTCTCCTCAAGGAAAATAACTTCAGAGTCTCCCAAAGTGCGCTCCAAGCTCTGGACTCCACACTCTTCAACGACCACTTCAACACCACCTACACCACCTTCTTTTAAAGGACACAGAGCTAAAACAATCACTTTGGCTGGGTCCACCACCGGAACTTTCGACCTGCAATGGTGGGTTTTGCTTTTGGGTTTGTTTGATTTGGGATAGGTTTTGAGGTTTGTAAATGTGAGGGGTTGTTGTGGATTTTTTTTTTTTTCCTAGTTGTGTTTTTTTTTAAGGTGACTTTGGTGGATGTGAGTTTGTGCCAATGGTAGCTATCGATGTTGTTGCGGCAATGGTTGTTGGTGGCTATTGTTGCGGCAGTGATGGTTGTGGGTTTGTTTGATTTGGGATTAGTTTTGAGGCTTGTGAATGTGGTGGGTTAATGTGGATCTGCGTTGGTGGATGTGGGTTTGTGTCGGTGGTAACTATCGGTGTTGTTGCGGTAGTGGTTGTTGGTGGCCGTTGTTATGGCAGTGGTGGTTGTTGTTGTTGTTGATGATGATGATGGAAAGGAATTTAATATATTATTTTAATGTGCTATAAATATTATTTTAATGTATAAAATTGAAGAATAAAACATCTGATAAATAAAATATTATAAAATAGTGTAATAAAATAATAAAGTAAGTTTTTGATTTGTCAAATAGTACTTTTTCAGACCTGCTGCTCATTCTAAGGTGAACTTTTGACCTCCATTTTAAATTTAGATGTGTCTTACGTACGCTGTTCCACTCATTGGATTTTCGTAACGTAGACAACGTCTTTATTAGTTTATTAAAGAAATCAATTTGGCTTCCATTGTTGGTGTCCCAAGTGGCCACGTGACTAAACATATACAACCTTCTTCATCTTCTTCTTTTTTTATCTCTTATATTGTGAGTTGGGTTTGGGCTTGAACAGTTGGGCCTCCTTTCTATTCGAACAGGTTAAATGATTTTGTGTTTCAAGACATATATCAATGCTACAAAAGATAAGGCATTGGCCCAAATCACCAGATGTAGACAAAT
Organism: Castanopsis chinensis; assembly: GCA_032878915.1. Classification (NCBI taxonomy): domain Eukaryota; kingdom Viridiplantae; phylum Streptophyta; class Magnoliopsida; order Fagales; family Fagaceae; genus Castanopsis; species Castanopsis chinensis. The sequence goes on along the minus strand of JAVQMG010000131.1, from coordinate 854,756 downwards.
TTATGTCCTTAGTACCATAGTCGAGGCCATATTTGTTAATGTTACAAAGGGCCATGAGGCATTGGCCTAAATATATCATAAGCTGTGCCCATCAAAAAAAATATATATATCATAAGCTGTTGCTAACACTTACTTTAATCCCTTGGTCGCTATTCATCTATTAAACTAAGACCTTTTCTTTTTATCCATATGATACTCAACGCTAATGTTAATACAACAATCGTAAAAAGCAAGTTTATTCAAGAAATTGCCGTCTGCATATTTATCAATGAAGGCAGGGACGAACCTATAATAGGGCAGCCCCCCCCACCCCCACCCCCACCCACAAAAAAAAACTAGTATATATATATGTGTGTGTTGAAATTTTAAATTTTAGTCCTAATAGCCCCCCAAATTTAAAAAAAAAAAAAAATGGTATACATATGTAATTTGAAAAATTAAGATTTGCCCTTAAAAATATATATATATATATATATTTTTTTTTTTTTTTGATCTCCTCTGAAATAGCGTCGAGTTTCATTTTGATAAATGTGTTGAAATATTTAAGAAACACGTATTTTGTTTTTTTTTTTTTTTTTTTGAGAATCAAGAAACACGTATTTTATATGTTATACTTTGTTGACATTTTTATAATATCAAATGTTTAAGAAACACTTATTTTATATGTAGTATTTTGTTGAATATAAAATAAATGTTAGTTTTTATTTTCATAAAAAAAAAAAAAAAAATTTGTTTTAAGCTTTGGCGCCCCCGCCCCAAGTTCGAGTCCTGGTTCCATCCCTGAACGAAGGCTTCGTACAAATCATATAACTACAAAAAAACTAGTCTATTGCGGCGGACCTATTGCGGCGGGTGCGAAAACTGCCGCTATAGGTCGCCTATTGCGGCGCTTTTTCAACCCACCGCTATACATGAGATCTATTGCGGCGGGTCTATGGCCCGCCGCAATAGATCTAGTATATTGCAGCATACTATTGCGGCGGGCTAATGACCCGCCGCAATAGACCTGCTTTAGCGACCTTCAGCTTAGATATAGCGGCGGGTCAATGACCCGCCGCAATAGACCCTGAAATTGCAGCGGGTCTATTGCGGCGGGTGCAAAAACTGCCGCTACATGTTGCCTATTGCGGCACTTTTTTGGCCCGCCGCTATAGGTGCAATCTATTGCGGCGTTTTTTGGGACCACCGCTATAGGTAAGGTTTTTGTAGTTTACAATAAGGCATAAAAGATGAATTTAAAGATTAAATTATAAATTACACCCGATTGGTATGAAAATTTGCATGCATGTTAAGAACATATAGAACATGTAATCCAACAGTTGGATATTCAAAATTTGAATTCAATAATAAGTTATTAGTGGGTATAACATTTTTTAGAATTATATCAGATGTAACTTGAATTCAACCCTATATTTCTTAATTCAATGTGAATTTTGACAAATTTACCGTTAGATTACATTATCTTCAATAGACCCTGAAATTGCAGCGGGCCTATTGCGGCGGGTGCAAAAACTGCCGCTACATGTTGCCTATTGCGGCGCTTTTTTGGCCCGCCGCTATAGGTGCAATCTATTGCGGCGTTTTTTGGGACCGCCGCTATAGGTAAGGTTTTTGTATAAAATCAAGTTTTTGTAGTTTACAATAAGGCATAAAAGATGAATTTAAAGATTAAATTATAAATTACACCCGATTGGTATGAAAATTTGCATGCATGTTAAGAACATATAGAACATGTAATCCAACGGTTAGATATTCAAAATTTGAATTCAATAATAAGTTATTAGTGGGTATAACATTTTTTAGAATTACATCAGATGTAACTTGAATTCAACCCTATATTTCTTAATTCAATGTGAATTTTGACAAATCTACCGTTAGATTACATTATCTTCATATATTTTTCATGCTTAAAAAATTTCAAGGTGATCAAAGATTAATAGTTATGTCATCAATCAATTTTTTAAATTCAAGTTTTTGTAGTTTAAAGTAACGCATAAAAGATGAGTTTAAAGATCAAATGGTAAATTACATTCGATTGGCATGAAAATTGGCATGCATGTTAAGAACATATAGAAAATGTGATCAAACGGTTGGATTTTCAAAATATGAGTACAACAATAAGTTATTGGTTGGTGTAACATTTTTTAGAGTTACATCAAGTGTAACTTGAACCCAACCCTATATTTCTTAATTCAATGTGAATTTTGACAAATATACCGTTAGATTACATTATTTTCATATAATTTTCATGCTTAAAAAATTTCAAGGTGATCAAAGATTAATAGCCATGTCATCAATCAATTGTTTAAATTCAAGTTTTTGTAGTTTAAAATAACGTATAAAAGATAAGTTTAAAAATCAAATGGTAAATTACATCTGATTGATATGAAAATTTGCATGTATCTTAAGAACATATAGAAAATGTGATCCAACGGTTGGATCTTCAAAATATGAACTCAACAATAAGTTATTTTTTTGTGTAACATTTTTTAGAGTAACATCAAGTGTAACTTGAACTCAACCCTATATTTCTTAATTCAATGCCTTATTTGACAAATCTACCGTTAGATTACATTATCTTCATATATTTTTTATGCTTAAAAAATTTCAAGGTGATTAAAGATTAATAGCCATGTCATCAATCAATTGTTTAAATTCAAGTTTTTGTAGTTTAAAGTAACACATAAAAGAGGAGTTTAAAGATCAAATGGTAAATTACATCCGATTGGCATGAAATTTGGCATGCATATTAAGAACATATAGACAATGTGATCCAACAGTTGGATTTTCAAAATATGAGTACAACAATAAGTTATTGGTTGGTGTAACATTTTTTAGAGTTACATCAAGTGTAACTTGAACCCAATCCTATATTTCTTAATTCAATGTGAATTTTGACAAATATACCGTTAGATTACATTATCTTCATATATTTTTCATGCTTAAAAAATTTCAAGGTGATTAAAGATTAATAGCTATGTTATCAATCAATTGTTTAAATTCAATTTTGTAGTTTAAAGTAACGCATAAAAGATGAGTTTAAAGATCAAATGGTGAATTACATCCGATTGGCATGAAAATTCGCATGTATCTTAAGAACATATAGAAAATGTGATCCAACGGTTGGATTTTCAAAACATGAACTCAACAATAAGTTATTTCTTGGTGTAACATTTTTTAGAGTTACATCAAGTGTAACTTGGACCCAGCACTATATTTTTTAATTCGATGTGAATTTTGACAAATCTACCGTTAGATTACATTATCTTCATATATTTTTCATGCTTAAAAAATTTCAAGGTGATCAAAAATTAATAGCCATGTCATCAATCAATTGTTTAAATTCAAGTTTTTGTAGTTTAAAGTAACGCATAAAAGATGAGTTTAAAGATCAAATGGTAAATTACATCCGATTGGCATGAAAATTGGCATGTATGTTAAGAACATATAGAAAATGTGATCCAACAGTTGGATTTCAAAATATGAACTAAACAATAAGTTGTTGGTTGGTGTAACATTTTTCAGAGTTACATCAAGTGTAACTTGAATCCAATTCTATATTTTTTAATTCAATGTGAATTTTGACAAATCTACCGTTAAATTACATTATCTTCATATATTTTTCATGCATTAAAAATTTCAAGGTGATCAAAGATTAATAGTCATGTCATCAATCAATTGTTTAAATTCAATTTTGTAGTTTAAAGTAACGCATAAAAGATGAGTTTAAAGATCAAATGGTAAATTACATCCGATTGGCATGAAAATTGGCATGCATGTTAAGAACATATAGAAATCTGATCCAACGGTTGGATTTTCAAAATATGAACTCAATAATAAGTTATTTCTTGGTGTAACATTTTTCAAAGTTACATCAACTGTAACTTGAATCCAACCCTATATTTCTTAATTTAATGTGAATTTTGACAAATCTACCGTTAGATTACATTATCTTCATATATTTTTCATGCTTAAAAAATTTCAAGGTGATAAAAAATTAATAGACATGTCATCAATCAATTGTTTAAATTCAATTTTGTAGTTTAAAGTAACGCATAAAAGATGAGTTTAAAGATCAAATGGTAAATTACATCCGATTGGCATGAAATTTGGCATGCATGTTAAGAACATATAGAAAATGTGATCCAACAGTTGGATTTTCAAAATATGAATTCAACAATAAGTTAATTTTGAAATGAATGGTTCCTTCATATACTCTACTACTATACTTTTTAATAAATTGTCATTTCATATTTTAGGTATTGTGATCCAAAGATAGGGCTGTTTTATGTTATAAAAGAAGCATTCAACCAACAAATTTGCAAGTTCCTCTTTGTTTTCTTTTCTTTGGTTTATGAATGACTTTCTTTGAGTTCTACTTTTTTTTTTTTTTTTTTTTTTATATATGTATCACGTTAACTCTCTTTTTTTTATCTTTTTTTTTAAATGTATTTTTAAAAATTTGAATTGAAATAAAAATAGTTACTACAATACTCCCTGATTAATGATCAAAATATAAATGATCAATTACTATTTCCTTCTATTTCCTCACTTTTTCTTTTTCTTTTTTCCTTCTTCGTATTTTTTTTTCTTTTTAAGTATTTTTTTTTACCATCATTGTACATGCTTTTGGCGTTAAAGTTTTTTAACCATCATTGTATATGTTTTTGGCATTAGATTTTTTTTATTTAGTTATTTATATAAATAGTTGATAATGTGGTGATTAGATTTTAAAGAGTCCATGATAGAATTGAATTCTAAAAAATCTTTATCTTCTATTTCCTCACTTTTTTTTTCCTTCTATGTTTTTTTTTTCTTTTTAAGAATTTTTTTTTACCATAATTGTATATGTTTTTGGCGTTAAAGTTTTTTAGGTATTTTTTTTTTTATCGTCATTGTATATGTTTTTGGCGTTAAATTTTATTTTATTTAGCTATTTATTTAAATAGTTGATGATGTGGTGATGTAGTAATCCCAAATTATAATAAATGCTCTAAATGAACCCTTACCTAAAAAATAGAAGAGCCTCTAAGCACGCGTGTGAGCGCGTGTTCAGAGGCTAGTATTATATTTTATTACTATTTAAATTATATTATATTAATTTTAATATTAGAGGGTATTTTGGTCATTTTTAGGTTTAGGGGTACATTTTAAGTTTTACTAAAATAATTTTAAAATAAATTAATCAAGAAAATATTAAATATTAATATTAATATTAAATATAAATATTAAATATTACTATTTATAAAATATTTATGTATAAAATATGTCTATAAACCTAAGTTGCCTTTAGTGGTTAATAGGCGTGCCATGTTGCTTTCCAAGGTCTCGCCTCAGGTTCTAACCTCCACAACAGCCTCTCTTTTTCTTTTCATTTTTTAAGTTACTCCTATTAAAACTACGTCGTTTTGATTCTATTTAAAACAAACATAAAACCCTAATCTTTTTCATTTTCTTTCTCTCATCTTCTCTTCTCAGCCGCCCCATCCCCTCTCTACCTCTTCATTCATCTCACCTTCAACAACAACAACCACCATTCCTCACCGCCTCATTCACACCTCTTCTTCCACGGCGTCGTATCATCATCCTTCCTCCAATTCAACAACGCTGCTCAGATCTTCTCCCATTCCTTCTTCGCACTCTCCAACCAAATGGGCCAGCCCATTCTCAGGTCCCCTCAAAAAATTCAAGCTCTTTTTTTCGATTAAAATTCAAGCTCTTGTTCTTGCTTTTTGCTTTTTGTTTATTTGGTCGTGGTCTCATGGATCCAATTTTTTCGGTGTTTTTTTCGTTGCGTGTGATGCATGCAACAGTGCTTTTATGTGTTATTGTGTGAGTGTTTCTTATTACCAAAGAAAGAACGAGTGGATTTGCTTTTGATTTTTCCGAATCTTTGTTTCGATTTTTTTAAAAATGGTATTTTTACTTTTATATCCTTGCGATTGTTGAAGGAAACTCTTGATGAATCTTTGTTAGCCATTTTTGGTAGATCTGAGACTGATTTTGTGGATGAATTTATTTTCCTTACAGTTCATTTTTTTCTGACACGTTTTAAAATGAAATTGTTTTGTCTGTGAGTTTTTTAAGTACGAAGAAACTGAATTTTTTTTCCTTCTAATTAGATATTCACCTTAATATCTACTTGGATCGAGAAGCTTAGGGCATTTATTGATTTAAATTTTTCTGACTTTTGTATTAAAATTTAAAATTTTAGAAAAGTAATTTGTAACCTGTTAGCCAAATAATGCCAAAATCTTTGAGGAATTTCAAAGCCGGAACTGTTTGTGTCATTTTGTGCTTGTCTTTGTAGAAGATTTTTAATTTTTTTAATTAAAAAAATCCTGGGTTTCTTATTTTTTTTAATAGCTTTAATGGTAGCTTCTGGTTGATGTTACTTTTAGTTGACATGGTAAAGGTCTAATAAACGTCATCATTTCATATTGTAATCTTGTGGTTGACGTTTGGTTTAGTAATTGGGTAATTAATACATAAAATAAATGGGCATCTTTGTTTGGTACAAATGTTACTTTGTTTGGTATCAAAAATAAAATGAAAATAAGTAGGAAATACTTAAGGTTTGATATTTTCACAGCCTATGATTGTGAAAGGAAGGATGGTGTAAACCTGTTTTGTTGGGACGAAAGATAGGAGTGGTCGAAGCAATGCTTAATCGTCTTGCAAAATTTGGGTTCTGCTTCGTTTTCTTGCAAAATTTGATTACTTATAGTTTTACTTTTGAATTTTTTTTATTGGGTTTTACTTAGTTTGGTTTGTGGGTTCTTGGTAATTTTTCAATTGGGTGTTAGTCAAGTTCTTCAATTTGTGATCAAATGCAAACAATTCTGCTGGGAAAGTAAATTTCTTGATGAAATTTCAACTGGTTTCTACTTCTTTTGATGAGTTCCTTTGCCACATTTGGTTATAGCTATAACTGGCTTTTGGTTTTCTATGATAATTTTCTATTGGGCTTGTAATTAGATTGCTTTAATTTCCTTTGGAATGTGGAATTTCCTAGTGGCAATCTTAGTTTCATTGGGAATATCAACTGCGTCTAGCTTTTATTTATTTATTTATTGGGTAATTTAGTTTGTGGATTTCTTGGTAAATTTTCAATTGGGTACTAGTCAAGTTCTTCAATTTGTGATCAAATGCAAATAATTCTGCTGGGAATGTAAGTTTCTTGATGAAATTTCAATTGGATTCTACTTCTTTATTTTTTTTTGAGTTCAATTGCCAAATTTGGTTATAGTTATACCTGGCTTGTGTTTTTCTCTGTTAATTTTCTATTGGGCTTTTAATTTGATTACTTAAATTTCCTTTGGAATGTGAAAATTTCTAGTGTCAATCTTAGTGTCTTTTAGATGAGAAGCCATTAAAGATCAGAAGAAGTTCTTAGGATTGGACCATATACATGTGCAGAATGGAACTATGGGTAATTATATTTTATTTAAGTGTTTTTGTTATTATATATGTATTTTTTTTTTTATATCTTGTATATATTTCTGATTTTTTTTTTCCATTTTCATTTGTGATTCGTGCCAGTGGATTACCTGTATGGTTGCACAACATCCCTGGGATTCAACTAAGGACAGCAAGTCCTTTATACATGGTAATTTGAAATTTTTTATATTTATTAGTTTTCATTTTTGGCTTAATTAAAAATATTTCTAATAGCTCTAAATTTAACTTTTTTTAGAGTGAGATGAAAACTTTTACTACATTGATCGTGGATATGATGAAACATGAGAATCTCTTTGCTTCACAAGGTGGACCTATAATTCTTTCTCAGGTTAGTAAATTATACTTAGTTTTTATTGTTTTTGTTAAGGTTATTTTTAAAAAAATATATATATAAAAATATCTAGTGATTTTCCATTAAGAAATATAAAATATAACAACGCGTACTTTTTGATTAAAGTAATTTTATTAGGCAATTTTATAGACGTATCACCAATTATGTAAAAGTAATTTTAATATTTTTTATTATGCTTTCTAATATTTATCAATAACATTCATTACTACTCATTTAATTTAGTAAATTTCTTTTTCATTAAAAAAAAAATTCTTTTTCATTACTACTCATTTAATTTAGCATTTCTACGTGACTGACTCTGTCTCTCTTCTGCATTTCTTTCCCAGCTTCTCTACATTCATCAACTTAACACAAATATCTTTGGTAAGTGAATACTCCAACTTAATAATTACTCGTGGCTTATTGAAATAATGAGATGTTTATTATTGTTTTTATAGATTTGAGTATATTGTCTTCTATAGTTCTCCTCCTCTCCCCATCGGAAAGACCCCAAGGCCTCAACTATTGCATTCTTTGTAATACTATCAATTTATAAGATTTCAATTTTCATTCTTTGGTGGACAATGAATATATTATATTTTAGATAAGGAATAGACTTTTTTCCCAGTCTAAAGAATAACATTTTCTTTCATATTGTCACTAGGGAAACCCTAAAAATAACCAAACTAATTTTTTCTTTTGTTAATATAAAAAAAAATCCAATAAACTTTTCAAGTCACAATAGGAAAGACAAATCCCCAACAAAATAGACGTGGTAAAACTTAGAGAAATCTTAGTCCTATAATGATCAAGTCAATTCATCTGACTTGGGGTTTTGTTTTTGTGCAATTAATTATGTTTTGCAAATTTTTCTTATAGGGATTGAAAATTGGTGGAACAGTAGGATAGGCCCCGCTCTCTAAATCCTATAGTATAAGTTAATAAAAGGTGATGTTATGGAAACTCTTGAATTCTACTCCAATCATGCGTACTAACAACTGCGAAAATTGGCTCTCATTTGAAATTAAAATAAGAATTCAATTCTAAAATTCATTATAGGATATAGGTCAATCATGTGGATCATTTTTGTTTTATTGAGTTTCTATTCCTCTTCAATTTTACTGCTAATAATAGTTAAATTATTGCTTAAATTCTATGAAAATTTTCTAGCTTTAAATAATACAATTCATCTTGATTATTGATATTATGGTTTTAATTTGGTGTTTTGAATTACACTAAGAGTCATGTAACTTAATCAGTTAGTTTTGTTTTGTGCTAATTTTTCAAGTTATTCACAAGGTTCAAATCCTCCCTCCCCAATACAGCTATAAAAAATTTGGTGTTCTTTAATTGTATATCAAGACCGGTGTTGATTATTTCCTCAATTATGACAACCATTAAAATGATAATTTATTTGGTTTCTTTTACATTTATATTGCAATAAAATTCCCGATTTCTCTTTGCGTCCATTGATTTATATATCTTTAATCTTTGAAATATGGTGGTACTGCCGTACTGGTAGGTCTAGATACTGGTGGTTATTAACCCTATAAAAAAAAAAAAAAAATTCAAAGAATTATTGGATTTTACATGCTTTTGCTAATAAGATATTTAAAATTGAATAATAAATAAAAGAAGCACATGTATTGGACAGGTTAAAATGCTGGTTACAAATTTTTATAGACCAAATTGTGCATTTTTTTTTCTTTTGCAATTCTTGCCTTAATTTAATGATATTGTATTATATATATATATATATATATATATATATATTGATCGGAAATACCTGTACAAATCGCAATAAAACACCAATCTAAACACAATAGTATTCAAACTATACCTCTACAAACCCATTACAGGGCCTATACAATCAATGTATTTACAATTCTGAAATACACAGTAATTAGGAACACGCTACACTACAAAAAAACTGATTAATTGCGGTAGACCTATTGCGGCGGGTGCGAAATCCCATGTGTTTATCTATTCATTTACTATTAGGATTTAATAGCAAACCCCATGTGTTTATTTGCAATAACAGCTTCAGCATGACCTATGGTTATTTTATATTTTTCTATAGAAAGGAAACCCCTTTATATTTCCCTTTACTATGGAAAGAGTATATAAATAAATCTAAGTGAACTACTGTTTTTTCTTTCTCTGTTCAGGTGGCACAACCATTTAAATCCCAATATAAAAAAGACTGCATGGACCAAAGAAGAGGAGTTGATTCTCATTAACGCCCACCAAATGTACGGGAACAAGTGGGCTGAAATAGCAAAGTTGCTACCTGGAAGGTATCACTACAGAACTTTTACTGTTTTACATGAAAACCAAAGACTTGAATTATTATATAAGGAGATGGAAATTACAAACATCTGTCTCTCTCTCTAAATGTGAGATTTGGTGTATACATAATTGAAATGACCAGGTGTTGGTTATTCTCTTGCCATGCATATAGTTTCTGGATAATTCAAATTATTCAAACTATTATCAATATTTGAGTTAATCAGAAATTAACTATGTAAATAGTAAGTTGTTGTTTTGGGGCTTATGAGGTTATATCATTCTATGTTTTTGACATGCGTGTTGGGAGATGCATCATGCATGTTCTTGTTTTATAGGTATAACTAAATTTTACCAGCTATATTTTCCGTACATTTATGAGGATTAGTTTATTATTGGCTTGATATAATTCTTACAGAGGGCATGCTGTATCAATTTGAGTTTAGCTTGATCAAGGCAATTATATGCAGGGCTAGTATTTAATCAGTTTTTAGCCTTTTTACCTAAGATGCACTAATGTCTTAGTCTACCCTGTCAATTTAATGGACCATAAAATTGTAGTTACAATGTACTTTGGGATATTATAGCATGCATATTGTTAGAGTCTTCATTTTTAGTTGTAAATGAGGAACTTCTTGTGATTTAATATGTTATTTTTAAACAAACAGGACTAAAAATTCAATAAAAAATCATTGGAACTGTTCAGTTGCGAAGAAAATAACAGTTTTATCTTCTGATTTGTGCACTTGTGAAACAAAGGCAGAAAGTAGAAAGCCTAAAGAGGTTAAAAAAAATGATGATCGAAGAGTTAACTGGGAGGGAAGCGCAAATGATTGTTCACTAGATTTGGTTCTTGGAATTGCTCAAGGAAAGGATAGCAATTCAAAACTACCTAGAACAAATGATATAACAAAACTACCTAGAACAAAACTACCTATATAGATTCGAATTCTTGCTTTGGATGCAAGAGTTCGAATCTATCATTGGGTTGGTATTAGGGAATTCATTTGGGAGGATTGTGGGCAATTGCCAACTGAGACTTTGTGACAATTATTAGACCAAAGAGAGAAAAAATCAACAATGTTTTTTAAATGAATTGAGAAGAAGATGCTAAGTTAATTTCTTTAACATCTAATACCACCATAGGTAGAACCCAACATGTAGAGTTCCTTTTCACTCTAAATAAGCAATAGTAATCACTTATCTCAAAGACTACCATGCACACTAATAAGAGTTTTTTTTCCTTTTTTATTCCCAAATAAATTGGTCAGGTTACTAGTAGGAGGATACTAGTAGAATTAATTCTTTCCTCTTCTCTTTTCTTTGCTTCTTGAATGTTGAGTAATTCATTATTTTTCAGATTACTAATAAAAAGTGTAGAAAGCACCATTAGGAGGGGGCTCTTTCTCTCTTGTTTTTTAAACTAGTTTGGACACTAGTGATGAATGATTTTTTTTTTCTTAATGTGGATATTTCCATACACGTAAGATCTTATGGGTTTTCTGATTGTTAATCTCTCTAGCACATTGTCTACCATTGCAGCCTTTTGAAACTTCTGCAAAGATGAAGGAAATTGATTCAAAGTAATTGGTTTCTGTATTGTTAATCTCAAATCTCAATTCTGATTTGAAAGGAAAATTCTCATACTGTCATAAAGTGAGATTACAATGACTAGGCTATTTATACACTAAGGAGTTGGTTATGCTAACAACTCCAGAACAAACTATGCTAGCACTTACAACTACCAATAATACATGTCCATAATTATTAACATGTTTAGAAGAAAGTACAAGTAATTCTGCACATGGAATACTCGGCCATGACCCATTGCCATGTGAAATACCCTACATCACATAGAGAGAGAGAGAGTTGATTATCTGTTTGCCCATGTATTTCTTCAAATTATGATACAATTGGTAGGGAAAATAAACAATTGGTAGTGCACTCTGTAACCTACCCCCCATTACCCCTCTCTCCTTTTGTGGTTAAGTGCTACTGTACTCTGAATGCTGTACTCTAAATGCTTTTTTCTTCTTCTGTTTTCCCCCCCAAGTATTTTTTGCTACCAGAATTTTTAAAGCTGCTGTCTGTTATTGTTTGTGTAGATTTTAAAAAGGAACTGAGGTCCCTTAATAGAGAGTTGCAGTTGCATATTTTGGAGCTTGCTGATGTTCTTGTTGAGAGGCCATCGCAGTATGCAAGGAGAGTGGAGGAAATATCCCTTATATTTAAAAACTTACACCATCTTCTCAATTCACTGCGTCCCCATCAGGTAAAATCATTCTAGATTATTTGTGATCATTTCTTTTGGATGGTTTTCAAGAATCTACTTCATCATATATTGTCCTTTTCCTTATAGGCTCGAGCAACGTTAATTCACATTCTAGAACTCCAAATACAGCGCCGTAAACAAGCTGTGGAGGATATAAAGAGGTATGACCTTAGAAAGTGTTTGTAATTTTGTCTTCCTTTTGAACTTATAAAAAAAGTTTGTCTTCCTTTTGAGCATTTTATATGATAAATTTCTTTTGTACTTGATTTCTTGTAAGATCATTGGAAGGGTGTGGTAATTTTACCTGCTGAATGTATAGCTTTTAGTTCCAAAAAAAATTGAAATTTAATCCTTTGATTGTTATTGTGTGAGAGAGTGATAATTACAATTGAGCTTTTAAGTGAGAAAATTTCTTTTGCATTTTGTCCCTTTTAAGATTGTTGGATGGATGACTTCATTTTACAAGCTGAATTAATAGCATTTAGATATTTAAAAATAGAAATAAATTAATAATAATCCTTTGTGTGTGTCTGTTGAACCACGGAGAGTGATGTTAGAAAATTTAAGCCCAAAGGCCCGTTACTCTGTTTTTCAATCCATTTGCTATCTCAGGGCTAGTCATTTATTTCTCTTAAGTTATGCTTTGTTATTATTATGTCTATAGTATTTTTAAAGCTTTTGTGAATAGAATGTGACCTTTAAATGAAGTTAAATGCTTAGGATTTGATTGTTATATGCAAGTTGAATGGATTGGATTCTAGGGTTACTAAAGTCTATTATAAATATCACCTCATTTGAGTCATTGTAGGCAGTCTTTTCTTATATGTGTGGCCCTGTGGGATGCAATGATAACTGCAATACTGTTGAAGAATTCATTGCTTCCGACCCTGTTCATGGACCCACTATCTGTAACTCTCTCTCTTTTCTAACTCTTTGTTCTATTCTGTGCTTCTTCTTTTTTAAGTTCTTTTTGGCTTTTCCTCATCTGGGTATTTGTTTCTTAATGGGTTTGAGTTGTTCTTTAAATTCTTAAATTGTTTTTGTTTAAGATTGAGTCTAGTAGATATTGGCTTTGATGTGATAATTTTCATTTGGGTTGGTCTTATTTTGGGCTCTTACCATTTCATTTTTTGTCTTAGTGTTTGTTTGTTTGTTTTTTGACCATGTTACACGACAAGCACTTGTCTGTTAGTGATGGTGATAGACTAGTTTCTATATTTCCAATGATCTTTATTGGGTGTTTTAATGCAGATTTTTTACTAGGGTTCTTTGTCTCTTTAAACTAGATTATTTGTCATTATATATAATTTGGGGATATATACTGCAGATTGGTGTGATTCTTCATGCGTGGAAGCAGTCATAGATATGTGATTACTCATGGTCAGCGAGTGTGATTTTATCAGTAGTGTGTTTGGATTAGTTTATTTGTTATATACAGCTTTTTAAAGCCTCATATTTTCTAGGTACAATTGTATTTTTGCCAAATTTTTGTTCAAACATATAGCGGCGTTTCTATCCGCCACTATAAGTGAACTTTCTCCACTTTCATTGATTACCTATAGCGGCGCCGTTTGCCCGCCGCTAAAGGTGCAATTCGTCAATTTTGAATGATTGCCTATAGCGGTGGTTTTTGACCGCCGCTAAAGGTATCTACCTTTAGCGGCGGGTCATGCCCGCCGCTATGACCCGCCGCTAAAAGTGCAATTGGCCCGAATTCTGAACTCCTATGGTGGCGCTTTTTTCCCGCCGCAATAAACCTTTCCCCGCCGCTAAAAGGTATGTCTATAGCGGCGTTTTTGGTGACCGCCGCAATATACCTACAACGGCACCGGAATACTAACGGGTCCGCCCGCCGCAATAGCACCCGCCGCTAAAGGTTATATGTACCTTTAGCGGCGCTTTTTTGGGCTTTAGCGGCGCTTCTGGCCCGCCGCAATAGCCCTTTTTTTTTGTAGCATATGCTATTATCTCTTAATGACAGATTGTTTGATGCACTAAAAGTCGAACATTCGCTCATTACTTTTTCAAACTCACAACATAAGTATCTTCGATTTTATATACATTATAGATAGATTAGTATTGAGTCGTGACTAAGTTTGTAAAAATATTGAGCATATTTTCGTCCTTTAGCTCGTCAATGCTTAAGATTTGAGGCCTTGGAAGATACATTTGTTGAAGCCTTGAGGTGAGAGTGGGCGGTCTACGATTGTGAGTTCATTATAGAGAGATTTTGCTTTGGGTAGAAATTGAGTGACATAAAGATCACTTTGTTTAAGACTTTGTAATTTGCATTGCATGTAAATCTAAAAGATAGGAGTATTGGAAGCAGAGGCAAGTGATGCTTCAAAGAGATACAAATCAGTTTCAATACCCTGATGAGTTTTTTTCAACTCTTTGTTTCACAAAAGCTGGGATATTTATCAGAAATAAATATATTGTTCAGGCTAGCCCACAAGCACTTATACTTATGAAATACCCATCACACTAAGAGTATACAGTAATTAATTGGTATTACTGAAACATGGTATACTTTCTTGTACTTGTAGCATATATTTCTACATATGTCCTTGACAAATTCAAAAAGAAAAAAGTGCCACTGCCAATAGATAACTCTTAAGAATTAATTGGATTTCCTGGCTTAAACTCCTAGGACTTGCTCAATAGTCAATACTTTGGATTTCTACGCGTAATAAACTGCATACGATTTTGTAGACCCATAAGATAGTTCAATCATCCAATTAGTTTACGCCAATGCAATAAAGTCTCTCATGATATAATGCCAAATTCCGAAAAATACCAAACTTGTCTTTGTTTTGTTTGATGTGTATGAATACTAGTTGAATTGGTACAGATCTTGATCTTAACCTAATGATGTATTGAGAGGCTTTCTCAACACTATTGATGTCACTAAAGGAATATTTCATTTAGTTTTTTTTTTTTTTTTTGGAGGAACAAGACCCACTTAGTTTTATTAGCTAGGAATTGGGATATATGGGAAATGCATTGATTGTTAACTCAAAAGTCACAAATGCATTATGGGCCTCACCTAAAATTATTCTAGGTGTTCCAAAAACATATAACATGTTACTTTCATTATGAATCATTGAATTGTAGGATAATAATTTTGGTGTTAATGCATATGGGGTGAAACTATATTATAAAATCTCTCTAATAGCAAATAACAAGTAGATTCCAATTGATTCTTTAAATAAATAAATAAAATAGTAGATCTTGTGAATTTCAGTTAACTTAACTAGTAAAATCTCTGATAATTGAATAAGAAATCCAAAATTTAATCTCCGCTTACACCAAAAACCAATCGGTGTCTTGATCTAATAATAAAGAGTTATCATGTTTTGGGCTCACATGTCAATCTCACAAATGTCTTTTACAACCAGATAATACAAGAATCCCCCCCCCCTCTCTACGCCAATCCTAATTCTAGTCATACAACCCACATGTCGATCTCACATACATATTATACGCCCAACTTATACAAGAATTTCTCACACCTTTCCCACCTCCTTCAATCTCAATTGTTTCACCTTCTAGCCTACTCCATTTTTCTACGCAACATGTCAAACATATGTGCCCATATCTTCCTAACTTTCACCCCTAACTTCCACCATTTCCATAAACCATTCACAATCACAATTACAAAACTCATTCCAAAACCAAACACAATCAACAATCCACCACGCCAATCATGATCACTACTAGCCAATCTCACCACATAGAGGGCTAAACTCAGTAAAAATTGCACACCTTGAGCTCCTGATTTTGAGGTACTACAATGGATTTGAGAGAGAGAGAGAGAGAGTTGAATAAAAAAATATTTTTTTTTTTTTTTAGCATTTGACACATTTGATGTAGGGGTGTTTTTTATGTTTAGTGTGCTAGAATTTAGCACAGATTGTCTTGATTTCTAACAAATTTAGCTAATGATTATTCTTTTGGTTGAGTATTTTTTTTTTTTCTAATAATGGGACATATTTAGTGAGCAATAGGGATAAAATACTCTAACGCATGAATAGAGAATTGTGTACAAAGAAAAAGAAATCAAAAATTAAAAAAAAAATTCAAAGCATACACTGAACATAAACTTGTTTTTCGACATATCAAAAAAATTAAAAAATTTCTACTTTCATCCCATATGTGCATATTTTTTATACCATGCAAGTTGATAATTATTTAATTTGATGTACTCTGTAAAACAATAAAATTATTTAGAGTACTTTCATTCGTTTAACATATAAGTTTATGTTTAAGTTTAAAAAAATGGTAAATAAATAATTAAATGCAAGATGATATATAATGATCCTTTTTTTTCATTGTACAATGTTGTTTGATTTGAATAATTTCAGTTTAATTTTTTTATTTTTGAAAAATAAAATTTTTTCTATTCTAATGTTTGGTTTTATTTCTTAAAATGATACACAAACATTTTCCATATATTTGGTGCAACATAAAGTAAAAAATAAAAAGTGTGATGTCTCACGACCTATTCACCCCATGTACAACCCACCAGATCCGCACAAATACACAACCCACTAGATCTTTTTTCTTTTTTTCTCTTTTTTTCTTATCAGTTTTAAATGTCTCTTAGCATCTCAGCATGTTTCATCATCATTTTTTCTTATCGTTTTTAAACCCTAGATCTTTTTTCTTTTTCTTTTTTTCTCACCGTTTTCTAGAGCAAATCTGAATAACCAAATTTGATAATGATAAAAATTATGTATAGCATGATACCAAAAAATTTGCACATATAGAATGAATGAAAAAATGGTTTAATTTATTCCATATATTTAAAATAAAATTTCATGTTTAATTTCTTAAAAATTCTTTCTTTACATGACAAGTTTCAAAAGATGTATTGTGTAAATTAAATTTTGGTTCCATCATTGAAAGGTACCAATTTGGTTCCATGCAAATTGGTACTTATATAATTTGGTGTAATATGTAAAGAGTTTAAATTCTTTAAAAATTGAAAATCATTTATTATTTATTGTAATATTAATGCTAGTTTCAAACAATGATAGCCAGTAAATTTCTTTTAAGTTATTATTTTTCTAATAAAATGACATTTTTGTGAGCGTTAAGTGAAATGAGCTAGATCTCGTTCTAGCTTAACAAAACCCTTAAATTCACAAAGAAAACTTGGACACATTGAAATTTTAGAACGGTGAGTATAAACAAGTAGAACTTGTACATGAGATAAACAAGAAGCTGCTAGAGTCAATCAATGGGTCAAGCAAAGCGTACATGTCTCCTACTTTGATTGATGGAGCATACATTATTCGGGGTGCTATATGCTAAATCCTTGTCTTACGGTGAAGTCCGGATCAGATATGAATGGTGCATGTTTACTATCTACTAATTCTTCAATATTAGATTTTGAATAAGTGGAAGAAAAATGACTCGTTTCACAATCTTTTTTTACAATTTATCAAAGTGGTAGGTTATGAGTGGTGTGAGAAAAAGATGATATTCGTGGTGAATTAATCCACATAAAAATGATCATGTACCATTCACAAGAATCACAACTTATCATGTAAACAAGTTAGTCATGAAAAATATGTCAAAGTTGTTTAGTATTTTATTATGGAATAGGTGTTTTCCTTATTGACGTCCGGCTCGCCAAAGGGGTTAGTTTGGGTTCAGCCCTCCAACTTTTTATTAAGATTGAGCCAGACTTTTCCTAATAAATAAAAGTATTATTATTATTATTATTATTATTATTATTATTATTATTATGATAAGGGACATCAGGACTTCGAGTAATGGGGGCAACTCTGTTATTGGCTGTGTGTGGCGGCTCCAACTTTTGACTCTACTGCTTTACCACTAAGGATTTTTGTTTAAAATTTTTTAAATGGCCAAGTTGTTTTTTTTGGGCAAAATGGATTGATTGGGCTTAATTTTTTTTTTTTTTTTTTTTTGTTATTATAGGTAATTTATGTTATTGAGATAATTTTTTTGGGCTTGTATATTTTGTTTTAGATTTAATCTATTAATTTTTTATGGCCTTTAAAATGTGAAAAATGCTAAAATTACAAAAATTTTACAAATTGCTAATATGGTGAGTAGTTATTGATAAATGAAAAATGATCCAAGTGTGCAAACCAATAAAAACTTGCTACCTCAATAGTTTGTAAAAACATTTTGTCTATAACATTACTCTCAAAAGAATTGATGGCATTATTAAGAGGGGAAAAATGCAATTGTATTGAACAAAATTGCTAGAATTAGTACCTATTAATATACTAATATTTTTATTAAAAAAATTAGGGGGGGGGGGCATTGGCCCTTTAGTCCATGTATAGCTCCGTTCGGGATTATTATAATTATTATTGTTGTAAGACACAAATCAAGCCTGCTTCAAATGCGTGTAGGAAACAAGCCCAAATGGCCTCAAACAATAGAATTTGTAGAGGGTGAGTTTGAAACCTAGGCCGTTTTGGACGATGGAAAGCAGAAACGTTGAGCTAGGTCCACAATTGCTTGCAAAGATATTGTAATGCAACGTAGGCTCTTCTCAGATATGAGCCGAGGACCTTTTGTATTAAATTCTCTTGTTCTTCTTAGAAAAATATCCAAAGTCCCCCTCTACAATGTTCTCTCCCTCTCTATTTATATCCTTCTTCCTTGTGCTTCCATTCATGGAGTTTTCAATGCAAATGCCTTTCCCCATCCGCCATCCTCTTGGAATCTTCCCCCAATAGCTATAAGGCTGATCACCGTCATCTCAGATGTAACTTCTTCATTAATGCGGCCAGAGGGGTAGGTATGAAGTCTTTAATGTAGTGGCAGCAGCTTTTTGCAAGGCGCTCTCCACTTGTTCTCCCTTTTTGCATTCCTCCGGGGCGCACCTTTGCTTGCTGAGCTTTCTGGTTTCCCCTTTAAGTACCACGGTGCATCTTATGGCCCTCACCTCGGTCAGCCGAGGACGCACCTCTCCTCGGACCATCCCATCTGGCCTTTACTTCCACAGCGGGCTTATGGGCCTTTAAGTTCGGTGCTCTTGTTGTCGCCAGACCATCTTCGGACAAGTTAGTGTCCTCGGATCAGGCCCAAGGCCCAAAGGCATGTATCTACATTTTTGTCCCCACAATTATTATTATTATTATTATTATTATTATTATTATTATTATTATTATTATTATTATTATTATTATTATTACTCGGTTGTATGTTAACTTGATATAAGGTGAATATGAATTCCAAAATTGTAGTAAGAGAGTCTTTCAAAACCACTTTCTTAAAGGACTCACTTGTGTCAAAACCGAAGAATAATTTTATTAATCTCTTATAGTAAATAGCTATTTTATGATCTCTTTGTTTATAGTAAATAGCATTTATCATTGAAGGACTTTGCGTATAGTAAATAGCTCTTTTTTACCTCTTTGTTTATAGTAAATAGTTATTATTATTGAGTGAATGTCATAAATTTATTCTATCTGCCTTCAAAAAAAAAAAAAATATTCTATCTATAAAAACAAAAAAAAGTTGAGCTAGATTGAAAATGAGGATCTCTTTCGTGTGCTGTTAGCATGGGTATGAGAATGAAAAGGTGAACTTTGAGCTCCATTTTAAATTTTGATGTGTCTTTTACTCTCTTCCACCCATTGGATTTTGGTCATTCAGACAATGTCTTTATTACTTTATTAAAGAAATCAAATTGGTTTCCAATTTCCATTGTTGGTGTCCCAAGTGAACGTGACTAACAGATAAAACCTTCTTCATCTTCTTCTCATTTATCTCTTAGTGAGTTGGGTTTGGGATTGAACAGTTGGTCCTCCTTTTTATTCAAACAGGTTAAATGCTTCAGTGTTTCAAGCCATATGTCAATGCTACAAAAGATAAGGCACATTGGCCCAAATCACCAGATGAAGACAAATTTATGTCCTTAGTACCATAGTCAAGGCCATATTTGTTAATGCTACAAAATTATGAGGGCCATGAGGCATTGGCCTAAATATATCATAATTTGTTGCTAATATCCACTTTAATCCCTTGGTCACTATTCATCTATTAAACTAAGACCTTGAAGTTAATGTTAATACAGCAATCATAAAAAGCAAGTTTATTCAAGGAATTGCCCGTCTGCGTATTTATCAATGACCTTGAAGTGGAGACATGAATATTTATCAAGGCTTCATACAAATCAGATGCTATTATCTCTTAATGACAGGTTGTTTGACGCACTAAAAGATGAAAATTCGCTCATTACTTTTTCAAACTCACAATGTTATTTGGATTTTATATACATTATAGATAGAATAGTATTGAGTCGTGACTAAGTTTGTAAAAATGTTGAGCATATTTCCGTCTTTTAGCTTGTCAATGCTTCAGATTTGAGGCCTTAATTTGAAGATATATTTGAAGTCTTGAGGTGAGAATGGTCGGTCTACAATTGTGAGTTCATTAGAGAGAGATTTTTCTTTGGGTAGAAATTGAGTGACATAAAAATCACTTTGTTTAAGACTTTGCAAATTTGCATTGCATGTAAGTCTAAAGATACAAGTATTGGAAGCAGAGGCAAGTGATGCTTCAAGAGAGTAAATGTCACCCCTTGCCAGCATACTAAATGAATGGAAAATTATATATTTATTATATAATCTTAGAAGTTATAGTTGGCACAAAATTATATATTTATTATATAATCTTAGAAGTTATAGTTGTGCCAAGTAGTTTCACTAGATAAATGGAATAAAATAAGCAAGCTTAATGTTCAATAAAGAACCTATAAAGTATATATACATATGTTTATTCATATTGTGTATATACATATGTTTATATATAAAAAATAAAAATTAAATTAAATTGCATATGAAAATTGAAGTTTTTCTGTCCATTTTATTGTGTATGAAAACTTCATATATTATATTCATCATTCATTCCTCTGTTGCTTTATTGTAGTCCATTTTGGAGCTCAAGTTTGCTCAACTCAAGCTCCAAGTAGATAGCCATTCACTTGGATTGTCTAATTGAAAATACCACATTAGACTATCCCTGTGAGAAGCTATCTACTTGGAACTTGAGTTTGCTAGACTTGATTTTCACTTGAAACTCAAGTTTGTTAAACTCGAGTTTTCAAAAGACATAACTAAATAACTTTAGGTAGTGGTTTTTCAGTACTTTTTTTTTTTTTTTTTTTTTGCAAAAATTGAATATTTGGCCAAAAAAAAAGTCTTTTTTCCTATGGTTTATCTTTTCTTTTTTTTATTAAAATATAATGTATATACATGTTTATACATAAAAAATTCATCTGTTATATTCATCATTCACTCTTTCGTTTCATTAATTAATCCCAACAAACTTAGTGCATTTGGATGTTATATGAAATGATCATATGCTTGTGAACACAAAATTAAATTGCATATATCTTTTGTTTACATTAGTTTTTTTTTTTTTTTTTTTTCTATTTAGGATTCATGACCATTTCAATGACCAACCAACTAGGTCACTTAAGCCAAATTAATGGTGATATCAACTATATCTATGATAATTAAGGCTTTGTTAAGTCCATTATAAAGTTTCCAAATGGGGAAGGAAAACCAGCAAATAAAGTACGTTTCATTGTCATCTTTATTATAATTAGAGGCGCACCCCCGTATTGAATCAGCACTGCGTAATGTATAATATCAGTTACTTATTCACTAAGACTGACAATAAGTTATATGAACAATTTTTTAAAAGATGGTGTACAATTACAGTCATGAAATAATTTACTTTTTTTTTTTTTTTTTTTTTTTGCTGAAATGTTTTACACTTGAGAAAGGATATGCAAAATTATAGATTAGCTAGTACAGTAAGCCAATAAATTCAACAAGGATGTGGCGTAAAAGGAGACACCATCATATATTGACATCCACATTAGATTTTTAGAGCTAAGAGACTCATTTTTAAAAAAAAAATTGAAACAAATTAAGCTAAAAAAGAGTAGAGAAAAAATGTGTTTCTCTCAAACTCTACCCTTAAATCTCTCAATGTCTCTCTCCTCTAAGCAACTATAACTAGAACAAACATAACAATTTTTTTCTTTAAACTCTGATAGGAATCCAACATCATAAAATTTCTTTTTAAATGAGAATATAATTCATTCAAATATCATGTCTAAATATATGTTTATGTTAGTAATTATGTTTTAAATTCAATAGATATTTGCAATAATAAAGTGTGAGTTGGAACTTTTATTTATTTTAATTTATTCATATAAGTTTCAATTTATGGAGTATAATCTAAAACTCATACATTCGAGTATTTCGGTTTAAATAGTCACTTGACTTTGTGTGCTAGATTTGCGTTCTTTCCATGTTAAATTTCAAAAAACAAATATTTTATATCTCAAGTTTTAGTATTGCATAGATCTCATAAATTTTCTTCTTTTTTTTAATTTTTTTTCTGCCATATAATGAATATGCTTGCAAAAATAACATAAAAATGTCAATCCAGAAGGCATTCACCCTTAACGGGCTAAGCAGTTTTGCTCATGCTCAAAAGCTTCTCATGTTTCGAATTTTAGTGGGGGTTTTGGTATTGTTATTTAAATAATAGTTTTTATTGTTTTAACAACACATATTTTCATAATACTTTTTTACTCACGCATATTTTCACAATACTCTTTCACCTACACATATTTTTACAACACTTAAACAACGTTTCTAGAACAACATTACCAAACAGACACCAGAGAACTAAAACTTCCGATTATCTAGTATACAAATTGAGTTGGTTTGGGTAATTTATTTGTTCTAAGGAGCAAAAAGGGTAGGGAAGTAAAGTGATAGGACTCAAAACACATAGGCGGATGTAAATGGAGAGTTTATGGGGGTAGTCAACCTCCAAGAGAAAAGATTGGGGATTACGAAGAGAGCATGGAGATCGACTTGGGGAATTTCATCAACTTTCATAATGAAGAATAGGTACATGCGTGCCTAGTATTGTATCAAACTAACATCGAGAAAGAAAAGCTAAAGATTGGTTCTTTAACCAAGTACTTATTCAACTACTTTTGATGACGTCCAAAATCCTCAGTAGGCTACACGGTCCGCACGTGCCCTTGATGACGTACCTGCACAACACAAAGGATGAAGACCTAAGAAAGGGTACCGGTGTGATACCGGCCGAAGACCCTCCGAAGGTCAAGTTAGAAATCTTTACTTTCAACACTAGAGTGCTAGAGTTGAGTTATTTGTGCGTACCTTGTTTTGAGAGGGTGATGGGGTATTTATAATTATGTTGGACTGAGATTCATGCCTTCAAGAAGTTCTTTTCCTTTTAGGAGAGTGATTCTTGGTTCTCACGCATCTCCCAGAATCCTTGTCCTCCTAGGAGTCTCCTTAATTTAGACGTGTCGTTCAAGAATCATTGGTGTATGCGTGTTGGTCAAGTAAGGTTGTGGACGGGCCTAAGTTTAACCTCGTCAGCCTCATACCGTCAACTTGGCGATATACGTGGAATTTCTGTAGTGAAGGTCGTCAGTTTCAGGCTATGGCCTCTAAGGTCGTCAACCTCAGACTATGGCCTCTAAGGTCGTCAGCCCCAGGATCGTCAACCCCAGGGTCGTCAGCCCCTGGTTCTTCAGTTCTGGACTTACCAAAACGACCCTTATCAACTTTCATCAAACGAACTATATTTCTTGGCTAGCCTTGCACTAGTTTTTTTATCCTAGCCTTATTTCTTGTCCTTCCACAGCTCAGTGGACCGTGTTTCTTGAGAAGAAGAGGGGCCAAGGTATGATTTCATAATAGGGAAGAAATGAGAATGCTCATGAGAAGTTGGTCTTGTCTAGTCCAAGAAAGGCAAACCAGATTTGGGGTTGTAACATTGTTGTCTAGACACAAATTGTAGAAGGTAGCTACGCACAAGTTATGACCATCAATGAGTCCAAGATCTCTTGACGTTCAAGATCAGGAAGCAAGTGGATTTTCTAGTATAGGTAACTATTAAAGTTAAGTTTAATGGAGAGCATGATCAGCATTTGACAAGGGAGAGAAGAAGAAGGTAATGGCCATACAAAAAACTCGTCCTACACCAGCATTTTTTAATAGCAGAAGAAGGTAAAGAAGAAGCGTCAAAGGCCGAGTGCTCTAAAAAAAATTGCACTGTCATACCAAATTAAAACATATACGTATTTAACTGTAGTAACCTTCTCACAGTCTATTGAGTAGTTTGTATTGTATTTATAAGAACGATTACACAATATAAGGAATCTAACAAATAAAGATTACAGGAATTCAAAATATGAAATGGTCAAATGCAAAACAAGGAGACATGGTTAATAATAATTAATAAATTAAGTAATATTGAAAAGAAAAAAAAAAACAACAAATTTACTGATCCAATAAGCATAAATGAAATTAGTATTAAACAAACTGATATTGTAGAGCAAACTATCAAATATTTACCCAAAGTGCCTTGCCCTCTACATGAAAGTCAAACTAAACAACCATTAGTACGTAACTTTTATCATGGCATTATTTTAATAGTACTATACTTAAAAAACCAAACACATTAAGGAGTAACATCACTCAATGTGCCAAGCCAAGTAGGTGGTAGCATCCCAGTCTGCTCATGCACAGTCTTTAGCAATGGTGGCAACATGCTATATACCCCAGCAACATCCTTCATTGCCCCATTTGAACCATCTTCACCACCTTTTCCATTAGACCAAACAGTAATCTTGGGCTGCAATCCATTCACTGCCTGTGCATTAATTTTGGCAATTCCTTGGTACATATCCTTGTTGATCATCATGTAGTCCCTTAGTGCAGTGTAATTTCCTCCAAGTTGTTTCAATAGGGTGTTCAAGTAAAAGCCTTCAGCTTGTGCTAGTGCAGTAATTCCTTCAGCCTCTTTCTTCTTTGCATACAGTGCACCATTCGAAGCTTGTTGGCATGCATAGAACTTTGCATCTGCACTTGCCTTCTCTGCCTCAGCAGCTTTCTGCTTTTCATAGAGGGTTGCTTCTGCTGCTTTTTGTTTCTTGTACAGCTCCCAATTTGCCTCTTGCACCTATATCATCAATGTTTCACATTTATATTATAAAAAACCAATTGCTTATCATGGGGGTTTGGCTTGTGTACAGGACTTGTAAGATACAAATGTAAATATAAAATCATAAAGTGAACCGACTTACTAACGTACCAGAGCAACTTTGTACTACCAACAAGTTTTTTCACTATATTATATATCTTTTGATTATAAGTCAAAAGCATGCCTTTTAGAGCATCTCCACAGATGCTTTGTCTCTATTTTTTAGAGATAAAATGCTATTGCTCACCTACTGTTCACAATCCAATAACTTCTCTATACACAAAACTTTTCCAAATTTTTTTTAAAGTTGCTACAGTAATTCTCTTAATTTAGAGAATACTGTAGCAACTCCAAACCATTATTTTATCTTAAAAAAATACCCGGCTGAATAAAAAAAAATTCTTTCTCTCTCGTTCCTTTTCTCTTTCGTTCTTCACTCTCTATCTCAACGATAATATACCACAACCAAAACAAAAACACAAAACCCAATCGAAAGATTTGAAACACAAAAAAAATCTTTCTCATAAGCCTAATGAAATTTGAACAATAAAATAAAACTAATCAAACCAGAACCAAAAAAAAACATGTAAAATGCCGATCTGTGTAGAACGTCGATCTCCACTTCTCTACCGGTGATCTATGTGTGTATGAGAGAGAATTTGTTTGTGTGAGATAGAGGAAGAGAGTGTTCTAGAATCAAGCAAAAATGGAAAAAGTAAAAAAAGAGATAGCTAGAGAAAAAAAAAGACAGAGAGCTGAAGAAATGATCCGGAATGAACTAGAAAAAGAAAAAGAATGTAGATAGAGGAAAGGAGTGGGATACGTGTACGGTGGAGAAAAAACCAAGAGAAAAAAAAAAACAAAAACAAAAACAAAAATGCATGGATGACAGATGGTGTGAAGGGAAAAATAATATAAAAAATAAGAAATAGCAATTAAAAAATGCTACCACAATATTTTTATAATAAATCTTAAGAAATAGATTGTTATTAGTTATTATTGGTGAGTAAAAAAATAATTTCAACGATGGATTCAAATTAGAACTAGTAACAACTTTCTACATAAGATTTTGATGTGATTCTTGTGAAAGTATTATGAAAAATGTTGTGAATATAACACTTTGTATTGAAAAATACAATTATTGGGAATAAATGTAGGAAGAATAAATGATAATAAAAAAGGAATAAAGAATTAATGAAAAAATAATATTTAAATGAGATAGAAAATAAGATAGAGAATTTGTTGGAAATTGTATTTAAAAAAGTGGGTAGCTAAAAGGTAAAAGTCACTGTTCATTCTCCAAATAGTACAAAAATTTGGAGAATCTGCTAGAAATACTCTTATTTGTGGAAGTAACGTTTTGTATTCCTTATTATCATATAATAATAATAATGTCAATATTGACATCAGTGAGAGTGGTTTACAAAGAAACGAAATGAAAATATCGGTCACATTATAATTCAAAGAGGTATACAATATGGAATAACACCATTAATTATTCTATCGAAACAGAGAGTATGTTAAAGGAATATTGCAAAGTCTTTGTTCCTATTAATAACAAGTTTTTATCTTCAAGCAATTAATGCCTTATGGAATGCCCATTTCTTTTTCAATGTAAAATTTTGGTCCATATCCTTTTGCCTACTTGTAATACTATTCCACCTATTAATATTAAGCTAAAATGTAAAATTGGTCCTCTAATTTTATTCAAATTTCATTTTAGTCATCTAACTTTACTTTCGTTCATTTCAGTCTTTTAAGTTTTAGATTTTTTCAATCAAGGTCTTTTCGTTAATTTTTGTTAAAATTGTTTTTAAAAAAAAAATTGAAAAATATTTTTCAATCATTAATTGAATTTTTTTAATTTAAAAAATTTGAAGAAAAATTTATACAATTGAAAAATTAACCACAACATATAACAAAAGTTGATGAAAAAACCTTAATTGAATAAATTTGAAAGTTAGAAAACTGAAATAAACAAAAAGAAAATTAAAGATCTGAAATTAAATCTGAAGAAATTTAGAGGGTCAATTTTGCATCTTACTCTTAATATTATCTTCAAAGTATGTTAAAGGAACTCTCCTGAATTAAGTAGAGTAGCAAACAACACAAAGAACAAGAAGAAAAATTAACTAGTGTAACTAAACATATTGGTGTCACCAGCAAATATACCTTAGTCTCATAATCCACAGCTGCCTTGCTCAGCAATTGGCCCCTGAGTTTCTCAGTCTGAGTCAATACTTTCTTCTTCTCCACCTCAGTTTGCAACTCAGCCTCCCTTAAGGTCACTGCCTTGGTGGATTCCACCTCTGCAAGCTGAGATGCCTGAGACCACCCGGCATTTTTTGTGGCCAGCTCAGCCTTGTACTCGGCCAACTCAGCTTCTTTCCTGTTCTTAAACAGTTCCACTTCAGTCTTAACCCTAATTTCTTCCTTCTGGGCCTCTCCTTGCCTTTGAGTCATTATCATCTTGGTCTCTGCATTAATTTTGGCTGCATATTGTGAGGTTTGGCCTTCCCTCTCCTTTGTTCCGATCTCACCCTTCTTCTTAGCCTCAGCGACATCAATCTATAACATATATATGACAACATTTTATCAATTTTGTTGTTGGTGACAAAAAATAGAATAGTTAATTGATGAACATGCTAATTTATGTATAAAAAAAACAGTATTTAGATATACATATCAGCGTGAAGTTTATGACAAAAATTAAAAAATTTCCTCTATCACCATCGAGGATTATAGATTATGAACATAAAAGTTATAACTGAATTTACAATCTAATAATAATAATAATAATAATTTAGAACTGTAATTTCACTTACAAATCCAAAGATTAAAGAATGTGTGTGTGTGTGTGTGTGTGTGAAGATAATAATGACAAAAATTAAGAAGTTTTAGCCTATCACCATTGAGAATTATAGATTATGAACATAAATTTAGAACCAAACGAACAAAATGATGATGATAATAATAGTAATAATAATAATAATAATAATTTAATAATTTGGAGCTGCATTTTCACATAAATACCCAAATTAAAATGAAAGAAAATATATGTGTGTGTAGAATTGTAGCCAAAAAATGTGGCAAAATCAAAACAAAATTTGTATACCTTAGCTTGATTGGCAGCTTCCATCTGGGTTTTCTGGCCAAGGTATGAGAAATACTCATGGCCAGGCACATCCACAAGTTGTTTGACATTAGCATTGTAGATGACAAGGCCAAACTGATCGAGCTCAAGTTGAACTTTTCCGAAAACTTCTTTCTTGAACTCCTTGGTACCCTTAAATACCTGTTCCATGGTCATAGAGGCAGCAAGCACACGAGTCTCTCCCTCAATGACACCTTGAACAAGTTCTTTGACGTGGTTGGAGAGTTTGTCATGTGGAGAAATGAGCTTTGCGTAGAGGAGGAGGCTGTCCATGTCAGTGACACGAGGGCCAATTGTGAAGACTGCTGGGAGAACGAAAGGGAGTTTTTCAGCAGACATCGCTTGAACCTCGAAGGTGTAGTTGACAGGAGACACGTCGAACTTGGTGCACTTCTGCCCTGGAAATATCCATTCCTTCTTGGCTAGCTTTATGTCAGGGATGCCCCACCCTGTGATGGCTAAGTACTCTGAAGGACCAGCCGTTTTCCACTTCATGTTGCTCTAGTACAGGAGTTTGTGTCACAGAGAGATTGAGACTGAGAAAGAGAGGGCTGGGGCTTATAGCTAGAGGGCTTTTCACTTTTGAGAGAGAGACCTAGGTGTGTATATATATAGCGGAGGCTTTTGTTGTCTTGATAGAATAATGTAGGGTGAGGTTGAAATGTATGGAAAACTCTAAGGAGAAACTCATCACAATATGCTTGAGTATCAATATATGATTGTGTATTTAAGTCTTACTTTTTCACGAAGTTTCCGTGTTGGTCACATTTGTAAGTTTATATTTCAATCACAAGTGTAAGGATTTAGGTGTGTTCGATACAAAATATTCATATTCATGTGTGAGAGATGAAATGAATGATTCAATGTGTGAGTGTCTTATTAATGAATTTAGAACAATTAATTATGATGTCAAAAGTAAGATTGAAAAGGATTTGTATTAATTTGGCTAAGTGATTGCGTAGCAAACAAGTAAAAGACTAAAAATACTCACAATGGGACTTGTAAAAGTATAAAAAAATGCAATGAAACCTAGAAATAGTTAGCAAAAATAAGCTGAATAGTAAAATAAGTTGACAAAAATAACTTTTGCCAAACAGATACTAATTCTTCTTCAAATGGACTCAGCCATTCAACCACTTCAATGACAGGTTCTCAAAAGAAATAGAAAAGTTATTTGGTTTACTTGCTTAGAGGTTTGATTGATCACAACTATATTTATGATTTTACTTTTCTTTCTTTCTTTCTTTTTTACTAAAATATTGTAAATGACTCTTATCTTTATTTGAACTACATATTAGCATTTTTAATTAAATTAGTATTTTAAACTTTAAGTAATGATTTAATATCACCTTTTCAAATGTTATAGATTGAATTACATAATCTAGCAACTTAATGCTCTTTTCAAATGTTCAGCATAGCTACCAATACCATCTAAAACTAGCGAGAAAGCGTGTAACATCAATGCATGAAGCAGGAAATTCATAATCTATACTATTATTTAAGGAGTTTTTTCTGTTTGGATTCCTCATTTTTTAATTCAAAAATGCTCTTATGCCCCTATGTTTAAGTACACATAAAACTACAGGACAATCGGATAAAAATGCAACTCTAACTTCCACTAAAATATTACCTAAAAAATAGGACTACTTTCCTATTAATTTTCAAATTACTTTATCTATTTATAAATTAAATTTTCAAAATAAAAATTATATATATAAAATTAAAAAAAAAACAAAATTGTTTTTACAAAATAGGACCACTAAAAAAAAATTCATCTCTTGTTAATTTTCAAATTACTTTATCCACTTATAAATTAGATTTTCAAAATAAAAATTATATATATATATAAAATTTATAAAAAAAAAATTTCTACAAAATAGGACTACTAAAAAAAAACTAACGCGCTTTGCGCATGTGAGGAGGCTAGTTATATATAAAGTTTTTTTCAACTTTTAACACAATGAGTCAAATGAGGAAGAAAGTTTGCCGAAATTACCAGCCAGCACACATTTCTACCTTTGTCCTTGGGACCTTGACAAATTCAAAAGGAAAAAAGTGCAAAAGAATTAATTGGATTTAACTCTTTAGGCCTTGCTCAATACTCAATATAAACTGCATCCGATCTTTTGTAGACTTATGAGATAAGATATCTTAAGTTTTTAACCATTCAATTAGTTCACACCAATGCAATAAAGTTTTTCATGATAATAATGTACTATATTTGTCAAATTCCGAAAAATGTGTCTTTGTTTTGTGTGATGCGTATGTATACTAGTTGAATTGGTACAGATTTTGATCTTAGCCTAATATGAATTAAGAGGCTTTCTCAACACTATTGATGTCACTGAAGGAATATTTCATTTGCTGCTTCATGCCAGAATGCACATAATATCTCTCCTATTTATTTTGGGTAATTAGGACCCACTTTGTTTTTTTTGTTTTTTTTTTTATCTAAGATAAGACCCACCTTGTTTAGGAGTTGGGATATTTGGGAAATGCATGGATTGTGAACTCAGAAGTCACAAATGCATTATGGGTTTCACCTAAAATTATTCTAGGTGTTCCGGAAACATATAACATGTTACTTCCATCATGAATCATGTAATTGTAGGATAGTAATTTCGGTGTTAATGCATACAGCATACAGGGGAAGAACTATATTTATAAAATCTTTCCAATAGCAAGTAACAAGTAGATTCTAGTTGATTCTTTACAAATATATATACATATAGTAGATCCTAATTCATATTTTTAAAAGTTAGCCCCCGAGGACAAACTTTCTCCTAGAAAGTATGTTTAACTTTAACATGTTGTGGGCCCATATGTCAGTCTCACAAATGTCTTATATGTCTGGATCATACAAGAATTTCTCTCCATCCCCTCTCCCTACGCTAATCCTAATTCTAGTTATAGGACCCCACATGCCAGTCTCACAAATATCTTATACGCCTAACTCATACAAGAATTTCTCCACCCTTTCTCACCTCCTTCAATTGTGCTACAAGACTCACGCAGTAAAACTGACAATTTTGAAGATAGAAAATTTTGCACTATAAGGGGTCCAATTGGTATTCGCAACTAATAGTAGTTATCAAATTTCCAAATACGTTATTTGACATTTTTGACACACAGATGTGAAATCAAAAAAGATTCCTTTATTCATGAGGTTCAATATGCATGACAACACAACTCCCATAGATTTTTTAATACTTAGATATTTGAGATTTTATAAATGTCTCTAAGAGACATGGTCACATTAATGCATGAAGCAAGAAATTCTTATCTAAATTACTACTTGTATATGTATGTCTGTTTCTACACAATGCTCAATCACAATGAGGAAGAAAGTGATCCGAAATTCATTTGCAGCTAACCTGTGGACCTGTGGTACATGGTATACATTTCTACATTTGTCCTTTGACAAATTCAAAAAAGAAAAAAGGGCTAATCGATAACTCTAGGAATTAATTGAATTTTCCTGGCTTAAACGCTTCAGGTCTGCCAATTCTTTGAATGTCTACACGTAAGAAACTTGCATAGGATTTTTTGTGGACTAATTCGACTTATGTGATAAGATACGTTAACCATTCAACTAGTTTAAGCCAAATGCAATAAAAGAGATAGAGAGTGAGCAATTTAATTTTAGCACATGAAATATTCACCTAAATGGCTAATAAAAATGGTCACAAGCTGGATTTGCCATTTTGGTAGAAGTGGGCTCATATCAATTATCATATGTTCCATGCTTGCAAATAATGCACAATGGCGAACTTCAAATTCAAAGGTCTAATGAACCAAACAAAAAATCATTTTTATTTTTTGAGTTTGGAATTAGGTGCCAACTGACAAATAAGACACGAGAATATAATATTATTTATTATTTATTATTTATATAAGAGAATTTAGGGTAGCTTTTAACTTTAGAGTCAGGGAAATTTAGTACATCTTGATAGATAATAATTTTATTGATAGTCTTTAACATAATTTTGGTGTCTCTTTTTTTGTTAACATTGAACAAACATAAATTTTATTCTCGTGTATTAATTTATTCTTGAATCTTTTTATATTATCTGCAAATTTTTTGCACATACTCTAGCCTATCAAAAGAGAACTCTTGGCTCCATCCCTAGCCCTCAGTTTGACAAGTTCATGGTTCCACAGTTTTACACCTGCTTTTAGCTAGGTTTAACAAGCCACTGAAGCCTTTTATTAGGCCTGAAAAGTAAAAGCAAGATTGAGATCCAGCAATAGCGATAAGATTGTCAAAATCAAGATCCTACGTAGGATCGTGAGAGGTAAGTGAGATCATGAATCGTAAGATCCTACATTATTTGGGAAAAAAAACAAAAAATACACATTGGTATTTTTTTTTTTTTTGAGAGAGTCATTGGTTTGTTAAATAATCACATAAATTATACATTCATTAATATAATTACCATGCATCACTACATTCATTTGTAAAGATTATTTAAAGAGGCCAAAAACCTCAAAATGTGACACTCTATATTGGGATATTTTTTATTTGGGTCCAACTGACACTCTCTACATTAGAGTAGAAAAACGTGGTCTATTAGAATTTTGTTTTTCATTTGAGTCCAACTAAGCCTTTTGTCAAGTTAAAGAAGATTACAAAAAATCAAGATCATTTGGAATCGTCAGAATCATACGATCCTAAACGATCATAAAGATTCTTGAAAGATCCGAATCATTTTGGGCAAGTGGAATCATAAATACGTAGGATCGTAGAATCCATATCGAGATTTCGATAACCATGAACGATACCGGGTGTAAGTGTGATAATGCCTCTCCTCATCTCATCCTTCTCATAAATAATTTTCACTTTCTAATTATTTACCCTTTCATCTGTTTTTTATAGAAGGGCTGAGATTAAATTTTATCTTTTAATATCAACCATTCAAAAATATTGCAATCTAAGTATTGCACTGGATCTTAATCCCATAAAAACAAATGATGATCCTAGCATAAAATATTTTTCTGTTCATTTTGTTTACAATTGCTTAAATAGTATGTTATGAATTATAATTAGAGTAACATTATTTTTATTTGGGTACATCAATAACAGTGTTTTTATTATACACAAATCATGTCAGTATCCATAAGAAAATTTGTTAAACATATTGTGTCTATTGGCTCATATAAGAACAACTTTACAAGATATAGCATCCTCAGCTAGCTAGAAATGATAGTTGACAATAGAGTGGCTTTTATTCAAGGGCCCATCTTGATCCAAAAAGTTAAAAACCACATTGCACTGAAAATCCTGGAACTATTAGGTATTTTACTTTTATAGGTTTACAGTTGGACCTAAAAAAAAAAAAAAAAAGGGAGGAAGGATCAGGTTTCAACGGGATGTACAAATCGTAATTCTTGGGCCATTTGGGTTAATATTGTTAAATATATATATATATATATATATATATTTTTTTTTTTTTTTTATTTATCAATTTTTTGGCACTGAAGTCTATGAAAATGTTCTGGTACTTGATTATCGATTGGTTCATTTGTGATCCATGGAGAACCGAAATTGGTGTGATACGTGGCCTACTACTTTTCCACATAGGAATGGCTGATTGGTAAAAAAGGTTTCAGTCATTTTAAGCAGAACATTAATATAAAAAAAAAAACAGAAACATTCTTACTCGTTTATGCAAAGATCACCATTTATTTAAAAAAAAAACTTCTTTTCTATTTTTGTTAACCATTTTTTAAAACACTCATATGATCATCTATTATATAATCCATTTCATTAATATATCAATTTTTTATTTTTTAGTCGTCTTGTTCTTCATACATAATAACTACTATTTATATTCTTCCTTTAGTCTCAAGAAACACAAAGAAAGAATAAAAAAAACATTTTGCATAAGTTAGACAAACTTGTATATTTGCTCAAACACCAATACACCATAGCAAAATCTCATTTTGTACAATAAATACATAAACTAATGTGGGTAGTTTATGTTTTTTGGAATGATTGTGCAAATTTTTGACCTTATGCTATTTTACTCAAAGAATTGAAAATGCAGACGCTTTCGGTCCTCCAAGAATTGAAGAAGCAGCCCAAAGAAACCTGTCACTTCTGGTCCTCCAGGAATCGAATGTCCATTAACATTTTCGCCTTTTCTAAGACCCGAAAGTACACAGTTTCTATTAAACTTATGGTAATATCTGTTTCTTATCTCCCATGCAAGTTGAAAACTTTAGCCTTCTTTTTTTTTTTTGGGTTCTTAGAGGATTGAAATGTACCCCTTTTTTTTGTTCCAAACTTACAAATACCATATATGACTGCAGCTTTTTCTAATTACCACATTACTTCCTAGGTGGATTAAAATGAAATTTATATTAATTTCACGTTCACAATCTCATTCCATGAGTTAGTGAAAAATGATTTACATGGAAGACGTTATAAATCATCAAAAGCCGCTTACATAACACATCATACATTGATAACTCATTTGGGGAGGACTAATTTTCATAATTAATGGTTTGAGTTCATAAATTGATCCACCTAGACAGATGATAATCAGCACTGGGGAGAAAAAATGGAAAATACAAAGTGGGGGAGGGAAGAGTGAGATGAGTGTGATCTAAGCATTGTCATCTAAAGTTGCAGCATTGAGCCCGACCTCTCGCCAATTTGTCCCAAAGACAGATCATTTGTCTCGGGGATTGGTAATGTGCCGTAAAATAGTTTTCCATGCACCCATACTGACAAAATTTCCAGTTGTGTGAGTATTGGACAGCTCTCATGGAACTGTTAAACTGCTCAACCCACATTCCCATGCTCACATCCTCCATCTTGAAGAGCTGCAGCCAAAAAGAAACACTAGTTTTTAGTTACCAAATGCTGAATTGGGTTGTAGGTCCCTATAAAGGAAGGCATAGTAGAGAAATAATATAACTAACCCTTAGCCTTCGATTGCCATGTCGCGAGATAACATAGTTAGCAATATCAATGGAAATTATATATCCAGGCCCATTGGCATATGGAGGATATGCTTCTTCTAGCCACTCCTGTTGCATTACACAATTTCGTTAGATATAGGAACAATGCAAAGAGAATCAAACAGGTCTATCCAACCAAGAACACAAACTTCTTAATTTAGAAGAAAACAACAATAATAAGCTCAGGATAATATGAGAAGAAATTGTTTCTCTTCTTATTTCCAATTGTAGTTGCAAGCAAGCACAATGTATCAGATTTCCACAAGTGTCTGATTGATGAAAGGAGCTCTACTAGAAAAATCGAAAGCCCGAAAGGCAGAATTAAGTAAGGATAGAGTTTTGATCCAAAGCAGGCAACAAGTCCAAATAACAAACATACCAGCCCACTAGCATACCTCATAGGTGACTGCCCATTTTCCATTTCTGAGAGGGCGATGCAAGAGATTGAGATTGCCCATATAAAGGGACTTATTAGGGGAGATGCCCTCAATTTCTTTTAGAACAGTGTCCACCCTAACAAATGTATCATCATCACATTTCATGATGTACGCAGCTGTCAAATTCTGGACCTGCATGGAGAATGTTTGGGCTTTAAGGATATAACACAACTCAGTATGGGGACCCGACCCCACAGAAGCTCCAGGAAAGTGTTCAATGAAAGAAGAACTAGATTAAAATACAAAAACTCACCCCAAACTCACAGATAGCAATAGTTTTTAGAACAACAAGCTCATAACGATCCATAAAGGGCAAAATCACAATGTCGCCAAAGTAAGCAGCCTCCTTCTTCAGCACTGCATTCACCTCCTTCCTTGGATTCTTCATGTTGATTTTGTAAAGAGTAACAACACCAAATAAGCAAAAACCCAATCATGATACAATGGAAGACAGAATATTTTTCAAATGGAAAAATGAAAAAGAAACACATACATAAATAGGCAGTGAAGAATGTCCACAGGAATTAAAAATAGAAGGTAACAGACCCAGACATGCACAGCATATATCATATGAAACTTTGTTAGCTCATATGCATACATCATATATCAATGTATTAGTCCAAATCTCTGAATTCCAGAATCATAAGGACAAAAACAAACAAAACAAGCCCTTCTATTGGATTAGAGTACATAAAACTTACATTGGTCCTCGTATAATACTTAAGCACATATCAAAAGGAAATTCATTTCATGTCATATGCTCACAGTGATGAAAAACCATCACATAATATCTCATAGTCATTAACCCTACCATTTAATTATTGCAACACAGTAACTGGGAATAACGCGATCCAAAGTTATTTGTACCAAGGTTGACAACACTGTCCTAAACACTTCTGGCATCTGAGAAGTCATCATCTTCAGTTGACGTAAAAAATAAAAATTTAATAGTTTCTCTAGATACCATAGAGCCTATTTAAGTCATTATGTTTAAAACTGACTCACAATAGCCTCGTATAAAAACTTGTGATACATGCAAAAGAATGATTGGTATAATCTAGATGTTTTTTGGCCAGAGAGTCTTTCAATATAAATATAGATGAGCTAAAAATAGAAGAGATAACCCTCTTTGGAAAGGAGATACGACATTATATTTTATACCTGTATACAAGGAGATAATATTGTATATACTCAAATCGAGCTCTATACTTACGAACTTGCTCACAAACACATAATTTTTGTATGTTCTTAAGACATTTAATAATCGCGTTTAAACCTAGACTTGAGCTTGGCTTGTTTGCTGAATAACATAAATAAACTTATCCCAAGTCTAAACTACTTATGGACAGCTCAGGTCATTTACCACCCCAATATTGTATGCTTTTTCATTTTCTTCTCTCTTTTTACCCCTCCCTCTTGGTTATTTTGTAATACAAGTGTTCACCATTCCATTGTAAATAAAAAGGTAAAAAAAAAATTACAGGTAAGAAAATTCTTATTGAGAGAGACTACATGAAAATGTCACAAAGCAGCAGAAAAAGAACAAGAAAAATGAAGAAATACAAAATACTGTTCATAGAACCCTTGAGCACCATATATTTCTCGCTTTTCCTTCTTCCTTACAACCCAAGTCAATCCCTTGCTCTTACCTATCAAAAACCCAACAACCTCAAGTATTTTATCAAATAGCCATCAAAAACTCATCAAACCCTATCCAATTTTAAGCCCTAACCCTTTCTTCTACAAGTCTAAAACCTAGATCCAAAATCCTCTTGAGATTAACCCACCACAAGCACACGTAGATAAATTCCCTAATTTATCTTAAATCTGGTATGTTCTTGATTGGTATCCTATATGTTCATCAACAGATCTTTGCACCTATAAACCACAAACAATTTACATAAGCATTCCACATTGTTCAACTCTTTACCATGGATTTATGTTTCATTGAAAGTGTAATGGTTCACAATAATCTATCATACTTTAATAGATAGCAACACTAGCATCAACATCTGTTTCAAGCATGTCAATAATCAATATCACCATGTTCTATTCATTACACTCATGGATCCTGGAAAGTAATTCATCAGCCCAATTTCTTGACCCATAATTAAGCAGGGTAAAGATATTTGCAGAAACCTTACCAATGCAACAAAGAATCGAACTACAACATTGGAAAACTTGATAGCAGAAGATTGCATCCATGTTTTTCTAACTGCCATGCGTTCTGCAAAGTGATTAGTAGCAGACAAAACTCCAATAAAGAGTTTAATCTTGCCCT
Organism: Castanopsis chinensis; assembly: GCA_032878915.1. Lineage (NCBI taxonomy): Eukaryota > Viridiplantae > Streptophyta > Magnoliopsida > Fagales > Fagaceae > Castanopsis > Castanopsis chinensis. Next base: position 816,530 of record JAVQMG010000131.1, on the reverse strand, counting down.
CAGGTATAGGACGGGCTTTCCACTTCTCCGACATTTCCAATACTCTTTGAGGTGAGAAACTCGGATGAGAAGTAGGGAGAGAAGTAACATAAATTGAGTGAACATCCACATCTCCTTTAATTGCTAGTCCAGTTGCATCTTCAAGAGTAAACCCCTGAAGTTATAGCAAAACCATCAGCAAAGCATCTCCCACAGTATCTTTAAATCAACAAGGCCAAAGAATACCCAGTAGAAACACAATCTTATAAAAAGGAAAAAACAACATCATAAATTAAATTGGAAAGGCCAACAGGGTAAAATCGAAGCCACTGTTAAAAAGAAAATACATAGAAAAAGACACTATAAAGCACAATAGCCCAAACTACACTGCAATATGACATACTCTAGATCTCAAAGGCAAGCATTCACCATTTCCATGGGACATGTACAAAACAGATATCATAAGTAGTAAATGTCACAGGTTTTTCCACATTACTTACCGTCCTATACGGAAATGAAGTCACATGCCTACCCCCAACACTAATATGGTACCCATCAATGCCAGCACGCAGGGTCATTATAAACAGTCTGCCCTCCACAAAAGGAAATGGCCAGGTCACTTCAGGCTTCTGCTCACGTCCAATGAATCGCTTAAACCATGAAGTTGTCTTGGACTCTTTTGAGTCTACAATATCATTCCGCATCCATTTTTCACATCTCCCAAATCCATCAACTGCAAAATACATAGAAAAGAAAAAACCTTACAGCTTAAATGGTACACAAAAAGTTGAGAGGATGGAGAGCAAAGAAAAGAAAACAAGTCATACCACATCATAAACAACTACATGCAAGGTAAATAAATAAAAGTTTAGTTTCTTAGGAGCATAAAAATTCCCCATCCTTCACACAGTATGCATGTTATTGTTGCCCAGAACAATCAGGAAAGTTCAGGAGAGTTAAGGGGGAATTAGCAACAGACAAGAATTTATTAAATGAGAGAGACTCAAGGTGATGCAGTGCAATTATAGGGGCTAACAAAGGTTTTAAGCCTAGAATACCAAAATTACAATCAAAACAGCAAGTTCATGAGGCTGATTGCAATCGAGGATAGAGAATCTCCTACGTCAATTCAGAAAGTGAATATATGGTTCTTAATAGAAACCTATACGTATATTATTGAATCATATTCACAACAGCATGTCAACAAAGTTGACCAGCAATCAAAATACAGTGACTTCATATTTGAGCTGCTACACTGCAAACTCAACATATTCAGCATAACAGGTGAACTTCAAACAAAGAAGGTCAGCTATAGCCTAATAACCCAATTTTATGCACAAGCAAGAAACCAGATTAGCAAGACCATTTCAATGACACTGCCAAATCAAGCTCTAACTATCCAAACTAGTACTTAAACCCATACACTAAAACACACCAATACCTATCTTTTTTTATAGGTAGCTAATAGGGAGGTGAAAGATGCCATTGGACTATCACTTAAACCCCCACTAACAGTCTAACACAGCAACACCAGAGCACTAGGTCAAGAATCTTATTAGCAGAGAGGAAATTACAGCAGTTACTGATCTGGAATGCAACTACCAGAATTTCGCAGCTCAAGAACCACTCAAATAAGGAAGAAAGTCTAACTGATATGCTAAGAATTTTTTATAAGTAATAAGTTACACTAACCAAAAAATCTATGCAGATATGCTCGTGATATGATTTAGTTGATAGTCCAGAGTCAAATTCTTCTAGGAAAAGAGATAAGAAATAAATGCTATATTAGTTTCTCAATGTCGAATAATTTGAAAATTCAACCCTTAACAGATCAAAAAGATCATGAAGAATAGAGAGGTCAAGGGGAGAATGAAGCATTTATTTCTCATCTCTTTTTCTAGAAAGAAGTTGAAAATTCGACCCTCAACAGTCAAATTCTTTTTTCTTTCCTTTTTTTTGATAAGTCCCTTAACAGTCAAATATAGAACAATATACATCACACAGCACAAGTTTATGTTTATGCATTTAAATATAGAACCATATACATCACAGCATTTCCAAAATGTGTTATGACATATTTTATCTCCACCAAAGAGAGAGGTCAAGAAAGTTATAGCCTGATTTTTACGCAACTTAATGAGATATTTGCATTACATAGTTCATGTTATGGATTATCTAACCAGATATGACACTAACGCTAACCTATGCTACAACAACAAAATGAAGTACCAGCCTAATGTCCATGAAGACCACAAAATTATGAAAATATCAATATTTTTTCTGTTTTGCACATTAATTTGTTAATGGTCTAAGAATCAATAAGTTAAACGTGTCATATGCTAAAACTTGAGAGGTCTACAATAAGTGTTTGGCCTTTTACCAGTACTGATAAATTGTTCAAGAAATTTTACAAACTTATCTTAAATGCTGCACACCTAGAGACATAAGATATAAATTTAAGTTGTGAAGAAAAGCATCTTAAGAATTAGAAAGAACTCTACATCAACACACACCAAAAAAGAGAGAGAGAGAGAGAGAGAGAGAGAGAGTAAGACTTCAAGGCATGAGTTTCAGATGAACCGAGCCTGATGGGTGTATCACAAGTCTGTTCTCTTGAGCCTCACCACACGGTATGCCCAAGGCATGATCTCAACTTTTCTGAACCATTATTTTAAGAATGACTCAAACATCAAAGCATTAATATCTGCCAAAACTCAAGCCTTGTAGCTCAATCTGTTGGCCCTGGTGTTTCTAAACGAGACATGTTCAAATCCTCCCTCCCCCAATTATCGAATTGTCAATAAATAAATCAAAGCATAAATATCAGGTCAAATGAGCCCCATAAATGTAGCACAACTCATTTCTCTTGAACCTCTACTCATGGTAAAAAAAGTAGAGCACAGCGGTCATGAGTTACATACCAATTTTTAAAGAATAAGAATAAAATGAACATATATTTAAAGCGTCATAAATCTTACCAAGCATATCTTCATCATTCTGGGATGGTAAACCATCACATCTTTGAGCTTTTCCCCACTGCATTCTATAACAGGTGTTATGCTCAATGACTGGCCGCTTGCTCCAATCTCCTCTAAGTCGAGGATTCAAATGCAAAATCTTTGGTGGTTCCTCACCATCCACAGCCTTTAACCCCTGCAATTCAACCATGAACTGTGAAACCATAACCAAGGCATCACCTTTTCTCAACCTCGCAAGCTGGGGCACATACTCCTGATGTGCATAATGGGGTGTTCCCACCACCGTAACTGAAGAACCAGCAGCAAGCCCACAAGGAAGAAACATTAACCTGTCTCCCTTCAGCAAGTCTTCCCCACTCATTGATATCCATGAAGGACATGACTCGGGTTTCCCCTCAATTAAAGTGCTTTCTCCGGTCTCCTTGTCATCAACCTTATCCACTTCTTCCCATGCCTTTAAGCCTAACGTCCAAGCCTCATCCGCCATTCTCTCGAGCACTGATAAATCCATAGTTCTATTCCTGCGCTTCATTATCTCACCTGTTATTCGACCATATCTGTGCTGCAGCGGCTTTATAGTTCGAGAGCCATTTTTTCTCTCTTGCAACGGTTCCTTACTAGGCATCAATGGGGCATCTTGGTTTTGGTTATCTTCTAATTTACGGTGAAATGCATCCTTATAATAAATAGAACTAAAGATTGGTTTGCTTAAATCTGCATCTTCGGACTCCTTTCCTATCGCCCCATCCATTCCAACATCAGTATCACCCCCACTCAACATTGTTGCAATCTCTAAAAACTCTGGCAACTTACAGGCTATAAAAACTAAGTATAAAACCGCTATTCCCAACAATAAATGAGACCATTTGAACTTTCTTGATCCAGGAGGCTCACTTTTCGGCCTCTTCATCTTTATTCAACCAAGAAATATATATACACACACCACAAAAATACTTCACAATAACCAAAATTCTCTCAAACCCATTTCGCCAATTGACTAATGGAATCCAAAAACAAGCTCCAAAACCCCACAAATCCACTCAAATTAGATGAACCAAAATCAACAAAATCTTCAACAACAAAAAAAAAAGCCCTTTTACGAGTTTATCAAATGTACCAATACCGATCAACGAAATGCAATGTTGTGAAGCAAAACAAAGTGAGATTAAAGAACAAAAAAAGAGCCTCAAACCTCCACGGATTTCAAGAGTTCAACAAAGAAATCAGCAGCCAATGTCAGAATTCAGCAGCAAAGACCCACCAAGAAAAAAAAAAAAAAGAAGCAGCCTTCTTGAATTCCTCCACGTTCGTTCCAAAGATTGTCGTGAGAATGCGAAATGGAAAATTAGAGGACCAAATGCAAAAGGGTGTGAGAGACAAAGAAACCAACCCAAGAAAATGGCAGAAGGTCAAGTTGGTGAAAGATGTTAGGGAAGGTGGAGAGGGACCCACTAGCAAAAACCCTAATAAACACAGAGAGGAGAGAGAGAGAAAATGAGAAATGGGAAAAGAGGGGGGAGAGAGAGAAAGCGTAGTGGGGGCATGTATGTGCACGCAACACCAAGTCCGCAAACCACAGTGTGGGAGAGGAGATGGAGGGTAGGTAACTCCCAAGAAATGTAAAAGGAGTTAATTTTTGGGGGATTTGAAATTCAATTTATATGATTTGGCTTTGGCTTTACTTAAAAATAAAAATAAAAAGCTAATAAATCACTAACTTGCTCTAATAATTCAATTTATATGATTTGGCTTTACTTAAAAATAAAAATAAAAAGCTAATAAATCACTAACTTGCTCTAATAATTCAATTTATATGATTTGGCTTTACTTAAAAATAAAATAAAAGCTAATAAATCACTAACTTGGTCTAATAATTAGGGTAAAGTTTTGTTCAATTTTAACCCCCTTTTTTGGGTGATAAATGATAATTGTTGATCAACTATATTGATTGTATTTATTTGTATATCCCATCAAAAAAAAATTAATTGATTGTATTACCAAATAGCAAATATCAAGAAATAAAATTTTAAAAAATTATTGTTAGAATCAATTTAGTCCCTTAGTAATAATTAGCCGCATCACACGCATTTTGCATGTACAATAAAACTTTTTATTTTTAGTTTAATGTCATAATTCTCAATTAGAATTTGTCTATTGTTAGTGAAGTTACAAGGAAATAGATTTTTAAGAAGCTAAAATTTAGGACTTTGAAAATGAGCAAATGTGTGTAAGATATATATATTTAGAGAGTATATACTAATTTTTAGGAAAAAAGTTTCTAGGATAGTTTTTGTTTTTAAGTTTTGTTGAATTACATTTTTAACCCTATTTTTATTTTTTGGAAATAAATATTATTTATTGATTGTAATACCAAATAGCAAATACCAAAAAATAAAAATAAAAAAATTTATTGTTAGAATCAATTTAGTCCCTTAGTAATAATATATAGGATCAGTTTAGTCATTCAACTTTCAAAATAAAGCCTATTCCTTTTTCTTTTTTTGTTAAATTAAGTATTCCATATTTGAATCTACACTCCATTTAAATTTGAATGAACTTAGTTAATGTGAGTCATGTGACAAATGGAGCATAAATTAAAAGGTTTTTCTTTTTTCCTTTTTTTTTTTTTTTTTTTTTTTGAGGAAGAATTGAAAGGTTATTCTAAAGTTTTTATTAAAAAAAAAAAAAAAAAAAGTGTAACAATTTCAAGCTCAAATCAATATGAAATTTTATTTATTAATGGCAAAAATATCATTTTGGAGTCACTGTCAATTTGGTCACTACTTTCAATAATAGTCAATTTGGTCTATGTTATTCTCATATTATAGTCAACTTTTAATCATTTTTCATTAGTAAGCTAACAATACGAACCAAATTGACTGTAAGTTGAAAAAATAACATAAACTAAATTACTTACTACAAAAATATAGAGAGAGAAAAGATATTTTTGCCTATAATTATTAGAATTTGAAAATTTTTTTTCTTGGTCTTTTTTGAGGGAAAATTTGAATTTGAAAGTTGAAAACTAAATTGAAACAATTAACAAACCAAATTACACTTTACCAAATAATTAGAATACCAAATTAATAATGACAATTATGGGTTTACATAACACATTCTCTATTTTTGTTTGAGAAACAAACACACGCATAGGGGAGAGAGAACGAGATTCCAATATAAAAGCACCTCTCAAACTCCACTCAAAAGTTATGATAACTTTTAAGGGATAATGTGATAAGTTATATTATATATAACACATTTTCTTAAGCAATGTGGGACAATTACCTTTTTTTTTTTTTTAAAGAAATAGTTAGGTGTTTGCCTTTCCTAAAGGTTATTTTAATTTCTCAAAAATAAAGCCTATTTTTTAAATTCATAAATACCTGTGTTAACCAACAAAAGAAAGGTGCTTCTCACCATTCTAGTTACTAAAAGCTTACTTAGCATCATTTATATTTGTGTTTATTTTTCTCTCTCCTCTTTTTTTTTTTTTTTTTTTGTGGGTGCTTGAAAGCATCATTGCCATAAATTATATATTAAATTCCATCTTCATTCGTATAGGCATTGTTTGTGACTTTAATAAGTGGAGGGCTTGCTTATCATCTAATGTGCTCTTTGAATATAATAATAACAATAATAATAATGTAACCTTTGAGTAAAAGTGTACTAAAATGATGTATATGATATGATTATTAAAGTTGGCTTTATTTTGTTGAAAGGATTTCTAAATGGCATAGAATATCATTTAAGTGTCTTGCACATCTTATTTTAGTATAAAATTTCATTCATTAACAATCTTTTAACCTAATGATCAGTAATGACATCTTCTATACTCTTAAATAGAGAGAATTAGATTGGAAACCTATACAACTCGTTAAAATATAACAAAGAGATTTTGGATTGGAGATATATACCTCATACCCAAAAAATAGATATATTTCATTCTCTAGGTAATTTTCCTCGTACCATTAAGGGAGAGTTATATTGTAAACCTATACAACTCGTTAAAATATAACAAAGAGATTTTGGATTGGAAATGTATACCTCATACCCAAAAAATAGATATATTTCATTCTTTAAGTAATTTTCCTCATACCCAAAAAATAGATATATTTCATTCTTTAAGTAATTTTTTTTCTTTTTTTATGGACCTCTAAGTAAATTGTTGAATACTCGCAAGAGTATAACACAATCTATACTTATCATACTAAAATTTTGACAATATATACATTTTTTTTTAGAAAGTTTTAATTTATGACGTCCGCTCCTGATCTCTTACACAACCATCAAAGATTTTACTAGTTAAACTAACTAGAACCCAGTTGTTAATATATACATTAATTGCAGTATATTAGCATCAAATGTGTCAAATTTTTATTATTACATGCATTAAGTGCAGTACGCTTGCAGCATAGCACCACTAATATCACTTTATAGCTTTAGCATCTTCAATCTTGAACTGGATTTTCTTTTCCCCTACTAATGATAATCCCAAGACTTTAATGAGACATTTTAGCAATTAAGTGTAATTGATCAATTTCCATACAAATGAATACAGATAAATAATTAAATATAAATAATGTTTTTTTTTTTTTTTTTGCTCGAAGGAAAGATCAATATAAATACTGTACTTGAGTTCCTTTAAAAAGCAAAATGTTATGTACTACCGGATTCGGTGTAACAGGGTACAGAGCTGGTTATCAAAAAAAAAAAAAGTGGGTACAGAGCTTTTTAAAATAATAATAATAAAAATAAAAGATTGGAAGCTACATAGCACTTTAAGACTTTGTTTTTTTGTTTTTTGTCTTTTTTGATAATGATTATGTTAAAGACTTTGTAAACTACTTACTCAAACCTGCCTTTATATTGGTTCATCAAAAACTTTATGGCTTTAGAGACAAACTAGTCAACATATTCCCATTTATTTATTTTAAATTTTTTTTAAAGTAAACATTGTCTCTCTCTCTCTCTCTCTCTCTCTTTAAAGTTTCTGCTACAATATAATTAAGCATCTGATTCGTAATATATAATTGATAGAAAAGTGAAAATCTGTTCCAATACTTTGGACTCTGACCTGGGATCACATATTTGGACCAAATGGGTTTGAACTTTGAACTGAACCTTGCTCAAAAAATAAAAAAATAAAAAAAATTTGAACTGAACCCTTCAGCAATTGCAAGAAGAAATTTCACACGATGGGAATTTTTTTTTTTTATAATTTTTTTAAAACTAAATCGATGTGAAGTTACAACTTGCAGCAGTTGAGAAAGAAATAAAACCCACGTATAAAAGGGGAATTTTAGGCTAATTGCTATTACTCTCTTTTTGTTGCACAAGCAAGTGAGTTCGAATAAGCTTAATTGATAAAATCATTGATAGTTAAATAAAAAGATCTCAGATCAATCTCTGCCTACGTAAAAAATCGATTTGGTGTTTTGATCCAATGAAAAAGAACAAAAATCATAGAATTTGTGTGTACTTTGTATGTAATAGAGCAACGTGTAATAAAAACTGTTATTTTAGATCAATCTATAATAACCTACAATTTAATATTTATTGTGAAATGTTATGAACCTAGCATTTCTCATTTTGAAAACCTAACTTTCACTTACTTGAATTTTATGCTAATGTCAAATTTCATGTCAATCACAAGTCATTTACTATTTAATTCATAAACTTATTTTTTTATGTATAATTTTAAACTACCAAAACTTAAAATTTTAACATTTGATTGATAATATAATTATTAATCTTGTAACTTTTGGAAATCCTGTAAGCTTTTATAAGAAGAAAATGTAGTACAATGGTTGCTTTGTCAAAATTTACACCCAATAAAAATTATACCGACTCAAGTTGTAGCAAAATTTTGTCCTACATATTATATATATATATATATATATATATATATAGGTGTTCCAGTCTTTAGACTAGCTATTTATCTCACCAAGGTATCAAGTTAGCTTAATTGCGAAAGTCTCTTATTGTTAAATAAGATATCTAAGGCTTGATCTCCACTTACACTAAAACTAATTGGTAATGATAAAAGAAATCATCACAGAGAAAACGTCATAAGTTTGACATACTAATGTATTGTTCATCATAAAAAAATACTAATGTATCTAAACATACATACATACATACATACATGCATACATATATATATCACTATTTAACCATGAGACACTTGAAAAATCTTATAAATCGATAGTACCGTAGATGAAACTTGAGACTTTTAATTACGACACGTCCTTCAAGTTGATTGAGCTTATCATCCAGGTGTCCTCCAATGTACAACAAATGACTACCTTAAGTTTCAATTATGACTTTATGATGGTAGGGCGATTTATAAGGGTAAGTGTTTAACCATTTGATCAAATAATTACACGAATAAATTCTTTTTGTTATAAAATAAAAGGAAGTAGTAGACATAACAAGTAAAACAAAATATTTAGTATTCTCAAAATAAAAAACAACGGGCAAATCTCACATTAAATACTAAGTGTGAGTAAAGAGGTTTAAAATTTGTTCTGTGTATCTAAGAGTTAAGTCATTTTGAATGTATATTATTATTAGTTTCTTTAAAACTTTCTTCCCTCTCCGCTATATATCCAAGAGTTAAGGCATTTTGGATATACACCACTGTCAGTTTCTTTAAGACTTTTTCCTCTCTTCCCATGCATGTGTTAAAATACTTAATATTCTTAAAAAAAAAAAAAAAGTGGTCATCCACTTTCTTTTGTTATAGCTGATAGATACAATAAGCAATTTTGCAATTTTTTTTTTGGTAAACTTCAATATATTAATCAAACGGAAACAGACAAAGCCAGGGCATCTTCATCACAACTAGAAGCCAAATTGGCTGGAAGATTGCCCGAAACCAAACAGAGAGAACACAAACTAGCTAATGCTACTTTGTTGTTGCATGGGTAGCAGTGTTTCTGCTTTTATTAATCCAAAGGAAAAAAACATGAAGAAAAGGACTTAGCAAAACAATTGATGTCGAAAACCTTAGATGAGATTGACCACCTGGGTTGCCTAAACAATCCAAAATGGCGTCGATGTTGAATTTTGAGTCGCTTTCAACTATAATATTCCTCCATTGCTCCCCATTTGCTAGGTGCAGAGCCCACAAGATTGCTTCAGTTTCAGCCAGTAACGGGGAACATATAGGTATGATTTTAGTCCATACCTTAACCACAGCCCCATAGTTGTTTCTAGCTATGATTACTAAAGCTGCGTTGGATTGGAAGAAAGCTGCATTGACATTCAGCTTAATGGTGCCCACAGGAGGCGGCGCCTACTTTGCATCGTTCTTTTCAGGTGAGGGAGCCTCAGAATGGGAAAAAACCCGACAGTATTCAATGAATTTTGCATTGATCCTCAACCTGTCAGCCTGTAGATCAGCAGGACCTTTAAGGTGAAAGGCCTCATTCCAGATGTGCCAAATCTCTTCCAAAGTGAATGCCATGTTAAGGGTAACTCACCACATGTCATGGGCTTGACAAAGGGCTGGGGGGATCTAGGATTGCCTTTATCAAGTTACTAGGACTTTCTAAATGGATTTCATCTGATCTATTACCCCAGCAAGCTGAGAACCATAGTGCTTTGGCAACTTGGCATGTAGAGAAAAGGTGCGTGACAGATTCAATCTTCTGATTACAGAGCACACAGCACGGGTCAGAAATATCCATACGACTCACAAGGTTCTCCCTCGTGGGCAGGGCATTAGCAACTACTCTCCATAGAAACATTCTTAGCCTTTCCAGCCCTCTAATTTTCCAGATTTTGATCCAATTCACATCAGTAGGACCTTGCACAGAGTAAATTGACATCAACTCTTTGTATGTTAATTTAACTGAGAAAGACTCTTTGGAATCAAGAATCCAAATGAGTTTGTCTAGTCTAGACCTCGACGGGATGGGAATGGATAGAATGGCTTCTGCAGAACTGGGATTGAACATGCTGAGCACCAATGAAGTTTTCCCGGTGTGGAGTTCATGGTCAATGATATGGGCTACCTTCATGGGTGTTTGAGCTAAAGAGTCAACCTTCGTAGATGGAATGAAATTATGAACCCAAAGCACCCAAGGGTCCAACCATATATCAACTAATTCGCCATTACCAATTAGGAAACATGCTGCCCTTGCTCCCTCAATTGCTTTCTAGGTGGGAGAAGCATACTTAGTTGCTTCAGCCCGAAGCCAATTCTCTTTGAACTTATATTTGGCTCTAAGGATCCTTATACAGCAACTATCCCTTTTGGATGCTACCATCCAAGCCAACTTGGCCAGTAGAGTGGAGTTGATAATTTTTGTTTTTTTTTTAAACCTAAGCCTTCAACACTTCTAGGGTAGCATAGTTTATCCCAAGCTCTCCAAGCCATAAATCTGCCCTCCCGCTGGTTAGGCTTCCACCAAAACCTTCTAGCCATTGAGTCCAACTTGACACATACTTTATTTGGGATATTGAAAGTGGACATGGTATAGATGGGGATAGGTTATGCCACTGAGTTGATGAGAGTCTTCCTCCCTACCCAAGAAAGACATTTGCTTTTCCAACCTCAAAGTTTTGCTTCAAGCTTATCTTGGAGAAAAGCAAAGTCTTTTGAAGGGGCTATAGACAAAAACATTGGTGCTCCTAGGTAGACTGCTTCCTTTTTTAAGCTTTTTACTTGAAAAATGCTCTTTATCGACCTTCGTGCTTGTCTATGGGAGTGCTTGGAGAAATAAACAAATGACTTGTTTCTATTAATGGATTGCTCCGACCATCTACAATATTTCCCCAAAGTTTTCACTAGGCTTACTGCATCTTTTCTGGACGCCTTTGAGAACAAAACAACATCGTCAGCATACATGACATGAGAAATGGTTGGGCCACTGATACTTGTCTTGATGCCAGCTACATTTTTAAGTTTAAGCTCATGTTCAATTAATCTGGATAAGACTTCCTGCCCCAAGATAAAAAGATACGGCGAAAAGGGATCGCCTTGCCTTAGCCCTTTGCTTGGCTTAAAACATTCTAATTTTCCCCCCTTTACAATCACTTCGAAAGACACCAATGATACATAGGCAATGATCCATCTAGTAAAAATTTCGTTGAAGCCAAAATGGAGAAGGACAGCTTTCAAAAAATTCCAGTTAACACTGTCATATGCCTTTTAGAGATCAAGCTTGATGGCCATTAGGCCTAGCTTGGTTTTTTAAGTCTTAAAGCTAGGGAGTACTTCCTGGACGATTTGGTTTTCAGCTATCCACTTGTTTGGGATGAAGGTTGATTGAGTAGGAGAGATCATTTTGTCTAGCAAAGGCATAATCTTTTCCATCAAGAGCTTTGAGATGATTTTATATACAACATTACATATATGTTTGGATACAAATTATAATTGCTACGTTTTGGGTTTCTGCGTTTTCTGATTTTTTTTTTTTCAACGTGCATAAACAGTAACCGGTACTGTTCATGCACGTTATTTCACTGTGCCAGTTATTGTTCATGAACAGTAAACAATATTGTTCAACACTGTGCGGGAGACAAAGTTACTATTTATGCACTGTTCATGGGACCCACAATCACTTTTTTTAGAAAAAAAATATATTAAAAATAGGTCTCACGGTACTATTCATACATTTAAAAATTATTTTACTACAGTGTTTTCAGTTTTCAGCAATAAATTCTATTCAAACGGACTCTACACAGGTTAATCGGGCTGAAGTGATTAACCAAGGCTGGGTTTGATATTTTTGGGATAAGCACTATCAAGGAAGCATTTACCTCTTTAGGCATTGAGCCTATGATGAAGAAGGTAGTCACTACTTTAACAATGTCATTGCCCACTTTAGCCCAAAGTTGCTTGTAAAAGAGAGCTGGAAAAGCATTCAGACCCAGAGCCTTAAGGTCTTGCATTTGGAAAAGGACAGTTTTGATCTCCTCCAGAGTAGGGATACTTTGAAGTATCTCATTTTCTTCCTCGGTAATACAAGGCAGAATCAGATGCTCAAGGTGCTCTAGGAAGCAAATATCTTCTTCTTTGAACAAGTTTATGAAATTGTCTTGGAATAAAGCTTTGATTTGGTTTGACTCATGGATCCAGGCACTGTCCTCTTTCTTTATGGCATTTATGTTGTTGTTTCTTCTACGAATAATTGTGGACAAGTAGAAAAACTTTGAGTTTTTGTGTCCTAGTTTGAGCTATAACTCTTTGGATTTTTGCCGCCAAATTACTTTACTTCTAAGGAGCCATTCAAAGAGTTCCATTTGGAGGGCATTTTCAACTAACTCATTTTCCCGGGAAGGTTGTTTCTCATGAACCTTCTTAATTTTCTTGAGCAGATTGTTGGTTTTGTCCTGGTAGTGGCCGAAAACCTCCTTGTTCCATTTGTGAAGTGCATCTCTAGTGGAAGCTTGCTTCTTATACAGCTTGGTGAAGTCTAACCCTGCTACGTTAGCATTCCAAGCATTTTCAATGACATTTTTGCACCTTTCATCCCTAAGCCAGAATGACTCGAATCTAAATGGTCTATGGGTGAAGTTGTCGCTTGGATTTGTGTCTAAGAGGATTAGTGTATGGTCAGACTTAATCGCTCCTAGATGCAAAATGATTGCCTTCGGAAAGGCCAGACGCCAAGAAATGCTAGCCACCCCCCACCCCCCCCCCCACCTGTCTAGTCTTCTTTTAATAGCCATTTTTGCCCCATTTACCTTTAGCCAAAGTAAATTTATTCCCTGAATACCCAAGGCCCGCCACACTAAATTTAAACATTAATTCTTTGAGATAGTTTGTTTCTGAGGATCCACCTTTGTTGCCTTCTATTTGTTCATCCTCATTAATGAAGAAGTTAAAATCACCAATACATGCCCACGGGCCCTGGTGTGATTCAAGCAGAGCAAACAGATTCCCCTAGGCTTTCTTCTTCTTCAATTGATATGGGGGCCATAGAACCCAATCAGGAGCCAATCGGTGCACTTATCAATTACTTTGTTAGCAATCATATTCTTATCAAATTCAACCTCATTGATAACCAGGCCTTCCTTCCACATTATACATAAACCACTTGCACTACACTTGGCCTCAACAACAATTTTATTATTAAACTTAATAAAACTTTTTACAAATTCCATATGACACTCATTAGCGTTAGTTTCAACGAGGAAAACCACATTTGGTTTTGCCCCTTTAATTTTAGCCCTAAGGGCTCGAACTATAGAGGCATTGCAGACGTCTCGACAGTTCCAACCAAGGATCCTCATGGGGAGGTTGGGGGCATGATAAGGCCATCTTCCTCGGTCATATTATTAGAAGAAGAATTTGCACAAACTATAACATCAGAGCAAGATGTGTTAGGATTAGTACCCTTAAATTCTATTGTATGATGCTATGTATGATATTATGTATAACATTATGAATGACTTAATGTTATAATTAATAAAGTTGTTTTATTATTATCTAAAACAATGGTAACATGAATATTTGGACATTATCATATAGTCCATGAGATATATAGTATGTGATTTAATCACAGAAGATATAGATCACAAGTTCTTTGTAAACTTAGAATTATAGATCGTAGTCAATGATGAAATTTGGCATTTCATCTGTAAAAACTATAACATATCAATTTAGATGATTTGTCTTGATCATGAAAGTGGAGACTTCTAGTTGATGTGCTGATATGTTTTAAGAGTTAAGACATATTAAACTGTACCATTATGAGATTTATTATTCTCCTAAAGACGGTCAAATGAATAATAGATCCCACGACTTCTATTTACATGAACTCTTAATCCTAAGAGAATAATGAACATAATCATGAAGTGTAGGTTGCTTTGATATATCAAGAATGAGATTTAAAGTCACGATCAAAACCTCAGTATATTGGGCAGCCACATTTTGTGTTGATGGAATATATACTTTCAAGATGAAATTCATAATCTCTTAATGGAAATATAAAATATTCCCTTGAGATAAGTTTAATGAGTTCGGTTATTCAGAGTGTTAGACCTAACTACTTTAGTAAAGAATTATTAAGGTATATATTTATGAAATTTAATTTCATAAATATATGATGAATAACTTAAAGGATTAAATAGGGTATTCAGGGATTAAGATGTAGTAATCTTCAAACTGACAGTCTACATTTATGACTTTATATTACTACGAATATTTTATGAAGGGGTTACATGTATAATAAAGTCTTGGGATACAATTTATTAATAAGGCCTAGAGTGCAATTATATTTATATAGTGGTATTAAATATAATTAATGGTAATTTTGAATTTGTCAAGAGTTGATAGAAAATCTCAAGACCCATTAGAGCTAGAGTATTATTTGTTCCCTTTTGGTCCAACTCCAAGTCACATACTAAAGCCCAATTAGAATGGCCCAAAAGGACAGTCCAATTAGATAATCAGTTAGATACAAAGGGAGAAAATACATAATTTTTGAGAGAGACACTATTGTGAAATAGTGTGTTTATGAGTGTAAGCCACTCTATTATTTTCCTTTAAAAACTGATTGAGAGAATACACTTCTTGAGCGTAAAGTGGAATTGGAGTAAAGATTAAAAGTATTTTTGAGTGTTTTTGATCTTTAGTTTTGAATTTCACTACACCAAGGTACGTTTTCTTGTTCTTGAATTCTGAAATTTATATAGTACATATTATCAATTGCGAATGAAGTAGATCAGTTAATTATCCGCTGTGTATGTTTTGTATGCGATACAAACATGTATTTTTCCAACAAAATGAAAGGTAATAGACAGAATGGAGCTCATCATGATTTAAAGCTTTCTTCCTTTCCTCCAAAATAAAGAATTCCAGCCTAGATTCTGGAATGAAGGTCACTGTGACAAGGTCGAAGTACACAGGTTCAGGGCCTTTGACTGCTTTCCTTAATATCTTGGAGAATTGATCTAACTCAGGTTTGGACACCTTTCTTTTTAGTGCATTGGATTAAGGTTGAGATGATGAGGGAGGATTGAAGGAAGTGTTTTGGGGTAGAGGGTAGGTAGCAAGTTTCTGGGAGATCAAATGGTATTTTGGTTTTGTAGCTTTTGGGGAAATAGGTTAGGATAGTCACTTTTAATTTGGTTATTGAGTGTGGTAGTTGTTTTTGGGGAGTTTAGTCTTGGGCTAATAGGTGTGGGGGCCTCTAGTGGGCTAGGTTCAATGGGTTGGTTGTACGCAGAGCTTTCTTGGGAGAAAGATGGGCCATGTTGCTGACCTTGGGCTGGTTATGATTTTTGGATAGTTGGATTAAACCCAATTTTGACTGGCATTAATAGGATAAGATTGTGGGAGGTATTGTTATCGAGCCTATCTGCTTGCTGAGTGGGTAGAGAATGATCCTTAGGTGCCAACTATACCATATTCTTTCCTAGATTTTCGAGCACAATCCTTGATGTGTCCTTGCCACCCCTGAGTAAGTATTACTCTTGAGTGTCCACGTGTCGGTTTTTTGGGGGGGACCAGAGGGCTGGTTCCATGGCAAATGATACTGGTACCCCTCGCCAGTGTAACTATGGTTGCTAGAGGTGGGCGAGCTGGCTGTAGCGTTGTTGGGCGTAGCCTCGAGAATTCCCTCAGGAACTTCATCATTCTCTGCTCTAAGCCAAGACCTTGCTGCCTTAAACAAGTTTCCAACCAGGTTTTGGAGCTAAAATAGATTTGATGAGCAATTTTTCTGATCGTGCCCAATGATGCCGCATTGATAGCATAAGTCTGCTATTTTCTCATATTTTAAGCCAATCCACAAATCACATTTATTAGGCTGAGGAAGGAAGATACCTGGGATAGGCGGATAGGAAACATTAATCTCAACTCTAACTCTGTGGAATTTTCTCCATGCACCACTAGCGTCTCTTGTCAAATCTACTTCCAATACCGAGTCCAATTTGGATCCAATCTTTCGTAATCTTTCTTCTATCCTCCAGAGATTATGCAAACCATGAATCTGAACCTAGATAGTGGATGTCGAAAAATCAACTTCATGCCAAGTTAGCTCTAGGCTCCACCACTTTAGTATCATATGGCCTCCTCTGATAGACCATGGTCTTTTAATGAACACTTTGTGGAGATCCACTTCATGGTGGAAAGTGAACATGAACACTCCCTTGCTAATCCGTTTGATTTCCATAAGAAAAACTAGTTTCCATGCTTTTGACGTAACTTCTTTGACCATATTGAAACTAATGGTTTTAGTGGTGATGATTTTGGCTTGGAGGGTGAAGTCAGATGGGATGGAGGTTTCTTGGTTTGGAGGGAGCTCTAATCTGATATCCTGGCATGAGCATTTTTCTGTCTTGGAGACAAGGTTAGAGACCTCCATGATGGGCTGGCTCGGGAGGTCTTAGATTGATGACTAAGCGAACCAGAGTTCGGAAAGATTGAAAGGGGTGAGGATTGTGGTTGTGACTGGAGTAGTGAGGTGGATGGAGGTGAAATGGAGGAAGAGGGTAGTGAGACTAGCTCAGGAAAAGGGGGAAAGGGAAGGATGTACTGTAGTACTACGGAGAGAAATTTTTACATAGCAATTTTGCAATTGAAAAGTTATAGTTTTATCTTTATAACAAGGCTAGAGTCTGTTTGGAATCCGCTTATTTTGCTGAAACTGAAAACTTTTTGCTGAAAGTATTGTAAATAAAGGTAAAAGTTAGCTGAAATAGTATAGTAAGACCTATAAATAGTACCAAAAAATGCAGTAGGACCTATAAATAGTAGTAAAAATAAACTAAATAGTAAAATAAGTTGTCAAAAATAATTCTGCCAAATAGACACATACCGAAGCAAATGGAATGCAATTGGAGAATTGGTGTAGCACTAAGAGCTGAAATCAACAAAGAAAATTGGTTTATCACCCAAAAAAAAAATACTTGAATACATAATATCTTCAAAAGGTGTTTTCAATAAAATCATTGCTAATTTTGGTATTGGAATACTGAGGTCAACAGGCCGATGTCACACAAACGGAAAACTTAAACCCTAACTCTTCCTCCTTTCATCTTATAAGAACTTTGTACATGTGAAATAACTATAATGCTAAGGGTATGCGGTCGTTTTGTACGTATTTCGTTAACTTGTCAATCATTAAAAATATGGGTGGGCAAAAAAATAATTTAAGTTATAAATTCAAATTAGATCTAATAATAATTTATCATATATGATTTGTTTTTTTTTTTTTATTTTATTTGAGAAACACCATATATGATTTGTTGTGGAAGTGTTTAAAAATATAGACAGACAAAAATATAATTTAAGTTGTGAATTCAAATTACAACCCATAACAATTACAAAAGTATTATAAAAATGAATAGCTCCGCAAGGGTCCCACTTTCAAAATTCCATTAGATAAACCCCAATCTTTTCACACACACACACCAAAAAAAAAAACCCCCAGAAAGCTCAAAACCCAGTTCCAGCTTAAACCCCTGAAATCCCAAAATTCGGTTAAAAAACTTATCGTTAAGTTACAACCCATCTCACATTCTCAGAAGCACGACTCTCAACGGCTCAACCAATCTTACATTCACTTTCAACTCTGGAGCATTCCAAATCTTTCATCAAACAAACGGTGTGTTCCATGTCTCAACCTTACTTGGTTTCATTCTCCATTGTTTTTGACATTATGAAAACCTTAAAGAGTGACAAGAAAAAAAGTAACAA
Organism: Castanopsis chinensis; assembly: GCA_032878915.1. NCBI lineage: Eukaryota > Viridiplantae > Streptophyta > Magnoliopsida > Fagales > Fagaceae > Castanopsis > Castanopsis chinensis. Next base: position 797,918 of record JAVQMG010000131.1, on the reverse strand, counting down.
AATTTAAGGAAACTTTGTTGCATACAAAATTCATTTTGTGTGTTTGTGTGTGTGTGTGTGTGTGTGTGTTGTGGAATGGGTTCTGTGATTTGTGAAAAAAGCTGACTGATTTGTTTGAATTTGGTCATTTCTGCAGATACCCATGTGTTGAATTAGAAAGGATGGCATCTGTTTCTGCATTTTGGTTCTATCAAGGTTTTTATTTTTTATTTTTCTTGTCACATGAATTTCTTATTTTCTTTATTATCTTAATTCTTAATTCAAATTTGAAAATGATAATTCTGTTTATTTTTTATTTTATTCGGGTGTATGGTAGACAGAGGATTTCGAGGCGTAGCTTCTGCAGATGGGTTTGCTGCTGGGAAGCCATATTCGAATTATTTGAAGGTTTGTTTATCCATGTTGTCCATAACCTTTTTTTTTAATTTAAAATTTTTCTTATGTGGGTTGATTTAGATTTTATGCCTGCAAATTTGGTGACAATTATTGTTTTTTTTTTTTTTGAAAAGTAAGATTTTTTTTTAATAAAAAAGTACTAGCTCATTTGAAAAGGATGAAGTAGCCTCAAAAAAAAAAAAAAAGTCCAAGATATCAACAAATTGTGAAATTTAATCGTTGGAAGAAATTAAAACATAACTCTTGCCATCGCTTTTATTTATCACCATTAAATAAAAAGGATAAAATATAAAACAACTACTACCATGTCTGATGTGATGTGGTTAGTATGGAAGGAACAAAATAGCCGCATTTTCGAGGATCTTGTGAAATCTATTGACCAGATGAAGTCTTTGCTTATCAGGAATTTGTTTGATTGGTCTCGGGTTTGGGGGTTTACGCATTGTACTTTGATTTTTGATTTTTGATTTTCAGTCTTAAGTTAATCTTTCTAATTGATTTGGTTGATTTGTTTTTATGTACTTTGTGTTCATCATCGTGAACATAGAGTACTTTTTTTCTCTTTTAATAACATCATTATTACTTATAAAAAAAAAACTACTAATTAATAGTTAAATAAACCCTGTGTGGGCCACATTAGGTCTCCTAATGGAGACATATTTTAGAAATTGTACATGGTTCCTAGGGTTGCACCCCTTGTTGTGTTTTGAATGAATTGGTTCACTTGAATATGATAAGTGACAACAATAAGGTTTAGAATTTGGCTATTTAGCTTGAAAAGCACAAATTCAACAATGTCTTTCTTAATTTCTTGTGACTTATTGGTCCACAAATATAAATGAAATTTGAATTGTAAATTAAACTATAACATGTTTCTTCTTCTAACACAATTCAAATTCAATAAAGCTCGATTTGGGACAGACATTATATGCTGGACTGTTTCTTTATGGCCCATATCAGTCTTCTTTAATATGTCAACTTTTTCTGTTGGTCAGCCTATGCAAAACAAATACACATCTCTATCTAATCTTGATGTGGAGCTGTATTCATCATTCCATTTCGTAAGGAAGGGAGTCTAGTTTGGGAATTGGTTTTCTCTATTTTGGAAAAGTATGCTTTCCAAGTGTATCCTTCTTTCCTTTTTCCAGGATTTTTCCGTGTTTAACAATTGCTGATAGAACAATGCCCCCATAGTACATTCCCAATGTACTCGGGTTGGCTGTTTTTCTTTTTTTTTATTTTTAATAAAATTTTTCGTTACTTATCAAAAAAAAAAAAAATTGCTGATAGAACAATAGTTAGAAATTCAGAATCAAGCTTACTCAGTATTATACTTGGTGTGGCTAAAAATGCATTGTAAGAATTTATCACACGGGCTACTCTGTCTCTCTATAGACATGGCAGGGAGTTTAAATCATAATATTATATTGTTTTACTTAAAAATGTAATTTGAAAAAGATATTGAAGAAACATCATGTTTTAGTTAATTTATCTAGAATAATATGCTCATGAGTTATTATAATTGGTGTGAAGCAAACCACATGTGAAGATGTAAGAAATTTGTCAAGTTTGTTTAGGGCTTCTATGGCGCTCTCTCTCTCTCCCTCTCTCTGTGTCTAGCCTAGTTTAAATCTTTCTATAATATTATATTGTTTTACTTACAGAAATTATAGTTTTGAAAAAGGACCATATCTGGCCCATATTATAGTTCTTGAATGTGTCAATTTTCTTTTTCAGAATTTGTTTATGAGTTATAGGATTTGTGCAGCATGTTTACATTGTATACTGGATCATATTCAATGAGTATGTATCAAATCGTAGATGCCAAACTACAAAATATGTTTGTTTTATTTTGAAGATGCTTCATCCTCAAATCACTTAGCCTCATTTTAGTTTTTTCCTTTTGTCTTCTTTTATTGTTTTTGTTGGTACTAACTTGTTTAATGTTCTGTGAACTATCTAGTCATCATTTATAGGTTCATTTCCAGCAGGAACATTGAAAGTTAGACATTGCTTGAATAATTCACAGAGGACTCTCCTACTTCCTTGTGTAAAGTGTGAGCAGAAAGATGAACCCTACAAAGAAGTATCTGTTGAACGTCCACCCTACTACAGCTACATGGACTCGACATCTGGGAAGATGGAACCAGCCTCTGGTGCTCGTGCAAGTATTCTAGGGGAGGAGTATTGGCCAGAAGGCACAGTTAGTCGAGTCAGGGCTGCCAGGGCTCCTGAACCAACTGGTGAATCATTAGGATCTCCATCTTATGGAAAAAATCCTGGCAGTAGGAGAAAAAAGTACAAAACATCGGTTGCTGCTCCTGAATCTTCCAGTGTGAGTTTAGAATCAAGTGATCCACTAGAACCTGAAAGTTCAGTGGACACAACAGAAGAGCCTAAAGATACCTTGTCTGATTATGTTGTTTATGACACTGAACCTGTGCAAGAAGAAACTGGATTTGATCTAGACAAAAAACTTGGACGTCCTCATCCCTTTATTGATCCAAAAGTGAAGAAGCCTATAGAGGATACGCTTACTGGTGAAGAGCTATGGTGGAACTGGAGGAAGCCAGAGAAAGAGCAATGGTCCAGGTGGCAAAGGAGGAGACCTGATTCTGAGATGGTTAGTGCAAACATAAAAGGAAAAAAAGATGATGCAACCTAAGTGCAATACTTGATGTTGATTGTGATTGCATTGTCATGGGTCAAAAATGTAACACAGAGAGAGAGAGAGAGAGTGAGAGAGAGAGGGAGAGAGGGAGAGAGAGAGAGAGGCAGATGGTTAGTGCAAACATATCTTAATGGCATGTGCTTTTGATATATACCCCAATGCTAGCTGGTATGTATTTAATGAGATCAATATTTGGTTCTAAAGTATCTCATACATCATCTTTGAATTTTTTCCTGTCATATGTTTTCTTAAAAATGTTGGATTGAGTATATACTTAATGGAACCCTAGGAATGTTATCTACTTAACTTGTATCAATAATATGTGTTTTTTAAATTATGCTTAATTTAACCCTAGACATCTTTTCATCTCAACTCATTTTCTCAATATTTTCATAAAGTATGTGTGCCTCAAGGGTGTACTTAATGTGACCAAAGGTCAGATGGCACTAAATAATGTACTGCATGTATACACCCACATTTCATACATGTGAGATTTATCACCACAAGGGATCTATAGGTCAAACCTAAGAGTCAGAATGGCTAGACCATTTTTGAGCTTTGTGATTTACCAGTGTTTTATTAACTCTAATGTTAAAATCCATCCGTTGAATAGGTTTTCAAACTAAATGGTCCCTTTTCTGGTACCCTTTCATTAGTGGGTTCTGCACTTTTATGCTTTAGTTGCATGATGGATTATGTTCACATCAGCATTGTGCATTACTTGGTTGAAATGTGTATGTCACACTTTATACAAAATCCAAGACATCCCTAGGACACAATAAATGGCCTTTTATCTTGATTTAGACATATAATAATTTTTGCAGGTTTTTCTCAAAGCAATGGCTGAGACTGGGCAAATAAAACTTCATGGTGAACATCCAACATTAACTGAAGTTTCTCTTTATAGAGCTAGACGCCATATTTTCAAGGAAGAAAGGTATATCTGATCATTATTTAATTTTTTAAACTTGAATTTTTTTCCATGCTTCTGCATTTATTGACATCTATACTAATTTTTGGTCCTCTCTCTGTCTATATATAAACATATGGACATTGGAATTTATATAAACACCCCACCACCCCCACCCCCCCCCCCCCCCCAAACACACACAATTCTCAATCATTTTTATTCAAAGAGAGATAATATGTAGTTATGTACTATAATTCCTATCAAGCCCGGAACTAATTAAGGATGTATGCTAGTTGTGATCTCCAGTGGTCTTTTTATCTAGAAATTAGGGTGTCTAAAAATCACTATGTATGGGCTAAAAGGCTCTAGATATTAGGATTTAATGATTAAGAAAGCTTGTTTGGGGATTATGGAGGGTTTGGAGTAAAAAATACCACAGGAAAAATAAGAACCAAAGGTGCTGTCTAGGGGCTATCAGTTATATCCATGACTGTACCAACTGTTATAGGATGGGAAGTAAGGTGTTCTGGAAATTAAGTAAAAAGGGTGCTTTAGTGTTTGCTTGTACTACAGGGTGCTAAGAGGGTTTGACTCAGTAGAATTTCCATGGAAAGCAACATGGCATATGAAAGTTCCTTTGGGAATAGCTTTCTTTGTGTTCTACATTATGGAAGACAATCTTAGTAAATGGTGTAGGTCTAGTCAATTTTTGGTGTATGTGTGAGACATGGTGAGTATGTTGATCATTTGTTGTTTTGTTGCTCGATAGCAAGGGAACTATTTGATGCAAGGCATTTCAAGAGGCTGATTACATTTGCATCCTTGACACAACCGGTAGCGACAGTAGCTAAGTTAGCAGCTAAGTTTCAGCAGCAGTAAGCTATTTCACTGCAGTAGCCACCCTAATCCTCTTGTAACTAATTAGTTAGTTAGTTGGATGATTCTTTAAGCATTGGACAATAGGATATAGACACTTGTCAATCATCTAGAAGGCTGCCAATGCCAAACAACTAGTATAAGCACCAGAACGTAAGCACTTTGTAAATCAGTTTTGGATATTGATTGAAATTAAGCCTTGAGAGCTTTTCTTTGAGAACTGTGTGTTCTTTGTAGAGGTGCCTAACCACCTATCAATTTTTCTAAGCATCTCACTTTCCATCTAGTTCTAAATCATATCAGCCCATCATACTTCCCTGCATCACTATCAGTGTTTATATTAATAGTTTTTGGGGTGGGATGGGTGATTTCGAAGAAAGTATGTAAAGTTTCATTGCTAGCATCATGGTCCTAAAACTTTTAGGAATAGAATATGGAATATGGTGTCATTGTGCTTGATATGGCATATCTAGAGAGACAGGAAGAGGAGGATATTTTAAGGCTAGTTATATTGATAAATTACCACTTGTCCCAAATGTTTAAATTGATAGAACATGGGGAATTTAATCATTTAACTACAATTGTAATGCTCTTTTTCTTGTGTGGAAACAAGGTTCAATACATGGAAAATTTTAGTTTTTTAAGTGGAAGGTAGAATGGAAACAAGGTTTAAACCTATGATGCACGGACACGGACACGGACACGACACGGACACGGACACGGCGATACGGCAATTTTTGAAAAATAAGGACACGACACGGCATGGACACGGCAATTAAATAATTAATTAAATTATATATTTAGGCATATTTTTTAATATTTTTAGACATAAAATACATTTATGTCTAAAATTTAAATTATGTAAGAACTACAAATAAGCAAATTAACACCCAAAGTAATACAATAATATACATAAAATTTTTAGAGTACAAACCAAAAGTTTAAAAGTTTTTTCACAATAGTTACATCTGAAAGTAACATTCCCACCACCAGAGACAGCTTTTTCTAACTTAGTAACATATTTCCATAGAGGAGCAATTCCATCATTTGATTTTTCACTTTCAGCATTCATTTTAATAAATCACCTACAATATTTAAGTAATTTAACTTTAATAAATAAATAAAACTATAACATTAATATCTAACAAGTAACAATATTAACACATTATATAACAATATAACATTAATATCCCACTAACGTTATAAATAACACTTACTATTTAATAAGTGATGAGGCAGGCCAGTAAGTCACCCAAGTGCCAAACAGATGTCTGAAGAAAAAAAAAAAAAAAAAAAAAAAAAAAACAGAGAGAAGAGGACGAAGGGAGAGAGATCGGACCTGAGAGACAGAGAGAGAGATCGGACGGTCAGGGACGGCGGCGACGTCGATGCAGCTGGCCGATCAGCCCGACCTAACTCCGGCGAGGGACAGAGGCAACGGCACAGCGGGCAAGGTCAGAGGGAGGAGAGGACGAAGGGAGAGGTGGAGATGTGGGTTTCGGGCTTCTAACTCCTAATTTCTCCTTCTCAGACTTTTGTTTTAGTGTATATCATGAGATCAACGGTTCCGGTGAGTCCATCTGTCAAAATCTGTGATTTTCCCTTTTTTTTTTCACTGCTGGCGTGTCGGCGTCGTCGGAGCCGTGTCGGAGCCGTGTCGGCGACGCGAAAAAAAAAAAAAAAAAACGACGCGTCTCGGACACCGGAGTCCGGCGAATCGCGCCCGTTCCGGTGTCCGATACGTGTCGGACACCGACACTTCGCCAGATTTGGCGTGTCCGTGCAACCCAGGTTTAAACCTATGAAGCATGGGTGCGTTTCCAGATTCGGGAGTGGGTGCAAGTGCGAGTGCGGGTGCGGGTGTGAGACTCAGTAATTTTTGAAAAAGTAAAGTGCGGGTGTGGGTGCGGGTGCGGGTGCGGCGGGGTGTGGTGATTAAAAAATTATTAAAAATATTTTTATTTATATTTTTGATATATTGCTAAGCATACTTTTTCACATTATATAAATATATACCAAATTTAAGAGCAATAGTAGATAATAACTAAATATAATGTTCATAAATTAAATATAACTCACAAGTTTGGAACTAAAACATTTCATAAATTAAATACAACCCACAATTCACAGATTTACAATCACAAATCACAATGAGTAATAACTATTAACTAAATAAAAAATCAAACCCAAGTGACAACATTATTACATTACAGCTTATATAAAAAATTAAAAAAAATCAGATCACACTATCATAGACACATTGAGTAATAATCAGAGCATGTGAGAGCTATGAAAAACTAAGATTGAAAGCTTAAGATTGATACCTGAGCTTGAGGCTTGAGAGTGGGTCGCCAGGTGAGAGTGAGATTGTGGGAGAGAGGGGAGATGGAGAGCAGAGGCAGAGAGCCTTGGCGTGGAGCATAGAGACTAGAGAGTGAGAGAGAGCTGAAGATGAGAACTGAGAACTGCGAATTGAGGTCTGAGGTATAGGGTTTTGTTGTTTTTGTCCAAATGGTGCGTTTTGCATCTTTTTTATTTATTTTTTATTTTTATATCGGTCAAATGGTGCGTTTTGCACCTTTTGTTTGTTTTTTTTTTTTAAAAAATTTTGGCCTGAATTGGCCGGTTCGGCGCCGGTATCGGTGGATGTGGCATTTACAGACCGATTCGGCTTGAATTGGTGCAAATTGACCTGATTTTGCGTGTGTTGGCCTGACTCAGTGCCGCGTCAGACGCGAGTTTGGCGGCCGAAATGCCGCGTCGGTGCTTCATAGGTTCAAACTAGGGATGGCAATTTTTCCCCGCCCCGCTTGACCCGCCCCTCCCCGCTTCGCCTCGTGCGTGTTTTCCCCGCCCCACAAAGATGATGGGGCGGGGATGGGGTGAGATTTTAGACCCGCACCACGGGGCGGAGCGGGGATGGGTTTACACTTTTGAAACCCGCCCCGCCACGCCCCGCTTTAAACCCATCCCCGCTCCGCCCCGCGCCGCCCCGCCCTTCGTTAATAAGGGTTAAGTTGTAATTTTTTCATACTCTAAAACCCTACTATTTAAACAAAAATATCATATTATTTTATTCTACCTAACGTGGTTCTACCTCTTTTTTCTCTCTAGCAAAGTTGGAAGTAAGTAAGGGTCATCAAATAGCCCACGGCCCATAGCCCAACCCAGAAACCCAATGGCCCACCGGGTTAATGGGCGGCCCGGCCCGTTATTATTAAGGCTCATGGGCAGCCCACTAGCCCAATGGGTCAGGCCATGGGCTAGTTTTTATGACCATGGGTACCCGGTGGGCTAGCCCAGTCGCCCAACCTGTTGCCCAGTAGCCCAACCCGTTGCCCAGCCCAATAATTTATAATTCATAACAAAAATATATAGGAAGTGTATGAAAGATTGATATTGAGATATTATAGAGTAATTTCTTAAGCCCTCAACCACTAAGATACTCAAAGTAATTGTGCAAAACTTAGTTTACTAAATATATATTTTTCTAGTAGTTTAGCAAATTTGAATTAACCATTTGACATTTTTTTTTTATTAAAGATAAAATAAAAAACTATTTAAAGCCTTAATAAAAAAAAATTAAATAGATTTCCATCAACAAAACAAAAAATTAAATAGATTTGAATGTAAAAAAATTTGTAATTAAGTATTAAATTTTTTAATTCTTTCCTTTAAAAAATAAATTGATTATTCCCTTATAAAAAATTGAGTCTTTCCTTATAAAAATAATAAAATAATATGCTAACACAAGCCCATGGGTAGCCCATTAGGCCCAACCCGATAGCCCAACTTGCTAAAGACAAAATGGGCATTGCCCATGGGCAAGGTCATGGGTTAAGGTTTTCTCTTTTGGCCCAGTCCGACCCGGCCCGTTAACTAATTAATAGCCCATTATGTTCAGCCCATTGTGCCCATGGGCCAAGTGAAAATGGGCCGGAGCGGCCCGACCTGGCCCATTGACGACCCTTAGAAGTAAGGAACTAATATCATCATCTTATTAGGAGTTTGGATTATTTTATTGTGTCATACTATGAGATTTTTTTTGTGACATTGACTTGTTAAACATTTAGATAATATTATTTAGTTTTTGCTAAGAATTAGTTAGTTTTTGCTAAAAATTAGTTTGATTTGATAGGATAAATTTATTTATAACTTCAAGTATATTTTTAATATTGAAACATGTCATTTTGTTTGAAAAAAAGGTAATAGTTGTAGGGAAAATTAACAAGAAATAAAGTTTTACTGTGTAGGGCGGGGCTTCGCGGGTCTTCACGGGGCCTTAAGGGGCGGGGATGGGGCAAGAAATTTTCCCCGTCATGCGGGGCGGGGCGGGGATGGGGCAAGAAAAATCTGTACGGGGCGGGGGCGAAGATCCCATCTTTCGGCCCTACCCCGCCCCATTGCCATCCCTAGTTCAAACTTAAGACTACTTGCTATGATACCACAATAAATTTCCACTTTTTCCAAAAACTTAAGCTAATAGAATGTACACTTAATCATTTCACCATCATTGTAATATACTGGTACATAGTGGGCAATTGGTAAACATGTTTGAAAAACATTTGTGCCTAAAGTGAGGATATTTACATGTATGGTTGTCATGACAAGCCAAATAGAACAAGTCATGAGAAGGTAGGTACGGATCTGCTTGAGGATAAGAAACATTCAAGTAGATGATATCCATATATGTAGTTATATTAATTTATTACTTATTATTATTGATCACTTGGTGTAGAGGTTGTTATATCTATGATCAATTTGTAAAGTTTCCATGGAAGATCGAATTTTAGGAAACCCAGAGTTCCTCAAAAGTTGCCTTCTTTGTTCGAACTGCATCCTTGGGGAGAATTTTAAGTTTTTGACAGCAGATAATTTGAGGAGGAATAATATAATTTTGGTGAGTTGGTTTTGTATGTGTAAGAAAGACAGGGAGACAATGCCTCATCTGCTTTTGCATTGTTCTTTTGTTAGAGAATTATGGGATATGGTGAGTTGGTTTTGTACTTGTTAGAGAATTATGGGATATGGTATTGGGGCTATTTGGTGTTCACTGGGTGATTCCTAGGGATGTTGTAGATTTATTAGCGTGTTGGCAAGGCCGAGTTGAAAGACATAGAAACAACACAATCTGGAGGTGGGTCCCACCTCACCTCCACCTTGTGCTCACAAGTGGAGGAGTCATTTGAGCTACAGCTCATGGGCATTTTGCACTACATACTTTTAGCAATAAAATTTTCTATTTCAAAACAATTGGACCCTTAAGAATAGAATTTATGAAGCTTGCTATCTTTCCTTAGAATAAATGTTTTATTTGTCCACTTCAATAAGATAAGAACCATTTTAATTTGAAGTGCTTGAGGGCTTACTTTGAGTTGAGTTGTAAAATATGAAAGATTGGGGTTAAGAAAGAACAAAGGAGAGAGAGAGAGAGAGAGAGAGAGAGAGAGTTAGTTTAAGGCTCAATCAATTAGTCCCTCACCTGAGCATATATTTATTTTAGAGTGATATAGCAAGATTTCAAGAATAGGCCTACGCTTATAAAATAACAAACTAATATAAAAATAATAAGAGTAATTCTCACACCTTGCTTGCTCGCCCGCAATGCTCCATACCGTTAACTAATGCTAACTTTCTTTTTATTGTAAAAGAATCTGGCAAGTTTGAATCTTTCTTTGCTCTACTTTATTTTTTTAAGGTGGATGGGAATGAGGAAGATAAAGTTGTATGGGTAGCTACCTGGAGTGTTTCTTTTGAAGTGAAGTTGTTCTATTCAATCTTATCTGATAGAGGTAACACCCTGTCCCTTGGAAAAGTTTTTGGAAGGTGAAAGCTCCTACTAAGGTAGCTTTTTCCACTTGGATAGTGGTGAAGGGGAGGATTCTAACTTTGGATAATTTGAGGGAGAAATATTTGTGCTGTTATCAGGTGTTGTATTTGTAAAAATGATTGGGAATCGGTGGACCACCTGCTTATTCGTTGTCCTTTTGCCTCTGATTTATGGTCCTCTGTATTTAACTTGTTTGGTATTTCCTGGGTTATGCCTAAACAAGTCGTTGAGTTGCTTGCTTGTTGATTTAGAGGTATTGGGCGACGTAGGTTGGCATCTGTTTGATATGTTATTCCACAGTTTATTATGTGGAACATATGGCGAGAATGAAACAACAGAATCTTCGAAGGGGAGGATTGTTCTATCATCTAGTTGAAGCGCATTTTCCTTCTGTCTTTGTTTGAATGGAGGGCTGCTTTGAGTGGTCTTGACATACCCGCTATTTTAGATTTTGTAGATTTATGTAATTTTGGGTAGACATTTGCTTTTCTTGTACACATCCTGTGTGCCAAGGAATTTGCTTCTTCTTTTCTCATTTTTTCAATAAAGTTATTTATCGATTAAAAAAAAAAAAAAAAACACAGTATACAACACACAATTATCTTCTACCATAAGGATATTTTTCCCCCATTTAAACCTTCCTCTACGTCATTAGTTAATCTCCTAGGCAGCAAATCTGCGATGTTCTTGAGTTTGTTTCGGTTTTTTAATAAAATTTTCAGTACTTATAAAAAAAAAAAAACTTATGCTCTCTCTCCTTCTCTCCATTTGTTGTACATATTAGAATTTGGGCAAGAGATGTATGTCAACTGAAATCGTAGTTCATACTTTCAACATGCCTTTTAAATGAACCCTGGTTTGAATGATACTTTAGGAGATGTAAGCATGGAAGTACAACAAACCTAATTGCTGATGTATGCAGCTTAATTATCTCTCGAAGTAAAATTAAGTGAACTACAGGACATGTTTAACTTCTTATGTCTATATGTTAAATCTTTGTGCAAAAATTTATGCAAGTATCTGTGCATTAGTATGATGCTTGATATAAAGAGTGATAAAAAGAAATGAATCCATTTCTGCTTGCCCTGCTTTCTCTATTTTATTAATTTACAACTCCTGATTGCTTGACCACCTGAAAGTTTTTTATCACAAACAATTGCAATTGTGTTGTTATTGTTATGAACGAAGATACTTTCTTGGTTTTGTAGGCTTCGAGCTGAACAAGAGAGACTAGACAGAATAGGTCCAATAGCATACTACTCCGAATGGGTAAAAGCATGGAAAAGGGACACATCACTCGAAGCTGTTCAGAAACATTTCGAAGAGACTGGTGAAGATGAAAACACCCAACTGATTGAGATGTTTTGCCATCAAACAGATCGAGAGTATCGCATAATGATGGGGACTGATGTGCGCCTTCGTAGGGATCCTCTAGCAATGCGAATGCGGGAGGATCAAATAAAGCAAAGTATCTACTTCAAAGCTAATACTTTTGTGCGTTATTTCTATGTTTTCACTTTTTAATCGAATTGTTGATCATTTTAATTTCCATATGAATAAGTACAAGTTCTATGATTTTATGATTGGGTTTATTGTTATAATAAACATCTCCGCTTTACCTCCTATTTAAAAAGCAAAAATCCCACTTCTTGGGCCCCACTTAGGGTGCTTGGGCCCACACATGAGGGAGAGTGTTAATACAATAGATAAATGATTAAATTCATCCTTTTATAATAGTATAAGTTTTTGGAACTAGTGGTAATTTATCAATTTTGATGGATATATATATATGTTTTGACACAGTATTAGTGTTCGTTTGGATAGCTTATTTTTTGTCAGTTTATTTTACTATTTAGCTTATTTTTGTTACTATTCATGGTCCCACTGCACTTTTTGGTACTATTCATGAGTTCCACTGTATTATTTCAGGTAATTTTTACCTTTATTTACAGTATTTTTAGCAAAAAATTTTCAATTTTAGCAAAATAAGTGGATCCCAAACAGACCCTTAGTCTGTCCAAGTGATGTTTGTTGTTTATTTTAGTCCTCTTTTTCCATCTTCAAAGTGGAGGCAGTGTGGGGATTACAATGGCTTCCCTTCAGGTTTGATGATGTTAATATGGCATATTTTCTTTGAGATGTTACAAGAATCTCCCTCAAGGTTAGATGAACTGTAACAGATGAGTGCTGCTGTTAACCATCCGTGAAACCATTTTGTTTTCCTTGTCCGGGTTAAGCCTAATAGATCGTACATCATGCTTAGAGTAGTACCTTTCTCATTGTCCAAACTATCAAAGTTAGACTATGGAATGACAAATAGACCCTTATTTTTTATGTGACTAAAATTAAAGTGAGGTTTTATTGTAAATGGCATATATAAATTCCACTTACCATTTGATTATGAAAGGGAAATTGCTGTGGTATTTAAACAAGGGGGAAGACAATTTGTAAAATCACTAAACCTGAGCGATTGCAATTTCCCCTGAAAATGGATGTTACCTTTCCACCTTTTTGTGTTTAATGCATCGCCTACTATATGTGTTTCCTTCTTTGTAAGTCAATATAACAAACATCCGAAACAACGCATTGAGATTGTTTTCGATGCTATATGGAACATTAATTAGTCGGTAGGCTGGGAGCTTTATCAGTATATTGAAAAATATTATAAGTGTAGTTAAGGAGAGTGAGATCCTAAGTTCTGTTTCAACTTGGTTCCTAGGAGTCTAGGACTTTGAACAAAAGTGCTGATGTGCTGGTTCAATGGGCATCCCGTTCAATTTTTTCTGGCTGTTTAGTTGCTGAGACTCTCCCAGTTATTGTTTCTGCTGTTGTTACCCTTGAGAGGGTCTCTTCTTGCTGTCCTGTGTAATTCTGTTCTGTTGATTTTAACGAATTTTGTTTGAGATAATAATAATAATAAAACATCTGTTTGCATGGATTCTTCTGTCTTATTTCATTTTGCATCTCTTCTATATTGTCATGTAATTGAACTACAAATTTCAAGTTTGTGCTTTTCTTCCATAATTTATCATGGTGCCTTATACAATGACAGTCACCATTGCCTATGCATATTTTGTGCCATTAACTGTTCAAAACTGTCAGATTTGATTTTTAGTTACAATTATTCTGTTAAAGCAACAAAGCTGGAAATTTTCATTCCATTTCTCTTTTGCTGTATTTGTTTTATTACGTTCTGGTAATTGAGACCTCTGTTGGGATTGCAGTATGGGGTGGAGATCCTGTCTATCCAACTGTGAACTACATTCAAGACCCTGATGAAGTGATTGATTTCAGAGGTCCAGATTTTCATGAACCCACACCCAATATGCTGGCTCACCTGAAGGAGGTAAACACTAAGTTCAAATTCATTTTCTCTCTCTAACACTTTAGAGAGGCTTATTGTCAGGCAGCAAGTCATCATATTTCATCAATCTTTACGACATTCTAATCATATTCTTAATAAAACAAATTTTCAGTTGCTGAACTGGAAGGGAATAATTTTTTGTCTTCTTTGGGTGACAATGACACAGCTCAATGTTGGAGCATTCACCAGATAACTGGAATTTGTAGTAAATTGACCAGTCTATGGCTTACAGAGGGTTGTGGAAAGATTGATAGGTCCATGGACTAAACTTGGCAAATTACTGACAAATTTAACTTTCTACCATCCAGTTACTTGCTGGGTCCTTGTACTAAATTGATGGGATGCTTTCTTTTTGGGCTGTCCCAAAATAAATGATTGTTTACACAGCATTTAGCCATTTACTTGCTATATTATCCTTACATTTGAACCCACCTTTCTTGGTCCACCAGAGGCATTATAGGAGATTTTTATGTTTATTTTGTTTCATTAAAATGCAGGCCATTTGCACAGTCTGTCTATTTTCGGACAGAGGGAGGATTAATTTTACTTTTTATTTGTGCATGGTTTTAATTTTCTCATTTCTGCAATAATTACTTCTGCATTTGGGCAAATTATATGGGAAGTAGGAATTTCTAGCACTTACCACCTTCATTATATCCAAGTACCAAGTTAAAGCATAAGTGTGATGTAGTTTAAGAAATATCCGATGTTCACTTAGATAATTAGAATGACAGGGAAAGGATAAAAAAATGGGATGGATGGAATAAATGAAAACATAAATGGCATTTTATGTTTTTTTTTTTTTTTTTAATAGAGTTTCCTTCAAAGGCCTGATGTGGTTGTTCGATCGAGAGACTGTGTGTGTGTGTGTCAATAAGTAGAATGTTAAATATTTTCTACGACACCTGTGGTTATTTGTCTTATGTTAAGTTCTAAAGTTTTTCCCTCAATTTTACTAGCATGGCAAAATCATATCAAGGGAGGAGCTTGAAAAGATTTTAGCAAAAGAGAAGACTGAAGATTTTGAGGTTTGAAGCTATAAACTTTACTTGTGTTGATTTTTGTTTTGTATTTCAAATTGGGTAGACTATTTCACTAAGATCAAAACCGTGAATAGATATGTAGTATCTAGTGACATGTAATTTTATCGTTGTCCTTCAAGTTGTTCTTTACTTGTTTAGGGTTTGCTTTGTTCTGCTTTAAAATGAGCATTGGGAAGAAAAATACACGTTCCATCTCTTTCTATGTTAAGTTTTGTCCTAAAAATGTCTAGTTGGAGGTTGACGTTGGAGAATGACTGATTATCACTGATGCAGGGAGCATAAATACATGTTTATTTAAGTTTGGGGTTTTTTTTTTTATAAAAAAAAGAAGTATGTCAATTGTATTTTTACTATTAGTCCATTAGATTTTATTATAGGTTTTATTAGCTAATTAGGTTATTAGTGTTTTATTTAATTTCCTAGAGTCAAATTTAATTTCATAATTTAACAATTGGGCTTTTACCCAAGTCAACTAGGATTAGGTATTAGTCTTGGTAGTCGATGTATGCATGCTATTGTTCTCCAATGGGAATAGCCTGATTTGGTTAATGAAATTTCTATTGGAATTTCTCCAATGGCTTGATGTTGATTCTAAGCAACCCAAGGTGCTGATTCCTAGGTTTTCTATCTCACTTGGTTGTAATTTTGTGTTGCTTCCCATCCATCCGGCAACCACCATTGCAGTTCTGTCGGATTTTATTTCTCTCATTGAACTCCTCTTGTTTCAGGCCCCATCCATAGTCTCTCTCTACACTAAGGCAATTCTCTATTTTTTATTTTATAGATAACAGGCCCCATCCATAGTCTCTCTCTACACTAAGGCAATTCTCTATTTTTTATTTTATAGATAACTTAATTTATTGAAGAATAAAGACAACGCATATAGGACGTATGCCAGAGACCACCATAATCATGGTGTAGAGAAGAAAAAGAAAAAGAACCCAATGAAGGCAGCCATGCAAACAGAGAAGTAAGAAAAAACATCTTCAGTTCTGGAATAGTTCTTTCTCTGTCCTATAAAATTGTTGCATTTCGTTTGCGACAAAGACACCACATAAGGCAGTGAAAGACCACTTCCCATATTCTTCTATTTCAATGAAAACCAAAACAACCTCGCCAAGAAGAGAACATATCCAAAACTCTTAGCGGCGTAACCCACTGAACCCTAAACATGCTGAAAAACAAACTCCACAATTCTGTAGCTATAGGGCATTGAAGCAGACGGTGATCCAGACTCCCTAGAGTTCTTACACATATAGCATCATTCTGTTACAATAATTTGTCTTTTCCGTAAATTATTCACAGTTCTCTATTTTTTTTAAGGAACTCTCGAGTCACATGAAATCACATATCTAGTGTGCATTTGAATAGCTTATTTTTTGCCAGCTTATTTTTGCTACTTTTAATGGGCCCTACTGCCCTTTTTGGTACTATTCATGGCTCCCACTGTACTATTTCAGTTTACTTTTACTTTTTTTTTTACAGTACTTTCAGCAAAAAGTTTTCAGTTTCAGCAAAATAAGCGGATCCTATACAGATCCCTAATCTGGAATTCAAAGAACTTAAAATTTTCTTAATTAAATGTTCTCTATTCCAGCTTGTGGACGTAGTTCCTGGAATATGTGGTTTGTCTACTATTTTCATTTTAAATCTCTTCAAGCTTCTTACAGTATTTACTATATGAGAGGAAGAGAGGTTGAGTAATATTCTTGATACGTTTAATGGAAATAGGATCTAATAGTAGTCCAGTGCTTAGTTAACTTGTGTTTGTGTCCATTGTTGATATTTTTTGAGGGTGCATAGGATCCGATTTCTTAATCATTTGGTTTTCTAATTTGGCCGGTGAATTGATCTAGTGGGGGTGGTATTGTCTTTTTGATGAGAAAGACAAACAACAGAAAAAGGATGAGATATTAAAGTGGAAGCCCCTAATTCTGATTACATTTTAAATTATTTTATGTTGAAACGAAGCCCTGGTGCAACAGTTCTCTCTGTATCAGTCCTTTTCTTTTTCATCCATTTTAGATATTGCATTGGGGGATTTCACTCACCCATGAGTACATTTTGGCAACCTAGTAGAGTAATGTTGCTACTTGACAGAAAATCTGATTAAACCTGTTGTGCATCAAACTCTTTTTTAATTATATAGCTTAACCTTGTACTAATAAAAGTGTAATACGTTTAGGTTCATTTTTAAATTCCATCTGGATTTTCACAATAGTGTTACGAGTTGTGGCCTTAAAAAAACCATCTTACGTGGTCTTTGATCTAGTATATAGAAGGGTAGGCTTTTTTGGGAATTTTAGTTTTTTGGGGTTGGGTTGGGTGGGGTGGGGTGGGGGTGTCTACCACATTTACGAAATGGTGGAATGAGTGGACCATCCATAATAGTTATCTATGCTGTCAATTCCTCATTACCATCCAGCACTTTTACCTTTTATACGTCTTTTCATTTTGAAGAACATCTGAAATGTGAAATTTCTTGCCTAACTTCAAAGTTGATACAATCATATATGAAATTGTTTTCAATTGATAAAGTTATCTATCCAAGAATTATTTGACCTGTGATGGATTTTGATACTTGAAATATTATATAAATTGTTTAAGTATGTTAATTATCAAAAAATTAAGAAATCTCACTATGAGGAAAAAATTTTGAACTTTATATAGCTTCTGACCTTAAATTGTTAATTGTTTGACTCTTGAATATTTGCAATACACACAGGTAACAGTTATGGATGATGCTATGGCACAAGCTGTTGACATTGGTGAAGATGATGTAAGTTTCATTTCTTCATCTTTTCTGATCCTTCTCATCCATCTTCAATTCATGCTGACGCCCTTGGTTTTGATCAGAATTCTAAGCCACTAATGGTTGTTCTTTAAGTAATGTCATTCCCTTTTGACTTATTTGCAATAGGATGGAGAGGATAGTGAAGTTGAGGTTGAGGTTGAGGTTGAGGAAGAAGTGGAGGAGAAAATTACACGCAATTGGAGTGTCTTGAAAGATACTCCTGAGCTGAGCAAAACCAAGGTGATTATTTTTGTATTTCTGTCCATCCTTCATTCTATCCTGTTTCTGTTGCAGGCTTCCATAGTTTATGGTTGATATTCTGAGATAAATATTAATTCACAAATTTCACCTATATCTCGTTTTGGAAAAAGAAAAGATACAGAAATATAAGGAAGCTACAATTGCAAGAATGGAAAGGTGGGATCTCATATGCAGCAAGGACAATATCTCAGTTGAAATAAATGTGCATCTTCCCTAATACTTGCATGAACATGGTTAAATGTTATGTTGGATCCCTTATTGATAAAAAATGTGTCAATGATTTTTTTTTTTTTTTTTGAACTAATACTATCCGCCAGATAGCAGCAAGAAGTTCTCTTAGAGAAAGGACGTACAAATTGAAATTTTAGAGCACTAACTTGTGGAAGACTCTGCCTCTCATATTGCTCTTTGTTTAACAATTCTCTTTCATTTCAAGCTGTATAATCTGGTCTGTTTTTTTCCTTAAAACTTGAAGCGCAAACCTAAGGAGGAACCTTTGTCTCTGGAAGAAGCCATAGATGATTCCGAAAACTTGACTGATTTTCTACTGGACTTTGAAGAAGACAGCTGATTTTCTGAAGTCTCAGAAATAGAGAGTGAGGTTGAAAAGTACTCTAGAGCTTCACAAATTCAAGGTGATTTTTGAAATTTACAAGAAGTTGAAATTCTCTCAATAAAATTTTTTATTTTTTATTTTTATTAAAAACAGAGAAAAACAATTTACTAATAATATTTTATGAATTATTCTACTGCTACATTTCACCAAATATATGCTTAGAGTGTTCACTAATTCTCATTGAGTAAGGTTGATAACTTGTTGTAAAGTCGTTATTGAGAATAAGGTTGATGAAAGACTTTAAAAAGGTAGTACTCAATGCACAAAGCTATTTCTGCAGGATTTGGGAGAGGTTAATGAAAAGACTTTATTCAGACAATTTAAAATAACTTGATTGCAACTTCTTAAACACTATGAACCAAATAGAAACTTTTCCAAAAACCAAGATAGCTGTCTGTCCTCAGAAATAAGAGTTGTTTGTCCATGTGTATTTGCAAATACTCTAATACTAGAAAATAATTAAATTAGTAAAAAATAGCATAATGTAATTTTCCAAAAAAAAAAAAAAAACCACTAGATAAGATCATTACTGAGTATCCTTATGATCCCACTTAGTCCTAAAAAAACCGTTAATTATTATGGATTAATAATATGCTCATTATGTCAAAATCATATTGCCTTTTTATGTCATTATCTTTCGATTCAGCCCCCCCCCCCCCCACCCCAACACACACACACACAGAATGAAAGAACTTTGAAGGTCTTATTTTAATTAAAATGCTGTGCTATGGACTGCTATGGGGTTGATCATGGGATTGGTTCGACCAACTTGATCTTGAGTATTAAAATAAGCTAAGGGCGAGGGGCCTAGGACATTGCTTCAAGCTTCTCTAAATATTTCTACTTTTTACTTTTCTTTGGTTTTTATTTTCTCACAGCCAAGAGCAAGCTGCAAAGGTTTTCTTCTATTGGACGGATGAACTCTCAAGGGAAGGAGAGGGGGATTATAATCAATGACCTCCATTAGAATATGGGTTCAGCCGGTCAAATCTGGGCTGTGATCTGTATTGTAGTAGCTCATGTCCTAGAAGTTTGTTAGAAAATATTTAATGTCTTAATGGTATGCATGCAACCAATTTGGATGTAAATACTCTTTTTGGCTCATGGCTTGTACTAGTATACAGTACTTATAGTTTATGTTGGTTGTTTTTGGGTCTTAGAATAGTATATATCTATGTGTTAGGTTGATTAGAAGTTTGTTGAGTTCATAACTAGAGTGAAAGAGATGAGTACTCTGTCCCACTTTTATATCATTTCAGTCGTTTATTAAAGTGAAATTTGGTTCCAAATATTTGATATGATGCGGAGAGAACTTGTGAGGTCCTTTTTCTTTATGTTGTCACGGGTGAAGTGGTTGTTCAATGGTCTTTGAACTCAGATTCTTTTAGGAGTGAAGCCTAAAACTCTTGCCAATAGATCTCATGTTAGCTACTACTTGTGCACTTCGAGCCCAACCTACACACAAGACACAGGAAGAAGTGATGGAGTACACTAACTTGCTTTTAGCAAGGTCAAACAACTGTGAACCGCAAGGCTTAATTAACATATTTGGCAGAACCAAATTAACATCTGTTGCAAGCCCAAACTAATAACATATTCAACAATTTCACATTAATGTGTCAAGCAATAAGTTGGAGTTTGTAAATTGAAATTAAGAAATGAGGCACAAGAGAGAATGAGTTAGGAAGGGACAAGAAATTGCTACAAATACTTTCTTGATGAATGTATGTTTTGGGATTTGTTGAAAGGATGGTTAGGAAGAGAAGTTATTGTCCCATCGTGATCCAAGTTCTTGCTCTTTTATAGTGCTTAATGATCCTTTGCTAAGAAGACATGTTACATATGCTGATGGATAATCAGAAACGTTTTCATCATGAGCGGTAAACCATATTGATTCAAGAACTTGTTACATTTTATCCTTGGCTTACAAACTCAGTTTATGCTAAGTTAACTTGTTTTTAGCCACAAAACGGGAGGTTTTCCTATGTTATGAAATGGGTGGTTTTAAGTAGGATGGCAACCCGTGAGGTAAGATCATTAGTGCCCCATCCCTTCTTCAAGGATGGGAAAAACATATGTGGGATAGGAGTAAGGGCAAGTTGGGGGCAAGGCGGGGCAGAGATGTTTTTCAATCCCTAATGAGGTGAGTTCAATTTTAATAAGAGAAATGGATAAGAAAGGCAAAGGGAGATAGTGAAAGTGTATTGTAATAAAATTTATCAAATAATTAAATAATAAATAGGATACAACATGTGTTAAAGTACATGCATGGATCAGTGGTGGCTCTAGGAAATTTTTTTAAAGTGGTCACTAAGAAATTTAAATTATACAAAATCTAATAAAGCGATTACTTAAATATTTGCTACAACTTCGAGTTGAGTCGCTAAGGAGAGCAAAATTATTGCAACTGTAAAGTCAAAAACAATATAATTGTCATCACCGTCAAGGAGAACTGAAAATTATAATATTTTTCTTGGTACTAATTTTTAGGGAAAAATGAAATTAAAAATTATTTTTATTGAATAGGTTGAACGAGTTACAAATTTGAATATTTAGTCATTTTTATCTTTTTGTTTTATAATAGACTTTTTGTTGAATAATTTGATCACTTGATGTTATTTGGTCATGTCTTGTTTTTGTTTGATTTATGTTGTTATTTGGGCTAATATTTATTATTATTATTATTTAATATTTTTCTTTTTAATTTTATATTAGGGATTAAGGATTATTTTTGTGGGGCATAATTAATTTTGGGATAATGCTACATCCACAACATTTTTACGATAAATCTTATGCAAAAAGTTGTTATTAGTGAGTAAAAAAATATTATCATTTTTGGGCCCAAATAAAAATTAGTAACAGCCTACCACATTGCATTTGTTGTAAAAGTATTATGAAAATATTGTGAATGTAGTATTATTATTACTTTTGTTAAACCCAACTTTTTGTAATTCTCAAGCTAGGGAGTTCAATATTTTTATTAGGGTGGTCACAATAGGTTATTTAACACATAATAATTTTTTGCCAAGTGTATATATGCATTTTTTTTACAAGTCAGGGTGATCTTGTGACTACCCTAGCTTGCATGTGAAGCTGCCAGTGGCATGGATGCCATGTTAAATCTTATCAACACTATCGCCATTTCCACCTTGAAACTATTCACTTTTTACTTTAATGCATGACTTAATCAAGGTTCAGATGAAACTGAGAAAATATATCAATAATTTAATTAAAATTGAATAATAAACTATAGTTAAAAAAGAAGTAAAAATCACTTTGAGTTATATAAAGAATGCACATCATGTAACTGTGTAAGTCCACTTTTCTTAACAAAAATAAAATACTATAATAGATAATAAAATAATTTAGGATAAATAATGAAACTCGTTTTACATATTGTAGGGATAAAAGGCCTTGAAATGTATAATAGGCCTTAGGCCTTGTCCGAGAACAAGTAGACGTTGGTGAAGGGGTAGGATTCAGTGGGTTACGAAAGGGTTATGACTATAAGAATTTGGGAAGGTAGTCCGAAGAGGAATGCCTCCTAGGCTAATTAAAGCAGAAGTCAGAAGGTGTGGTCCGCCATTAAAAGCAACACTCCGGAAGATTCCATTGATAAGGATAAACATCATGAAAGTATAAGACAAAGGAAAATTAAGAAATACCTAAGAGAAAACTGCTACCACCGCATTAAATGCTTTGCAACTAACTCTCTGGCTGCATTTATGTGGAAGCGATACCTGAACAGTGATATTCAGCTTTATAGCTACTCTGAGAAATTTCAGGAAGGTGCTGATGGGACAAGGATCAAAGCCAACAAATTGACCTATACATGGAGGGTGGGGATAAAAATGAGGAAGATAATATAAGAAAGAAAGAAGCCTTTTACAAGGGGATCTATTGAAGAATCTGTAGGAAAAATACTGTAGCAACAAGAGTTGAAATTGTAATAAAGTCTAAAAGACATATATTCAAGAACCGTTCATCTCGAACTTTGCTGAGGAAGGATTCTTTTGCAAAAAGCTTACTTTTCTCTATTTCATATCATCTTTAGTCCATATTGAATATTGTTCATTCTACTAGAGCCTAGTTTTCGGCCCATTCTCTACAAATTCATTGTATAGGGCTCTTTGGGCCTTAATCCTATTAACTCTTGGGCTTAGGAACCAAATCTTGTCCTTACAATTGGCGTCGTCTGTGGGAGAGTACTTGAGCTTTGGTGAGAGCAACGTTCAATTATGGTGGGCTCGGGGCCAAACTGAGAGGAGTCTATTGGGTCCCAATGTCAAGATCATTTTGTTAATCTTGAGTGAAGAAGGGATCGGGAGGTGAGTGTGCACACCACACACACTAGTAGAAGTCGATCTTGAAGTGGGAGTCATATCTCTTAAGAGGAAAATACTAAAAGCATGCAACTGGAAATTGACCGGTTGCAAAGGAGATTACGCCGCGAGCGAAGTAGGGGAACTCTCTTGAGTTCTGACCTTCTTCTAGCAAGTCTAAAAGATAAATATTCAAGAACCGTTCATCTCAAACTTTGCCGAGGAAGGATTTTTTTGCAAAAGGCTTACTTTTCTCTATTTCATATCATCTTTAGTCCATATTGAACATTGTTCATTCTATTAGAGCCTAGTTTTCGGCCCATTCTCTACAAATTCATTGTATTGGGCTCGGGCTCTTTGGATCTTAATCCTATTAACTCTTAGGCTTAGGAACCAAATCTTGTCATTACAATTGGCACCGTCTGTGGGGAGTACTTGAGCTTTGGTGAGATCAACGTTCAATTATGGTGGGCTCATGGCCAAACCGAGAGGATTCTATTGGGTCCCAACGTCAAGATCATTTTGTTAATCTTGAGCGGAGAAGGAACGGGGAGGTTAGTGTGCACACCACACACACTGGTAGGAGTCGATCTCGAAGTGGGAGTCATATCTCTCATGAGAAAAATACTAGAAGCATGTAGCTGGAAATTGACCGGTTGCAAAGGAGGTTACGCCGTGAGCGATGTAGGGGAACTCCCTCGAGTTCTGACCATTCTTCTGGTAGTGATAGTAATAATAGCTACCGACCAAGGTTAAGGAATCCCCCCAGTGAGTCTCTTTCGTATGATGAGGAGCGCCATTATAGGCGGAGAAGGAAAAGTCCATCTCATAATGGCCTGGGCAACGACGTTATGAGCAGGGTTCTGAATCAGATTTCTAAGTCACCTTTTACCCGAAGGATTGAGAGAGGAAAGCTTCCTCGACGGTTTACTCAACCAACATTCACCATGTATAATGGCAAAACAGAAACTGTGAAGCATTTAAGCCACTTCAACTTGAGGATAGCTCTTTACTCAAAGAATGAAACCTTGATGTGCAAGGTATTTCCATCCAGTTTAGGGCCCGTGGCGATGAGATGGTTTAATGGTCTGGAGGAAGGCTCTATTGCTTCCTTTAAGAAGCTTAAAAGAGCCTTTGATTCTCAATTTGTAACTTGTAGTAGAGTTTGTTAGGACATATGTAGTTCAAGTGGTTGTTACCATATGTCGCTATTTTATGTAATTGGCTTATCCTTAGACAAAACGCACTTTACTTGTAATTGGGTAGATCTAGGATGTGTTTAACACCTCAAGAAACAGTGTTTCAAGATTTAGTGTTGAAGCCATCAATGTCTGTCCAAGAAACAAGCAAGGAAGTGCAAGTTACTAAAGCTCGACACCTACCTCGACACATGCATCTATCGAGCTTTAAGAAGCTGTTTTGCCCCGAGCCTCGACAACTTCTCGATAGATCCTTGACACCTCTATCTGTCGAGAATTAAAGAAAACAGATTTTCAGTTCTGTTTCAAGTCCAATCCGTGAATGTGTCTTTGGGACTTCTTTTCTCCTAACCCTAGACATATAAAAGGATTATTTTAAGGGCCGTTAAGGGGATGCAAGTTGCACATTCATTTAGAACTTCTTGTTCATGCAATTTGTGATATGAAAGACAAAGTTCGTGCCCTAGTTCATCTCTGATGATTTGAAGAACTTTGCAGCCAATAATTCTCTATCTCTAGTTGGTGTTTGAAGTCGCGTACTGAGATCCGCGCATCTGGTTAGTCACGTACTTGGGAGCCGTGCATTGAAAAGGAGAAATTGTCACTACGGAGCAAGTCCAATTGGGTATTGGGGTAAGAGTTCAACTGTAGGTTGGTAAGGTACTGGGATTCCTTGCTTGTAACTGCTTGTTGTGATAATAGTGGAGTTTCGGGAGTGGTGACCTTAAATCACCCGGTGGGGTTTTTGCCGTAAGGTTTTCCCCATTCGTAAACAAATCATTGTGTCATTTAATTTCCGCTGCATTACTTAGTTTGGTGATTTGTTTGTACTACCACGTGATATTGCATGTTAATTTGATTAATTAATAACTGGGCTAATTAATTAATCTAAGTTATCATAAGGGGTCAACGCGTTTGTGGCCTGACAGAGTTCCTTGGCCTTTAGACTTCCTGTTGTCTATGACTATGCGAAAGGGGGAAACCTTAAAGACATACTTTGATAGATACTAGGAGATGATTAATGAATAGATGAGAATTTTAACAACGTGGCTATAAGGACATTCAAGATCAGCCTACCTGTCGAGCATGGTTTGAGGAAATCTTTGACTGGGAAACCCATTAAAAGTGTGCGTCAGTTCATAGACTGCATTGAAAAGTATAAGCGGGTCGAAGAGGACCAACAATTAGGAAAAGGCAAGGCTAAGGTGGTCCTTCAAGATAGAAGGGATTTCAGGTTTGACAAGTACAATAATAATCATCATCAGCGGGACTTTGCTGGGCAATCTGGATCTACTGCTACTCAGGTGGTTAACACAATATTCCGAGAGCTAGTGCATCAAATCCTAGAAAATATTAAGAATGAATTATACTTTCAATGGCCAAATAAGATGGGAGAGGATCCCATGAAGCACAACCAAAGCCTTCATTGCCAATATCACCAACAGTGAGGGCATATGACAGAAGACTACAAGACTTTATGGAATCACCTGGAGCAACTGGTCCAAAGTGGAAAGTTAAAGCAATTTTTGTATCACCCCAATGGGTAAGGAGGCCAGACATGGTCAGGAGTTCAGAGATATGCTTCTTCAATGCCACCTCTGAGCACAATCAGCGTTATTCTTGCCACTTTGGGAATGACTAGTTCCCACCCCTTTAGGGTAATGTCCATAGCTCAGCCACACGTAGGGGAATCTTCCCATGGTTCGAAGAGGAGTAAGGTGGAGGTCTGACCAACATTGAGTTTTTCTGATGAAGATAAGCTTGGAACTGTGTAATCACATGATGATGCCCTAGTGGTCACCCTTAGGATAGGGGGCTATGATGTGAGGAGGGTGTTGGAGGATCAGGACAGCGGTATAGAAATCATGTACCATGATTTATATAAGGGGCTAAAGTTGGAGCCCGAGGACTTGACTTGTCATGATTCACCTTTGGTGGGCTTTGATGGGAAAGTCGTTATTCTAATGGGCTAGATTAGACTACCGGTACAAGCAGGTTCAGAAGTGGATGAGGTAGACTTCATTGTAGTAAATGCTTACTCCCGCTACACTGCTATTGTGGCGAGACCTTAGCTTTATGTCATGGGAGCTATTTCTTCCACCCTGCATTTGAAGGTGAAGTACCCTTCTAGGGACCAAGTTGAGGAGTTGGTCGAAAGCCAGTTTATGGTTAGGCAGTGCTTAGTAGCTGCAATTAGGCACTAAGCTGAAGGTGAGTCCTCAGCCCTCACCGAGCGAGCTTTATAACAATAAAAAATATCAGTGTTATCTTTATATGTAGCAATGGAAGGGCCAGAGTGTGAGGAATTAGAAAAAATTGTTATAGGCGATGATATTGAGAAGTTTTTCTAGGTCGGAACTCAGTTACCTTCTTAGGAGAAGGAGGAGCTAATAGTGTTTCTTAGAAAGAATATTGATGTGTTTGTATGGAGTGCTCATGAAGCTTCTGGGGTGGATTTAGATTTTACTTGCCATCATTTTAATGTCAATCCAGTTGTCATCCCCAAAAAGCAACTACTTCAGTGTTCATCGAAGAAGCATTCTAAGGCTGTCAAAGAGGAGGTAATCAAGCTTAAGCAGGCCAGGGTTATTAAGGAGGTGTTCTACCCTAAATGGTTGGTTAATACCATGGTAATGGAGAAGAAAAATGGAAAGTGGCGAGTATATGTAGATTTCACAGATTTGAACAAAGCTTGCCCTAAGGACCCCTTCCCCATGCCTTGAATAGATCAGCTAATGGATGCAACTAGACGCCATCCTCAGATGAGTTTCTCAGATGCCTTCCAGGGGTACCATTAGATACCATTAGCTTTGGATGATCAGGAGAAGACAACTTTGGTTACTCCTACTAGAAATTACTGTTATAAGGTAATGCCCTTTGGTTTAAAGAATGAAGGGTCCACCTATTAGAGGATGATGACCAGGATGTTCGAGCCACAACTAGGAAACAATATTGAGGTTTATATAGATGATATGGTGGTGAAGAGTAAGGTAGAATCCAAGTATGTTGGTGACCTCGAAAATATCTTTGAAATATTGAGGAAACACGAGTTGCGCCTTAATGCTTTTAAGTGCAATTTTGGTGTTGGTTCAGGAAAATTTTTGGGTTACATAGTCCCTTATCATGGAATTGAAGTCAATCCTGATCAGATTAAGACAATTAATAGTTTGCAGCCTCCTCGGAATCCTAAGGAGGTCCAGAAGTTAACGGGGAATAACTGCTGCCTTGAACCGATTCATCTCCTGGTCGGCAGACAAGTGCAGACCTTTCTTCCAATTGTTCAATAGGTGGAAGGGGTTTGAATGGACTAAGGAATGTATCCTAGCCTTCAAGCCGTTGAAGGAATACCTTTCTCGGCCACCCATCATGTCTAAGCCCGAGAAGGATGAGATTTTGTTTACATTGCTGTAGCTCCCCGTGCGGTAAGCTTGATACTGATACAAGTTGATAATGGGGTATAGAGGCCAGTCTATTATATGAGCAAGTCCTTACATGAAGTAGAGGTTCAGTACCTACCATTAGAAAAGGCTATATTGGCAATAATGCATTTTACACGTAAACTCCCCCATTACTTCCAGGCTCATATAGTCATGGTTTTAACCCAACTCCTTTTTCAATCACTACTTCGGAAAGCTTATTACACGGGAAGAATTGCCAAATGAGGTACGATTCTAGGGGCCTTTAACATCAAATATATGCATTGCACCTTTATTAAGGGCCAAGTCTTTGCAGATTTGGTGGCTGAGTTTGCGGAATCTCCTTTGGAATGGTTTCCTTACAAGAATCTCTATCCTGGAGGGTGTATGTTGATGGTGCTACTAATCAAAGAGGATCCAGGGTGGGGGCTAGTTGTGGTATCTCTTGAAGGGATTGTTACTAAGAAATCTTTGAGGTTGGGTTTCTTGGTCACAAACAGCGAGGCTAAGTATGAAGCTTTGTTAGTGGGGATGACCATGGTTCAGAAAATGGGAGGAAAGGTAGTGAAAGTGTTTTCAGATTCAAGTCTGGTTGTTGGATAGGTAAAGGGAGAATTGGAAGCCAGAGATCTAAGGATGCAAGATTTGTGTACCCAAACTTCCCTAGATGGGTTGGGCCTAAGATTGGGTTCACAACTTATTTGTATAGTGGGTTAAGAGTTTCCTACTATGGGTAGTCCTTGGCCTAGTAACTCAATGACACCCCCTCTCTGACGAATTCCCTTTCTTTTCCCTCTAAGTGTTGCTCTCCCTGCTAGTGGTGTTGATACTTTCACCCTTTTACTCTCCGGTTTCTCCTTTTTCATGCCAACCCCTCCTTCTCATTCTATTCCCCTATTTATAGCTTAAGATGAGTGGAGGGGTTATGATTATTTCTGATTTCACTCGTGTGGATGGGGTCCAATCTCATCATTTCTCATAAAAAGATGCTCTGTTAGGAACGGTGGTTTAATGGCATTGGAACTGGTTCCAACCTCCACTAGACTGCTCAGCAGCAATACTCCCTAAGGCAATACCTGGCAGCCGAGAACACCTTGTGTTCTCGGTGAGCACGTTTCCCGATCAAACTATAATTGACTGGTACAACCTTGTTTCTGATACGCTTAGGCCAAGATGGGCTTATCATGATATTCGAGCTCAGATTGGGCCTTAAAGTGTGTCCGGCCCAAGATTAAGAATCTAATAGGAATGGGGTCATGTGTTGTACCATAAGATTTGGGCTCAAGGCTCAATGGGTCTGGGACTAGTTCCCGTACAATAGCCCCCCCCCCTGATTCGTGTTCGGCATCTAGGGATGAATCAAGGACAATCTGACAAGTGCAAGAGATTCGTTAGGGATCCCATTCATTAGTTATTAAACGGACGTGATGTTCATTAATGTCCTCTCAAAAGGAGCGTTACGCCAGGCTATCATGTCTAATCGCACTCATAACCTGACAGTTTGTGAACCGAGGCTACGCGTATGGGAGTTATAAAAAGAATTTAGAAAGGTTTTCCAGCCTTCAATTCCATTAAATGCTTCCACCCTATAAATAGATCCTTCTACTCCTTCTAATTACTTTTTGCTTCCCCATTCCTTCAAATTTCTCTCTGCCGAGCATACTCCTCCTTTGTGTTGATCCTTTAACGAGCATTACCTTCTAGAGCCCCAATAAGTTTTCCTCTTCCTATTTCTTTTCTTCGATTTCTTTTCATCCTTCGAGTATTAGGAATGGTTTATTCACACCTTCTTGACAGTGAGGCAACTCTGCCTAGTTTTAGGGCAACTTATAACATTCCTGTGAACGTAGATATAGCCCACTGCCATGAGGATGACATCGCTATTCAACGACGCCCTCATGTAGTTTTCTTCCCTTTAATGGCAATTTTGGAGGGAGGGGTTAGGTTTCCCGTAGATCTCCTTATACTTAGTACCCTTAGATTTTACAGTTTATGTCTCGACAAACTTCCTCCTAATTTTTATCGAGTAGTGAGTTGCGTCAGCCACTTAAACCAAATATATGGGTTACAACTAAACCACCACGACATAAATTTCATGTACAATTTGTGCGGTAACATTAAGTTTGACTGCTACCTTAAGGTTAGAGCTGTACTGTACAGGTACGACTTATATCGTGCCTTCTCGAATCTAACAGAAACTCGGCAGCAGAAATGTCCGGGTGAGAGGCAACTGGCTCGGTGGCCAGCTTACTTGCCCAACTTCGCTGCGTGATGTTGGTTGGTACCCTATATATTCTATTGTGTTGTTTCCATTGTTCGATTTGCTCTTCTTTTTGTTGAAACAAATACTAACCAACTTTGGCTTGTTTTGATGCAGGCAGTAAAAGGTTCAAACCGGACATTAGAGTTGTGCACGTGAGGGATTTAAATTTCGTGCTCCAGTCGAAGATATTCATGAACTCTGACGGGTAGCTCCGTGCATCCAATCTCATACTCGGCTGCAATCCAAAGTACTCCACGTGGCAGCCTTTTGGACAACCCTATTAGTGGACAACCCCTACTATCGTACATTAACGTATGACATCCTAACTTGTTTCCTCCCAACTTCATTGTAAGTGAAGCTTGGGACCTCGGTCCCTAGATAGTGAGAGCAGAATCACTAGTGCCTGTGAGGGATGAAGCAGCAAACCTCATCTCCCAAAATCGTACCGTCCATAGACCTGTTGGTGACCCCTAAACTCTAGTTCAGCCAACCGAGCAAGAAGCGGCCGAATCCATTCATTCATCCAGAGCAGAGACCGATCAAGGTAAAGGAGAAATGGTGTCGAGGAAGACGTTGACCATCAGACGTTTCTTGCCCGGCGCCGCTCGTCCTGCAGTGTAATAACAACCCCAAGGAAGAAGCCCAACTCCCCCCTCCTAGCCGCTCGCGAAAAAGGCAGAGTACTACCAAACAATAACGCAGGGTTTCAGGTGAGGCTCCCTCGCGAACCACACCTCCCCAGGCATCTGGCGAGAATACTATTCGAGAGCCTACCAGTGACACTTGGCTAGCTACCTAGGTTGGTTCTCTTATGTCGTTCTCTTCTCAGCAATAAGTGGGCTGGTAGACCACCTTTAGGCTCAATAATAAGCCCCTTCCAATTACAGTCAGCGTCAGAACCTGGGTGCAGGGCGAAGGTGGACGAGTTGTCTAGAGCTTAGCACAAGGTCTCTTTTTGCCTAAGGACGTGCACTTCTTCTCAAGCGAGGCTAATGAATCATTAGCTAACCGGCTACAGTGGCACAATATAGTGGTAATATTCTATCCTACCTCTCCCTCATTATATAGATGCACTCGAACTTTCTTCATTTTATGCTTGCCGTTGTTATGTTATTAGGCCGCGCAGCTAGCTTACGTTATCGATGAACGACTGAAGGAGACCACCGAGGATGCTGAACGGGGGAGGACTTTGAAAGAAGTCGTTTTCGCCACTGTGAAGGACAAGAGCAAGGTTGCCAAGAAGAAGGCCCAGGCGTCCAAGAAGGTCCGAGCATTGGCATAGCAGAGGCTAACGGAGTTGGACATAAACTTTAGGGGGGGGGGGGGACGGAGCTTAAACTGGCCAAGGCAAAGAGCTTAAACTTGGTGCAAGCTTATGAGATTGCCAACCTAAAGGCGGCCCTTGAGGCTTGCGAGGAGAAGTGGTACAACAATGGCTTCGTGAACGTGAAAAATTCTGTAGAGCCCATTGTCCACGAAGCCCAGCAACATGAATTCGGGGAAGGATGGATGGTTGTGCTGCAAGCCATGGGAGTGCAAGACGATTCTCCGTTAAGGCATCCAGGGTAGATTCCCTTCCCCCCACTTCCTTCCCCCATTCAGAGTCAATCTAGCGCAGTTGAAGAGGAGGACACCTCTAGCACAAAGGAACTGGTGTGCGAGATCGACACCCATATGGAGTCGGTTAATCTTGAAATCACCATGAACCTTAATGTCGCGCAACTCAGTACCCCTCCTGCCGAGGACGTTCAAGCACAACCATTTCTCGCAAACCAACCTACCGAGGATGCCCCACCGCAAACTGCCAAGGATGTTGCCCTGTCCCAGTCTGCCAACCCCGCTGCTTAAGTCTGAAGAAAGTTGTTTTCCCTGTTGTACTTCCCAATTATTATTACTTTTCTTTTCTTTTCTTTTTTGTCATTTATTTTTTCCTTGTCCGAATTTACCTATGGTCACCGAGGTGTGGTGATAAAACACTGATTAAACTTTAACTTGCGCTTATTTTGTTTTGTTTGATTAGTCATCTTAAAATGGTGACTGGACATCTATTTCAACTATATTTATAAATAATTGATTTTCTTTGTTGAATTACGTCTATGATACATTACTTTGTCATCGATAATGATCGGTAATAAATGATTACCTTTTCATCTGTTCTTGGAAAGGACAGACTATGTCATTACTCATGCTCGGGGAGAAATAAACGTCAAGTCTGCGCTTACTCGGTAATTAGAGTTGAACTAAGCACTTGATTGTGTTCATAACGAAAATAAATGCCTAGGTTCCGTTTGGTCGGCAATTAGGATCGAACCGAGCACAAGCTCCTGTCAAAAGAATTGAACGTAAGGTTTCCACCTACTCGGTGATTAGGATTGACCTACTTTCGTCCTTAGAAAATTTTAGTACAAGCTTTCCACCTGTTCGGTGATTAGGATTGAACCGAGAATAGGCTTCTGATGTTAGAAAATTTTAGTATAAGGTTTCCATCTGTTCCGTGATTAGGATTGAACCGGGAATCGGCTTTATCCTTAGAGAATTTTTAATACAAGGTTTCCATTTGCTTGGTGATTAGGATCCAATTGGGAATAGACTTTTGTCCTTAGAGAATTTTAATACAAGCTTTCCACCTGCTCGGTGATTAGGATTGAACAGGGAACAGGGGTGATTAGGATCGAATCGGGAATAGGCTTTATCCTTAAAAAATTTTAGTATAAGATTTCCACCTGTTCGGTGATTAGGATCAAAACAGTAATAGGCTTCTGTCCTTAGAGAGTTTTAATACAAAGTTTCCACCTGCTCGGTGATTAGGATCGAACCAGGAACAGGCTTCTATCCTTAGAAAATTTTAGTATAAAGTTTTCACATGTTCGATGATTAGGATCAAACCGAGAGCAGGCTCCTATCCTTATGTAGCCGGCAAATTAATAACGATGCAGCTTAGAGTGTGAATGTACTCGCGGATACAAACATTGATCACATATCGCATAACATTATACATGCACGACATACACATTGATCACACATTAAATACCAACTATTAGTGGTAGACTTTTTCAAGTTGTGAACATTCCATGGCCGAGGAAGTGGTCTCTCGTCCAATTCTTCTAGGTAGTATGCTCCTGCTCTGGCAATGGTGTTGATTCTATATGGCCCTTCTCAGGTCGGGGCCAACTTTCCCGCATTAACGTCGTGTGTGTTTCCCACTACCCTGCGTAGTACCAAGTCTCCAGCGCTAAATTATCTCTTCTTCACATCCCTGTCGTATTGCTGAGCGAGCTTTTGTTGATACTTTGCTAACTGAATGGTTGCTGACTCCCGATACTCCTCTAATAAATCCAACTGCTTCACCACTAATTCATCATTCTCGGTAAGGGTGAATCTCGAAACCCAGGCGCTGCACAAACTAACCTCGGCTGGTATGACTACTTCCACTCCGTACTTTAGAAAAAATGGAGTTTC
Source organism: Castanopsis chinensis (assembly GCA_032878915.1). NCBI lineage: Eukaryota > Viridiplantae > Streptophyta > Magnoliopsida > Fagales > Fagaceae > Castanopsis > Castanopsis chinensis. The sequence goes on along the minus strand of JAVQMG010000131.1, from coordinate 764,498 downwards.
TCCCGTGGACCTTTTGGGAGTTGTCCTATATGCCCACAGAATGTTGGGCAATTCCTTAGCCTACTTGCCCTTAGCATCGTCTAGTCTTTTCTTCAACCCATTCACAATTGCCTTGTTAATGGCTTCAGCTTGACCATTACTTTGTAGATATGCCGAGGTGGAATACCTGTTCGTGATATCGAGATCGCTACAGAACTTATGGAAAGTCTTGCTATCAAATTGTAACCCATTATCAGATACTAAGGACTCTGGTACTCCAAACCTTATTACTATGTTTCTCCACACAAACTTCTTAACATCTATGTCCCGAATATTAGCCAATGTCTCAGCCTCCGCCCACTTAGTAAAGGAGTCCACGGCTACCAGAACAAACTATCGATTCCCTATAGCTCGAGGGAACGGACCCACAATGTCTAGCCCCCATTGCGTGAAAGGCCATGGGCTACTGATGGGATTCAAGCTCCCTGCCGGCTGGTGGATCAGAGAAGCATGTTTCTGACATTGCTCACATTTTTGAATATACTCGGCAGCATCCCTGTACATTTGTGGCCACCGGAATCCCTAGGTCATAGCCCGGTTAGCTAACATACGCCCCCCACGTGGCTACCACATACCCCCTCATAGAGCTCGATTAAGAGCTCTCCAAACTTGCTCGGGGGTAGGCAATGCAAATAAGGTCCCCCAAAAGACCTTTGGTATAACTTGTGATCTGCTGATAACCAGCATCGTGTAGCAATGTGACGCACTTTGTCTGCCTCCTCCCATCTGCTGGTAGCCGATCTTCAGCCAGCCAAAAAGTCTATGATCGAACTCATCCAACATGGCTCAGGCTTCGTTATCATTGAAACACTTGTCTTTGCACCAATACTTGGTTTTGTCACCACCTCTACCTTGATCAACCGGGGTACCTCCTCAGTCAGAAAAGATGCCAACATCGCCAGAGAGTCAGCGTGTCGGTTTGAACCCTGTTTATTTGAACCACCTTCACCTTCTGGAACTGGTTTATGGTCTCCTTCACCAAGCGTGAGTATTCCATCATCCGTGCATCTTTGGCCTCAAAGCCGCCTTGCACCTAATTGCCCACCAGCTGGGAATCCGAGCAAACTTCCACATCCCGGGGTTCCAGATCTATGGCAACCCTCAATCCAACAAGCAAGGCTTCATACTTAGTTTCGTTGTTAAAAGCCCTAAAACCAAATCTGAAAGAATACTTCAACTTTATCCCTTCCAGGGTGATGATGACAGTTCCAGCCCCCAGTGCACTAAACTCACTATCCACAAATACCTTCCATGGTCGAATCTCCACATGGCAAACTATATCCATCTCCTTTCTCGGGAAAAACTCTGCAACGAAATCAGTGAGAACTTGCCCCTTCACTGAACTACTCAGTCTGTACCTGATGTTAAAAAAGCCCAACCAAGTTCCCCACTTAGCTATTCTGCCTGTGAAATCATACCTCTTCAACAACGACTGCAAGGGATACTCGATTAATACATATACGGTATGAGCCTGAAAATAATGGGGCAACTTCCTCGTAGCATGCACCAATGCTAACACCAACTTCTCCAAGGGCAAATATCTCATCTTGGCATCGACTAACGCTTTGCTAACATAGTATACTGGCTGCTGAACACCTTGATCCTTCAGCAGTACTGCACTTATGACATACTTGGACACTGAAAGATACATGAAGAAATCCTCATTGGGCTCTGGGGCTAACAACATAAGTGCCTATATCAAATATTCCTTTAAGTCCTGAAAAGCCCTTTCACACTCCTCATTCCACTAGAAGCCCCTCCATTTTTTCAGTAGTTGATAAAATGGATGGCACTGGTCTACAAATTTGGAAATGAACTGGTTAAGGGCAGCTAGCACGCTGGTCAACACTTGAACCTGTTTTGGGTTGCTCGGCGGCCTAAGGCACTTGATGACTTTAATCTGGTCGGGGTTGATCTCTATTCCTCGATACGTGATCATATACCCTAGGAATTTGCTAGCCCTCACTCCAATAGCACATTTGTCAACATTGAGGCGTAGCTTATACCGCCGAAGTACTTCGAATACTTCCTTAAGATTGTCAATGTGTCCCTTCTCCTATTTGCTCTTAACCACCATATCGTCAGTATACACCTCTACTGTATGCCCAATCTTGTTCCTAAACATCCTCGTCATCATTCGTTGATAAGTAGCTCCAGTATTCTTTAGCCCAAACGGCATTACGGTGTAGTGGTAATTGGCCTCAAGTGAGATGAACGTTATCTTCTCTTGATTCTCAATAGCTAGGGCAATTTGATGATAACATTGGAAAGCATTTAGGAAACTCATCCTTTGGTGCCCATACGTAGCGTCCACCAACTAATCAATTTTCGGCATAGGAAAAAGGTTATTAGGGCATGCCCAGTTCAGATCAGTGAAGACTACGCAAACCCTCTATTTCCTATTCTTCTATCTCACCACGACGATGTTCGCTAGCCAACCTGGAAAGAAAACCTCCTTTATTGCCCCTAACTCTTTCAACCTCTTGACCTTTTGCTTGACTGCTTCAATGTGTTCCTTGGCTGACCTCCTCGACTTCTACTTCTTGAGGGGGAAATAATGGATCTACATTAAGCTTGTGAACTATAAACTCAGGATCCTCCTCGGGCACTTTGTATGGGCTCCAGGCAAATACATCTACATTTTGTACAAGCAGTAATAGCACCTCCACCCTTTGTACAGACCCCAATCTAGAAACTCCTATCCTCTTCTGGCAATATGCTTACTCTTATTAAGTCCTTAGCATAGTTAACCCCCATTCCCTCCTAAGGTTCTTGTAATTGCTATAAGGTAATTTTCGAGGCTGGTTCCTTTTGCTTAACTTCCTAGTTAATGGCGGCTACCAAGCATTGCTTGGCCACTTGCTGGTTTCCTCTTACTATGGCGATACCATGCTCAATGCGAAATTTGACTTTAACGTGCAAGGTAGACGAAACTGCCCCCATCGCATGAATCCACGGCCTTCCAAGAATTGCCCTGTACAAAGAAAATGAATTGACCATTATAAAGGTTACCATGACGTCCATGCCTTCCATGTTCATTGGGAACATAATCTGTCCCTCCGGGATCACCATTCGGCTATTAAACCTCACCAAGGGTGTGTCATATTTGGACAAGTCCTCTTTCTTCAATCCCAGCCCTTTGAACAAGCCGGGATACATCACTTTGGCATCATTTCCCTGATCCACCAATACCCTTTTCACTATAAAACCATTGATCTGAGCTGTAACCACTAGAGTGTCAACGTGTGGCTGGATCGTCCCTTCCAGGTCGTCATCATTGAAGGCAATCGGCTCCTAAGTAAAATTCAACTTCTTCTCTAGGGGATGATCATCCAGACAACTTTCTACCGGAACCACCGACAGTACCCCTCTCCTCCCGGTCACTTGAGTACCCCTGGAAGCTGCATGGATGACCTCTATTACTTTTAAAGAAAACGGGAGGGGATCCCCTGAGGCTGAGTACCCTGACCGGTCTCCTGTGTTCTTGAGTCTATAACAAACTCTTTCAAGTACACCACCCTTACTAACTGCTCCAAATTATCTTTTAACACCTTGCATTGCTCGGTGGTGTGCCCCTTGTCTTTATGATAAGTACAGTACAAGTTTTGATTTCTCCTCGATGGGCCACCCCCCATCTTGTTTGGCCATCAGAAGTAAGGTTCGTGCTTAATTTGATCAACAATCTTGTGTACTAGCTCCCTGAACGTCACGTTTACTTCCCCCGCTTGTGCACCCAGTTCTTGGATCCTCAAATCCTTCTGGGGCCTTGACTGGAAGCCCTCTAACCTTTTATACTCTTCTATACGCCTCATTAACTGTCTCATATCTTCGGGAGTTCTCTTTGTAAATGAATCTTATAATTTGGAATCCTCGGGAAATCCGAATTGGAAAGTGCTTGAGGTGATTTTTTCATTACCCCTTCTGATCTCGTTGTACAATCCCCAGTATCGGCTAGTGTAGCTGCGAAGAGTTTCCCCAACTCCCATCTTCATTGATAGCAATGCATCCACGAGATGCGATACCCAGCTACAGGTCATAAACTATACTTCGAATTCTTGAATCAGCTCGGCAAAACTGGGGTTATGATTATTTCTGATCTCACTCGTGTGGATGGGGTCAAATCTCATCATTTCTCATAAAAAGATGATCTATTGGGAACGGTGGTTTAATGGCATTGGGACTGGTCCTAACCCTCACTAGACTGCTCGGCAACAATACTCCCCTAGGCCTTACCAGGTAGCTGAGAACACAGGCTATTCTCAGCGAGCACGTTTCCCGATCAAACTATAATTGACTGGTACGGCCTTGTTTCTAATACGCTTAAGATAGGATGGGCTTATCATGATATTCGAGCTCAGATTGGGCCTTAAAGCGTGTCCGACTCAAGATTAAGGATCTAATAGAAATGGGGTCATGCGCTGTACCATAAGGTCTGGGCTCAAGGCTCAATGAGCCTGGGACCAATTCCTGTACACAAGAGTATTTAAGTCAGGTCAGACATTTGCAATCAGGGTTCAAGTTTTTCACCTTACAGCAAATTCCTAGAAGCAGAAACACTCATGCTGGCTCTCTTGCCACACTTGCAACCTCATTGGCTCAAAGTTTATCTCAGGTCATCTTGGTTGACGATTTGTGCAAGCTTGCCGATATGAGAAGGGAAAGGGCGCAGATTCATCAAGTTAGAGTGGGACCTAGTTTGATGGATACCATCATTCTGTTCCTTAAGAATGACATCTTGCCTGAGGAGAGAGGGGAGGCTGATAAAGTGCAGAGACAAGCTTCTCGCTATTGGTTGTTTGAGGACCAAAAATTGTACAAACGGTTTGTTTTCTAGACCATATTTGCTATGTATAAACCCTGAGGCAATCAAGCCCATCCTAGAAGAGCTACATGAAGGGATTTGTGGAAGTCATACTAGAGGCAGATCATTGTCTCACAGAGCCCTCACTCAAGGGTATTTATGGCCAAGTATGCAAAAAGAAGCACAAAAGTATATGAAGAAGTGTGACCAATGTCAGAGATTCACTCCAAACATTCATCAGCCAAAGGATGTCCTTAATCCTCTGTCCAGTACTTGGCCATTTACTCAGTGAGGATTGGATATTGTGGGGCCCTTTCCCAAGGCAGCAGGGAATAGAAGGTGGCTTTTAGTCGGCACTGATTACTTCACTAAATGGGTTGAAGTTGAGCCACTGGTGAACATAAGAGATGTGGATGCTAAGAGATTTGTGTGGAAAAATATTTTCACTTGGTTTGGGATTCCTCACACCCTCATCTCAGATAATGGGTTTCAGTTTGATAGCAAGGCTTTTAGGAGGTGTTATTATGAAATGGGTATTAAGAACAAATATTCGACTTCGGCTTATCCTTAGGGAAATGGATAGGCCAAGGCTGTCAATAAGGTCATAGTAAGTGGGCTCAAGAAGAGGTTGGATGATGCGAAGGGCAAATGGGTAGACGAGTTGCCACATGTACTTTGGACATATCAGATTACCACTTGTAGGTCAACAGGGGAAAGACACTTTTCAATGGCTTATGGAGCTGAGGCTATGATTCCTCTAGAAATTGGATTCCCAACGCTGAGGACAAGCTTGTTCACCCCAAACTACAATGATGACCTATTAGAGAAAAGCTTAGATCTAATTGAAGAGCAGAGAGAAAATATCATAGTTCAATTAGCATATTATCAACAGAAGCTCAAACAGGGGTATAACTCAAGTGTAAGATTAAGACCATTAGCACCTGGAGACTTAGTGCTAAGAAAAGTTGTGGGTACTGTAAAGAACCCAGCATGGGGAAAGTTGGAGCCCAATTGGGAAGGGTCATATCGCATTATTTCAGTAGCTGGTATAGGTGCTTATTTCCTGGAGGATTTAGACGAAAATGTTATACCACATCCTTGGAATGTAAATCACCTGCGAATGTACTATTATTAAGGAAAGGCCGCTCTGCGATGTTTTTATTTTAATATTATATGCCATCTTCATTATCTATCTAAGTATTAAATAGAACCTTGGTCATACCTGGCTCCTCGGATCACATACCTTAGGTAAATTAATACTCTTCATTATCTATCTAAGTATTAAACAAAACCTTAGTCATGCCTGACTTCTCAGACCACATACCTTGGATAAATTAATACTCTTCATTATCTATCTAAGTATTAGACAAAATCTTGGTCATGCCTGACTCCTCGGACTACATACCATGGCTAAATTAATACTCTTCATTATTTATTTAAGTATTAAACAGAACCTTGGTCATGCCTAGCTCCTTGGACCACATACTTTGGGTAAATTAATACTCTTCATTATCTATCTAAGTATTAAACAGAACCTTAGTCATGCCTGACTCCTTGGACCACATACCTTGGGTAAATTAATACTCTTCATTATTTGTCTAAGTGTTAAACAAAACATTGGTTATATTTGGTTCCTCAGATCACCTACCTTAGATAAATTAGCACTGCCAAGCATCTAACTAAGTATTAAACAGAATCTCGGCCATGTCAGATCTCTTGAATCACATGCCTTGGGTAGATTAGTAACCAACCTGAGTATGGTGGATAACCAATATCCTCATTATGGTAAATTAATTAAAAGTGTAAACTTGTGCATCATTTAAAGCATCTGCAAGTATGTCCACGATCAATTCATGAGCTAATTGTCATCTACAACTCCTTAAATCTACTATTGAGTAAAAGGTTATGTGGAACCCTGGTTGGATAGATGCTCCACCATTCTTTGAGATTAATAGAAAGTCCAGTGATATGCAAAGGTCCTTTGAGTTAATTACGCTTAAGGTATGTTTTTGAAATTAATGATATACTTTGTTAAAATTGTAATCTTGGAATGTTTAGCCTGTTCCGTTGCTGATTGTGTGGGATGTAACGTCCACGCTATCACTTATGCAAATAATTAAATGAAGCTAGATCTCATTCTCATATTGATTAACTGTGAAATAAAACGAAAACTATGTTAGGATTCACATAAATATCACAAACGTAAAAGAATAGTTTATAATTATTATTAAGCTAAGCCTTAAAAGAGACAAATTGATTACAAATTTTGGAAACAAAAATAGCAATTACAAAATAAACTGTTCTAAGAACTACTTGATTTTTAGTACAAGCTTGTCTTTTGCTGGGGCCTTGGTGGACTGGGCAGGAGCAGCTATTGAGGATGCTGGGCCTTTAACCTTGAGGTCCTCCTTGGCAGGCACAGGAAGAGTAGATCGGACAATCTCCATGTTATGGTAGGTCTCTTTCTCCTTAGAGGGATCCTTGGGGGCAGTTGGAGGCTGGGTGGCATCAGGGGCCACTCCCTTGGTTTGTCTATTTCCTTTTCAGCAACCCCAGGCTACTCTACCTCTTTGGAATGACTGTCAGAAGAGGGAAGGGTCTTGGCCAGTCTATCCTTGCCAGTATCTGCCGCTTTGGAGGCAATGTCAGCCTTGGAGCTCGAGGAGCTTAAGGCGCGAATGGCAAGAGGGTAGTATACACTCTCTACTCTCCTAAGGGTAGAGGAGGCCTCAACCCTAGCTTGGTTGAGGACCTCATTCCACATTTGGAGGCAGTAGAACTTACACGCCTCCAAGACCTCAACCCTGAGGTCCTCCTCGTTCTTTGCCGCTCCCACCTCATAGCCGTCCTGTCCAGCTTTGTCCACGACTTTCTCTGCCTCTTCTAGCTTTTTCTTTAGGACATTTACATGTTCCTTGGACGCAACCAACTCATCCTTGGCCTGGCGGAGTTGTTTGCGCTGAGACTCTGCTTGGTTCTTTGCCCCTCGTAGAGCAGCTTCAAAGCTCTTCCTTCCTCGGTCAGCCTCAATGAGTTAGGTATTTAGCTCTTGAATTTTCTTGTCTGCCACCTTGAAGGCATCCACCACTGCAATACGCCTGGCTTCTTCATCCTTCATCTACCTGTGGGAGCTGTTCACCAACTCCTCGGCTCTATGGCCAGCTTGGACAGCCTTTCCAACAGAAAAGTACCATGGTTAAAAAAACAGAAAAAAAAAAAAACAAAAAAAAAAAAAAAAAGCAAAATAGTTAAGATTTTATGTGTGAAAAAGCTAATTAATGGACTTACCAGGGCGAGGTCCCTCTTCAAGCTAAGGAACACTTCATGTTTCCTTAGTGACCTTAGGTCGGTCATGTCCCCAGGTAGTAGTAGAGCCTGTTCCATGGCATTGGCCACATATCCAGCCCTCCCTTGCCGGAATTCCCTGATAGAGGCATCAACAAGCAAGGGAGCTCCATCCAACATTATAGCAGGAGTTTAGGCCGCGACCCCGACTTGAGAATCATTTCTCTTGTCCACTGTGGTTTGCATTACCCTGGCCCGTTTGGCCCCCTTCTGAGGCTCGACTTCCTTAGAGGTAGGGCCATTTCCACCTTCCACCACCTCCTTGCCTTTCTGAACCCTCTTTCTCTTTTGGTCAGTAGGGTCAGGTCGGAGAGATTGAGTGGACGGAGGGGTGGGAGTCTTGGCCTGGGTGGTCTTCTCTGGTGCATTGCCTCCTGCTTGGGACTCCATCAGGTTCCGAAGGCTTGATCTGGTCTTGTGTTGGAGTACCATGGCGTCTGGGATAGTTAGGTCTTCCTAAGCGTGACTTACTTGAGCTGGAGGAAGGTGGCAAAGGTTGCCAATTGGGATTTTTGGGGATGGAGGTTGGTTGAAGACTTCAAAGTCGTCTTCGGAAGCTAAGACTTTGACTATCTCTTCCCCTTCCTCTTCTTTAATAGTAGGTTAGGGCTAGCCCAAGCATTTCGGAGGTCTAAGGAGAAATCTTAAAATGGGGCCTTTATGTTGTCACTTAAATAATATTTAACTAGCATTTTATATAATAATTTTTTTAGATCCATTCTTTTTAATTTTTAATATGATTTTTTTTTTTTTTTGAGAAAATGCTAAAACTATAACAAATTTTACTACAAATTGATGTTGTAATGAATATGATCAATGACATAAGGCTTACAAAAATACTAGAAATATTATAAAATTTACAACATGAAAATTACAAAGATATATCACCAATCACAAATATTCATTCAAAAATGCATTCAATAGTTTGTTGAAATTTACCTGTCATATTCATTGTCACATCAAATTGTAAAAGTTATGAAGACTACCACGCACCCTTAATGCAGTGACCACTCCACAAGTATAAGTTATTGTGAGGTGTGGAGTATAAGTTCTTGTGGGGTGTGGAGTATAAGTTCTTGTGGGGGTGTGAGGGGCAATGACCGATATTTAAGTCTCTAGAAGAGAGTTTCCCACACATATATACTTAGATTATGTTAAAATAGAATTTTTATTTTGTATAAAAGTAATTAAATAAATAAAAGTTATGTCGTAAAATTTATAGTATTTTTAATTTAAATTACTTGTGATTAGTAACACGTCTATTTGTAATACCTATTTATTTAAATTTGTTTTATCTCTATCTCTAGTGTTACTTAATTCTCTAAGCCTTCTTAATAGTGAAAAAAAATGTAAACTAAAATGTTTTACTATCTCCCAAAAATATTTATATATAAAAAATAAATAAAAAATTTTGCCCCCAAATTTGGGGCCTTCCTTAGTGAGGGGGCCCTTGGCAATGGCCTAATTGGCCTAAGCTTATGGCCGGCCCTGTAGTAGGCTGGGAAGAGGTGGCTTCCTAAGCTGGGTACTAGAGAGGCAGGGTTACCTCTTGTACACCTTTTGAAGCAGGGCCTAGGTTGAGGAAGCTTGGAACAACAACGTTGATCAGGTGCAGACGCTTGTCTTTGGCCCTGATCACACATTTAGGCACCTGAAAGCTAGACAATAGCGGATTGTAACAGAGGATGAGATAAGCTGCTCTTAGTTGTCCATTCTCGTAAACAAAGACCTCAACCTTGAGTATTTTGTCCAAGTCTAGCTAGTTGATGAGGTTTAGATTTGAAACAGCAGCGTACTTATTTGTAAAACCATCAAAAAAGCAAAAAAACTCTGTTAAGAAGACAGTACAAATTAGAGGAAATTTAAATTACAAGTATAAATAAATTAAATAAGTGCAGAGGATATTGGTGAGTAAAGGGAAGTTATTAGAGCAATAAACCTAGACCTAGGAACCCCACACGGTGTCTCATCTCTTGTCGGGCAGTGAAGGCCATCGTGCCACTCTCCTGAGACAATTAGAAAATCCTTGTGCATGCCTTTGTTGGACTCAAGGAGGCACGAAATAAGCCTGACCTCAGGAACCATAGTCTTTAGGTAGTACTCCTGCCCTTTTAAATGGTGAAGGTTGTAAATCCAATTGACATCATGATGGGTGAGGTTCAAGTCCATCTTCTCATTAAGGGCGTCTACACTACCTAGAATCTTAAACATATTAGGGGCACACTGGGTGGGGAAAGCCTATGAGCTATCAGGTAATCTCTAGTGACTCTACCCATAGGGATTCTCATCCCTCCTTCTATAAAGGCAATCATGAGGATTACTACTTCTCCCTCCATCCTCTTGGTGTGCCACTCCCCCTGTTTGTAGTACCTAATAGAAACCCCTGATGGGATTCGGTATTGAGCCTTAAAGCTCTCTATACCCTCTGGGGTGTCTACTAGGTAAGCGAATCTACCCATATGAAAAGAAAGTTAAAGGAACTAAGGAGACGACGTGAAATTAGACGAGTCGAGGAAGAGAGAGATCTAAATAAAAAGAAATATAGAAGGGACTGAAGAGAAGAAAGAGAGAAAAATTACTAGAGACAACTTACAGGAGAGAAGAAAGATTCCTCAGACTAGCTCTTGAGTTTTGAGAGTGCAAAAAGTGAGGTAGATGAAGTTTCTGAGCAATATATAAATGAGAGAGAAAACAAGCAGGAAAACTCTGCTCAAGTTCCCGTAAAATCCCCAGCCATTGGATCTCCATCATACTATAGAACGTGGGGAACATGGAACTGCAGAAATTAATTGCAGGTGCATCTCGGACAAGTAGACATTGGTGAAGGGGTAGGAGTCAGTGGGTTACGAAAGGGTTATGACTATAAGAATCTAGGAAGGTAGTCCAAGGAGGAATGCCTCCTCGGCTAATTAAAGCAGAGGTCAGAAGGTGTGGTCTACCATCAAGAGCAACACTTCGGAAGATTTTATTGATAAGGATAAACATCATGAAAGCATAGGACAAAGGGAAACTAAGAAATATCTAAGAGGAAGCTGCTACCACCGCATTGAATGCTCTGCAATTAACTCTCTAACCGCATTAATGTGAAAGTGATATATGAACAGTGATATTCAGCCTTACAACTACTCCCAAAGACTTCAGGAATGTGCTGATTGGACAAGGATCAAAACCAACAATTTGACCTACACGTGAAGGCTGGGGATGCAAAAAGGAAGATAATAAAAGAGAGATGAAATTGTAATCAAGTCTAAAAGAAATATATTCAAGAACCATTCGCCTTGGACTTTGCCGAGGAATGATTCTTTTGCAAAAAGTTTACTTTTCTATGTTTTCATATCATCTTTAGTTCATACTGAACATTGTTCATGCTACTAGAGCCTAGTTTTCAGTCCATTCTCTACAAATTCATTGTATTGGGCTCTTTGGGCCTTAATCTTATTAACTCTTGGGCTTAGGAACGAAATCTTGTCTTTACACATATATTGGAAGACAATTGAGTTTTGATTAAAGTAGTATTTTATTTTATTTTTTTAATGTTAGTATTAGATTTTCACTTAAAGTAAGCTATGTTAATAATTTTAATGCACTTATGATGAATTAAATTGTGAAATTATGTCATGAAACTTATAATACTTACAATAAATCATATAGTGTAAGCATGAAGTGTATGGTCCAACTTTTATTCTTAATACAACAAAATTATGGCAAACTATTAAAAAAAATTAAATTTCTTTTAAATTTCTAAACGCTTTTGATAGTAGAATTTTAATTGAAGTAATATTTTCAAACTTTTTGCAACTTTGGCAATAGAGTTTCACTCAAATAAACTATAGCCTAATTGAACTTTACACTATAGTTGCAGGACCATAATAGTAACTTAATGCATGCTTTTAGCATCATGACATAAGAAGGAAAAAGGAAAAAAAAAATAGAACTAATTGATATTAAAAATAAATAAATAAATAAATAAATAAAAGGGAGATGTCTTCCATTTTTTTTTTCAACTATATGATAACTTTTATTATATAGTATAAAATTCAAAAATTCCGAGCATGGGCCTTAAAAGTTGTCTACATCTGGAATTAAGCATATGGTGTATTTATTTCTTAATACTCGGGTGGCCTTATGGAGGCCCATCTTATTCATCGTTAAGCTAGGCTTATGGGCCTTTTCAGTATTCGTGTAGTAAGTTGGACCCGTGGCCTAGAAAAGGCCTGGTTCTATCTGTTATAGATTGCGGCTTTGAAGCCCAATATATTATATCCGAAAAAAAACCACGATTAATGATAAACAGTATCATATAACTACATATGAGGTGTGATGGGCTCCGGACTTTGATCAAGGGGGTGACGGATAGAGTAATTCACAACAATATTTACCTCGTCATTTTCCATAACTATGGTATGTGACAGATTATGATAAAAATTCTTAAGTATTCCTAGAGCATAGTACAATTATGTGTCATATTCTCACATTCCTGGTAAACCTTTTTACAAATTTAATTAATGGATCACACCATGAATGTGAGAGGAATGAACATCATTGATTGTACTTTGAGGGTATCTAAGAATTACAATTATAACTGGGTTCCTCAAAAAAAAAAAAAAAAAACAAACAATTGTGACGTTTGTCATTTTTACATGAATCCATCTTTTTTTTTTTTTTTTTCACTGTTTACATTATCATGCCCCATATGAGTTGTGATAAAGAGATGTCACACAAAAGGGTGATCCTAGATTTTTTTTTCTTGGGCAATATGCAAAGGCAGCTGGTGTGAGTGCATAACAGATAGGCACAAGTACATAGGAAACGATGACTTCTTGCAAGCTTAAATGAGACTTATAAAAAAGTAGTGGGCTATAAATGCTAGCTTTTTAAGTTCTTCATTTATGCATGTGGGCACTTCATAAATACTTAAAGTAGGTTAAAAATTTAGGAACTCGTTGAACTTCAATGCTCAACACTAGTAGCTCTTTGAGTTCATACTTGATCACCGACAACTTGTACTACTTTGTGATAATTTGGTCAAGTTTTGTGTCTGTGTAAAGTGAAAGAGGTTGTTAGTTACTTGCAATTTGCAGCAACCCAATGGTGTCTTGATGGCTGCATCCAATTTGTTTGAGCATTTTGCAATCATTTTAGTCACACTAAAGTTACGAAATTTAAGGCAATATTTCATATAGCTTTGTTTGCATTGTTTGAAAAGAAAAAAGTTTGAGATTTTTTTTTTTTTTTGAAAACCTGTATTCAGATAATAACCACATGTTTGAAATTAATTTCTTAATTTTAATCCTTCACAATTTATTCATAAACGATGATTTTAATTATCTTGACAAAAGGAACTAAAAGTTTCAAAATATATACATATAGTGGAGTTTGTAGCTTCAAAGTTGTGATTTAATTTGGCTACAAAATCTTATTCTTGTAATAATTTTCAATAACTATGGAGCAAGAGCTGTAATTTTGTTTTATTTTTATTTTTATTTTTCTACAGTTTAAAGAAATCTACTACGTTGACTGTAAGTGAATAATCTCTCTCTCATTATTACACGGTAAACTGAAGTTTAACTTTAAAGGCAGACCAATTAAAAAGTAATTTTCTTTTTACAAATAAATTATTAGGAGTTTTGATTTTGATACCTTGAGATTTGGCAGAAAAAGTCTTAAAGAATCGTATACAAGAATTAGATTAGAGCAAGATTTTGGCGTTAAGTAGGATTTTCCTTATCTAAAGCAGATTTTGCCTTTTTGAAAATTATAGCCCAGATTTTCTTTTTGGCCCTCAGTGACTTCCAATCCATATTAAATACTATAATATATAAAGTAGTCCCGAGGTATTTCTTCCTCTCCCGTCTACCTTAATTTATTCCCCTCTGGCCTACACTATCTAAGTGATGCCTTTGCAAGATCATAAAAGCGGCTACCTCTTTATACCATCGCAGAGGCAGAGGCAGAGGCAGAGGAGTGATCTGGTGGTAAGAGTTCTCGTATCATTTTATATGATATTTGACTGGAGTTGAGCAGTTCGAGTAATAGTACTTCAATAAATATGTTGCATTCACAATGATCAATAACTGTATCAAAATCCTAATGATACACATGATATTATCCATTGACGTGACATTAATGAGTTTACACTAAAAACCCTATTATTTATATTTAGCAAAAAAAAAAAAAAAAAGATAGCTGATTATATAAATAAATAAATATATATATATATATATATGTAAACATCTATACAATTATCCTATGTACAAAATATTAAAATTATATAATAAATTTTCAATGCTCATTATTCCCTATATAAGAATAAACAAATATGATAACAATAAAAAAAATGCTTAAGATTATTAAAATATATCTACAGTTTGTAGACCTATATTGACGTGCTTTGGAAGTGGACCCAACTCTCGATCATAACGCATATAGATAGATTCCTTCTTGAACTTCAAAGATTCTAATATATCATTGGGAAAAACTACCTAAATTTTAATGGAGCTTGCATCAGTTGCATGCAGAAATAAATTATCCCCAGAAGAAGTATGGGTTTATCAGATCATTTTTGGCCGTCAATCTTGGTTCGAGTAGTGATTACTGTTAACTTCTTTGTTGTTTTTTTGGGTCGTTCTTTTCAACGTATAATGTAATTTATAGTCATGCGCAATGGTAGTTGATTATGGTTGAAAATTACCTAATCATGTAACATTTTTACATTTAAATTGAACCTATATGGATATATTATTGCCTACCCTATTGGGGTTTCTCGCATTGTCAATTAGAATTACCCTGAATCTTGAATCAATACCCGTGGACCACATGGGAAAGATACAGAGAGAGAGTGAGAGAGAGAGAGAGAGAGATTAGAGTTGAAAAGGAATTGGGTTAAGGACATTATGGTAGAGATTTGACAAGGAACATAATATGGTTAGTGGAGTTTTGTAGGTTCTTTTTCACTAACCCAGATGATATACAAATGATTAGAGAGGGTGGTCAGGAAGCAAACATAACAACTAAAAATTAGTAAAAAAATGAACTTTTACAAACTATGTTGGTGTGGGTTTTTCTTTTTTTCTTTGGTTGGAAACTCTATATATATGTATATATGTCACCCAGAACATGACCAAGGACAAGATCTAAGCACTGCTGGCTTGCTTTCTTGCTTTGCAATGCCCCCAACAAATACCTTTGAAAAATAGGGCAAAGCAAAAGGGAAAAACAGAAACATCTGGTCAACTTGTTTGATTCTATGTCTGTGTGTGTGTTTCTCTCTCTCTAACATTGTATGCTTTCTCTTAAGGTGTACCTGTTTGAGAAGGGACATTATTAATGACTAAAACCCCTTTTTTTATTGCTAATAATGATGATTAGTGGCCCTCCTTTCAACCTATCTTTGTCATTAATTATTCATGTTTATACACTGCTTACTAACTTGATTAACAAATGGGCTCCACACAGTACTGATCCAAACTTCTATTACTGATTTTGTGTTGTTTTGTTCTTTAAAATCCATGTTGTTCCACTTTTGAATACAAAGGCAAATCTTGGCTTTTAACTTCTTCTTGATCTTATATATAGAATTAGGATTATTTATCTGCATACATAACACATAAGTTCAACTGTGGCTTTGAAATTGTTCATAAAATAAACTACACGTATTGTATATCATGAATTTATTATTATGCGCCGCAAAACTCGACTAATTTTGATCGCATCTAATTTGAGCCGTGCACGCATTAGCACATGGTTTTGGACTTGTGAAAACCTGCTCATTTTCCATATTTCTAAACTTAAAGCTGTCAATTCTCACTAACTTCCAATTTGGTATGCGCTCAAGTACGTAGCATACAAACATTTTGACCAAAATTAAGTCCTCTATTTTATCATGCATGTTTAATAATTAATTTAGTGATTGGAAAATTTTAATAATATAGTGATTGATCAGCTCCAACAACAACAACAAAAAAAAAATCCCTACATAGTGATGTGATATGCTCTAAATCACGTAACTTTTATGAATTTTATATTTGTTCACAAGCACAAAAGTATTGCAAAAATCGAGTTGGATATATATTGATCTTCTAATATAAAAGAAATGACCAATATTGAGCATATATTTAAGAGTTCAATAATTTAAAGCGGGAATAAAGAAGTTCTAAACTTTAGCAGAACTTAGTACATCATATTTAACCAAACTTTTTTTTTTTTTTTTTTAAATTTAGTTTTGTTTTTTGGCTTGACTAACCTGGCTAGGGTTCCTATAAACCATTTTATTTTAGACTCATCCCTATCGATGCTTTCTGAATAAATGGATTCACACATAGATTGTACTATAGTACAAAATAAAAAGTAGTGATTAAATAATGGTAATATAATAACGCGCACCCAACTTTTCTTTTGACTCCTAATTAACATTGTCAAGGAAATTAAGCTGAGTGAATTAGTGAAAAGCTAAATTGATATGCTCCTAGGGAGCCTGCATGAAGCTAGCTTAATTTGATACATAATTATGCTTTTCACTTTTTATGGTTGGCTGCTCTTAATTAGGATGTTTTCCTAAAGCATGGTATTAGTCACACTAATAGCAAAAAACATGCAATAATTAAAGCTTGCTTTCACCTGTTTAACTAATAAAAACATAGAAGAAAAAAAAAAGATTCCCTACTTAATAATTAATGGTGTGAATGTCAATATATGTATTGTGCATTTTCTTCTCGTGAGTGAGTGAGTGTGTGTGTTTTGCTTAATTCTATAGTGTTGATTGACTTGGTTCAATTGTTCTATTTGTGATTGGAGAGAATATGGGTGCGGTGTGTGTGTTGAGATAACCATGCTGACAAAGCATGCAATAAAACAACTAGTTGGGTTTTTGGCTAAGTTTGAATTTTCTCTAAAGCTTTTTTATTTTTAGTTTGAGCATGAGATAATGTCTAAAATGTCTTGCTCAACATGTAAAACTCTACCCAATTAGGCCGATGCTGCATAAGCACAATTAGAATCTCCAAATTTGGAATAGATAAATCATGATCAACCTAGTTTGGATTAGAACTTTTCAAGTACAGTATTCTTTGTTTAATCATATCCTTTTAGTAAGGACTCAGGACATGCCCACCCTATGCTCCTATATCTTAAAAAAAAAAATATATATATATATATATATATAACTTAATAGGTACATCATTTTTGTTTTTTCATTTAAATTTGAATAATGTGCCAAAGAATTTCTATTCCACACGAACATAACATGTGTACAAAATTGGCCACATATGAGTCTATGTAATCGCCTAATCGGTGATGATATTGTCATCACAAGTGCCCGATTGCAATTGAATAATAGGTGCCCCATCCCATATGTGTCTTGTCTAAAAAAATTGTTTGCAAAACTAAAACTTAACTACTCAGGAAGGATAAACAAATTAAGTGACCACTTCTTATTGATCAAGCAAAGCTATTATATTAAGAGGAATTTTGTTAATTGTTTAAATCCTGAAACCTAACAACGTTTATATTCATTTTGAAACCCAAACTTTTGAACTTTGCATATGATATAGATTTTTCTTTTTGATAATACGATAGTTGGGAGAGCGTTCTTTGACACATTTCATATAGGTTATTACAGTGATTCCAAATGGAAAATGAAAAGTCCTAGAAGAATATTGGATACAATACAAGTTTAAAAAGAGAAGGCAAAAAAATTATACGTATTGAAAATAGAAGACAATTTCGCTAACCCACAATATTAATAAGTACCTCATTTTTATTACTTATAACTGGATTAAATTACTGCCAGTTTCTTGATCTATTGTAGAAGCCAAATTATTATAAAATGTACATTATGGATTCAAATTCTATAATTAGAAGAAATGGAGAACAAAAAGGTACAAATTAAACCTTTTTCTGGGATAAGCATCTCCTTAATTCTCAAGACTACCCGAACAAAAGCTCAGTCAAATATAGATAGATCCACAACATCTCACATCTCTTTTTAGCGTGAGCTTAGGACTTACGCCAATAGGAGCATCTCCAATCATCCACCCAAAATTGTAGTAAACTTTTAGTGTTTTTTTTTTTTTTTTTCCAAATTTTCTATTTTATTTCACTTTTTAATGAATTTAACTCAATTTTTTAGGGTAAATTGCTGTTATGATCCTAATTTTAGTAAGAACAAAAATTATTTGTTCCATTTCTAGTATTTATCTTTATACTTTATCAATCGGTTTTTTGCGCATTTTTTTCCCTTATAAAGTAGAATAAAATCAAATCAAATGCATGACATATATTGTGTAAATCCTTGGAATTTCATACCCTTGCATTGATGCATTAAATCTTATACCTCCTGTTTCTCAACCCAAAAAAAAATAAAAAAATCTTATACCTCCTCTTTTTTACAAAGAAGATGAATATTGTTAAGGTTGTTGGATATTCGAACTTGAAATTTAGAATTGACATCATAGAATGTAAGAATAAAATTTTAAAATGACTTAGTTATTTATTATTGATATTTTAAAAGTATTTATGGTGTAACCAACTTTAATGAAGTTTTGATCGATTTTCTTGTCGATTTAATGTAAATATGAAGATGGAAAAAAAATACTTAATTGACATCGTATTTTTGGTAAAAAGGGAGATTTACAAATTATAAAAAAGGAACGGCTCGTGTCCAGTGAAAATTATTACTGGATACGTCAGGATTTGGATACATGTCCAAGAGTGGACACGTGTCCGTAATCCAACGTGTCTAATTATAACTTTCACTGGACACAAGTCGCACCTTTTTAAAAACGACTCTATAGTTTATATTACTGGTATTCTTAAATGATTGTTGGTTTAACCAACTTTAATAAAGTTTTAACTAATTCACTTTCTTATTCTGTTTAATGTAAATATCTAGATGAAAAAAAAAATTGATTCACAATTTTGTTAGGTCTACCATTGATTTTGTATGGTTCTTCAAGAGCAATCAATTTATTGATGGTTTTAGTCATTATCTGACAATTTTTTTTTAAGTTACTAATGCAACTACTTTTAACTTATATACACAAGCACCGTCGGTGTCATACATCCTTTCCTTGGTAGGTAATATTCTCTTGACCTTCTCTGTCTCTCTCTCTCTCTCTCTCTCTCTCTCTCTCTCTACCATCTCCCTCAATACTGCCTACCTATGTCCTTTAGATTTGCAATATGTTAAGGATGTTAATTAGCCGGTTTGATCCAACTTGCTTCAGTGCAAGTTCAGGAAACTCTAGGCAAAGTTCTTATTGTAAAATAATTAACTCACCCTTCTCCCTAGGATTAGTGCAACACCTAATAAAGAGTCATCTATGCTTTAACTCCATGACATCCCTACTTCTATCTCGTGCAGGACTTCCAGTAAGAGTAGGGATGGCAATTTAGATCCGACCCGCGGATACCCGGCCCGGCCCGACCCTAATGGGCCGGA
The DNA here is from genome assembly GCA_032878915.1 of Castanopsis chinensis. Lineage (NCBI taxonomy): Eukaryota > Viridiplantae > Streptophyta > Magnoliopsida > Fagales > Fagaceae > Castanopsis > Castanopsis chinensis. The sequence goes on along the minus strand of JAVQMG010000131.1, from coordinate 744,876 downwards.
TTTTACCCTGTCCGATAAAGAATAGGGTCGGATATGGGTTTTAAAAAAAAAACCCGAAGCGGATCCGGGTCGGGTCCGGGTTTTTAAAAAAAATCCGAAACCCGACCCGAAACCCGGCCCGGATAAAAACCCGGTTATATTAAATTACTAAACCCCCTCTTATATATATATATATATATATATACACACACACACACATATATATATATATATATATATCCACACACATATATATTCATATATATATATATATATATCATATTAGTAACCTTGTGGACTTGACTAAATGGGTTTGAATCTAGAAAAAAAATTGTAATTGGCTTCAAATTTTTTTTTTTTTTTTGGTTGGGCTAGATTTGGGCCCAAGAGATAAACGGGGCCCGCGGGGCCCGTGGAGCCCGGCGGGGCGGGTTTGGGCCCCGAAAAAAAAAACCCGATTAATAATCGGGCCGGGTTCGGGTCTAGGGTTTTGCCCCGCGGGTCGGGTCCGGGTATGTAAAAACCCGGCCCGAACCCGACCCGTTGCCATTCCTAAGTAAGAGTTAGCTTAGATCATTGGGTTCCCAGTTCCACTTGTTTGGAACTAAGACATTCTGTATCTAATCTCAATTTTCAACCTAAACTTTGATAAAAATGACACTCCACTTTTTTGAGATTTTAGAAGATCAACATATTAGTCATTCTGTTGATAAAAAATAACATAATATTCTAAATTTTGAAAAGATTTTCTTGAACAAAACCCTAACCCTGATTTGGTGACCGATTAACAATATATATCAAAATTTAACTTTCACTAACAATAGTTAGAGTTTAGTCAATATTTTTAAAAAAAAATTTAGAAGTAACTTTTATTAATATAAAGACTAATATGTGGATTTTCTCAAACATCAATAAAAATGAGTATTATTTCCTTTAAAATTTAGAATAAAGTATTATTTCTCTAAGAAGAGAAATTTAATTTACCAAAAAAAAAAAAAGACCCTTGCTGACTTTGGTCTAGCAAATGAGTCGACTTCTAATATATAAAAAAATTATAATTTTTGCGCCAGTTTTATGCAACGCGCCTCTGAAAAGCTGATGACAAGGGGGGGCTCCATTCATAGCACAAGATATCGGCTGGCTCGAAAGGGTATACGATCTGACGCCACTACCCCCACCTGTCCCGTCAAAAAGGGGACGACGAAATCTAGATTGAGAAATTGCATAGGTCCCACAAATCCAAGCAATGAGCTGTTGCTTTTTTGACATATTTTGCTTTTTTTCACTATCACTCTCACTCTCTCACTCTCTCTCTCACACTCTGAAAGAGAAAGAAAGAAAAAAAAAAAAAAAAAGAGAAAATATGGGTGAAAGAGAGAGAAAAGAGAAGGGAGAATGTACGAAAATGAAAGCCTAGCTAGCTGTTGATGATTCATGCAAATACTTAAATTAAAAGTGCGTCTATATGGAGGTGTGACATTATCTTCCACCCACCTTTTTTTTTTTTTTTTTTTATTTTGGTTTTTGTTTTCATTCTAAATAATTAGACACATATTATTCATTGCACAGCTTTTTCCCCTGTCCATTTTTGTGTATTACGTGATTGCCATGGTCGGTGATAATTCTTCAATGGAGATATATATTTATATCTTGACCAACCCCTGCTCTTGTTTTTGTTCGACTTGCCGACTCTCCCTTCTAATAATAATTCATTTTTATAAATAAATAAAAAAAATAAACCAATTTATATGTGTGTGTGTGTTTTTTTTTTCTAATATCAAAGTTTTATTTGGTAGAAACTATAGAGCTAGAGGGTAAAAAAATAGAGGAAGAGAGACTGTTTTTAAATTATGGTAGGGAAGATGATTACATGGGTACGAGTTGAAAAGGTTAAAACATTCCAAAAAATAGAGTTGAAAAAGTGTTAAACATTCTTGTATCAAATGGATAATTCTTCTTATACTTTGTGTTTAGTTACTTTCAATAATTTAGAGGGAGTTACAGTCGTTAAAGTGTGCTTATGACATTGTTTATCTCATCTTTTTTTTCTCCACTTGTAGAAACACTGTCTGGCCCTTTTTTGGAATGCATCATTAGCATTAGGGCAATTGACAAGCATATTGACTTTCTTTTTGGGTGGTAAATAGTAAATACTCTTAAAATAGTTGATATACTGAAGAAACAAATTGACAACCCTAGCATATATGAGTCTAATGGACATTACAAATTCAGAATGATTTGTTTGATATTGAAAATTTTAACTTTATTGAAGTTCTTAGTATTGATAATGTTAATAATCTTATGAATCAATGAAATAATTTGGTATTTCCAATTAAAACATCTGAAATTTAAATTTTCCATCTCTCATCTAAAAATTTATTTATATCAAAGTTATTAGTATATAATTATATATAGATGTAGATGAAGTTTGTTTTTCAGTTTATATATAACATTACCAAATAACACAATTAATTACTTGCTCATTGATTCTTTTTTTTTAGGTAGTTACAATATGTTACTTACAATCCTGCCGTTCGAATCATTTTTCCTTCTAAATTTTTAAATGCTTTGTGCAAAGGGAGGTATGTGAAAATTAACTACTAGCTCATTGACTTAGTTTTCAACAACAAATTTAATTTTTTTAAAAAAGAAACATACTCATAGAGCTACAAATGGACCTATAATCAGACAGAAAGTTCCTATACCTAAAATGAACATGCAGAGATTCAATGCTGTAGTTAATCCAGGATTAAAAATTAAAAAAGTCTGAGTGTAAAGGTACTTGGCTTTTTAAGCATTCTTGTTCTTATCTCTTCTTCTCTCTCTCTCTCTCTCTCTCTCTCTCTCTCTCTCTCTTTTTTGGCTAATTCAAAATTTCAAACTCTCTTATTTATTATTAGTATAGGAAGATCAAATTCCATGAGTACACAAGGCTTCTGTTTAAGATATTTTGAGAGGAAACTCATCCTCATTTTCCTACTATTATCTAGGATTTTGTTCTTTATAATAAAAAATATTTGGATTTATTATAACCCCAGAAAATTAGATTGATGCTATAAGTATATCATCAATCATTATGGTAAGGACCCACTATTTGTTAGGTTCTGATCGACTTGTAGGACACCTTCCTTGAATTTGTGACATTGGCCCATACAAGAAACAGGTCATCTGGTAAACTCATGGGACCTACTAAAACTCCATATCCAGTTGTTTTGTTTTATATTTTTTGAAAGATTTTTATTTGATTCAAAAGAGAACCGGAAAATAACTTAAATATTTCAGATTATGATCCAGTTGGTGTGTGGCTGAATGGATCGGTGATCTTATATAATTATTATTGTACGGAACCTATAATCTTTGATAAGATTTTTCTCGTACCGACGTGATTGTTAAAACATGGTTAAGTATATATGAAGCAGATATATCATATATATAGATATATATATATATATATATATGGCCACTATATAATTATATTTCTGATGCTGATTGACTACTAAACTTGTTTCCAAGTACATGTTTTATATAGTTTAAAGCAACAATGAAACTTTCACCAAAAAAAAAAAAACAACAATGAAACAAGTATTAGCAGACCACAGATTTTATTTATTTATTTATTTTTAAATTTAGTGTCAGAATCACTTTAATAATTTTAAATTTTAATTATTATTAAATTTATGGGTTTGTACTCAAACTGATCACAATAGTCAAATTTTTCCAAAATTTGTGCCTGAATATTGTGGAGAAAGGCTGATTAGTCAAAATAAACAAACTTAATATGCATGATATATCACATTTGGTTCTATATATTTGATGTAGGCACATAATAAGGTAAGAAAACTTTTGACTATTGCTATAGTATAGTTGAATTCTTAATTAACAAGCTCATTCTCCACAAGACAGAGGTCCTTTTCTATTTGCTCGATCCCAACAAATAATAAATAAAATAAAAGGGACAAGAACAACAAAAAAAGAAAACTTGTGTGAATAACTTACATTGGTTTCATTGGATATCAAAAGCTAAACATGCTTTAATTAAAATAATGATCAGTGCTTGAAAGAGACAGTATTATCCTCCACTTTAACTTTTGGTCTTTGGCTACAATCTTAACCATTGGTTTTAAATGATAGTGATCCGGTCTAAAGGTTTTGCATTTTTAGCTTATTGGTGTATATTGTCTCCCATTAGAGTTCTTTCTGGTTTTATATACACAAGTTAATGTGCTAGCTACATATATTCTCAGAAATCATATCATCGTCAAGTTGGGAGTATCAGCTGTCTATGTTAAACATTTACGTTTTCTATCTACAAAATGCCCTCGGATTGAATGCTATCTTTTGTAAGGTAATTGGTGGGTCGGAATTTTGATCCAGAGAATCCTACCCTACAGGAAGTCACTAAAGAAAGATTTGGTTGCGGAATTCCATGAAGTTTGATCAATTTGAATTATCATGAGGAAAAAAAAAACACTTTTTCTGTAAAAAAAATATATATATGGAAAAAAATTCATATAATTGGACTTTTGAGATTTGGATGTTCTATAATGAGAATCTTGCACTTTAATTAAGAAAAAGATAAAAACAATAGCAAAGTTTGGCTATAATTATAGACATTAATGACTACAACTTCACTAAATATATGTTTATTGGATATGAATTTTAATAGGGAAATGCTAACGAATGCCCTTAGGGCATTGGTTAACAATTTATTTAAAGAAAGTTTTTATGGAAAAATGAAATAAAGCAATTAATGTTTTGACAGCTTTTTTCATTTCCCATAAAAGTGGTATTAAAACTTTCCTAAAATAGATTGTTAACCAATGCCTTAAGGGCATTCGTTAGCAGGACCCATTTTAATAAATTCATCATTGGATAACATGTTTTTTCTTATATTCTACACGCTTGCAAAATTTCTAGCTAAAAGATCAAAGATTAGTAATTATATTATCAATTAAATGTTTAAATTTAAAACTTTTATAGTCTAAAATTACGAAGAAAATAAAATTTTGAATTGAATAGTAAATAATATCCGATTAGCACAAAATTTGACATGCATGTTAAGAGCATAAAGAACATGTAATCCAACAATTAAATTTTCAAAATATATAGTCATGTTAAATTTTTCAATAGGATTTTTAGCCACTAACTACTACCAGGTTTGTAGTCAAACTTTATCTTAAAAACAATACATTTTGAGTAATAGCCAACTCAATCATAATTGAAAGTAAATTATAAAATAATTTATGGTAACATAAAAATTGCACAACAAAGTTTAGAATTTTTTTGGGGATATCAAGTTTATAATAATAAAGCAAAATCCAAGTTATCACATAGGTAGCCACTGTCATAGCTCGATTTTTAATTTATGCTAATGATCTTGAGACTGTGGATTGTTTCTTGGACTTCGAAAGACCAATGACTCTCCCAATCATACAGAGTCATTATTTGGCTCAAAAGTGTTTGTGTATATGTTGCGTACCCTTCTCTGATTCTTTGTGCCTTTTTATAAGTCTATGCCCCTCAGGATAGGAGTAATTGCAAATCTTTATGATTTTAGATCCGTTGGTAATGAATGCTAGAGTGTTATAAACTTTAATGATCTTTTTCTTGTTGGTCCATCGGTTATGGTTTTGTTTATCTAGCATGTAAACTGTTACCCATGTAATTTATGGAAAAGTCATTTAATATCTGTTGTAGTCATCCATTACATGGATGATTGTGGCTTTTCTCCTCTTCAATATGCATCCAAGTGAGGTTTCCTTGGTTTTTCCATGAATTGGCTTAGCTTATGGACAAGAAAGGTTACATATGGCCTTGTAATAGTCAAATATTATAGTCTTCCCACCAATCTTTTGTAAATGGTTGGCTTAACTAACAACTCACGTCGATCCTTGTTGAGTTTAACGACCATTGTAACCTGCATACCCTAATATTTCTAAGGCATACTTCCTTCGGCAAAGAGTAATGCCTTTAGTAGACCTTGCTATATCAAGCCCAATGTAGAACTTTAGGCTTCCTAAATTTGAGCTTGAATTTCTAGTCTAGGAACTTTTTTAATTCTTGAACCCCTTGCTCATCATTACTTGTTATAAGATTGTCATCCCCTTGAGTAATTGATCCCAAAGTACTTGCAAATCACTGGAAAAAAATTTAGTTGCTGAGGAATCCCCCTAAGAAACACTTAAGATTTCCTTTTGCAATTAAGAAATCCTTGGTTCGTTGGCTTGTGAAAACCTTTCCTTAAGAATCTTCCACATTTTGAAGGTTGTGTTTTGATATATTACACGTGCTGTAATCTGAGGAGAAACACAATTCAAGATCCATGAAGAAATCGTGTTATTACACTCGGACAAAGCTTGTTTCAAAGTTAACTCGATTGCCATTGAGATTTTGATGGTGCCATCGACCAAGCCTAACTTATTCTTGGCATTCAATGCCATTTTCATTCATCTAGCCCAAGTAGGATACTTTTCCCCAATAAAGGGCTGAGAAACAAGAATTTCTTTAGGATTAGAGGAATCCTTTATAGGATTCATTGCAATATATAAGGTTATGATTGTGGTTGACATTAATAGGGGTTGAGTGATCGTTACAGACTTTGATACCATATCAAATTTACAGAAATATGCAAAAATTTCCTCTAAATGATTGAATTAAAATTGCACTCACATCCATGTTTATATACAAAAAAGAACAGAGTAACCAATTCTCTCTCTCTCTCTCTCTCTCTCTCTCTCTCTCTCTCTCTCTCTCTCTCTCTCTCTCTCTCTCTCTCTCTCTCTCTCTCTCTCTCTCTCTCTCTCTCTCTCTCTCTCTCTCTCTCTCTCTCTCAACCAACTAATTGATCAACAATATACGCTTATTATTAAGTCACATGCTCATCACATATTATACTTGTGGACAACCTATATTCTATTCTTTATTTATTATCAAAGGAGAGAATAGATGTTTTTAAGACATTTATTAATAAATTTTTTTAGAAATTTTTTTTATATTATTCTATAAAAAATATAAAAAAGTTATTAAAAAAATTAATTACTCTTTTTATAAAAAAATTTGTTAAATCAATACATTTAGGACACGTATTAAATTTTTTATATATTTTATTTCAAATGCTTTTTTGTACGTTTTGAAATTTACATCATCCATCAGTTTCAGTCGACAACTCAATGTGATTGAGTTTGAGTAACTGTAAGGGTACTTCCAGAGTTTAAAAAATTAAAAAGAAAAAAGGATTACTCAATTGTACTTTTTTTTTTTTTTTGGATACTCAATTGTACATTTGCACCCTTAATGACACACAAATGCCATCAATTTCAGGACCATTCTTATCTGATTGCATATAGAAAGTACAGTACTAACAAAAAGTGTATGAATTCTCAGATTTCAGCAACTTAAAAAAGGTAAGAATTTGTAGTTATAGATGCTTCATTCGTTCACACAATGGCGGATACTACGAAAGCCATGCCTTTGTCCAAACCACGTACTCCCTAGATCATATACTACATTATTACAGGTTGATAAGGGTACATGTGTATAAACATACATTTTTAGTTTTTAAATTATATTACACGTATTTTTATATATTTTTTTTAGCTACATGTATTTCAAGAAAAGCTCAAAACTGTTATTTAAATACACATATCAAATAGGCCATAACTTTTTTCATAAATTTTTTTTTAAAATGACTTATTAAGGGCACACATTAATAAAATTTCAGATCTCTCTCTCTCTCTCTCTCTCTCTCCTAGGTGTCACAAGCAAACAAACACTGAACCCTTTTTTTTTTTTTTTTTTAATAGAGAATTCTGAACCTTATTTGAAACTTCTTGTCACAGGGTCAGTGGTCGGGTAAATAAATTAAAGGCCAAAACATTATTTTGGTTTATATATTTTGTGGTTATTGTTAGTTTGTTCAATATATTTTGATAACAATTAATTTAGTCTGTATTATTTTAACTTGTAGTAATTTGGTTCACACCGACAATTCATTAGCAAAAATTGAGTGCAAGTTGAAAATAATATGGATTAAATTAATTACTACCAAAATTATTGTAGGGACCAAATTGATAGTGATAGCAAAATGTAAAAACTAAAATAATATTTTAGTCTAAATTAAACAAGTTAATTACAAAATTCACCTTATTTTATAATATTTTCATTTTGTACCTAATATTATGAAAACTTTCAATTATAATTCCAATTGTAATAAATCTTGTAAACAACACCACATCGTCTATTACTCATGGAGATGAGGGTTTGGGGAAATTGGAGAGGCGGATGTGGACATTGGAGATAAAATTCAGATTTGAAACTTCCCTCCTATGGTGATTGAGAAAGTCGTTGACATAGAGGGGAGGGTTTGGGGTGACCGATGGATTGGTGGAAAGAGAAAGAGAGGGATTTGACTGGGTGGGTGCTAGGTGTGTACTAACCTACTACTGGGTACAGAGACGGCGAAGAGAGAGAACAAGTGAGAGAAAGGGAGAGGGAGAGGAAAAGAGTTAGAGAGAGAGAGAGAAAATACACGCGGCAATCTATGTGGCATGAAAATTATATTTTATTTTGATTGTTAGCCACATTTTCCCTTCACTATTTAATGGCATTGACTTTTTTGACACAATATCAAAAAGTTAAGAACTAAGCCGACACATATAATGTTGAAGACAAATTGACATGCAATCTAAAGAATGGAAACCACATAGGTAATTTACCCAAAATTTGATAATAATTGTCATTTTCATTTCGAGTCGTTCACTGAAAATATTCTTCCCTATAAATTAATTTCAAAGAGAATGTTTGAATTTGATTTCTAACTTTGATTTGGTAAATAGATTAGCATTAGTGAAGGTAAAAAATTAATTAAATCTTCCCAATATGTCCAAATTTGCATCCAAGGTCAAACATGGCAAAGTAATTAAAGCAAGAAACAATTTTGGTTATGTGATTGAATGTTTGCTTAATTTATTTTCTCATGTCCTCACATGCTTGAATTCACATAATATTTGTTTTCCTTTCTTGCTTTCTTCTAAACTATACATATTTTACATGCTTTGATGACTTATTTTTCCTTTCATAGTTAGAGTTTTTGAGTTATCTTTCCATAGTTAGAGTTTCCATAGTTAGAGTTTTAGGGTTTTTAGGGTTAGAATTTGTGTAATCAATTAAGCGTCACTAGTATTGCTCGTTTAGAAATAATCCAATATTACAAGTGAAGGTTGGATAGTCCTAGATGCCAAACATCTTCCTAAGAACCTACCTTAGTTTTGGACTTAGTCCATTTTGTTCCTTTGCATACGGGGTTAAGTGATTCCTATATCTATAACTAGGTGGCGACTCCTTTCTCTACCTTTTCCTATGAGACTCACAACATATTCCCAAGCCAATGACTAGGATGGGTCCATACCAAACAACTTGACCTCTCTTCACAATTATCTATAAAAGGAAACTCTTATTGAAACCAATGGAGACCCGAGCCAAGCCACTTATTGTCTCCAAGCCATATATTAAACTATCAAATTACAAATTTCAAAGTGTAACCTCATTCATTAAGGGGAATTCTAGGTCCAAATGTGCGAGTATTAGAAAATTGATTGAGTAATTGAATTCGTCATTTTTCATCCACTTAAAGATCTGAGAGAAGTGATAGTTATCACTTTATCTTGGGGCAAAATGGGCTTTTGCTCTTTTCAAAAAAACAATCCAGTATTTTACCCCATTTCTCAAACTAATTAGGAAAATGCATCTCTTTTAAAACTCGATTTTCTAAAAATCGAGTTAAGCTCTATAGTGCCGTTTTTAAGGAGCCTATAGTGACGTTTTAAAGATCTATAGTGACGTTTTAAGGCTCTATAGTGACGTTTTAAGGACCTATAATAACATTTTTAAACTCGATCTTCATGAAATCGAGTTATAGGTAAAAAAAAAAAAAGAAAAAAAATTGCATGTAACTTGATTTCATGAAGATTGAGTTTAAAATGTTACTATAGGTTCCTTAAAACGCCACTATAGGGCTCTATAAATTTTTTTTTTTTTAAACTCGATTTTGAGAAAATCGAGTTTCAAAAAGGAACATTTCCCTAATTAGTTTAGAAAATGAGGCAAAATGCTGGATTATTTTTTTGAAAAGAACAAAAGCCAATTTTGTTCCTATATCTTGTAATTAGATTGACACATGCTGCAAGTACATGAAGTGATCACGCCATAACATGATGGAGCCATATACTTAATTTATTCCACCAAAGAAATAATGAATTGATTGTGTAATTTGGTTTGTGTTGCAACTTTCAACCCTTGAAAAAGACACAGATCCTCCAAGGGTCATGATTTTCAATGTAAAGATACATGCACATCTATAAATCCGAAGGAGGGGGGGGGGGGGGGATTATTTAGGTCATTCGAATTGCCATCCTCTCAAACAACAGTATCGCATGTGATCATCAATTACCTCAGTAGGGCAACCATCCATCTCTAAGACTAGCACATGGAACTTTCATTGACATTTTCATTCCTGCAATTAAAGCGAAACAATGGGGCATGAGCACATTAAATAATTGAAAAGACTAGGATCCCTTAATTGAGGATGAAGAAGACAGGCCATGTACCCCATAGAAAATGTGTTGCGCAACAAAAAGATTTACCAACAGTATTACCATAATTTCTTGAGACATAAGCTTTGGCTTTTAACCAAAATTGGAATGATGTTTGCTTGATTTGAAATTTGAAGATGAGAGACTTTAAATGCATCAATCTTTCAACCAGGAAATGCTTACATGTGCTTTGCCAACTTCCAAAACAATCGGGAGTTTCTTTGGACATAGATGTTTCAACTTGTGGTTATTAACTTATTATCATTCACATGGAACGTGATGATGAGTGGAATATTTGCAGCTGATAACTAATTGTCTGTTAACTTTTGACTAGGTGAGCCGTGTTCATTTATTCATTGTTCTTTTCCTCAAATGTGACTTACTCTTACTTAAAAACTACAAATTTTATAAAATCGAGTTCCAAATTAAAGAAGGTGTCAACTACAAATAAATTATTGTTCCCTAACATGCAGGATAAAAATACAGAATAATATATATATATATATATATATATATATGTGTGTGTGTGTGTGTTTGTGTGTGTACACATACATACATGCTTATTCCTATGTAGTATGTACGTTTTGCAAATTCAAATCTGCTGTAAACGATAAAATAAAAGAGGTAAAATTGAACTATTTTAAGGACAAAAAACATAATTTATTCGATAATATATTTATACGTTAACTTATCCATAATTAAAACCACATCTCCATCATCCTTTATATTGTAAATGGATGGATCCAAGCCAAGTACTTACTGTTAGTCCAGTTTGTATGATTATGTATTAAGCACAAGCTTAATTAACCTTAACAATAAACTACATACTGTGCACTTAAAACAGAGGAAACAAAACCCTATTTTGTAACCTTGAAACAAAAATAGATCATTGAAGAGTTTATACTATTATGTATTAATTTTTCATTTTTTCTTTGTTGCAAAATTTTCAGAAAAGTATATCTAAAAATTTATAGTAATTTTCAACTTGGAATATAGAATTTATTAATGTGTGCCCTTAAGGCATATATTAGTAAACTATTTTAGAAAATTATTTTTAGAAAAATGAAAAAGTAATTCACTGTTTTGATAATTTTTTCAATTTTTTATAAAAATTTTCTTAAAATAGATGGTTAAGGTTACACATTAACCAGACCCATATTTACCCATAAACATAAACATAATAAATAAATTCATAATTATTCTGATAATTTTGAAAAAAAATATATAATTTTTTTGGTCAAAGCAACAAAGTTAACCCACTTTATTCACCATCCAACTTGTAGCACTCAAACTAATGGACTGCAATTTTATTAATAATCGAAATGAATAATTGTAAATAATTCTGTAAAAAATAATGAAATTGCAGTTTATCAAAATAAATCGAAATGAATAATTGTAAATAATTCTGTAAAAAATAATGAAATTGCAGTTTATCAAAATAAAGAAGGAAAATAATAGAAGAAGAAGAAAAAAATAATTGAAGGGTACAAATTGAGCATTGAAGAAGATAGTGACATGAAATCCACTGTTTTTATTTAAAGTTCTGAACCTCGTTTAGGTTGTGAAGATTTAATAAAGCAGTGGGCTTATAGTATATAGACGCGTGGGGTGGTGCGAAAATAAATATTGCGTATGCAGTGTGTGTTTCCACCGTACCACTGGGAGTCTGAGAGAGTGATTAAATATAGGGGAAGCAGTAGTTCACGTCAAGTCCCATCTACCAGTTAGTGGGCCCTACCCTCTTCTTTTGTTGCCCCATGGATTCGTCCTTTTGCCTTCTCTCCCTCCAGTGGCAGTACACACTCCTCTACTCTCCGTATAGGATCTCATTTCTCCAGATTTGCTCCTTCACCTCCTTCCAATACAATTTCTTTGCCCCTCCTTCACTCCTTATTTACATTCACCCCCTCTTCTTTTTATATTGCCAGTTCGATCACCAGACCTCAAGTATCATTAATTTAGGTGGCCGAACCATCGGTTTTTGTAGTTTGCTTCAAAAGTTCAACATGTTATTCTAAACACGTGAAAATATTGTACTTTCAAATAAACGAAGTGTATGCACTCATTAATCGGATTTAAATACAAATAAAGAGGGAATTTTTGACCGACACCACTAGATAATAACCTATATTATGCCAAGCATTAGGGACAAGTTTGGCTTAGGGGAGATTTAGGTAATTACAGAGACATCTAGTGAAAGGCTGAAGTAGAAAGGAAAGGCTGGCCTAAGGCCACCTCTTAAAAACGTACATCCCTATGGCCTATTGCCCATAATGCTTGGAAGGACAAGGTAGCTTAACTACATAAATTTAGGTATTTGATGCCTTCTACGAATACGAGACAGATTGTAAGGTTTCAAGATAGATAAGATGGACTCAACTAGGAAAGGTTTTCCTACGTAGGAGGAATGATTGATTGACCTAAGTAATGGAGAAGCTTAGGTTAGTACCACTCTAGGGCCACCTGAATTTTTTAATCAATTTTTTTTAGAGACTTTAGTTTAAGTATTGCTTTAGTCAGTCCAAACTCTATACAACCATGTAATCACTAACACAGCGTCAAAATGTATGGATTATCTCTTCACAATGTAAGTTTCAAAGAAACTTTACCTTCCCCACCAAAAAAAAAAAAAAAAAAGAGTATAAATTAAAAAGGCCTTATCCGCCTCTTGCCCAAATACACACAACATTTGGTTTTTATTTTCTTTATTTTTTATTATCATGTTGTATTTTGATCTAGAAAAAGAAAAACACTATTACGCAAGCAATTCATCTTAATTTTAGTCCCTAAAGTAACTTAGGTAAGTAAGATTAAAAAATCATAGAGACCATGAACACCTTCCTTGGAGATATCTCATGCACTAAATCCATGATTTTTTATTAAAATTTTCCTACATAAATTTTTTTTTAAATTAAAATTAAGATCAATTGCTTTTGTTTGTATACTAATGTTTTTCTTTCATATATCAACATATGACATGATATTAGAGTTTAGGATTCTAATCTACTATCACGTATTTCAAAATCTTCCGCTGTTTTTGATTTATCTTTTTTATTTTGCTCTAAATTTTGTAATAGTTTGACCGGCAATTTAGACGGTTAGAGCATCTACAGCAGTGGAGTTAAAATTTTAGCAATTTAGCTCCACAAAAAGTTACTTTATCTATTTTACCGGCTTACTTTACAAAACATGCTGCAGCAGTGAATCTATTTTAGCTTTCAACCCAATAAAATAATATAAACATCACAATAAAATAATACATCTACTACAATAAAATATCAGCCTGTATTATTTTAATCAGAAAGCTAAATAAAAAATTAATTTTTTTTATAGTTTTGAGCTACAGTGCTCATGTATCTATACATGAGCACTGTAGCAATTAAGCTAAAAATTTTAGCTATACCTCCACTGTTACAGGAAGGTTTTTGGTATTTTGGTGGACCTAAAATAGCTATTTAGCTATTTAGCTCCACTACTGCAAGTGCTCTTAGGCCTCGTTCTGTAAGACTTGGGAGATCCATTCTTATCATCTCTATCCTTGCTTGGGCTAGGGTCAGCATAATATAATTTTAGACCAAAAGCAACAATTTTCAGTGGGTTATTTTATTTATTTATTTAAAATTATTTAAAAATTATTTCTTTAATTTTTTATATTGTAAAATTTTATTTTAAAATAATTTTTCTAATTGCTTTTCAAAATTTATAATTATTAATTGTGCTTTATTTTTTGGTTTTGTTGAAATCTAATTTTCAATTGATAATAAGATTGATCCACATTAAGTTTTTGTGAAACAATAACTTTAATTGAGGATAAGTTTGAATTTTTGAAAAACTTATTTAACAAAAATAATTGTAAAAAGCATTGTCGGAATACGTTCATTTGGAAAAGAATATAGTGTTTTTATGTAATCAATAATCGCTATGTTTCAAGCTTAAATGTCATTACAATTATTTTCATTTTGATATTATTTTCATTGTATTATGTTATCCTTCAAACTTCTTTTTGATGAATTCTCATTAATTTATGAGATTTTACAATAAATTGTATATCATATTTTTATATTCTCTGTAGCACATTTAACAGAAGATCCTATTTGAGACTCACTTTTTTTTTTTTTTAACTCTTCTATGAATTTTATTAAATTCTTCATATTCAGATTTGTGGGGGGCCGAGGACCGAGGATGAAAATCAAGGGAGAAGGGAGATCTTAGTTAACGATGAGAACTAAGGACCCGAAGACAATGTTGCATGGACAAATACAAAGAGTGTACTAGTGGTATATGGCAGAGAGAAAATACTGGCTTGGGGGGTGACAGCTTGTGGACTCCGCATTGAATGCTCTGCACCTAGGTTCCTAGCCACATTAAATGAGAAGCAACAACTTTATCAGCCGCATTGATGTAGATGTGAGCTAAATAGTATGAATGACAGATAGTCAGTTCCTTTCCACCACCTTCTACAATCAATGGGACAAGTGTTAACAGAAGAAAGGAGTTAGGTAGGAGATGGACGTTGCAGATACTAAGAGAAAGGAGTATAGATAAGGATGAAAAAGGCCAGGAAAGAAGGAAGGAAGGAAACGAGAGAGAGAGAGAGAGAGAGAGAGAGAGAGAGAGAGAGGGTGAGATTGGAATGAAATGTAAAACATTGCTCCTCGGGCAAAATTGTTTCTGATTCCTTTGATGTTAATTGCTGTCCTCAGAACATTTCTGTCTGCTGTTGTTATGTTCCCTCTCTACAAATTCTTTGTTTAGAGCCTTGGGTGATTAGATCCACTTCCATTCTTAAGTGGGCTTTAATACCTAGTTGGATTCTTGGCCCTTACAATTGGCGCCGTCTGTGAGAATAATAAGGCGAGAGATTCTATCTTGAGGATAAATGGCGAGCGCAAGCTAGGATAGGGAAGAATCAGTTGGTTCACAGAGGGTGAACCAATTTGTAAGTATGCAACGGGAAGGTGATAGATTGCTCACCCCAAGTGTGGTTGTGGAGTTGTATCATAGTGATCGTGCAAGAAGAAGTCATTCACAAACCGGGGATCATGTTTCTCGTGATGAAGAAGTGCATAAGATGTAGTCAGAAATAGATCATTTGCGCAGAAAACTGAAGCAAAAGAGGAGTAACAGAAGGATTTCTTCCTCTTCATCTAGTGATGGGTCGAAGGTTGAAAAGGGTTGGGATGATCATCGTGGGTCCAAAGCCCCCCTGGCAAATCCCATTTCGTTTCTACTTCTTTGGACAAGTTCAAGAAAGGTGGGGACAAATGAGTAGGGGGATGGTCCTATCAAGGCACAAGGAATGATGCTATGAGTAAGGCCTTAAGGCAAATTTCTAAATTACCTTTCATAAGAAGGATAAACAAGGCAAAGCATCTCATCGTTTCTCTCAACCTACTTTTACCATCTATAATGGCAATACTGATCCCGTGGAGCATATTAACCATTTTAATAAGAAAATAGCAGTTCACTCAAATAATGAAATTTTGATGTGTAAAGTTTTTTCTTCTAGCCTTGGGCCAGTAGCCATGCGATGGTTTGATGCTTTAGAAGAAGGCTCTTTAGGATCTTTTAAAGAGTTGACAAAGGCGTTCGAGGCTCGATTCATAATGTGCAGCAGGGTCCCTAAGCTTTTAGATTCGTTGTTATCTATGGCAATGAGAGAATGAGAGACTCTTAAAACTTATTCAGATAGGTACTAGGAAACCTATAATGAGATTGATGGCGATGTTGAAGATGTGGCAGTAAAGACTTTTAAGGTAGGGCTTCCTATTGAGCAAGGCCTGAGAAAGTCGTCGATAATGAAAGCTGCCTTAAATATGCGTCAACTCATGGATTGCATAGATAAATATAAACGAGTTGAGGAAGATCAGATTCAGGGTAATGGTAAAACAAAAATGTTCCCGGAGAGAAAAGATCCACGGGGAGGGGGTTATCAAGGCAATTGCACCAGAAGAGAGACCCCAGGTCATTCATCACCGATAGGGATACCTTTGGTTAATTCACTGTTCAAAGAGTCAGTGTATCTGATATTAGAAAAAATACAGAATGAGCCTTATTTCAAGTAGCCTAATAAAATGAGTGAAGATGCATCCTTGAGAAATCAAAGCCTTCATTGTCATTATCATTCGGATAAGGGATATACCACAGAGGAATGTAGGACGTTACGTGATCATTTGAGCCAGTTGGTGAGGGCGGGAAAGCTTAACCATTTCTTATGTCAACCGGGAGGACAATTCAAACATCATGGGGCTGGATCACACCGTGGCAATACTCCTCGGCCAACGTTGGGCACTATTAATGTCATTTAGCAAAGTCGGGGGGAGATTTTGGGATGTCTTCCAAGGTCATGTCCGTATGGAGTGGCCTCGGAGATGAGGTCGTGGAGACGGGTAATTAAATTGTTAAGAAGGTTAAATGGTCGGCAATTCCTATCTCAGCTTTCTCTAAGGAAAAGAAGGAGGGAAAATGCCAACCGCATGACGATACTTTAGTAGTTACTGTTTGGATCGAGGGGTATGATGTGAAACGAGTCCTAGTTGACAAGGGAAGTAGAGCAGAAATTATGTATCCCGATTTGTTTAATGGTTTAAATTTGAAAGCCGCGGACCTTGAAATGTATGAATCACCGTTGGTAAGCTTTGATGGAAAACTGGTGATTCCTCAGGGGAGGATTAGATTGCCCGTAGAGGTTGAGGACAAGGAAGTACAAGTTAATTTCATAGTTGTAAAGGCTTATTCACCCTTCAAGGCCATCTTGGTTAGGCCATGGGTGCATGCCATGGGTGCGGCCTTGTCAACTTTGTATATGAAGGTCAAGTATCCCACCCGTGGACGGGTAGGAGTGTTACTTGGTAGTCAGTCAGTGGCCAGACAATATTTGGTATCTACGATCATTAGGACAACTGAAAGTCCGAAAATAGGGGCAGATCAGAAAACTCTATAGCAATTAAAGAACCCTGCCCAAGAACATGGTGCCAAGACGGGTGGGGATTCGGCTAAAGACTTTGAGAGGGTGTTAATTGGGGAAGATGAGGAAAGGTATTTCCAGGTGGGATCCCATCTACTTGTTTTGGAAAGAGTAAAGTTGGTAAAGTTTTTGGAGGCCAACATTGATGTTTTTGCTTGGACGACGTATGACATTCCGGGGGTTGATCCTGATTTTATTTGTCATCAATTAAATGTCAATTCCGAGGCCGTGCCCGCAAACAACCTCTTCGGCGTGCGTCTCAGGATCACGCCGAAGCTGTAAAGGTGGAGGTAAACAAGCTAAAACAAGCTGGAGTTATTAAAGAGATCTTTTACCCTGAGTGGCTTGCCAATACTATGGTAGTTAAAAAGAAGAACGGGAAGTGGAGAGTTTATGTAGATTTTATTGATTTAAACAAGGTGTGCCTGAAAGACATTTTCCCTATTCCAAGAATTGATCAATTGGTAGATGCTACCATGGGACACCCTCGGATGAGTTTCCTGGATGCTTTCCAAGGTTATCATCAGATACCTTTATCATTATCTGATCAGGAGAAAACAACATTTTATGCCCCCATTGGCAATTAACATTATTGGGTAATGCCTTTTGGTCTCAAGAATGCAGGATCTACTTATCAGAGAATGGTGACTCGAATGTTTGAGTCACAGTTAGGGCGGAATATGGAAGCTTATATTGACAATATGGTGATTAAAAGCAAGCGGGTGGAAGATCATTTCTTGGAAGAAACATTCTTAGTCTTGAGAAAGCACAAGCTGTGCCTGAATGCCTCTAAGTGCTCTTTTGGGGTCAGTTCAGGGAAGTTTCTTGGTTATATGATAACGCATCGAGGAATCGAAGTTAATCCCGACTAGATCAAGGTCGTCGTGGGGTTACATCCGCCTCAGAATCCCAAGGAGGTGCAAAGGTTGACTGGTATGGCAGTCGCATTAAGTAGGTTCATCTTTTGATCCACAGATAGGTGTCGTCTTTTTTATCAAATCCTGTATAAGTGGAGAGATTTTCGATGGATTGAGGAATGTGCTCTGGCCTTTGAAGATCTAAAGCAATATTTAGCTAGCCCGCCGATACTTTCTAGACCTGAGAAAGAGAAGGTGTTGTACGCCTACCTAACGGTCACAGATTATGCTGTCAGCCTTGCCTTCGTATGGAATGATGATGGAATCCCAAAACCTATGTATTATGTTAGCAAATTTTTACAATAGGCTGAAATGTGTTACTTACCATTGGAAAAGGCAGTGTTAGCTATTGTACATGCAACGAGAAAACTTCCACATTATTTTCAGGCCCACGCGGTAGTAATGCTTACCCAACTTCCTTTATAGGCTCTTCTGAGGAAATTAGATTATACAAGCCGAGTGGCAAAATGGGGAACAAGGCTTGGAGTTTATGATGTCAAGTATATGCCTTGAACAGCCATTAAAGGACGAGTCCTCGCTGATTTTGTGGCAGAGTTCACTAAAGGTAACCTCAAGAAAGAAGAGGTAATCTTAACGGTGACATCTACCGTACCCATCAATGTTCCCCCGTGGGAAGTTTATATTGATGGGGCGTCTAACTGAAAATGAGCAAGAATTGGGATTGTGTTGATTACTCCCGAGAGGTTGATCATGGAAAAATCATTACGACTGGGTTTCACAAACACCAACAATGAGGCCGAGTATAAGGCTCTTTTGGCAGAAGCTCTAATGGTTAGACAGTTGGGAGGAGAGGTGGTAGAATTATATTGTGATTCTCGATTAGTCATCGGGCAAGTCAATGGGGACTTTGAAGCTAGGGATGAGAGGATGCAAGGGTATCTTAGTAGGGTGAAGTGTGCTTTAAACAAGTTTAAGAGTTTTGTGGTGAAGCAAATCCCTAGAGGATAGAATGCTCACGCCAATTCATTGGCTATGCTGGCCACATCCTTGGGATTGAAGTTTCCGCGGGCGGTGTTACTAAAAGATATGATGAACTCCAGTCTTGCCAGCATATTGGCAGTCGGTATTCATAATATTCAGGTGGAACCGAATGGGATAGATCCTATTGTGACCTTTTTAAAAGTAGGTATATCGCCTGAAGATAAAACTGAGGCAAAAAAGGTACGTAGGAATGCTCTCCGTTATTGGCTCCCCTAGGAGCAGAAGTTATACAAGTGTTCTTATTCGGGTCCATATCTTTTGTGTGCACATCCTGAAGCAGTTGAGTCCATACTAGAAGAATTACATGAAGGCATATGTGGGAAACACACTGGTGGGAGATCCCTAGCTCATCGAACTCTAACCCAGGGATATTGGTGGCCAAATATGCAGAAAACCTCCCAAGATTATGCAAAAAATGTGACCAGCGTCAAAGGTATTCGCCAAATATTCATCAACCAATGGGAGTCCTAAATCCATTATACAGCCCATGACCATTTACTCGGTGGGGCTTGGACATCATCGGACATTTTCCTCGGGCAATTGGTAATAGAAGATGACTCCTCGTTAGCACAGATTATTTTACTAAGTGGGTAGAGGCCAAACCACTAGCTAACATCAAAGATGTAGATACAAAGAGATGCATTTAGAAGAAAATTGTTACTCGTTTCGGAGTCTCGCATACTTTGATCTCTGATAATAGCCTTCAGTTTGATAGTAAAGCCTTTAGAAGGTACTGTGGGGATTTGGGAATAAGGAATGGGTATTCGGCACCAGATTATCCTCAAGAAAATAGTCAAACTGAGGCCACTAACAAGGTCATCTTGACTGGGTTAAAGAAGAGGCTAGATGATGCTAAAAGGAGATGGGTAGAAGAGTTGCCTTATGTGTTATGGACCTATCGCACTACTCCCTGTAGATCGATCGATAAGACGCCTTTCTCAATGACATACGGGGTGGAAGCAGTAATTCCTCTAGAGTCAGGATTCCCAACGTTAAAATCTGAACAGTATAGTGTTGAAGGAAATCATTGCATACTCCTCGATAATCTTGATACTGCTGAGGAAAGAAGAGAAGTAGCAAGCATGAAAATGGCCAACTATCAGCAAAAGCTCAAACAAACATATGACAAGGGGATGAAATTGAAGGCATTAAGGCTAGGAGATCTTGTATTAAGAAAGGTAGTGGGGACAGCAAAGAATCCTACATGGGGAAAACTGAGTCCTAATTGGGAAGGGCAGTATAGAATCACGTCTGTTGCAGGTATTGGGGCTATTACTTGGAAGACTTAGATGAAAATGTAATCCCCCGCCCTTGAAATGTAAACAATCTACGGCGTTATTATTATCAATAATGTAATATCATCTTTTGTTGTGCACTTTGCTAATATGTCTTACTTTACCATTCTTTGTTGATGTAAGGAAGTAATTATTATTACAGCAAAGTCTTTCAAGTGTTAAACTGAACTTAGGCCTTGTTTGGCTCCTCGAGCCACAAGCTTAGGGAAAATTAACATATTGGCAAAATCTTCTAAGTGTTAAACTGAACTTAGACCTTGTTCAGTTCCTTGGGGCCACAAGCCTAGGAAAAATTAACATATTGGCAAATTGTTCTAAGTGTTAAATTGAACCTAGGTCTTGTTTGGCTCCTCGGGCCACAAGCCGAGGAAAAATTAACATGTTGGCAAAATCTTCTAAGTGTTAAATTAAACCTAGGCCTTATTCAGCTCCTCGGGCCACAAGTCTAGGGAAAATTAACATGTTAGCAAAATCTTCTAAGTGTTAAACTGAACCTAGGCTTTGTTCGGCTCCTCGGGCCACATGTCTAGGGAAAATTAACACATTGGCAAAATCTTCTAAGTGTTAAACTGAACCTAAGTCTTGTTCGGCTCCTCGGGCCATAAGCCTAGGGAAAATTAACATGAGGGCAGAATTTTCTAAGTGTTAAATTGGATCTAGGCCTTGTTCAGCTACTTGGATTACAAGTTTAAGAAAAGTTAACATGGCATAAAAGCATTCTAGTAATAAGGCGCAATTAGGTCTTAGCTTAATTGTTGGGGATCATACCCCTGGAGCGTAACTAAAAAGCATATTTTGCAGATTCCAAGTCCAGTTCCAGGTAAATGTGATGTACTTGTTTGCTTAAATTTTACAAGTTAATGTAATAGTAAATTTGTGGTAATATGATAAAGCCCCATGAATTGATTACTGAGAAAGAAGGATGGGAACAAAATAGGTGAAATAACGAAAACGAAGTCCATGAAATAAAATGTATGTACAGAACTATATATAATAATAAATGGCATAAATATCAAAAAATAACTTCAATGGATTGTTGTTGTTGTTGTTATTAAAACTAGAGACCGGTACCCAAAAAAAAAAAAAAAAAGGCACTATTAATTCCTTAGCCCATTACAAAAATGTCATTAAGTTTTTCGGGCTAAAGATAGATTCAAGCCGCTGATTGCTTTTCCTTAGGTTCTTTTTTTCTCTTGCTCTTTGTCTTTCTTCTTCTTTTTCGGCTGCACAACCTCGACTACATCCTCTTCATTTTCCACGACTACCACATCAGTTGTTGGTGGCATGTCTTCTCCTTTTCCTTTGCCTTTAGCAAAAGTGGAGGAATGATTTTGATCTGGGAGAGCTGTGGAAGAAGGAGGAACGGAGCTAGAGTCAGCTGGAAGCTTTGGAGGAGTGGGTGCCAATTGTAGTGCGGAAGGATAATATACTTTGTCTGGAGCCCAAAGCTCAGACTTAGTAAATACTCCCACAGCATCCAAGGCATAGCCCCACACTTCCAGGCAGAATACACGGGTAACATCCCTGAGTTAGGTAGTGCGGCTCTCCGCAGTTTTCTTCATCCTAGCATCATATGCTGCTTGCTCAGTCTCAGCTTTCTCTTGGTCTTTAACCTCTAGTTGTTTCTGCGTTTGTTTTTGCTCTACCACCATAAAAGCTAGTCTATTTTTGGATTTTTTCTGGGCTTTCAGTGCATCGGCTACTTGCTTCTCATAACTCTAGAGTGCAAACTCTGCATTCTTATAGGCCTTTTCAATCTCAGATAACTGAGTGAGAGTGTCTTTCAATTTTTGCTCCACCTCAATTTAAGCTTTTACTGTAGCGTCTAGACTGTTTTCAGCCTTTCTTGCTAAGTCCAAGGAATAATCTACCCACTCCTCGGCCATAAAAGAAGCTTGGACGGCCTACTAAGGACACAGGTTGTAAAAAGAACAACAATGTGAATATTATATCTAAAGAGATGAATTTGTGCTAGTACAAAGACATGGTGTATTACCTTAGCTAAATCTTATTTCAAAGACAAAAGGACTTCTCTTTTCCAGAAAGACCTTAATTCAGCCATATCCTCAGGTAAGCATAGCGCTTTCTCTAAGCATTCTACCACCAAACTTGAGCTGCCCTTCTTCGGGTCCCTCAGGTTGGTACCATCAAGCATTGGATTACCTAAGCTCAGAGTGAATATTGGTCTCCAAATTAAAGCCTTTCTAAATTGGTCTCCGCTTGTCTCTTTAGAAGTCCCAGTGTGTGCAGACTTCTTTGACTGCCTTTTTATTGCTCGGATTTCTTTAGCAGGTGGCTCGGCGGTCTTTTCTTCCTCGGTTTCGATGAAGCTTTTACATCCTTGACCACTTTTCCTCTTCTTGTCTGCGACCTCAGTAGGTGAGGCGCATGTCACCACCGGAGTGACTGGACGGGGGGTACTACTACAGCTGGGGAAAAATCCCTAGCGTGGGCTTTTAGCGGAGCAAGGATATCTAGTTCTTTCTCTTGAAAACCCATCTTACTCGAAGAATGAGATGCGGAAGTGCTAGGAGCATCTTCGCAATAAAGACTTCGAAGTCTTTTTCAGTCACCTCAGGATGATTAGGCTCGGGAGTAGTCCCTTTTTTCTTATCCTCAGAAGGGATGGGGGGTTCTTGGGAATAGAGGAGGCGGGCTGCTAAAGGGGCCGGAATCTGGGTGTCTTGGGTCCCCTTTAGAGGAGGTTCGATTAGCAGGAAACCTAGTACGACCACGTCAATTAAAGTCAAACACAAGTCCTTGGTTCTAATAACATTTTTTGGGCTCTAAAAATGCTTGGTAGAGGGTTTGTAGCTAAGAATAATGTGCGCCGCTCTGAGCTGTCCGTCTTTATGCAAAAATATCTTTGACCTGAGGATCCTGTTTAGGTCTTGCAAGTTTACCAAATGTTTAGCTGGAGCAGTGTGATATTCATCTACCACAAAGGGTGAATACCGTTAGTAAAATTTAATGAAAGCAGAACCGTTATGTAAAAGAAAGTGATTAAAAATCTCAAGTCTTTCTTCGATCGTCGGGAACCCTACCTAGCTCCCCTTCTTAGGTAGGGAAGTGTAATCTATCGTACTATTTCCCCGAGACAATGAGGAAATCCTCGTCCATGCCTTTGCTTGAATCAGGCAAGCAGGAGATTAGCCTAACAACTAGAACTCTACACTTCATATAACACTTAGATTTCTCTCCTTTTTGGCAATTGTACACCCAATTTACATCGTGCCAAGAAAGGTTAGTCCTCATTTTACGGTTTATGGCATCTACACACCCCAAAATCCTAAGGACGTTCAAGGAACATTGGGTTGGGGTCAATCTGTAGTTTAAAAGGAAGTCCCAAGTTACCCTCCCCATGGGAATTTCCATCCCACCTTCAATAAAGGCAATCATTGGAATTACCACAGACTCTGGAGGCCATGGTAGGACTAACCATTCTCCCTCCTCACAGTGTTGAATTTCAACACCCTTAGGGATTCTATATTGAGCCTTAAAATTTGCCCTTGCCTCATCAGTATTTACTAACTTAGCGTATCTACCCATTAAATCTTATGGAAAGAATAAAGAAAAAATAATCAACAAAGAAGAATCAATGAGAAAACTAACACACCTCTGAATGAACACTAAAATTGCTCCTCAGGAGTTTCCTTTCCTTCAAAATGCTCAAAATGAACCTTAGCCAGCCCCAGGTCTTGCTTATATAGAGGTGAAAATGCACGGTAACTTTCTCGCTCGTAACTAAGGGGAAAATAAGAGCCGTACAATTTTGTTCAAACCGTAAAACGTGGAGAGACAAGGAGCCGCCTGACGCCATAAATGACCGATCGTAGATTCCGAAGTGTCAGGAACATGTTATAGGAAGCGAAAAAACGTTATCACATGGAAAAACGAGTGGCACGTTAATAGCTCATTTGCAAAGTTAAAACTATGCTTTTAATTCAAAATTAATTGCACAAGTTTTAAG
The DNA here is from genome assembly GCA_032878915.1 of Castanopsis chinensis. Classification (NCBI taxonomy): domain Eukaryota; kingdom Viridiplantae; phylum Streptophyta; class Magnoliopsida; order Fagales; family Fagaceae; genus Castanopsis; species Castanopsis chinensis. Next base: position 720,157 of record JAVQMG010000131.1, on the reverse strand, counting down.
GAGCTATTGTGGGGGGCTGAGGACCGATGATGAAGATCAAGGGACAAGGGAGATCTTAGTTAACGACAAGGGCCGAGGACCTGAAGACGATGTTGCATGGACAAATACAAAGAGTATACTGGTAGTATATGGCAGAGAGAAAATATCTGGCTTGGGGGGTGACGGTCTGTGAACTTCGCATTGAATGCTCTGCACTTAGGTTCCTAGCTGCATTAAACGAGAAGCAATAGCTTTATCAGCCGCATTGATGTAGAGGTGACCTGAACAGTATGAATGACAGATAGTCAGTTTCTTTCCACCACCTTCTACAATCAATGGGACAAGTGTTAAAGAAGAAGCGAGTTAGGTAGGAGATGGACGTTGCAGATGCAAGGAGGAAGGAGTATAAATAAAGATGAAAGAGGCCAGAAAAGAAGGAAGGAAGGAAGGAAGGAAAACAAGAGAGAGAGAGAGAGAGAGAGAGAGAGAGAGAGAGAGAGAGAGAGAGAGAGTGAGAGAGGGTGAGGGTGAGGCTGGAATGAAATGTAAAACATTGCTCCTCGGGCAAAATTGTTTCTGATTCCTTTGATGTTAATTGCTGTCCTCGGGACATTTCTGTCTGTTGTTGTTGTGTTCCCTCTCTATAAATTCTTTGTTTAGGGCCTCGGGTGATTGGATCCACTTCCATTCTTAAGTGGGCTTTAATACCTAGTTGGATTTTTAGTCCTTACAAGATTGAAATTCTCTAGTAGACATTTCTAATTCAAAATATTGTTAAAAAAAATACCTACAACATAAAAATATAATTTGATAAGAATAAAATTAATTTTAAAACCTAGAATAATACAATGTAATTATCAAATGTACTATTAAAACTTCATTTAATAATATAATTACCTAGTAGTCTTAATTCACCAAAGCATAATCTGAATCAAATATAATGGTTCATGGTTCATGTATAAAATTTAACAAAAAAGAGATGAAAATGTTTTTTTTTTTAAATGAGTTTTACTTTGCCTTAGGTAAACTAATATATGGTGAAAGAAAGTTGATTATGGAGAGAGAGAGAGAGAGAGAGAGAGAGAGAGATTTTTTGGTGCATTGCCACATGAAAGATTATTTGATTTTGATGATTCAATACACATAAATTTTTTTTGGTAAAAAAATTTGGAATTTCGATTGATTTGAGTTTTTTTTCTTAAAAAAAATTAATTTGGATTTCTTTTCTTCCAAAATTTTGGAAGCCCTTTTAGAGCAAGATATCTTTCACTTATGCTTTTTTTTTCCCCTAATAAAAGTAGTGGTTAATTCAAAAAATATGAGGCTTTTGTTTATTTTTCTTTCCAGAGTCCTAGGCAATTGCCTAAGTGGTTTTTTTGCTCACTCACGAGTCCTAACTTGGGTTTTTGTTGATGTTGATGGACTAGTTCCCCAATAAAATTTACCTGTATTTACCCAAAATAAAATAAAATACAGCATGATTAAATGGAAAGAACGTAGCTGTTTATAGAGAGGTGGAGAAGGCCATTGGACATTTTATTTTTTTGATAAAGTTTGGGACACTTTTAACTTTCAAGTTTTTTCACCGTCTTCATAATTCAATCATAATGAAACGTGTCTGCATCTGATTATGTCCTGTTAACCAGACACAAACAGTATCCAAGCTAAATAAGTGGTCATTATTAGATCTCCATTCTCCTACATTTTTCAAAGTTTCCGAGCACTGGCATCATTAATTGAGAGCCCTACCTGTGGCAGAGGATTCAGGTTTTTCTTCTTCTTCTTCTTTTCAGTACAAAATTAAATGAGTCATCATCCAACACAATATTTAGTGACAGTGAGTACTCCACATCTAGCAAGCAGAATATCCTCTAAAGTCGAACCACATCCTTTTTCTTCATTTAACTATTTTGCATGGACCAAGTGTTGTGTCTATGCGCAACGAATTTCTAGATGGAAGGAAAATGCTAAATTCTGATCACTAGTAAAAAATCATAGCATGATTTCAAAGTACAATATTTGGAAATGATTAATAGTTTAAATTTTCACAGCAATTTTTTTTTTTGAATTTATAAATTATTGAAACTTGTAGGATGGAAGGTGATAACTTCTACGTGATCAGGACAACACAGAGTGAAAACAGTGCTAACATGCTCACTAGTAGGGATTAAGAAGACTCAAAGGCTTGGCGGCTAAATCACCCGCCACATTGGTAGTGTTAATTGGGGGAGGGGCACCTAAGCCCTCAAAATATTTTCTTCAAAGGTGTTTGGATTGGACTTGGGATAAGTTAGCGAACCATCAAATCATTTGCTAATGATTGTAAAAGCATTAGGAATATGTTAATGTGCATCTATGTGCATGACATTATAAGATAGGAACAAAGTCACCTAGCATAAGTTTAGCTTGTCATATTATGATATTAGCAGAAAGAAAACAAAGAAGCTAAATTGAATAAATAAATGAAAAACAAAGATAAAAGGTTTTTTTTTTTTTTTTAAACCATAATTTTCAAAGAATACTTTGTGGGGAAAAAGAGATCTAGATGTTTTGGAGAGCGTGGAATGTCTCTTAAAGAGCAAGAAGGATTTTAAGTCAACCTCCACAAATAATTGCAGGTGTTTTAATTGTTAAAAAGGTACATAATTAGTATAATATGGATGTTGAAACCGATCATTAAATAGTGAAATTACACCTGAGAGAGAGAGATCTAGGACCCGTAAATTAATTCTAGCTCCTCTCTTTTAAAAAGAAATGTCACTTGTTTGTTAAAAGTTTCCCTTAATTGTCATTATTGCTTACACATGCATCATCTGCTTACTTTATTTGTTTTACTCAACTGTGTGATAGGCCAGAATGGGTGTATTAAAGGACTAAAAATTACTGTTTGGACTAACACAACACTTCTCACGTCACAAGTTAGAAGATATATAACATCTTAATTTGTGGGTGAACTTAACTCCAACCCTTGTCCTGCATGTATTGGCCCAAAAGGTCCTACCTTTAGGATAACCTGTCCCAAGTAATTTTGCATCATGATTGTTTGTGTTTGACCTTATTTGATCTTGTTTATGATTGTTTGGACTCCTATGTGTTTACAATAAACCCAAGATCATTACTTAAATTACAAAATCAAAAAACAAAAATATAAAAGATACCAAAACATGGTAATAAAAAAAACCCAATAAAATGTAACCAAATAAATAAATAAGTGAAGAGTTTTAAAGGTCCAATACGAACTTGGTCAAGAGATGAAAAGGAAAGATTGTAGAAAGTTTCTACACTGTCGTCAAATTTTTGGGACCCACAAGAAGAGAGCCAACATTTTGAAATTTCAAGTATAGTCTGGGATCATACCAAGGATCCAATCAAGAAATACACTATCACTTAGGAAACACCTTGGTCAAGCCATATTTTGAACTTAGTTGCAGAAATATCAATCTTGATCAAACCATGTAGTAAACAACAGGATATCCACTATCACTTTCAACAGAAACTGTTGATCCCTAGCAGCTATAAATATTGTACCTACTACCTATTCAAGGAATTTACAACATTCACGTAATTAACTAATGCAAAAATTTATGTCCACTTTAGAATAAGAGTATATTTTTTCTATTTTAACATACTCTCTTTTTAAAATATACCTTATCAAATTATTTATTTTACACTACATTTCATCTAAATATTAATTTTTCTTAATTTTTTTTTATTGTTACTCTTTCTTCATACACAACAATCACCATCACTCTTTTTCTTCATCTTTGAAATATATAAAAAAGATTAAAAATCTAAACGCAAAATGAATAGTGTCAGTATAAATTTACACAGTTATAATAGCAACCGTGTATTTTTATACAACTTTGCATGACCTAATATGGATGTATTTTGGATTAGGTTGGCTAAGATGTGGTCATTTTTTTTTTTAATTATACAAGCACCAATGCGAGTACTCTTAAGAGCTTGCTCTATGCCATAATGGGTCTAAGGGCTCGAAACTCAATGCAAAATGAATAGTATCAATGTAAATTTACACTGACACTATTTTTAAACTATAGCAACTATGTATTTTTAAACTACTTTGCATTGCTTGATATGAGTTAATTTTGGACTAGGTTGGCTAAAATGTGGTCCTTTTTTCTAGTATACACGCACAGATGCGAGTGCTCTTAGGGCTTGCATTGTGCCATAATCGGTTTAGGAGCTTGACACTCAATCAATTGATAGAGCACCGAAGGTACAAGGCTGGAAACAAAAAACCTAACAAGTGGGGAAAATCTATCTAATTAGAGATAAAGAAAAAAAAGTCTATAGACACAAAAGAGTTTGATAAAATTTACTGCCAATGCAGCGGATTATTAGTGATAAGTAAAAAAGTGATATTAGTAGCGAGAAGAACCATTAAAAGCTTGCCAACTTAACTATTATGAAAAATGTAAATCTTTTTATGTATGTCACATTACTCATCTAATTAAAGTAGTAGACAACCACATTTATATTTTTCATGTCATCCTTAGGGTTTCTAAAAGTTACATGCAACAAGACTGGTTCATTATTCAAACTTTTGGTAGGGCAAATCAAATGATAGAAGGACTCTTTACCTTAGAATGTTAGTTTAACTCGAATTCCAATTTGGACTTGGTTGTATTTTTTAATTATTCCTGATCAAGAAGGAAATTTATTCTCTATTGAAGAAGTAATTCCTTATCGGTCAAGGAAAGCATTCCTAGTCCAAAAATGAATATTTATTGAAGTTTTATATATAAATAATGTTGTAAAGAATTTGGTAGTTTTGGCCTAAGAGTTCTCCCATATAGGGAGAGGAGAAGACTCTAAGAAGAATGTGAATGCATTTCTTCAAACATATGGGTTGGAAAGATACTCGTGTTTATATGTTGACATATTGCTATTATTTATGTGAGAGAGTTATTGGGTGTATTGGGGTTTTGGGATAGAGTTTGTGTGTGTGATGTTTGTGAAATTTGATTGACAGTGGCTGTAATCTTTATCGTTTAAGTGGATTTTAGTTGAATTGCACGTGAATACAGGCTTGGAATTGACCTAATCATGTTAAATATTATTGTTTTGTGTAAATATTTTTATTCCTTATTCATGTGATTGTGCTCATGTTAACTCTAAATTCAAACAAAGAATAATAAGGGCTATTAAAAAATTTAGAGATACTATTCTTAATTTAGAGAGATAAATGTGTCCCCAAACAAAGTTAGAAACTTATCACTATTCACATTAGTCTTCTGTGATATGATATGAATGGTTATAAACTAGCAATCGAGGGAGCACTCTTAGATATAGCCCATGCAGGTAGCTCGCAATATCAATTCAACTTACCAAGCACATCTCCAAGATTGAGAAATAGCCCCCCTTTGTTAAGATTAATTTTGATGCAACACTTAAAGTTAAAGATAACCAGGTGGAAATGCCAATCATGAGCAGAAATTACAAGGTAGAAGTGCTAATAATGAACCGCTAGTAGTAGAAGCTAATGCAACTTTCTTAGCATTCTCAAAGGCTTCGTCATATCAAGTTTTTTAATGATGTTATTGAGGCGGCATTTGGTTTGCTTGATGCTACATTATATTGTAATATTTACGGGTGTCTAGACCCGACCCACACCCGTCGGACCGACCAAACTTCCCAACCCCTACCCAATTTTCAACCTAAACTGATGCTCCTGTTAGTCGAAGCGGATTTTTGCCTCCAAGAACTGACGTCGACGGGTCAAGTGGCGGGTTTTCTTCTCCAAAACCAAAGCCACCTAACTCAACCAATAATTTATACGAAATCTGGCCAACTTCGGCAAGATCAAGATCAGATTTGGGGAGATTTGGCGAGATCTCAACCAGATCTGGTGAGATTTAGCCAGATCCAGCTTAATACCAGTAGATTTCGGTGTAGATTTCAATGATTTCAGTGCAAATTTGGTGAGTTTTTGTAGATTTCAGCCATTTCGATTCAAATTTTGGTGATTTTTTCTTTTTGTAGATTTTGATGACATTTGCAAACTCCGACGACTTTCTCCACCGATGACATTTGCAAACTCGAAACTGACTTGACCGATTGATGTTGGCGGTCAGTTTCAGGTCCTTCTACCTTGCACCTAATGCTGACAGGTCAAGTTCGAGTTGGGTCCAAAATTGAACTGGCCCAACCCATTTACAAGCCTAGTAATGTTACACTATTATAATCTTTGATCAATAGAACCACATTACAACAAAATAAGATTAAAGCATTTGGTTCATTAATTTCATTCTCATCATAATCTAAGAATGTAACAGTTCTACACTTGATTGGTAAACATTCTTAGAAATAAATAAATTTATAATAATAACAAATTGATTGAAAATATCCTCAAGACCTAAAAATGCCAAAATTGCCCTTAAAACATCCTTGGAAGACCCAAAATGATGAAATTACTCCTAAATCCTCCAAAATACCAATGAAACCACTAAAATTACAAAAAAGACCCCCAAATTGTTATAATGTCCAAAATACTCTTGAAATCTCTAAATAGCCAAAAAACCCATGAAACCTCAAAATGATAAAAAAAAAAAAAAAAAAAAAAAAACAAACAAACAAACAAACAAATACCCCAAAACCTCTGAAATGACCAAAATAGCCATGAAACCTCTAAAATGACCAAAATACCCCCAAACCTCTAAAATGATCCAAAAACTCTAAAAATCTATAAAATGACCAAGATACCCTAAAATCTCTAAAATGGCCAAAATACTCATTCACTTCTAAAATGGCCAAAAATATCCTTAAACTTGTAGAATGAACAAAATATCTCTAAAACCCCTAAGATAACCAAAATGCCCAAATCCATTGATTTTTAGGTCATCTTAAAGGTTTTCGAGTGTATTTTGGTCATTTTAGCAATTTCGGGATATTTTGATAATTTTAGAGATTTCAGGGTATTTTTGCTCATTCTAAAAGATTTTATGATATTTTGGTCATTTTAATGATTACAGAAGTATTTTAATCATTTTAGAGGTTTTTGGGTATTTTTGGTCACTTTAGAGGTTTTTGTGTATGTCAATCATTTAGATGTATCACTCTAAAGGTTTCAAGAGTTTTTGGTCATTTTATAGATTTTAGAGCATTTTTCGTTATTTTAGAGGTTTTAAGGGTATTTTGGTCATTCTAGTGGTTTTAGGAGTATTTTAGTTATTTTGAGGTTTTGGGGGAATTTTTAGCCATTTTAGAGGTTTCAATATATTTTTGCTCATTTTAAAAGTTTTAGGGGTATTTTGATCATGTTAGTGGTTTTGGAGATTTTTTTTTTGTCATTTTACAGTTTTTTTTTTTTTTTTTTTTTTGGGGGTGGGGGGCATTTTGGTCATTTTGGATGTTTTAGGGTTATTTTGGATATTTGTAGTGCATTTTAGTTATTTTAGTGGTTTCAATGATATTTTGGCCATTTTAGAGGTTTTGCTGTATTTTAGAGATTTCCTAATATTTTAGTCATTCTCATGAGTAAAATAAAATTTATTAGTATGAGCAAATTTGTCAATTGTATAAATTATTATATCTCCCATTAATAAGCAATGTAAGATTACCCTCATTTATTAAGACAATGAGATTAGAGTGATGTGATATATTTTGTAATCTTAGAAAAAATTAAATTAAATGAACCAAACATTGTAATGATACATTACGATAATGTGTATCACATTAAGGTCACATTGCGGTGAACCAAATACTTCGACTATTTTCTAATCAACAGTAATAGTCAATCATTTTGAAATGTCATTCCTTGGAACATGACACATTTTTTATATGTGGAATTGTGGAACAACATCAGATTTATATACGGATTGACATTTTAAAGTTGCTATTATAAAAAATAAAAAGGAAGTTAATACATGTTAGAGTTATGAAGTCTAAACTATGTAGTAGAGTACACATCCACATTTTTTAAACTTTAAACCACACACACACATCCACATTTAATTGAGTGATACATAATATATGGCAAAAATATTGTTTTTGCCTCTAAAGTTTGCATGATTTTCAATTTTCTTAGCTAAGCATTAATTTTTTGTTTTGTTTTTTATTTTTAAAAAAATCTTAAACTATTTGTTGTGTCCCAAGAACACATGGCAACATTTTCCTAAGAGACAACATTTCCCTTTCCTTAAAAGATCATGTCCCCAAGATTCAGGCCTTGCTATTGCTAAGTGTGGGTGGATCTCTTCATCTTCTCTCTTAAATGTCCATTATGATTTAAACAACATAATTATAAACTATATAATCAGTTTAATATCAATATTTATAAATCATGGTGCATTTGTACAAAGTTTCTTACTTTTTGGGTTCTGAGGCACTTTAATGTTAGTAAAACGAGGTTCTAATTCTCAATGTATATACTTATGTTTATACATGGACATTTTATCAATTTCATTTGGAAAAGTAAGAATTAACTTGGGAATAGTAGGGCTCTTTGAAGGGGAGTGATTCTTCCCATAAGGGTTAACAATTTAACTTGGGAATATAGCTAAGAAAATGTCAGTTATAAAATGTGTAGATAAACTTTCCTCAATAATTTAAAAACACAGATAAACAAAACGTCTAAAATCACCATTTAAAAGAGAAAAAAAAGAGGTGAAGTTATTACATTAGCAAGGTTTTGTTTAAAAATATATATTATTAATAGTTGGTACATTTTCCTCTTATTTTTTCTGCAAACTGTCAAATCAATTGTAGTGGAACCTATTTTAGTAGGATCCCTATTTTTGCAAGAAGCTCTGCGGCCATTCGAAGTTGAGCACTCAACATCCTAAATTCGAAAGTTTATTCTTCAACGTTAAGATGATGGGTATGACTGAAGTGACTAATGGATATGTAAAAAAAAAAAATTGTACTCAGAAAAAATAATATAGAAGAGGCTTTGGGCGGACCAATAGACCCCAGGAAGAGAGATATCAAAGTTATCATCATGGTTGATAGTGGTTATTTGTGATTGAATTTTTAGCCTCATTTCTCAAACTACTTGATTTACTAATTTTTATGTATTTATATGTTTTTCTTGATAAATAATCCTTTGTTTTGGTGCTGCATTGCACTTCCAAAGTAATAAAACATGAATAGAACAGATTCAAAATAAATAATGACAAAATAAACATTAGTGATTTGAACATATGAATAAACATAAGTTTATACACTATTTCTTAAAACATTGCTTGTGGCTAATTATTGAAATATATATATATATATATATATTTATATATGTATATTCTAGGGTTAATTACAATTTACTTATTTATGTTTAGATCTGTTATCACTTTACCACCTATGATTAAAAAAAATGCTACTTTACCCACCTAAAGGTTAGCTTAGTTAGAGATTTGTTGCCCACCTCACTATACAATTAAAACAGAAAAAACATAATAAAATTATAGAAATCAAGATAAAAAAAAAAAGTTAAGGTTTTGTATCATGAACAACTCTATTCAACATATCGTCACACTTAAATTCTAGACAACAAAACACAACCCATTTCCATAGACAACAGGTTAGGGTGCTTTTCGGTTAGTGGGTTTGCCTTATTTGGGTGGTTGCTTGAAGCTAAAATTGTCACTGATGATGGGTTTGTGATGGTGATGGGTATTGGTTAGTCGAAGGCTTTCAACCATGGTGGTGTTTAATGAAGTTTCATGGAGATTTCTTTGAGTGGGTTTCATAGAAGAAAAAAAAGGGAGGGGAGAGCTCATGCCGTGTACAAATTATCACTTTTTTTTTTTTTTCCTACCACTTTTCATTGACTTTTATTGGCAAGAATCTAATTGATATGTGTTCAGAATCAAGTCCCCCAAGAATGTCTTTGTTCCTCGATCTTGGCCAAGCATGCCGTGCCAATTGATCTCAAACCAACTCATTACTTTTGGGCTCACATTTTAGTTTTGAGCTCAGCATGTGAAAACTGTAACACCTTTGAGCACAAATTTTGAGCTAAATGCAAAATTAGCAATTTTAATATAGGGTATTTATGATTATGATAGTAACTTAAGCGTCACTCTTACTTAATTTGTATACTAAAGTGAAGCGATTAATATTGTAATTAAGCAAATTCAAAGCTCAAATTATTAATCCCATTGGATCAATGAAAGTATAATTAGAGATGTTAGAGAAATCCTGTTATCCTTCTCCTTTTGCAATGAAGTCCATACACTTAGAGAGGGAAATGTTCTAGTTCATTTATTAGTAAAATGGTATTTTTCTTTCAAAAGGTATAAATTATTCCAACCCCTTCATCACCCTGTGTTTTGTTGTTGTTGTTGGTTTATTTATTTATTTTTTTTAGGGGGAGAATCCCCTATTTGTGTTATTGGGAAGATGGGGGAAGGTTTCTCCCTCACTTTTTGATAATAAGCCAGTTACTCTAAAAAAAAAAAATCACATGGATGTAATTCACTTATATATATATATATTCTTTTTCTCCATTTTATTCTTTTTGAAGTTATGCATTCTGTTAATTCTTTAATTGACATATCTTTTAAATTTTTTTTTTATTACTTCTATCGTATCAATAAAAAAAAATCACTATTTCTTAGTAGTGTATTAGTCGTTCTCCTCTGATTTTTAAATTGATTCAATGCATGCCATTCTTCAAGCTTTCCAGCAAGCGAAACTTGAACATTGGTACAGAGAAGCAAACAGAGTAGCTGACGCTCTTGCAAAAATTGGATATAGCCAAATTGAGCCTTTTTATTTCTTATGCTCAGCCATTTTTTGTTGTCATGGAGGCTTTAATTTTGAAATTGCAATTCTATACTTATTCCCCGATCTATTCGAGGTTTCTCTAATATTCAATAGACTTCATAATTGCTCCAAAAAATAAAAAATAAAAACTTAGTTTACATTGTATTAGACAGACAAAATTTGTTACATTGCAAATGTGTACAACAATTGCCACATTTGATGTGTCTAAAATGGAAGTTTACATTGGCAGTATAATGTAAACTTAGAAAAGTTATAAAAAAAGAAAAGAGGGAAAAGAAAAAAAAAGTGAATTTTTACTCCAAAATTTAAGAAGATAGATGTGTAATACTTTTTGTGATATATTACACATCATCCATTGATCATTAGAAATCCCTAGGGATGCTGATCAAATGAGTCAAAAAGAAGAAAGAAAAAAAAGGTTCATAACAAACTTACCTCTGTTTAAAAATTCAATGAAAAGCTAGTAGTGGAGTTAATTATTCGTGATTGATTCTCCCGGTGCATGAATGAGAATGAGAGGCTATTCTAGATCAATTGATTAGGGGCAACAACTGTCCTTACTGAACTGTGGGGTCTTCGGCGATGGTGTTTCAACTTGCAATTTCCTTTGGGTCTCAGTCATGTTGAGATTGTACTAGATGCTGAGCTAGTGGTTACTATGATTCATAGAAAGTTCAGTTACGGGTATTTTCTTTGCAATCGGTGCACTGGACATGTCTGCATCCCAACGTGTTCATATGCACTGTACAAAACTTTAATCCATTAATGACTGTAGTTGGCTGATGACCCAAATATCTTGCTGCGAGCTTCGGCATTTCTTATAACTAGCATGTAACTCTGTGTATATACATAGGTATATTTAAAATCAATTACAATTATATATATATATATATATATATGATTTAGAACCTAATTGAAGTTAGACTCTTCAGTTTTTGCACCCAATAATTCACTTGTTATAAAAATTAAAAAAAATTAAATGAGGCACATGGCACAAAATTGAACTTCAATTAAAATTCAATTTAGAATCTAATTGAATTTAGGCTCTTTAATTTTTACACTTAATAATTCACTTGACACAAAAATTAAAAAATTAGATAAGACACATAACGCAAAATTAGACATGATTTAGAATCTAATTGGATCTAGACTCTTCGATTTTTGCACCCAATAATTCATTTGTCATAAAAATTAAAAAATTAGATGGGACACGTGGCACAAAATTGAACTTCAATTAAAATTCAATTTTGCACCTAATAATTCACTTGACATATAAATTTAAAATTAGATAAGACACGTGTCATAAAATTAGATTTCAATTTAGACTTTAATTGTATTTTCTCTCAGCTTCACCTATTATATATATATATATATATAAATATATATATATATATATATATATATATATAGATTGGACAGTTGTTGTAATTAGATTAGGCTGCATGCAATTTGTTGATTTTATTCCATTTTTTATTATATTATAAAAGACTTATAATATGATATGATTATGAAATAAGTAATGTTACTTTAGTAACATAATACTATAATATATAAATATTTGATTTTTTTTTTCAATTGATGCATAAGTTTCTATAAAATTTGTATCAAATTGAAATATAAGCGTTTCCATTTCACTTGAAATGGAGAGACTCAGTACGTCATACAACACATAGCCCTGATATTATTTTAGACTATGATCCCCCTCATTAGAGAAGACCTCAAATTTGGGGGCAAATTTATTTATTTATTTTTTATATATAAATATTTTTGAGAGATATTAAAACATTTTAATTTACATTTTTTTTCACTATTAAGAAGGCTTAAAGAATTAAGTAATGCTAGAGATAAAGATAAGACAAATTTAAATAAATAGGTCTTACAAATAGGCGTGTTACTAATCACAAGTAATTCAAATAGGAAAATATTAAAAATACTATAAATTTTACTACATAAATTTTATTTATTTAATTATTTTTAAACAAGATAAAAATTATACTCTAATATAATCTAAGTGTATATGTGTGTGAATCTTCTAGAAACTTAAATATTGGCCATTGCCCCCCACACCCCACAATAACTTATGCTTGTGGAGTGATTACTGCACTAAGGGTGCGTGGTGGTCTTCATAAATTTTATAATTTGATGTGACAATGAATATGATAGGTAAATTTCAACAAACTATTGAATGTATTTTTGAATGAATATTTGTGATTGGTGATATATCTTTATAATTCTCATGTTGTAAATTTTATAATATTTCTAGTATTTTTGTAAACCTCATGTCATTTATCACATTCATTACAACACCAGTTTGTAGTAAAATTTGTTATAACTTTAGCATTTTCTTTAAAAAAAATCATATTAAAAATTAAAAAGAATGGATTTAAAAAAATTATTATATAAAATGCTAGTTAAATATTATTTAAATGACAACTAAATGCCCCATTTAAAGATTTCTCCTTAGGCCTCCAAAATGCTTGGGCCTGTATCCTTAAATGGAAAAAATAATTTTTAAAAATCAAAGACAATTATTAGCCATTTCTAGAACAAGAAAGAAAGATATTAAAAGATAAATTTTTTGGACACAAAAAATCAAGCAATGTCACTTTAGTAAATTGAAATTGTAAGGTCCCATTGTAACTTGTAAAGGTTGTAATCTTCCTTCGATTTAATTGAGGTGGACAGTATAATCTCAAAATCTACACTAGGGTCATCCTAAACAGTACATAGATGGAACGAGTGGACCTAATGAAAGATAATTGGAATACTATATCCCCTATCAATCTAATAAAATATCTCATATTCTCATCTATACATCTTAAGTTATGTGCGTACCCAAATTTCCACACTCAACTATACCCATTGTTTGGACTCACAATTTATTTTTAAAGTTGGTACTCACAAGTTATAATAAAAAAAAAAAATTTTTTTGCAGTTCTCCTTTGTTCCTCAAAGTTGGTTCTTTCATCATCTTTATCAAATTTATGGCCGAATCATATCAGGAATAGGAAAGGTTAAAGTCAAAAGACTATGAAAGAGGCAGTGCCAAACATGGCAATACCCTTTTCCATTCTTTGCCATGGAACCTCCCCAGTCCACATCCTTACCTCTTTTTCATGTGAATCATTGAAACCATATTCCTTTTATATGTCCTAGATTTCAAATTTGAATCACACCATGATCGTAGGTGCCTACTCCACTTCCTTTCCTTTACCTTTTCCCTTTTTCAGTTTTAAGTTTTTTCTTTCAAACTTCAATCCCATTAATTAATTGCATACATAAATTTTCCTTTAATAATATCTATTTCTTGAAAAATTATCAGATAATTCCAATATATGGTGCTATCCTACTCCATCTTTTTCATATTAATGAAGATTACATAAATAAATTTAATTAATGAGACTTATTATTGAGTAGAGAAAGTATTATATTGTTTTCTCGAAAGACTAAATAATATTTATTAACCCTCAAAGAATAAATAATATTTATCACCATTAACAAAACTAGACATGAATGAACTTTAATTGTGGATTTCAATTAACACAATTAATAAAGTTTTTAATAGCTGAATAAGAGATCTGATATTCAATTCTCACTTATACAAAAAATCGATTGTTACCATTGCACACCTATGGTGCGATGGTCACTTCACAAGTATAAGTGCTTGTAGGGTGTGGGAGGGGGCAAGGGCCGAGGTTCAAGTCTCTAGGAGGGAGCTTCACACACATATACACTTAGGTTAAGCTAGAGTAGAATTCTATTTTGTATAAAAAAAAAAATTGATTGTTATCTTGGTATGATAATAAAGAGCACAATTATCAAAAGCAGACGCAATATATTAAAACTCTATAAAAAAAAAATAATGAACTCCAACTAATTAGGCTTAAATATGAAGTGTGATCCGTTAGGACTTCATTCATGGACAAAACCACCATTGGACTAGGGGGGACAATGGCCCCCCAATTTTTTTTTTAAAAATATTATCATATATGTTGTATTAATTTTAGCAATTTTATCAATTTTATTCTATAAAATTACATTTATTTTCCTTTAACAATATTATTGATTTTTTAAAGAGTAATACTATACTCACAAAATTTTTTATAATATTTTTACAAACTTTTTTGGTAACAAATTCTTATTAGTTCGCATGTGAGCTCATCACTCACATCATTTTTTTACTTATCAATAACTACTTATCACATCAGTAATTTATAAAAGAACTTGCAACTCTAGTATTTTCTTTATTTTAGTGACCATAAAAAAAGTTTATAGATTTGAAATCTAAAAAAAAAAAAAAAATAGAAGCCAAAAAAAAAAAAAATAGTTCAACAACAAAAATTACTAGTAAAACTAAAAAAAAATTAAGCTCAATTAACTAATTTTATCCAAAATAAATAACTTTGCCCTTTAAAAAAATTCTAAACAAAAATAATTTTGTTATTACCCATATTAAAAAAAAAATTTCAACAACTAAGTAGCACAATTCAATGTCGAAACCATCACACAAAATTAACAGTAAAATGACTCTCTTACTCAAAGTTTTGACTCCATCCCTAACTTCTTCATTTTTATTTTTATAAATATCAATTTTTTGTCACACAATGTAGCCTGTTAGACAGCCTTTTGGAACTGGAATGACCCATCTTCGTCTCCTCTCTTTCTTCTTGGATTTTTTCTTGGATGTTTCCTCTTAATATATTATTCATTAAAAAAAGAAGAAAAGAAGTGCGGTCAAAATTGAAGCTGGGTCATGTTACGTATTAATAGGCAAAATCTAAAAAAAGACTTATAAGTTGGACTCTCTAAGTTGGCCCATCTTTACATGCTTTGAGTACAAACTTACAAGTTGACAGCCATCACCATTACTTGGAAAAAAGAAAACCACAGCCATCGCCATACCCTTTGTGCAAACCGCGCTAGCTAATCATTTCATGCATGTTAATTCAAACTAATTACCATTACTTTCCCATTCTAGATATCAAAAATAAAACAACCTTCCTACCCAAAAAAATATTCTCACACTCACGATTTACTTCATTTGAGCCCATCACAGATTCACAATACAAAAGTAGTGAGAGAGTATACAAAATTTTGGATTATAAAGAGCAAGAATGAGAAATAAATGTAGCTCTACTCAATGAGATGGTTCAATTGGTAAGATTTGGACACTTTGTCTAACTCACTTAAATTTAAATTTGACTATTAGCAGTTCTTCATTAGTGGATATTTATATGAGTTTGCTCGCGAGTTTTAACTTGGGCGCCTTGTCCGAATTGGCGTAACTTAGTTAATCTTTATTTTCTTTTAGTTAAAAAAACTGCAGCTCTCTATGATAAATTAAAAATTAATAAAAATAAAGAAACGAAAAGAAAATAAAAGCAAAGCATAGCATAAAATAAAAACTTGGGGTTGGAATGGAGGGGTAGCTTTAGTAAAATTGTAGAGAACCGAGGCTTTTTTGTAAAACTTTTTCCTAAATGGCCTGAAAACTCTGAAACGAGAACGAAAAGTCATAAACAAAAGAAAAGCAAAAAATGCAAAACCTTCCTGTGTCTATATATAAAAAAATCTGACACATTCTCTCTCTCTCTCTCTCTCTCTGTCTTTCTCAATGAGTCTTTGCTTTGCTTTTTCCCTGGTATAAAAAAAGACAGCTAGAAATAATGGCGGTTGTGTTTTGATTGATTGTAGCAGAGAGAGAAAAAAAAAACCAGAGAGAGAGAGAAACTGGTAAAGCAATAGTGAATAGTGATAGCAGAGGTTCCAAACAACGCAGTAGTAGTACTAGTAGTAGTAATAGAGAAGAGAGAGAGAGGACTACTTAGTACAGCCACTACCACTACTACCTTCACCACAAAACCCATTCCACTCTTTTAGTTTCAACCAAGCGTCCATTTCCATTAGTAGAAAGTAAGAACAAACGCAGCCACACCCCAAATCCAGTCCATGCAAATATATATAAAGATAGGGTATGGTCTTTTTGAAGAAAGCCTACCCATGTTTCTGAACAGTGATCAGTAATTTATTATCTGGGAGGAAAAAAAATTGCTTTTGTTGGCTGTTTGTGTTTAGCTCTCTTCTGGGTTGGTTTTGAATTGGGATCTGTGCTTTGTAGTGAAACCAGCTTTGGTGCATTGAAGCTGAGATCTGGTCTCTTGGTGGCATATTTAAGTGTTTTTGGTTTCAGGGTTTTCTTGGTTTTGTGAGTTTGGGGCTAAAAATTCAGGTCTTGGAACTAGCCAGCTGGGTGGAACTGCAAGCAAAGCAAAAAAGAGCCAAAAGCTTTTTTTTGTTTTTTTTTTTTTGTGAGCTGGGATTTGGAGCTGTAATGTTGAGGTCTATAATTTGGTGAAGTTTTTTGTTTTTGTTTTGTACCATGAAGTTGTGGGTTCAAAGCTTGAATCTTTGGGGGTTGTGGGTGAGGATTGTAAGGTGCGGATGAGGCTCAAATCGACTGTGCTTTGTAGTGGAACCGGTTTCGGTTGAAGATTCCGAAGTGGGTTTTTGGGTTTGGGTTTTTGGTGTCTTTGCATGAAGTTTCTTAGTCTATAAGTTTGGTCTCTTTGAAAGGTTTTGGTTGTTAAAAGGAGAGAGAGAGAGAGAGAGGGAAAGGTAAAAAGACATGGTATTGTGCAGTGAAAGAGAAGGAGGTAAAGAAAGTGATTATTCAGTGATTTTGGTGTTTTTTAGGGGTACTTTGGTGCTTAGTAGTTCTGCTTAAGATTGGGTTTTTGGATATTATTAGTTTTAAGCTAAAGTAGTACTAGATTTGAACTACTTTTGGAATATCTGCAGGAATGAGGCTATCTTCAGCAGGTTTTAGTCCTCAATCCCAGGAAGGTATGGCAATTAATTTCTTGCAGATTTGGTAATTTCTTTTTTTCTGAGTTTCTCTCTCATCAATTTTTTGGGGGAACATGTCAATGGGTACTCACTGTGATTTCTGAGAAGTTTCATGATAGGGATGGAAAATAAAAATGCTGAAAATCCAAGGGAGCTATAATTTAATGTTTGTGTTTTTTTCCTCCTTTTGTTTTTGCTTCTTGGACACCACCTGAAAACTTTTAATGTTTACTGCTATAGCTTCTTCTCTCTCTTCCATATTCTGAGCAACCAGGTCCAAAATATTAATTTGGCTGCATCTTACTGAATTTCTGTCTGTTTCTTGTCCTTTGGGGTTTGGTTTTTTATGTTATAGCCATCAGTTAGTATCTTAATTTGGTTCCTGAATTTGACATTTACCATGATGGGATGGCCTTGAAGCCATGCCGATGGAATTCTCAAGTACTTCCCAAATTTTGTATATAGTTACATGTATTCTTCATGGAACTCTTTGTCACAGAAACAAATTTTGCAGGTGAACAGAGAGTTCTAAACTCTGAACTTTGGCATGCCTGTGCGGGTCCTCTTGTCTCACTACCGGCTGTTGGAAGCCGTGTTGTTTACTTCCCCCAGGGTCATAGTGAACAGGTTAGTATATTTGAGTTGAGATGTAAATGACTGCAATATTGGATTTTGGAGCTGATACTGTGAAATGGGCTCCCAATTTATTAACTTCTGCCTGCTACTTAAAGATTGAATTATGAATACTGTTCTACTTTTTCTAGACAAGTAAAAATTCTGCTGTTTGATCCTTCTGCGTAAATTTTCCTTTTGCTTTTTGTTTCTTTTTTTGGTTTTAACTTTTCCCCACTCCATTGAATTAACATACATAGTGACTGATGATGACCTAGACAGTACTGCAAGTGCATTGGAACTATATATATATATATATATATCTTTAGATCGAGAAGTTTTTGTTTCTTCTCCCTCCCCTTTCTCATTTTCTTTGTTTGGAGTTGTTAATTTTGGTAATGAAGATATAAGCATGCACTAGGCCTGTTTGATTACTCTTTGTGCTTAGATGTGTCTCTCCGTTTGTGCGCGCATATATGCGTGTACTATCAATGATTATGCAAGTTCCATTAGTATTCTTTTTCTATTAGTAAATATTAATTTGTAACTTATGTCCATGTAGATTGATTGGTGCCTGTCCGTAGTTCAGAATTTTTGAATGTTAATAGTTGAGGATAAGCATGCTTTGATTTTTTGGTTTTTTTTTTTGTTAAAGCCTGATTCGTCATTAGGAGTTGAATGATTCATATGCATTGAAATGAGATATAATAATCATATACCAACATTGATATCTAAAGCATATCTTATTGGTTCAACTTAGGTTGCTGCGTCAACCAACAGGGAAGTTGATGCCCATATTCCTAACTACCCAAGTTTACCTCCGCAACTTATCTGTCAACTTCACAACGTGACCATGCATGTAAGGGTTTTCTAGCTTTGTTTGTTCCGGTTTCTGAATTATTATAGGCCAGTGCGTGATGGATCCAAATTTGTTAACTTCAGGCAGATGTTGAGACAGATGAAGTATATGCTCAGATGACCTTGCAACCTCTGAATCCAGTATGCTACTGTGTATTTATTCGCATTTTGGTTTGTTGACCATATTAATTGGTTCACATTTTGATAATGACTTTAATCTGCAGCAAGAGCAGAAGGATGCCTACCTTCCAGCAGAGCTGGGCACCCCCAGCAAACAGCCAACAAACTATTTTTGTAAAACTTTGACAGCCAGTGACACAAGCACTCATGGAGGTTTCTCTGTTCCTCGCCGAGCAGCTGAAAAAGTGTTTCCTCCACTGGTAAATTTTTTTAACTGAAGATACGGTCATCAATTTTTGATTTTCCTGTGGTTCAAAATCTCGTGTTGTTTCTAACATCATACTTCCAACCTGCAGGACTTCTCCCAGCAGCCTCCTGCTCAAGAGTTGATTGCAAGGGATCTGCATGATAATGAATGGAAATTTAGACATATATTTCGTGGTGAGTATTTTAAGTCAACCGTTATAAAAAATGATGATTTTTGTTGCCTTTTATTTTTTAAATTTCTTTTCAAAATCTTAGAGAAAGAAGTGTGGTAGATGGTGAGATGTGAGTTTGAATCCTTTTAATTAGTGTAAGCCAAATGTTGACGGTTTTGTTGGCATATTTCTAGCTAATTGCACTCTCTGTAAGTTATCATGTATAATTGAAGGTAGTGATGTACTTTCCACAGTTCAGAGGTTGGGGTGCATTACAATTTACACTAAATGCTCTCTTAAAGATTGTTACCTGTTTGTTTTTATGCAGGCCAGCCCAAAAGGCACCTTCTTACAACTGGCTGGAGTGTATTTGTAAGTGCTAAAAGACTTGTTGCTGGCGATTCAGTGCTTTTTATCTGGTAGGCAGTTTGCTAATCCCCTGATATTGACATTTTCACCTTTTTTGTACTTGGATCAGGACATAGAATAATTTTTCTTTCTCATTCTCCTGTATCTCTCCCACTGCTTGTTGTATTTGTCCATTGATATTCCTGTGGTCTAGAAAACTTATCTGGGTGATCTGAGCTATGTAACCTATTCATTGTCTTGGGAAGTCAATAAATATATCAGTAGGTTTAGAGAAAAGCACAATATAAAATATGTTTGGGTCTGGCCATCAGGCCCTTTTTGAGCTAAAACTTCTCTTGATGTACTTGCTGAGAAAAATCCTCTGTACGTGCATCATGTACTGTGTGTGCAAGGCATAGAGATTACAACTTATCTGAATCTTTCATATAACTTGCTTTAAATTTATATGAACATAGATAAATTTTATAGTATTTTTTGGGTCAGACTGATATGTCATCTTGTTCATCAGGAATGAAAAGAATCAATTACTCCTCGGTATCCGGCGTGCTAATCGACCACAAACTGTGATGCCGTCATCAGTTTTATCTAGTGATAGCATGCACCTGGGTCTTCTTGCTGCTGCAGCTCATGCAGCTGCAACCAACAGCCGTTTTACCATATTCTATAACCCAAGGTACGATTCTTCAATGGTGGTATAAATTATATATTTTTTCAAATGACCAGCTTCCCTAAATTAACATCAATCTTCTTTCAGAGCTAGCCCATCAGAATTTGTCATACCACTGGCCAAGTATGTTAAAGCAGTCTATCATACTCGTGTATCTGTTGGGATGCGCTTTAGGATGCTATTTGAAACAGAAGAATCAAGTGTCCGTCGGTAGGTGTCAAACCAGTTCTTGTTAGTCACTTTGCTTGCGCCTTTCTGTTTTCCTAAATTAATATTTTAATAGATCACTCTGAAGCATGTGAGCAGGCCCAGATAATCTATGAAATAGAATATTGTGGAGTGCAATTATACAAAGTCCGTGATATATTAACGACTGTCAACATTTTAGGGGCGAGAATGTAAAATGGATATTTAAATCCAGGTCAATGTTTTGAATATAAAATCCATGACAATGTAGAGAACAATGAGATATTTTAATCATTTGGTATTTCAATATACAAACAAAGCTCTTTGGGTAAATTGTGGTTGGATTGAATAGGCATGA